>JAWNPH010000050.1:25000-645000 GCA_035047645.1 Drosophila merina | reverse complement strand
CTATCTGCTATCTGCTATCTGCTATCTGCTATCTGCTATCTGCTATCTGCTATCTGTCTATCTGTCTATCTGTCTATCTGTCTATCTGCTATCTGTCTATCTGTCTATCTGCTATCTGTCTATCTGTCTATCTGTCTATCTGTCTATCTGTCTATCTGTCTATCTGTCTTCTGTCTCTCTGTCTATCTGTCTATCTGTCTATCTGTCTATCTGCTATCTGTCTATCTACTATCTGTCTATCTGTCTGTCTGTCTATCTGTCTATCTGTCTATCTGTCTATCTGTCTATCTGTCTATCTGTCTATCTGTCTATTTGTCTATCTGTCTATCTGTCTATCTGTCTATGTGTCTATCTGTCTATCTGTCTATCTGTCTATCTGTCTATCTGTCAATCTATCTATCTATGTGTCTATCTGTCTATCTAGCTGTCTATCTGTCTATCTGTCTATCTGTCTATGTGTCTTATCTGTCTATCTGTCTATCTGTCTTTCTGTCTATGTGTGTATCTGTCTATCTGTCTATCTGTCTATCTGTCTATCTGTCTATCTGTCTATCTGTCTATCTGTCTATCTGTCTATCTGTCTATCTGTCTATCTGTCTATCTGTCTATCTGTCTATCTGTCTGCCTGCCTGTCTATCTGTCTATCTGTCTACTTGTCTATCTGTCTATCTGTCTATCTGTCTATCTGTCTATCTGTATATTTGTCTATCTGTCTATCTGTCTATCTGTCTATCTGTCTATCTGTCTATCTGTCTATCTGTCTATCTGTCTATCTGTCTATCTGCTATCTGCTATCTGTCTATCTGCTATCTGTCTATCTGTCTATCTGTCTCTCTGTCTATCTGTCTGTCTGTCTATCTGCTATCTGCTATCTCTATCTTCTATCTGTCTGTCTGTCTATCTTTCTATCTGTTATCTGTCTATCTGTTATATGTCTATCTGTCTCTCTGTCTGTCTGCTATCTGTCTATTTGTCTATCTGTCTATCTGTCTATCTTCTATTGTCTCTCTGTCTATCTGTTCTATCTGCTATCTGTCTATCTGTCTATCTGTCTGTCTGTCTGCTGTCTATCTGCTATCTGTCTATTTGTCTATCTGCTATCTTCTATCTGCTATCTGTCTATCTGTCTATCTGTATATCTGTTATGTGTCTATTGTCTATCTGTCTATCTGTCTATTTGTCTATCTGTCTGTCTGTCTGTCTGTTTATCTGTCTATCTGTCTATCTGTCTATCTGTCTATCTTCTGCCTCTGCTGTCTGTCTGGCTGTCTATCTGCTATCTGTCTATCTGTCTATCTCTATCTGTCTATCTGTCTATCTCTATCTGTCTGTCTGTCTGTCTGTCTGTCTGTCTGTCTGCTGTCTGTCTATCTGTCTATCTGTCTATCTGTCTATCTGTCTATCTGTCTATCTGTCTATCTTTCTATCTGTCTGTCTGTCTATCTGTCTATCTGTTTGTCTATCTGTCTTTTTGTCTATCTGTCTGTTATCTGTCTATCTGCTATCTCTATCTGCTGTCTGCTATCTGCTATCTGCTATCTGCTATCTGCTATCTGTCTATCTGTTGCTTCTGTCTATCTGTCTATCTGTCTATCTGTCTATCTGTCTATCTGTCTATCTGTCTATCTGTCTATCTGTCTATCTGTCTATCTGTCTATCTGTCTATCTGTCTATCTGTCTGTCTGTCTATCTGTCTATCTGTCTATCTGTCTGTCTGTCTATCTGTCTATCTGTATCTGTCTATCTGTCTATCTGGCTATTTGTCTATCTGCTATCTGTCTATCTGTCTATGTGTCTATCTGTCTATCTGTCTATCTGTCTATCTGTCTATCTGTCTATCTGTCTATCTTCTGTCTTCTGTCTATCTGTTATCTGTATCTGTCTATCTGTCTATCTGTCTATCTGTCTATCTTCATCTGTCTATCTGTCTATCTGTCTATCTGTCTATCTGTCTATTTGTCTATCTGTCTATCTGTCTATCTGTCTATCTGTCTATCTGTCTATCTGTCTATCTATTTCTATCTGTCTATGTGTCTATCTGTCTATGTGCTATCTGTCTATCTGTCTATTTGTCTATCTGTTTATGTGTCTATCTGTCTATATGTCTATCTGTCTATTTGTCTATCTGTCTATCTTCTGTCTATCTGTCTATCTGTCTATCTGTCTATCTGTCTGCCTGTCTGTCTGTCTATCTGTCTATCTGTCTATCTGTCTATCTGTCTATCTGTCTATCTGTCTATCTGTCTATCTGTCTGTCTGTCTGTCTGTCTGTCTGTCTGTCTGTCTATCTTCTATCTGTCTATCTATCTCTCTGTCTATCTGTCTATCTGTCTATCTGTCTATCTGTCTATCTGTCTATCTGTCTATCTGTCTATCTGTCTATCTGTCTATCTGTCTATTTGTCTATTTGTCTATCTCTATCTGTCTATCTGTTATCTGTCTATCTTCTATCTGTCTGTCTGTTCTATCTGTCTGTCTGTCATCTTTCTATCTGTCTATCTCTCTATCTGTCTATCTGTTATCTGTCTATTTGTCTATCTGTCTATCTGTCTATGTGTATATCTGTCTATTTGTCTATCTGTCTATCTGTCTATCTGTCTATCTGTCTATCTGTCTATCTGTCTATCTGTCTATCTTTATCTGTCTATCTATCTATGTGTCTATCTGTCTATCTGTCTATCTGTCTATCTGTCTATGTGTCTATCTGTCTATCTTCTGCTTCTGCTATCTGCTTTGCTTTGTCTATTGTAGCTTGCTATTGCTATTGCATCTGCTATCTGCTTTGCTATCTGCTCTCTGCTATCTGTCTTTGCGCTGCTTTGCTTTGCTTTGCTTTTTTTTCTCTGCTTTGTCTATTGCAGCTTGCTTGTCTGTTTGTTTTCTTTTCTTTTCTTCTGCATTCTATTGCTTTAATTCTTCTGCTTTCTTTGCTTTTCTCTCTTGCTTTCTTGCCCTTATGTGTGCTTGTGTTGCTGTGGTTGTTATTTATGCTTGCACTGCTTGCTTGCTTGCTATTGCATTGCTATTGCTATTGCTATTGCTATTGCTATTGCTATTGCTATCTGCTATCTGCTTCTGCTATCTGCTATTGCTATCTGCTTCTGCTATTGTCTATCTGTTTCTGTTTCTCTATCTGTCTATTGTCTATTTCTTTGTATTGCTTTTCTATTGCTTCTGCTTCTCTTTGCTTTTCTTGTCTTTCTATTGCTTCTGTTTGTATTGTCTCTCTGCTGCTCTTTGATCTGTTTTGTTCTTTTTCTTTTCTGTATCTGTTCATCTGTTGCTTGTTTGTTTTGCTTGCTTGCTTGCCTGCATCTGTTGCTTGCTATTGTCTATTGCTTCTGCTTCTGCTTTGCTTCATCTGCTTTGCTATCGCCTGCCCTGCTTTGTCTTTGTCTTTGTCTTTGCTATCTGCTTCTGCTTCTGCTTTGTTTCTATTGCTTTGCTATTGCTTTGTCTTTGTCTTTGTCTTCTGTCTTCTTCTCTGTTTTTCTTCTCTCTGCTTCTGCTTGTCTTGCTGTCTGCTGCTGCTATTGCTATCTCTTTGCTTTGTATTATTTATCTGTCTATTGCTATTGCTTTGCTATCTCTATTCTTCTGCTATTGCTATTGCTTTGCTTCTGCTATTGTTTGCTATTGCTATCTGCTTTGTTGCTATCTATTGCTATTGCTTCTGCTATCTGTTTCTGTCTTTTTTTGTCTATTTCTATTGCATCTGTCGTGTCTACCTGCTGTTTCTGTGATTCTCTGCTTCTGTTTATTATTATTGCTTCTTTGCTTGCTATCTGCTATCTGCTTCTGCTTCTGCTCTGCTATTGCTTCTGCTCTGCTTTGCTCTGTCTTGTGCTATCTGCTATCTGTTCTCTCTCAGACTGTCTGTGTCCTGTACTGATTATCTGTACTGTGCTCTTCTGCATTGTCAGCTCTGTCTCTCTGCACTGCTTGGTCTCTTTGTACTTCTTCATGCTACTCTATGCTCTCTGTCTGCTTGCCACCTCTTCTATCTCTTCTTTGCTTTGCATTTATCTGTTCCTGCGCTGTGTCTATTGTTTGTTGTTCTGCTCTCTTCTGTTTATGCTTTGCTCTGCTCTGTCTCTTTGTCTTCTATTGCTTTGCCTTCTTTTCTTGTCTTGCTGCCACTGCTATTGCATCTTTGCTTTGTTGCTGGCTTGCTTTGTTGCTGCTTTCTTGTTGATTTGCTTTTTGTTTTTTGTATTTGCTTGTGTTTGTGTTGTGCTATTGCTTGCTTGTTGCTATTGTTTGTCTGTTGCTTTCTTTGCTTTGCTGTCTGCTATTGCTATTGCTATCTGTCTATTTCTACTGCTATTGCTATCTGTCTATCTGCTATTGCTATCTGTCTATCTTTGCTCTGCTGCTCTATTATTCTTCTGCTTCTGCTATTGCTATTGTCTTTGCTTTCTTCTGCTTTGTCTATTGTCTTCTGCTTTGCTTCTGCTATTGCTATCTGCTTCTGCTATCTGCTTTGTCTTTGTCTATTGTCTATCTGTCTATCTGCTATTGCTATTGCTATTGCTATTGCTATCTGTCTTCTGCTCTGCTTCTGCTTCTGCTATTGTCTTCTGCTATTGCTTTGTCTATCTGTATCTGCTACTCTCTGCTATTGTCTTTGCTATCTGCTTTGTCATTGCTATTGCACTGCTATCTGTCTTTGCTATTGCTATCTGCTATTGCTATTGTCTATTGCTATCTGACTCTATTGTCTATTGCTATCTGTGCTGCTCTACCTGCTGTCTGTCTTGTCTGTATTGTAATTGCTATTGCATCTGTATCTTTTTGTTGCTGCATTGCTATTGCATTGATGATTGCTTTGTCTATTGCTATTGCTATTGCTACTGCTTTCTATTGCTATTGTCACTGTCCTCCTTTTGATCTGTCTTGTTTGCATGCCGCATCTGTTCTATGCAGCATTGCTATTTATGCTTGCTTGTCGTCTGCTTTGTCTATTGATCTGCTTTGCAGCATCTGCTTCTGCTCTGCTCTGCTCCTGTCTTCTGTTTTGTCTTTGCTATCGTCATTGCTTTGTCTATTGTCTATCTGCTATCTGTCTTCTGTCTATGTCCTGTTCGTCTTCTGTCTTTGTCTATCTGTCTATCTGTCTATCGCTTTTTCTTCTGCTTGTGCTCTGCTATCTCTCTGTCTTTGTTATCTGTTACTTTTTGTGCTGTGTTTTTTGTGTGGTGTTGTTGTGTGTTGCTTGTTTGCTTTGGCTCTTGTTGTTTTCTTGCTGTGCTTTTTGTGTGTTGGCTGGCTGTGTGTGCTGTGTGTTGTGTTGTGTGTGTGCTTTTGCTGTGTTTGCTGTTGCGCTTGGGTCTGCTTGGGCTTGGCGCTGTGCCTGTGTTGCTTGTTTTCTTGTGCTGTGTTTGTCTGCTGCTGTGTTGTGTTGTGTGCTTCGCTTTTTGTCGGGTGGTCTGGCTATCTGTATCTTTCTCGTTTCTTTGGTTTCTGCTGACTCTGCTGTTTGCTTCTTGTGCATTGCTGTTTGGGCAGTGGCATGTCGCTCTTCTATTTGTTTTGGCTTGTTCTGCTTTGTATTCTTTGCTACTCATCTCATTCTCTGTCGCTCCTGCTTCTGCTTCCTCTTCTGTTTTTCGTTGCTCTGCTATCCTCTGTCTTCGTCATCGCGCTTCTTTCTTGTCTTTGCTTCGCTTCTGCTTGTATCTGCTTTCATTGCTATTCATCTGCTATTTTGCTGTCATTGCTATCTCTTCTGCTTCTGCTATTCTCTGCTATCTGCTCTGCTTCTGCTTCTGCTTTGCATTGCTTTTGCCTGCTTGTCACTGCTGCTGCTATCTGTTGCTATTGTCTATTGTCTTTGCTATTGCACTGCTATTGCTTCATGCTGCTGTCTTCGCTACTCTATTGCTTCTGCTTCTGCTATCTGTCTTTGATTGTGTATGCATTGCTATCTGCTCTGCTCTGCTGCTGCTGTCTGCTCTGCTATCTGCTTTGTCTTCTGCTTTGATCTGTTGCTATTGCTATCTGCTATTGCATTGCATTGTTGTCATTGTCTCATCTGTTCTGCCTGTCATCTGCTGCTATCTGTCTCTTCTTCTTCTGTTTGTATCTCATCTGTACTGTCTTCTGTCTTCTTCTTGCATCTGTCTTCGCTTTGCTCTGCTCTGCTTTGTCTGCTTCTGTCTCTGCTTTGCTATCTGCTATTGCTTGTTTTGTATCTCATGGCATTGCTATCGCATCTATCTGTTTGGTATTTGCTATTCTATTTATTGCACTCTAGCATTCATGTCCATTGCACCTCTCATCTGCATTGCTACTCCTATCTGCTATCTTCACTACTGCTTCTGCTTGTTTTGCTGCTTGCACTTCTGCTCGTTGTGTTGTTCTCTTTGCTACGCCTCTGTGCTCTGCATTGCACGACCTTGTGCGGCGTTTGATATCTGTGTGTGTGTTGCGTGTTGTTCTGTTGTATGTTTGTATGATGGTGCTTTGTATTGTTCTGTCTGCGCTGTTTTGTTGTATTGTATATCTGTTCTGTTTTGCTTCTGCTATCTGTCTCTCTGCTATCTGTCCATCTGTCTATCTGTTTATCTGTATACTATCTTATTCTGTTATCTGTCTATCTGTCTATCTTCTATCTGCTATCTGTCTATCTATTCCTGTCTGTCTGGCTGTCTATCTGTCTATCTATCTATCTGTCTATCTGTCTATCTGTCTATCTGTCTATCTGTCTATCTGTCTATCTGTCTTCTGTCTTCTGTCTTCTGTCTATCTGTCTATCTGTCTATCTGTCTATCTGTCTATCTGTCTATCTGTCTATCTGTCTATCTGTCTATCTGTCTATCTGTCTATCTGTCTATCTGTCTATCTGTCTATCTGTCTATCTGTCTATCTGTCTATCTGTCTATCTGTCTATCTGTCTATCTGTCTATCTGTCTATCTGTCTATCTGTCTGTCTGTCTGTCTGTCTGTCTGTCTGTCTGGCTGTCTATCTGTCTATCTGTCTATCTGTCTATATGTCTATCTGTCTATCTATCTATCTGTCTATCTGTCTATCTGTCTATCTGTCTATCTGTCTATCTGTCTGTCTATCTGTCTATCTATCTATCTGTATCTGTGTCTATCTGTCTATCTGGCTATCTGTCAATCTGTCTATCTGTCTATCTGTTAATCTATCAATTTGTAAATTTTTCAATCTGTCTATCTGTTGATCTGTCTCTCCTTCTACCTGTCTGTCTGCTTGTCTGCTTATCTGTTTATCTGTTTATCTGTCAATCTCTCTGTCTATCTGTCTATCTGTCTATCTGTCTATCTCTCTTTCTGTCTATCTGTTGATCTGGCGATCTGTCTTTCAGTTTATCTGTCTATCTGTATATCTGTATATTTGTCTATCTGTCTATCTGTCTATCTGTCTATCTGTCTATCTGTCTATCTGTCCATCTGTCTATCTGTCTATCTGTCTATCTGTTTATCTGTCTGTATGCTTATTTGTCAATCTATCTATGTATAGGTCTATCTGTCTATCCGTCGATCTCTCTATCTGTTTATGGGTTTATCTGTCTATCTATCTGTCTATCGTTCTATTTGTCTATCTGTCTATCTATCTAGGTGTGCATCGGTCCATTAGTCAATGTCCATTTGCCTATCTGTTTATCTCTCTATCTGTCTATCTGTCTATCTCTCCATCCGTCTATCTGTTGATCTGGCGTCCTGTCTGTCAGTTTATCTGTCTATCTGTCTATCTGTATATCTGTATATTTGTCTATCTGTCTATCTGTCTATCTGTCTATCTGTATATCTGTCCATCTGTCTATCTGTCTATCTGTTTATCTGTCTGTATGCTTATTTGTCAATCTATCTATGTATAGGTCTATCTGTCTATCCGTCGATCTCTCTATCTGTTTATGGGTTTATCTATCTCTCTATCTGTCTATCTGTCTATCTGTTGATCTGGCGATCTGTCTGTCAGTTTATCTGTCTATTAGTTTATCTGTCTGTCAGTTTATCTGTCTATCTGTATATCTGTATATCTGTATATCTGTATATCTGTATATCTGTTTATCTGTCTATCTGTCTATCTGTCTATCTGTCTATCTGTCTATCTGTCTATCTGTCGATCTGTCTGTCTGTCTATCAGTCTATCTGTATCTCTGTATCTCTGTATCTCTGTCTATCTGTCTATTTGTCTATTTGTCTATCTGTATATTTGTCTATCTGTCTTTTTATCTATCTATCTATCTGTCTATTTGCCTATCTGTTTAAATCTCTATCTGTCTATCTGTTTATCTGTTTATCTGTCTATCTGTCCGTCTGTGTGGCTATCTATCTGCCTATCTGTCTATCTGTCTATCTGTCAATCTGTCTAGCTGTCTGTCTGTCAATCTTTTTATCTGTCTATCTGTCTATCTGTCTATCTGTCCATCTGTCTATCTGTCTATCGTGTTTATCTGTATATCTGTATATCTGTTTATCTGTTTATCTGTTTATCTGTTTATCTGTTTATCTGTTTATCTGTTTATCTGTTTATCTGTTTATCTGTTTATCTGTTTATCTGTGTATCTGTCTATCTGTCTATCTGTCTATCTGTCTATCTGTCTATCTCTCTATCTGTCTATCTGTCTATCTATCTGCCTGTCTGTCTGGCTGTCTATATGTCTATCTATCTATCTGTCTATCTGTCTGTCTGTCTGTCTGTCTATCTGTCAATCTGTCAATCTGTCTATCTATCTTTCTGTCTATCTGTCTATCTGTCTATCTGTCTATCTGTCTATCTGTCTGTCTGTCTTTTTGTCTTTCTGTCTATCTGTATCTGTGTCTATCTGTCTATCTGTCTATCTGTCAATCTGTCTATCTGTCTATCTGTCTATCTGTTTATCTGTCAATTTGTCAATCTTTCAATCTGTCTATCTGTTGATCTGTCTCTCCTTCTACCTGTCTGTCTGCTTGTCTGCTTATCTGTTTATCTGTCAATCTCTCTGTCTATCTCTCTATCTGTCTATCTGTTGATCTGGCGATCTGTCTGTCAGTTTATCTGTCTATCTGTCTATCTGTCTATCTGTCTATCTGTCTATCCGCCTATTTGTCTATCCGTCTATCTGTATATCTGTATATCTTTTATTTTGTATCTGTATTTTGCAGCCCGATGTCATTAATGTCGCATGTTGCTGTTTGACCTTGGAGTATTCCTTTGATGCAGCGGATGTCGATTAGGTTGGTTGGTGCTCGAGAACTTGCGCATGTATAGGTCGTATGTATTTTTGGACACTTTTCTTCGAAGTACATAACTGGGTCGTTTTGTTTATATAAAATATAAGTAGGTGTGGCTAAGACTTTAGTTTGATGTAGTGGCAGAGGGACCACGTGTGCTAATTGGAAAGTTTGTGTCTTAAATATAGGTATTTTGACGCGGAGTATTATGTATGATTTATCAATATAAGCAATCTATATACATGTTCTTCGGATTCTATTATTATGTTCTGATTGGATATAAATTTGTTTATGGATTCGATTTCTGTTTCTGATAACATGAATTTAGGTATTATATTGAGTTTTGTTAGCAAAATACTTTCCGCTATGTTATTAATGTGGTTTGT
Organism: Drosophila merina; assembly: GCA_035047645.1. Classification (NCBI taxonomy): domain Eukaryota; kingdom Metazoa; phylum Arthropoda; class Insecta; order Diptera; family Drosophilidae; genus Drosophila; species Drosophila merina. Next base: position 635,431 of record JAWNPH010000050.1, on the reverse strand, counting down.
AAAGTATCTATATTAAAATTAACTGAAGTAATGTATTGGAATAAGTGTATTTCATTGCGTTCGTCATTAAGTGTTTTATATATCTTACTATTGTAGTTTTTAATGGAGTTGTTAATAGTTGTTTGTTTTTGGTTTATGTATTGTGTAATGTTTTCAAATCTTAAGGTAATTGTATATTTTGTTGGTTAATAATTTTGTTTTTTTGTTTTTTTTTTTTATTTTTGGTTTCCTTAACAACGTTAAACTTATCATTATCAGTTATCATTTAAACTGTGCTGTTATTTAGTATAATTTGGAAAAATATGACTTTGATCACTTTTTGGTTCTTTTTTTTTATCTTTCATTTGTGGATTATCTGATCTTTGTGTAATATGAAGGTTCCTTGTCCTTGTCCTCTTTTACGATATGTTTCAACTATGAGACCAAGGCTTAGGTCCAAGGCTTATAATTTTTTTTATCAAAAATAAGAGAACAGAAAAAAAGCCGAACAAGAATTAAATACTCAAAAAAATTTCCAAATTTTACATGCAAGCTTTGGCCGCCAGACCATAGATGGCGCCAGCCAAAGGCGTTAGTTTCCCTTGAAAAAAATTATTTTCCCACAAAATTTATAAACTCTCTCCGTTTCTTTCCTTTCAGTGCAATTTTGGATTAACCCAGGTGCGAATGGATTATAAAATTGGATTACTTACATGGATTACCACAATTTAGCAGCAGATCGAATAAGGTAACAACAAAATTGAATCAATTTTCGTAACACAGATGTTTAACCCATGACACGGGCGCGCTCGCTATTAATCCTAAGTGCTTGCTGTGATTTTATGCAAATCGAACATATCGCCGGGCAGCCGCGAGCCGCGAAAAGCCAAAGAAAAAGAGGGAATACACCAAGGAGACCGCGATTCAATGTACAAATGACAGTTGGCTGTGACATAAAACAGCGACTTAAAGAAGATGTTAAGCGTTCTGCAGTTGCATGCCAACATCTGCCGAGCCAACGATTTCCCCCTTGGACAAAAGACATTTTCATTTATTCATTGATAATGCTTTAAGAACTAAAATCCGAAAAAAAGGATTTAACAATGACAAAGGCCAGCCAAAAGCAGACAAAGCGAGGGGGGGGGTTGTGCGAAGCGCACAAACATGCGACAAAACAACATAATTTAAATTTTGCGCATGGATCAGGTTCTTTCCCACTCAAGAGCCCTGAGCAACATGTTGCTGCAACACGCCACGAAATCCGCCAGCAACAAGCTCTGGCTCCCTCTCTTTCTTTCAGCCACTACCCGTCTCTTTCGGCTCGGTTCTTGGTAGCTGTGTAATCCGGTAGCTGTGGCTCTTTTCCGCTGCCTCGATTTGCTTTGAATGAAAATGAAATTATCGCATTATTAACTATGAGGAAGGATGCTGCCAAGGCAAGGCAAGGCAAAGGCAGAGTTGCAGTCGAGGCCCCTAACAAAATGGTCTAAAAGGCGGGCCTGGGATCTCCCGAACTTCCCATTTGTGGGTCTGGTCGACTGCATACTTAACAATAAAATGAATTGTTAATTCCCTTGCACTTTTTCCGCCAACCAACTCTGCCTGGAGCTGTTTTTTTTCTTCTTGAGCGGTTGTAGGTTCTGCCCAAAACAAAATCCTGGTCTGCCTTTTGGCCGTTGTAATGCTCAAGTGCCTTTATTTTATCTGCGGCACAATCTTCCATTTGTTTGGGGCATGATTGGCGTAGAACAGTGGGCGTGGTAAGGACTTAATGAATCATTTTCGATACTCTATTAGCAGAATGAGAACCTTTATAATGTTGAATGTATATTTCAATATATCGAATTATTTTAAAATAATTTTAAATTAAAATGTAATCCATCCCATTGTCTCCACCAACTCCACTGTGTTGAAGCTCTCAGTTGGCTTTGCTTTAAAGCCAAATACCGAACTTGTTTTGTTTTTTTCGTATGTCCATCGGTCGCAGACCAAAGTAGCAAACATAAAGAACCAACCGAACAATTGTTTGCGCGCCAATTGTCTCTGTCCGCGAGGTCCCACTGTCCCGCCGGGGCTGGGTCCCACAATGGTACGGACCCCAAGACTTTGGGGTCTTAGCAAATGTCTTCTTCCACAGAATTTGAAACGGAAACATCGAACACTTTGTTTTGGTTCTTGTTTTCCTTCTGTTTTCCTATCTGAAGACTGTTTTACCTATCTTGATAGTTTCTGGTTGGTTCATTTTATCGTCCATGTTCTTTTTAATGTTTGGGTAGATCGTATTGCGAAACTCGTTCAGTTTTTGCAGGTAATCGTGTTCGTTGTTTTGAGAGATGTTTTGATTTATAATGTGAGGTCTTCCGTAGAAAATCTCGAAGGGTGTGTATTTTGTTATCGAGTGAACTGCGTTGTTATAAGTTGTCAAGGTTTCAAAGAAAATTTCTTTGTGGTCACAAGAGAGTGTTTCTGTCTTTCTTTTGTTTACTATTATTCTGTATATCTCGGTTAGAGACGAATGGAGTCTTTCCACTGGGGAGTTACTCGAGGATTGTTGAAATGAAGTAATGTGTAGTTCTATGTTGTATTGAGCACAAAAAGCTTTAAAAAGCTTGTTTGCGAATTCCGGGCCTTGATCGCAAATTAGTTTTATCGGATTTCCGAATGTTGAAACGAAATTCCTCATTGATTTTACTATGTTGAGACTGTCTCTCGATAGGACTATATACCCTGTCGCAAGTTTAGAAAATTTGTCAATGATAGTTAGTATTGTTTTTCCGTTGATAGTATAAATGTCTACGTGTATAATTTGCATTGGGGCTAGGGGAGTTTCTGTTTCGAAAAATTCGAGTATTTACGGCTGCCTGTCGTACTTAAGTGTTTGGCAGACATCGCAGTCATTAATAATGTGTGAAATTTTGGTCTTTAGTAGTGGGAAGTATATGGACCTTTTTAAATTGGCTACTGTCTCGTCTAGTCCCCTGTGGTTGTTTGCTAAATGGTATTTACGTATTTCTGCTTCTTGTTCGTGTGGGTCGGTTATGTCTTTTAAGAGGTTCGTGAATCTAATAACCTTGTATAGTTTGGTTGGTAAAAAGTATTCTGTCATGGTTTCTTCAATAGTTTTGAGGATTTCGTTTGGTGCTTAGATAGCACACGTTTGGTTGGGCTTAAGTATTTGTTATAGGATATTAGTCATCTTTTCCCTATCGTAAGGTGTCTGATATTGTTCTTCTTATTTTGTTTTTGAAAGGCATGGAAATGGTTCTTTCGGTTTGATCTGCGATCTAGAAGACAAATTGTAAATTGAATTTATTAAGTGGTTTACTAGAAATGGAAATTAGGTCGGAAGTGTTTTTGTTTTCGGGAGGAACAATGGAATTGGTATTAACTTCGGCCGTTACACGGCTAAGAGCGTCTGCTGCCACATTCTGAGATCCTTTCTTGTAAATTATCTCATAGTCATATTCCAGTAATTGTAATTTCCATCGAACCAGTTTTGAAATTCATAATCCACGTTAATGGCCTATGGTCCGTGATGATCTTAAATTTCTGTCCGTACAGGTAGGGGCGAAAGTGTTTTGTTGCCCAGATAATGGCTAACATTTCTTTTTCTGCGGTTGAGTAATTTATTTCTGTGTCTGATAGCGTTCTGCTAGCGAAGGATACAGGCCTATCATGGTTAAGCGTGCCTTGAGACAATACTGCCCCAATTGCGAAGTTACTAGCGCCCGTAGTTAATATAAAAGGTTTGCTGAAGTCAGGGTATTGAAGGATCGGGTCGTTGCATAGCAGCGTTTTGCAAAATTTCAAAAGTTATAATATATTTCTCAACTATTTTGACTGTTGTTTTGCCTTTTATTTGCTGAGTCAGAGATTTGGTGATCGCTGCGCAGTCTTTTAAATTTTCTATAGTAACCGAGTAGTCCCAGGAACGACTTAATTTGTTTTTGGGTTTTTGGCATAGGGAATGCCTTAATGGCGAGTAATTTTGAGGGTTAGGTTTTATACCGGAATCGTGACCCAGATATTCAATTTCTTTCCTGAAAAATTTTGATTTCTCCGGTTGAAGTCTTAGATTTGCTCTACTTAATTTTTCAAATACCAACTTTAGATCGTTGACATGTTCCTGGAGTGATGACGAAAAGATTATGATGTCATCGAGATATATTAGACAACATTTACCGTTAAGGTCTGCCAGTATGTTGTCCATCACTCTTTGGAAGATTGCTGGGGCGTTGGTGAGGGCGAAAGGCATTCTTAAAAATTCCAAATGTCCATCTAATGCCGAAAAGGCCGTCTTGCTAATGTCCTTGGGATCCATCTCCACTTGATGGTACCCGCTTGCTAAGTCTAGAGTTGTGAAATATTGTGCTATACCTATCCTATCTAAAACATCGTTTATAATGGGCATGGGATATTTGTCCTTGACGGTCTTCTCATTCAGCTTTCTATAGTCGATCACCAATCTCCATTTTTTATTATTTGGGCTGTCGGTTTTTTTTGACACAAGAAAAATTGGTGCGGCCCAAGGGGAGTGGTCTAATAATGTCTTGTTCCAAAAGTTATGTGATTTGTCTTTGTATCTCCTGTCTTTCTACGGGGCTATACCGGAATGGTTTTGAGTGTAGTGGGATTTCGTCTATTGTCTGCATTTTATGTTTAACCAGATTCATGAAGGTTAGGTTATCTCCCTTATGGTGAAAGAGTTTCGTAAATTTTTTGCAAAGGTTTTTTAATGCCGTAAACTCCTTGACGTTTAAGTGGTCAGTGTGGAGTTGGATAGGAATATCGGTCTTGTCATTGGGTATGTTGTCACTGTCCTTAAAAATGGCATTTATGAAAATGGCATAACTTCTAAATCGAGGTACAATTTCTGTCTGTCTTGTGATTTATTAATAACTTTCATGAAACTAAGTTTGTTCCTAGCTTGGTACAATCCTCCTGATATGAGGATGTCTTCAGAAATTTGTGTTGTTTCGCACCAAAATGCGCCGTTATCGATACTAACGGGTAGCTTCACTATGTTTTTAGAAGTTCCCTCTAGCACGTGGAGTTCTAAGCTGTATTGTTTTTGTGAGTTTTTAGTACTGATCTTTGAATATCGACTATTGCCTTTAGTCTTTGTAAGATGTCCATACCGAATAATTGGTGGAATCTGTACAGAATTAGTTTATAAGATGTAGTATCGGAGAATTCTTTGAATAAAAGTATTCTGATCTTTTGGTAGACTTCATGTACGTTAATTGCGGTTTTAAACGAAATTGGGTTTGTTAGGTTAATCGAGTCTGAGTTGAGGACTAATTTAGGGTTAATGAATGACATAGTCGCCCCTGTGTCTATTAGTATCCGGGTCTTAGGTGGATTATAATGTAAGGTAAGGGGGACCCGGACTCTCATTTCATTAAGTACTCTGTTAGTTTCTCGAGGCACTTGGTAGAAAATTTGCATCCTCATCTATATTATGTAGTTGAGTGTTAAGAGCATGTTCGTTTGAAGCCTGCCTATTATTGATGGTACCCCTAGTCGCTATAACCGCTTGATTAAGAGGCGGGGAGCTTGCTGACGAATTTATTGACGATGTTGAAGGCAACTCAAACACAGTCTGGAGTTTTTGTTGTTCGGGTTCTTCCCTAACTTCAGTTAGACTAGTGGTAGCCCTGATCTTGCTCATGGTGTTTGGGATAAGCTTTTTGACTTTTCCAATAGTCGACATCTAATAATTTGTGTTTCTATTATTTAAGCTGTGACTGTTTGATTGGTGATTCGGTCTATTTGCTTTATCGTAATTCTCTCTAAATTGAACGTTGTCAAGGTATAGTGTAAGCGTAGTGTAGTACTAATTATTGGGGTGCTTATGTTATTTGTGTAATAATCTATTTATAGATTGCTTATATTATTTGATTGTTTAAATTAATTATAGATTGCTTATGTTATTTTTTATTTGTAGTGTAGACTTCTTTCCTTGTTGTAAGAGTGTTAAATATCTGTAATATAGTGATATGTTATTGTTTCCTATATTTCTTGTGCAATATAAATAGTTTTGTTTCAGCGGTAGTACAAAAGGGTGTAGGCATATTTTGTTGTTTTTATTTAAGTATAAATATTTTTATTTTTCTCTATTCTTTTTTTTTGTTGTACTTGTATATATCTTTTTGTGATGTGGCCTTTAATATTTCGGCAGTGGTTTATCGGCGATTGGTGCCACATAAGCATCAATGGCACTTCATTTTTTATATACTATATATCATTTTTTTATATATTATATTATATAATATTTTATATAATATATATATATATTTTTTTAAATTTTGTTTTTGTTTTCACGCTTCAGTGACCTGTTCGAATCGGTTCGTGTTGCGTCCACTGTGTCGAAGCGTTTGCTTGACTCACTTCAGTGACCTGTTCAACAATGAACCGATTCGCGTCCAGCGTTGGAAATGATTCGGGCTTGTCACTTGTTTATTATGTGAAAGTGAGAAAATTCTTATTATTGGTATTTTGTGCTTTTATATATATATATATATATATATATATACATATGCATATTTTTGTTTGTTGTGTTTTGTTGGCACAATTGTCGGACCACCATGGTAGTTGTATCATACGCCTCAGTGAACTATTCGAACAAATTCGTGTTGCGTCCAGCGTGTCGAAGCGTTTGCTTGACTTGCTTCAGTGACCTGTTCAACAACGAACCGATTCGCGTCCAGAGCATCGACACTGTTTGCACGTGACATCGAACACGTTGTAAACGCCGAAAAGGCCGCATCGAACTTGTTGCTCGGTAGCAGCGAACTGCAGTGATATGTGGGCATATGGCCCAACGCTACGTTGTTGGCGTTATTTATTTTCTGTGGTTTATATCATCGTTGAATATTCACATAATTATTATTTTTTTTTTTTTTTGTACACCATCTTTCGCATCACTATACAGCTGCTCACACTATTAGTCTTATTATGATTTTCATCCTAGTTGCAGGTGTCCCTTGGGTTGTATCCTGTTCGTAATTCGACTGCGCCAGTTACCACTTTTTTCCGGCGGCTGGTGTGCGTCTACCTTCAGTTCCTCCTGTTGCTGGTGTGGGTGTACTTCTGTAGGTGTTTTAATTAATTTTTTAAAATAAGTCGATCGACTGTTCTTCTTCGAGGTCCAAACTGAAGTGACTTTTTTTCTCGAATCAAAGCAAAGCTTAAGCTGTTGCGGCCGTTCTAGTGGCTTGGCAGGTGGTACCAAATTGTGTATACTCTGTATAGTCGATTCGGTAACTCGTGCGATGTAAACGCCGAGCCCTTGTCGCTTATAATACGTCTCGGGATACCACAGACGCTTGACCATTGCATCAGCTTTTTGACCACTACTTCTTTGCCTGTGGATTTCCTCGGGAACAACCAGACAAACTTAGAAAATGCGTCGACGACTGCCATAATGAACTTGTACTGCTTGGACGTTGCATCCATAAGCCCCAAGTGGTCGACGTGCAACGTATGAAGCGGGACATCACCCTTCTATATGCAATGTAGGATCCCTTCTTGCTTCTTCAACTTTTTGCTGTGAATAATACAACTTATACAATTAGTGATATATTTTGTTACCTTCTCTTCAAGGTGTGGAATGTAAAACTGCTGCTGGATGTTGTGTACTGTTTTGCGAACTGCAAAATGACCAAACTCGTGTGTATTTTTGATAACCTCTTTCTCCATAAGCTTCGGCACAACTAGCAACTCGTGCCCATTGACTTCTTTGTATAGTAGACCGCCTTTCAACTTGAAATTTTCATACGGTCCATATTATAAGATATTGACGACTGCGCGTAATTGTTCATCGTTCTGCTGCGCCTTCTTTAACTGCACTGAGAGTTCTGCTGTGACGATGAGTACATTCTATGGATAGCAGCTTAGGTGGTCAACATGTTTCATCTTTTCGCCTGCTCGGTGTTCGATAAAGATAAAGGACCCACTGAGCAACTTCTCTTGGTACATCAGCTTTACTTGTCGTCTGCTTTAAAATGCGATGCAATCCGTTTGCAAATTGAAATATATTCCAAGCAGATAATGATGAAACTTTTTTAACGCCAGGTATGTAGCTCACTTCGCGTATAAAACTGTGCTGTTTGAACTCGGATTGGGGCCTATTTTTACTCCAATAGTAATTTCCCATCAAACAAATGCAACAACACTGCTCCGAATCCCTCTTTGGACGCGTCTGTATGTAACTTCGTGGGTGCTTCTCTGCTAAAGATGTGGAGCACCGGCTCACTTGTCAACAACTGCTTCAACTTTGACAACGACTGTAGCTCTTCATGACCAACTTTGAATTCAACGTCTTTATTTAGCAGATTTGTAAGGGAACGTGCAACTTGTGCATAACCATGTATAAATTTCTGGAAAAATCCAGTGAGATCAAGAAATGAGTGAACAGCTTTCACATTTTTTGGTGTCGGGAAACGGGAAACGGCTGACAGCAGCGACTTTATCAGGACCAGGCCAAATTTTTCCATTCTCTACGTTGTGGCCAAGGAAAAATATATGCTAGTATAAGAATTTGCATTTCGTCCACTTTATTTGCAACCCATACGCAGCTTGCAACACCTTTTCCGTCTTCTGCATGCATACATCGGCAGTAACGGCATATACAATAATATCATTCATGCACAGCTGCATTATATCTTCGTTTATTAGCTTCTGGAAAATATGGTTCACAAAACGTATAAATACGGCTGGTGAATTTCGAAACCCGAACGTCAAAAATGACGACTTTCTCACGATACCTCTCTCACGAAACCTTTCTCCAACCAATCCTCAACGTGGGCTTTGACAGCTTCAGCTTCTTGACGGACAACCGACTCGGTGATTAGCAGAATGGTTTCAGCACTCCATCTGGATGGACTTACAGCTGGATTAGACACTTTGTAAGGACAGCAAGCGGCTGATAGCTGTTCTTAATCAACTGCTCGACGCAACACGGCAGCATCTTGGACATTTCCGATACTCGCTAGTTTTTTCATGCTCAGCATATATTCATGGAAAGATTCTGAGCTTTTCTTTTTTCGTTCGCGCAACAACTTATGTATATCGGCACTGTTCCAACTGCACTCAAATTCTTCTATGAGTTTCTCTTTAAGCTCTTCAAAATCACTCATGCACTCTGACTCCAAAAACAACTTGGCCGCATCAGTCATTTTTCGCTTACTTTTGTTTTTCGGACAGCTCGTAGGCATTAGCATTACGTTGAAATATTTGGAACCACTTTGTGACAGATAGTGAATAGCCATCAAAATCAATCACGATTTTCTCAAAATTGTCAACTGATATTTTCGCCCCCAAATGTAAAATTGATTATTATAATGATGTTTATTTATATTAAATGTAGGTTATATGGTTAATGATTTGATATGGTTATGATACGGCTAGTTTAACGACCGCGACTGGACTGCTGACTACTGACGACTGCAAAACGACGACTGCCGATCGACGACTGCCAACTGCGTGTTAAAGATCGTACGTGGCAGCACTCTTATATGTTGCCACCTAACATTTATACAACCTTGGTTATCCTCGAAAATAAATATTGGACCATTTACTTTTAATTTCATTTCAAGTGTTAATGATTTTAGCTATAATGCTTCCTTTTCTCCTTCGTATAAGGCCATATATTCAGCTTCGGTGGATGAAGCAGCAACAGATTTTTGTTTTATAGTACTCCAGCAATTTTAAAACATTTTAAATATATACCCTGTAGTACTTCTTCTGTCTGTCTTCTGACTCTCATTTCCGGCCCAATCAGAATCAACATAACCCATAAGAATTTTATTTACTTTCAAATTCCTTTCAAATGATAACTTCAAATCGACAGTTCCTTTTAGGTATCTTAAAATTCTTTTAAGACATTGCCATAATTCTCTATTATTGTTAGTATATCGACTTAAGATATTTATTGATGTACTTAAATCTTGTTGTTTAAATAACATTACATACATTAAACAACCAAAAAATGCATATATGGTGCTTCATAGGATTCTTCTGCTTGCAAATCCTCATATTTTAATTTACCTAGAAGAGGAATCCCAACAGGATTACTTCCATATTGAACTTTTTTAAAATATTTTGAGTAAATATTTTGACTGAGAAAAAATTAATAATTTTAATAATTTTTTCTATCAAATTTTATACCAATATTATAAAATATTGTATTTAATTTAAATCGGTCATTTGAAACTTATTTAAAAGATATTTTTTGAATTTAGACATTCTTTCGGAATCCCTGGTAGAAATTATTATATGGTCAACATACAAGAGTACATATATATATTTTCCTTTATATCACCTTCATCTAAAATATATATATGTCGGAGAAGCGTTAATTGTAGCATCCAATTTTGCTCTATTCTTTCAAAGGCACAGCAAGTTCTGCTCGTCTCAATGCCGCTATAAGAACTGAGCTCCTTCGAGAGCACCGAGCCTGACCAGACCTCACACTCATTCTTTTCACTCAAAGCTCTCTCTCTTCAGTCCGCGGCTAGCGATCAGACCTCACTCAGCAACAGAGTCTATCCGCATGCCTTCACTATTCCATGGAAATGCTGTGCGTTTGCAGGCACAAGCCGCCATGGTGTCGCCTGACCCTAACGGCGCCACGTACACTGATCTATAACACTGGTCAACAAAATATTAAAACTACAATAGTCTGCAATTAAAACCAGCGCTCCGACACGGCCTTCCTGACAAATCACACGTCCTCGTGTGTTACCTTTTAATCACAATACTCTCACATGTCGGGCATTATTCATTTATATTTTCCCATTATATTAACATACAGCTTAAGGTACTTAAACAAACAGGAAAATTGTCTTCTTGACTACTCCATACATTGCCTTTTTATACCCTTGAAAAAGGGTATTATAATTTTGTCCAGAAATGTGTAACGCATTAAAGGAAGCATCTCCGACCCCACAAAGTATATATATTCTTGATCAGCATTAACAGCCGAGTCGATATAGCCATGTCCGTCTGTCCGTCTGTCCGTCTGTTTCTATGCAAAAAATAGACAGTAGTAATAGACAATAGTAGACAATAGTAATAGACAAAGTATATATATTCTTGATCAGCATCAACAGCCGAGTCGATATAGCCATGTCCGTCTGTCCATCTGTTTCTATGCAAAAAATAGACAGTAGTTTTAAAGCTAGCGTTTTGAATTTTTACCAGATCATTATTTTTGTTGCACGCAGATCAAGTTTAAGAATCGGTCGGATCGGATCACTATATCATACAGCTGCCATACAAACGACCGATATGAAAACAAGTCTTTGTATGGAAAACTTTTTTGTTTTCAAGGGTATACCATCTTCGGCAAGCCGAAGATAACTTTTCTCACTTGTTTCTTCATTAACTCTTCTTCTTAAATCAATTAGACTTACAATTTAAATTATCATATTTTATTATTCGTATCTCGAGCATATTTCCTTTTACATCTATTCATATTAAATTACTTCTTCAACTCTGGTGTAGTTCCTTTTACACCTTTTCAGCTCAAACTCTGGTGTAGTTCCTTTTACACCTTTTCAGCTCAAACTCTGGTGTAGTTCCTTTTACACATTTTCAGCTCGATCCCTGCCATAACAAGTCACATTTGATGTGGTGCGGTCATCTTATCACCTCTTGGTCAATCTATGTCAATTTCTTCATTTATTTGTCTATTTGGCAATGCTCTCAGAAATTAGTGCGAATACTTATACGTTATTTTGCCCGTCAACGATTTTAACACATACCTATCTTCATCTAGTAGTTCGACTACGTTAAATTTTAATATTTTCGACTTGTTTTTGTCAAACCGAGATTTGTCATAACGTGCATTAGCTTCTATGTTTTCCTTTGCTTGTTTCCTCACAGACTCTCTATCAACCACGTTTTCTTCTTCTTCACCTACTGGCAACAGGCCAAAAGGGGTAGCTTCCCTACCAATCAACAATTCAAGCGGGCTGACCTTAGTGACTCGGTTGGCTGTACAATTCATTGCCAATTGTACTTCTGTTAATGCATCCTGCCACGACCTCTGACTGGCTTCCACGGCACTCAACATTTTCTTAAGCCTACTCATTATCCGCTCTACCTGGCCATTCGCCCTACTCGCGCCTGTAGCAATTATGTGTAACTCAATTTTTTGGGAGGAACAAAATTCACGGAAACCGCTGATCCGCTATAATTCGGGTAGGCAAACCAAACAAACAGCCTGAATTTTTCTAACTGACGGCTTTGCTATTTTACAGGTAATGCAATTTTCGACTAACCCACGAACGTATTTTGCCATATTTTCAAACCAGTAAAATTCATAAACTTTATTCAATGTTTTTTTCCCATCCTAAATGCATGATAGATTCGTGGACGTGATTAAACACTGCCCATCTAAATGCCCTTGGGATTACTGGCAAACATTTGGTCTTACCGTTTCTTTGAATCTTTCTGTATAAGTTTCCTTTTCTTAATTCGTAGGTTCTATCTAGACTGTCCGGTAATTCAATATTTCTTAACTTAGACGATATGTCGGCTACCTCAGGATCACGTTGTTGTTCAGAAACCAGCCAATTGTCTGTAACCTCAATTAGCTCAATTCGTTTTTCAACTATTTTTTTTATACATTTACTTTCTTTTGTCAGTGGATTTCGTGACAAAAAATCTACGTGAGCCATTCGTTCTCCCTTTGTATATTGGATATCGAAAACAAAGGACTGCAGGAAACCCCACCATCGATTCACCCTCGGTGATAGGAAGCATCTCCGACCCCACAAAATATATATATACTTGATCAGCATCAACAGCCGAGTCGATATAGCCATGTCCGTCTGTCCGTCTGTTTCTATGCAAAAAATAGACAGTAGTTTTAAAGCTAGCGTTTTGAATTTTTACCAGATCATTATTTTTGTTGCACGCAGATCAAGTTTAAAAATCGGTCGGATCGGACCACTATCATCATATAGCTGCCATACAAACGACCGATATGCAAACAAGTCTTTGTGGAGAAAACTTTTTTATTTTCCAAGCTATTGCAACTGAATTCAACATTTATTCATTTGACATAGCCATACATGATTTGTGAAAGTATGGTCCGGATCGGACCACTATGTCATATACCTGCCATGCAAACGACCGATATTAAAACAAGTCTTTGTATGGAAAACTTTTTTGTTTTCAAGGGTATACCATCTTCGGCAAGCCGAAGATAACTTTTCTCACTTGTTTATCTTGTTTTATAATAAAACACACTTATAATATACTATGTTTTTATCCGTAGACATCTGCACTAAGCGTATATTTTATTTACTAAATGAGAATTAAGTTCGTCTTTAATGGCATCCTCCCACAGGGTCTCATATGTAGTGGGAATATCATTCAAACATATTTGGGTTTTTATCTATTTCATAATTTTGGTTTATCTTTAATTCTCTCACTGCGTCTAATTTGCTCTTGAATTGCATTTTCTTTTACTTTATCACCAGTTAAGCCTCTGTATCGGTATTCTCGAGACAAGTGGAATTCGTATTTATATTTTCATCAGGCTTTCAATCCGTAGATTCACAATTTTCCACCAATGGAAAATCTGACTCTTCATTCTCTTCAATTTTAGAATCACAGTATTGGTCAAAAACATCATGTTCTACCACAGAGTCAATTTTATTTGGAGCCACCGATTTCATGTTTTTTTCATCCACACACTACATCTCTAGCTTTCACGAATTTTCCGTGTTTTCATTTCATAACTTATAGCCATTTGGCTCATATCCGACAAGTATAGTCTTGATCAATTTCTCGTCAAACTTTCGCTTTCACTTATACATATGTTCCAATCTCTCATGCCACAAGCGATATTCTTCATCATTTAATTTTACAGATTTATATATGTACTTTACTGTTTAAATTAAATTTTACAGTCGGTACCTTATACTCACATTTTCAATCAAATATATACCAAGTTACCGTTCTTGATTACTTTAATGCCAGCATCTAGCATCTTTTTTATTTAAACAACAATTTAACAAAGATCTGCTAAATATGAACAAAAATATAAATATAACTACACTATAACTATTCTAGGAGGTATTCTATGATTTTAAGTTTATTTACATTAAGAGAGAGTTCAGGGGATAGAGTATGTGATAAAAGGTTATAGTTCTTACAAATAGTGCGAAAGGGGTCGTGTTCAGCGAAGTTAGATCTGCAGATATGTAACCATAGGGGTCGGAAGGACCTAGTTTTCCTATTAGGGATGGAAAAATATAGTTGGCTTAGCAGGTGTTTAGAATCAACCATGCCATTGATTAGCATGTGTAGAAACATGACCCCAGCACAGGTTCGGTGCTCCTTCAATGGAGGTAACTTTAACAATTTAAGCCTGCAACGGTACGGCGGGAGACGATTATCAGGATCCCAGTTTAAGTTTTTTAGTGCAAATAACAGAAACTGCTTTTGCACCGACTCAATACTATTTTGCTTAAATTTCTAATTTTTATATAACGGGGACCACGTGCATGTGGAAACTAAATTTTAAAGATTAGTTTATTACATAAAAAAACAGTATAAGATTTAATATTAACAAAAACAAATATTTGAACAATGCAACAGGCCCAAAATGCTTAATAATGGAATAATAATGGAAAAAAACACTATACACTAAACATGGTGTATTATCAGCATTCCTAATAAAAAAAGGCAATCACACCGTTTTGTGGCGAAGAAATTAACTTATTAAGCAATTAAATTAACTAAATAATGGATCCATACTAATAAAAACTAAAAACTTCAACCAAGCTACTAAACTAAAAAAAATTGTTGAAGTTAACGAACAAAACAGCCTCAGCTATGGTACACAAAATAAGTAATTTACTGCAGACAACAACTAAACACTGCGAAGGACAAAAGCTATTCCTTATTTGTGGCCATCGAAGCTACACTAGCTAACGAATGATTGCCTATCCCCTAGCAGAGTGCACGAGTGGTTTCAACGATTTCAAAGTGGTAGTGAGGACATAAATGATGATGAACATGGTGGCCAACCAAAATCCGTGATCACCGAAAATTCCATTGAATAATTCTGCCGAAATCATCATTGAAAATTGTTGAAATTACAAAGTTAACATATGGTATGTATACAATGTTGTAAGTGGGAGTGATGATCAAGAAGATCTTGGAAAGAGAGAACTCGCTCTCTACTGTCCTATCTCACTTAGTTGTTGGTGCCTCTCACTGATGCGTTGAGTCTTTCCCCGAAAAGCGAAGCAAAGGAAAGGGAAAATAAATA
Source organism: Drosophila merina (assembly GCA_035047645.1). NCBI lineage: Eukaryota > Metazoa > Arthropoda > Insecta > Diptera > Drosophilidae > Drosophila > Drosophila merina. The sequence continues at coordinate 620,160 of JAWNPH010000050.1, read as the reverse complement.
ATATATTCAATTTTTTACAAGCAATAAATGACGTCGTGATCGCAAGTATGCAGGTATCCAGAGTTTTCGGTAGTTATGAACATTTTTACCAATTTATTCGGTAGCTGATTGGCTGAACAAGCGAGGGGTCCAGCGAGTATAAGCGCGAGACAAAGGGGGAGCCATGCACTGCACTGTGAAGCGGATGAACCATTTGGTTTTTAAAAAGTCGTTGTTTCTTGAATTTTCGTCGAATTCTATGTGATACAATTAATACATCAAGTCCAGTAAGATTCTAAAGTACGGGTCTGGCGACTGGAGCCGAAGTATAGGATGCTTATGAAGACCACATTAAAGCTGTACAAACAAAACTTCTTGATATTCGGTCTAAGCGGCCTCAACTGGGACGATTTGATTTGGATTGATCTTATTTTACTTACAGACTCATATTTATTTAGTTACTCTCTCCCTAGTAATCCGTAGAAAGATGAGGGGTTTCCAATTTTCCTAAATAACCATATTAATGGTGTGTCTGGATCTGTTCGCGTCAAGTTCCCCATCTATATCTTGGATATTGTAAGAACGTGGTTTGACGAGAAATACCACCTTGGGGTTTCGATTAGTTTTAATCTTAAATTTAAACAGCAAGGAAGGAATATGAATATGTTTGGACATGAGATTAAATTCAGACAAAACGGAAACCACAACGAAAAGTTATTTTTTTATTTATTTATATTATTTGTTTTATGTTTTTATATACATATTTTGATGGCCAATTGCAGTATTGTGCAACGGCTATATGCCAGAGATTCAGGTGAAGATAGATATGCTAAGTTTATTTCTGCAAAACTGCACAATTACATACCGAGCAAGTCTCAGACTAAGACATTTAATCTAGAGGAAACATTTTGATAGACACCTTTGTGCTCTTAAAGAGCCCCTGGCATCTTAAGGATTTTTTTTTACGATACCACAATGGGCTAAGTCTGCTGTATTTTCTAACTGCCGTCGCAGTTCCCGTACCGAACTCCATTTTCACTGGACGGCGCGAAAAGCATTCCAGCTTATACGTTACATAAGCTTTATTCTTTAGATTCGATTCTCTGGGGGCGTTCGGAACACTAGACAGACCAATCCGTTCCTATCCGCTGCCCGTTATAAATTCCGCTGATCAAAGAATCGAAGTCAAAGATTCTATATCGTGGTAGCTATGTATATTGGCGGAATTTAATCGAAAAAGGAAAAATAAGAGCTTTTATAGTACGGAAAACAACAAAATTTATTTGTTGCTAAAATATATATCAGTGCAAATAAGTGCAATGTTTGTTTTTTTTTAACATACCATAAGCTGCTGGTATTGGCAATCATAAGCATTTAACGCAATGTCTCTTCTTCTCAACTCGTTACGTAAAACGTCAATCTCCAATTCTTGGCATTCGGATCTTTGCGCAACGCATTTTGCAGATAATAATTCTCGTTTCATTTGATCACAGCGGCACTGGAATAAAAATAATTATAATAACCATAAATTCGGTATTAGGTTGTGGTTATACTATAAAAATAAACAACAACCTAGCAATCAGCTTATCCAATTGGTTTATGTACCCATGTGAGTTCAAGCATTGAACATGTGTATATAATAAAACAAAAAGAATATAAAAGCACAAAATGAAGTTCAGGACCGAACACGTTCCAAAATCGATAAGACAGCTAGAAGAAGAGTCTGTAAAAAGTGCCTTACGAGAGTTAAAGACATCAAAGGTCCAGGCACCTACCAACCATTATGGACCCAAGTGCAAGATATCTAACTAACAGTCTATGAGCAATTAGACAATCCGATAGATAGGGATTACCAAAAAAAAACCAATATAAGACAATCGTCTTTAAGCATCACTGACGTGAAAATGCCTCGAATTAACATCCCAAAATTCAACGGACAATGACAATCCTCGGCTAATTGAAAAAACAGTCATCCATCGACTTCATCAGAGCGTAATCTCTGACAGTGTGAAATCAATACAGGATCTGTGTGTCTGTATGTCTGTATGTCTGTATGTCTGTATGTCTGTATGTCTGTATGTCTGTATGTCTGTATGTCTGTATGTCTGTATGTCTGTATGTCTGTATGTCTGTATGTCTGTATGTCTGTATGTCTGTATGTCTGTATGTCTGTATGTCTGTATGTCTGTATGTCTGTATGTCTGTATGTCTGTATGTCTGTATGTCTGTATGTCTGTATGTCTGTATGTCTGTATGTCTGTATGTCTGTATGTCTGTATGTCTGTATGTCTGTATCTGTATGTCTGTATGTCTGTATGTCTGTATGTCTGTATATCTGTATGTCTGTATGTCTGTATGTTTGTATGTTTGTATGTATGTAAATTAAAATTGTTATTGTTAATTATTTAAAAAAAAATAATTTTTATTTCAATATATTTTAAGATTTTTTTGGTGATACACTTTTTAAGATACAATATTACAAGACAATGCGTTTTGGCTTTTTCCTAATTGGAAACCGTTCTCGATCTTATCCCGAATCAGACTGATCTTCTGATTCTTAATCCTAATCCAATCAACCTCAACCAGAAGCTTTTCTTTTAGAAACTTCTTGAACTTTCAATTATGTTTAGAATAAAAGCTTTATGCTGAAATTATTTTACTGCATTGTGAAATTCAAATTTGCTGACTGATGCAGTTTGATTGAAGCGCAATAAGTTGACCATGGCTTGTCTCCAAGTTTGGTTGCTGAGCGCTGGCAAAGGCAATGACAAAAACAAAGACAAAGGAAATGCCGCAGAGATTGGAATTTAAAATTTTTTATAAACTTGGGTAGAGTGCTATGTTTACGCGTTGGATAAAAAAATAAATAAAGTCTTTTAAAGATAACACCTACTGTCCGTAGATGGCATGCACGATTCATAACCCTCCAAGTAGAGTTAATCCTACGTACTAAACAAAAACCTCGGCTCTCTCTCCAGTTCTTGTCGAGCTCAACGGTGAGCAGGATGTGATGCCAAATCGCCTCCCTCTCCATATGCGTTGTGCTGCGGCGTGACGCACGCGGAGGGCTTTCTTTAGCACGCGGAGGGCGCTATGGTAGAATTATTCTTGATGGCATCGATCATTGCTCGGCCTCTTGGGCTAGAAGTCCGACTGCTCCATTCTGTAGCGCAGGCATTGAGGTTACCTCCTATGACTGCTGGTCTGCGCCAACTAGCATGTTCAACAAGCTTTCCAAGCATGTCCTCAAATTGCTCCGGACTGTCGCTAGGTGGAGCATAACAGCTGTAGAAGTGAACTCCTTTTATTTTCGCGTATGCGATGTTGCGCCTTGGTACGGTTTCCCACTCTTCCATATACAGCCTACTGTGACATTTAATAGTCGCCTTGCATAATTCATCAAGTAGCACCCCTGAGTTTCCTACATCAGAATGGTATGGTTCAGTCAGAAGCACAACGTCCGCATTGCACTCCCTCGCTGTCTGAGACAAACGGTTCTGTGCAGTGCGCAATGGTTGACGTTGAGCTGGCGGCTATGAACTCCTTTTATGGTACTGGCTTTGTACTGCATTGTAGGAAGCAGTCCAAGGGATCGACTGACTTGCAGTTTTTATTTTTTATAACCCTGAATCTAAAATTCGGGTATCACCAAATAATCCCCGCCTAACAAGATCGCAATAAAAAACTCCTTTTCGGTCAATGGTGGATAATATGAATAACAAGTATGTTTACCCTTTTACCTGAAGAATGCCGGGAGCATCTTTTAAAGGGCAATTGACGATCTTTTAAGAGATATGTAACCTGGGAACTGCATGCCGCGAGAGCCCTAAGCCGCATCACACTACTACACGATGGAATATTAAAAATCAATGAGTCCCCAGCATTATCAGCACACATGACGGCCCTGAGATAATAACAAATGGTACGCATCTAAATTACGTTTGAGCGACTAGCCCTTATCAACGGTACCGGAGAAGAGCTTCTGGCATGGCAGCTTCCCCTTTGTTGAACATCATCGGCAACAATCACATGTATAGTATGACACTCCCGCAGAGAATGAACGATAAATACCGTATAAGCATCTTTACGAGCGTCTCCATTCTGCTCCATCTTGTATATAGAAGAAGGTGAGTAACATGGCAATTGCAGCAGTTCACCGACGACTTCAAGATAACCGAGGGTAACAAGTAGTCAGTAGAAGTTGTGTGTGATTTTTATATCACGCTATTGGTCGAGTTCTTTTCACTGTGAGCTTTCTCCGCTGGGATGCTGTCAGTTCTCCGACCCAGCAAAAAGATAAATTTTTTTTTGATTCCCTTAGTTTAAGAAATATTATAATAAAGAGCACTTGGCTTATAAATTGAACTTCAGAAATTATCGTCAATATTTTTAATTTTCGCCTATTTTTTAACTGAGCTACAGGCCAGTGGTATACAAGATGTGTTCCAAAGTATCCAGGACTTAAAAAAAAAAAGACAGAACAAATGGTTTTATTGGTAAAATCAATTAATTTATTCAAAGTAGTCTCCTTCTGCTTTAATACAACTTTTTGCACGGTCCAAAATCATGTCGAACTAGAACTAGTTTAGCTGGTTGACCGGTATGGCCCCCAGTATGGCCTTCTCGTCTGAAATTTTTGGTCATCGGTCAAACCGTGCACACACCTTTTGTAAGCCCAAATGTTCGGTCAAAATGCGATAAATCGATGTTTTGAAGATGTTCAATTCTATTTCCATTAATTTCAATGGTGATTTCGACTGATTTTCACGCACAATTTCGATGGAATTTTCGGTGATCACGGATTTGCTTGACCTACATGTTCATCGTCATTTAAGTTCTCATGACCACTTTGAAAACGTTGAAACCACTCATGCACTCTGCTAAGGGATAGGCAATCATCGCCATAAACTTGTTTCATTAATTGAAACGTTTCGGTAAAGTTTTACTAATTTTAAAACAAAATTTAATGTTGGCTCTTTGTTCGAAGCTCATTTTCGCACCGATGACAAAAACCTATTGACACTTAAAACGCAATAACATCACTTCCAATATATTATATATATTCCCATGAAATTTTTACTGGAAGTCGATTAAGGATAGCAGATAGTAACGCACTAGTCAACAGATAAAGGCGCCACTAGAGGGCGCTAGATTCAAAAAGTCCTATTTACTTTGGAACGTAACTTGTTGGAGGTTAGTTTCCTCAAAACGTAATCGTGAACCACACAATGGTTTACCAGCAGTGACCACACAAGCATTGGTGGCCACCAGCAGTGGCTTGTTATGCGGTAGCTCAACCACGTGGTCCAACCGATCGTCCAAGAGTGGTCGCGGTAATTACGTACAATTAGTCTACAAGTCGATTTGCAGTATATTTGTATTATGCAGTTCATAAACCAGGCATTGTCCATGAACCAAAATAGGTTGATAGGAATGGGTAAAAGTAAGGTTAAATTCTTACCTTAAGCATTTCTTCATTTCCCTTTGCTTTGTCCACCTCTTCCTCATAGTAGTTTTGCATATCTTGCATCTCTTGTTGAATCTCATTGATGTACTGGTTTTGTTGGTTTAAATTATCCTCAAGATCTCCCGATAGGTTCTCGGCCTCGTTTGCTTTTTGTTCCAATTGATTAATTTGATCGCCAAGTGCTTCCAAACTTCTACACTTTTTGCGTAAAGCATCGCGCTCCGCCAAAATTCTCTGTATATTAGAAACATCTTTTTCTGGGGAAAAGGCACTCTTTTCAATAATTACATGACTATTTTCAATTTCGCATAGCTTAGCGCATTTCTTCATTAATTCGTCCTCCGTCTGCCGAAGTAGTGTTACTTCTTTTCCCATGTCGTCAATTTTATTTTGCAGGTATTTAATGTCAGTACTTTTCTCAGGATCTATTTCAATACTGTCTAATCGACAGCGCACAGATTGTTTTTCTATAAGGCGCTTTAGATTCGAATTTTTCTGCTTCGAGGATGTCGTGTGCTTTAATCATATCATCAATAGATCTTATGAAATCATTTAATAGATTTTCATCTTCACAATCAATTTTTTTTTCGTCGGCAAGTTCTTTGATTTTCTTTTTCAATAATTTACTTTTTTCCCGGTTATAACGTTGACTTAAAATTCGTTGAATCTCGGAGCTTTCTTCATCAGTATTTAAAAGATTATCATCTGATTTTTCAAATTTTTTTTGTAGCATATTATTTTTTATCATAAGATCTTGCATGCGTCCAATTGTATCATCGGCAGCATTAATGAGGCTGTCTCTCAATAGGAGACTTTCTCCGTATTGCTCTTCTGGGCTATAGCTATCGGGATCTAATTTTTTCTTAATACCTACACCATTATCAATACGTTTGGCCATTACAGCTGTATTGCAAGCAATTAAATCAGCTACAAATCTCGATTTTTTATCTTGGCTTGCAGCCCATGACCTATCATCAATATTAGATGGATACGACTTCAGCTTAACACATGGCTCCATGCAATCAAATTCCTCAAACTCATTCATAAAAGGGACGTGAAAAAATTCTTTTTGAGTTGAAAACGCCATGATGATGTAGAAAGGATATTATTGCAGAAACTCTCAAGGAAAATTAAATTATTTTAACTTATTTTTCCTTGTCTTTGTGTTGCAGGTTCAAAGGTTTTGAAATAGTACACATAATATTATATTTAGCTTGATAAAAGATTGACAAATAATGACGAAGCCTACTTTGAAGAATTATGGTTACATTAGATCCGTACCGATCTTCTCTTTTTTATAAAATAACTAGCAAATTCGGCTAACTCCATTTCGCCACCAGATGGGTTCGTTTTATGTAAAATTTCGTTTGGTGATTAAAGGATGAAGAAAAATTTTGTTGTTGTTAAATATTCGAAGAGGAAAAATTTTATTTCATTTCACGACAATAATGAATTCATTTCGATTAAAAAAATTAAGTGTCTTTAAGTTGAACTTTTGTAAGTAAATGAAAGTGAATCCAAAGTAAAAACTGAATCGAAGCGTTATACGTGTCCGCAAATTATTCCTTTCATTGAAGTTAGTGCTTGCCGGCTGTTTTTTGTAGCGCGACAATTTGTCTCTTTGTATTAACCATTTATTGTATTTCGCTCTGCGCCGCATTGTTTGAATTATTGTAAATCAGTTTTATATTAGATTTTGCTTCTAAAATATATTGCACCGGCTATATCCGTTATTAAATATATAATTGATTAATAATTGATATAATTCATTGTTTTATTACTAAGCCACAAGGCCAGTGATTTCGGAAGAAGAATTCTTCTCAACATAATCATACGTTACATAATTCAACAACCAACCTCATCTTTCTGGATGTAAAAGGACGAACACGAGAAGGAGGACAAGGTAATTGGCGCCCACCAACGAAGGATCAACACCCTCAACACATATGCTTAGAATTATACAAAATATGCGAACAGCTCTCTTGAGATTCTAATCGATACGGACGTGTTTAACATAAGCAGCGCGAAAAAAACCATAAAAAACGGAGACAGCCCAGCTGGAACAAGCCTAAATTGCACAGAGCCACACCGTGGGAAAGTGTAATTGTTCGGCTGAGCGAACTAACCAAAAGCAAGTGTGTTAAAAAGGTAAAAATACAATTTCTCATTTTTTCCTTTTCCGATTGCGCTATTTGCGGTGAGAGGCCCACCTGTTAAATCAGCCGCTGGAGCTGACAATTCATCGCAGACCACCAGTGCTGCCAGATCTGGTGATCGGGAACTAAATGGACAGAGCAGCGGGGGGCCCCGCCCCCACCGATGATGACCCATTCAGGAGGAGCTCCAGAATGTCAAGGTCCCCAACAAAAGGAGGAGGAATCGCGGTGCAGGACGCCGGAACCCATGCGCCGGCGGTAGTGCTGGAGGATATACCGACTTGCCGCCGCAGTGATACAGCGTTGGACAACTCGGCCCCTGCAGCCATCAGCGCTATCAATACGAGTAACCAGAAGGCAAAGGACGTTATCAGCGTACCGTCGCTCAGGAAAGGAAGGAAATCACCAATCGGATCGCCTATAGGGCCTTTAGACCTAGCCGCGAGAACCCCTGCGCCGGCGGTTGTGTTGGAGGATATACCGACTAGCCCCCGCAGTGCGGCAGAGCTGCACAAATCGGCCCCTGTAGCCAGCAGAGATACTAATCCGAGCAACCCGAAGGCAAAGAACGTTATCAGCGTGCCGTCGAACAAAAAAGGAAGGAAATCACCAACGGGATCGCCTATAAGGCCTTTGGACTTCGCCGCGGGATTCCAAAATGAAGACCTGCGGAGCATCCTCGCTAGGATGGGAAATAAAATTAACGCGATACTATCCGCGTTCGAAATTCGGCGCCATGTAGTCATAGAGGGCAAGAGCGTACTTCTGGAACTCTCGGCTCTCAGAAACAGGGCCATCGAGCTTCACGAAGGCGGCGCTAAAGAGAATCTTTCGACGACCGCTTCTACCCAAACCGAGCCCCAAAAGCCTGAAAAAAGGCTACACCAGCAAGGGAACTGCCAAAGGGACAGATGCCCAAAGTCCAGGAGCCTAAAGCACAGGCTCCCAAGCGCGGCAACTACCCCGCGGTGAGCTCAGAGGGTATAGCCAAACCCAAAGAAAATGCGTCCAAGCCGCACAGCTATGCATCCGTCGCCAAGGAGGCTAGCACTGGAGGCGAGTGGAAAAAAGTTCAGCCTAAACGCCTGAGGAAGAAGCCGGAGGCACTTATATTAAAGAAGACGGGAGAGGCCTCGTATGCGGAAATGCTCCGGAAACTGAAAGCGGACCCGAACCTCAACGAACTGGGCAAACATGTTCGCAAAGTCCGCAGAACTCAGCAAGGGGAACTACTGCTGGAAGTAGAGGAAAAGGCTCAGACAGCGTCCCCAAATTTAAGACCGAGCTGGAAGCAACTCTAAAAGACATGGCTTCAGTACGTACGGGTACTCATAGAATAGCACTATCCTCCAGTGGATTGGACGAGGCCACGACAGCGGAAGATCTCCACAGCTGCCTGGTCTCCCAATTTCAAGGCATTCTGCTGAAACCAGAGGACATCAAAGGACTACGTAGGATGCGGGATGGGACTCAGATAGCCTCTGTCCTGATGAACGCGAATGATGCGATCGCGGTCTTAAAGAAGGGCACTGTAACCGTGGGGTGGTCAAGGTGCCGCATCATCCAGGACGTCCGGCCCACGAGATGTTACAAGTGCCTGGGCTACGGGCACCGAGCAACGTCCTGCAAGGCGATCGACCGATCAGACTGCTGCATGCGATGCGGCGAACGAGGACACAAGGCAAGGGGATGTGTTGCACCACCAAAGTGCCTAATATGCAGCGACGAAGTGGGCAAAAACCACCCGACGGGCTGTTTCGCTTGCCCGACATACAGAGCCAGCCTCAAAGAAGCAAAGTCCCAGCATAATGCAGGAGCAAATTAAGATTGTCCAGCTTAATGTTAACCATTGCGCAGCTGCTCAGAGCCTCCTGGCCCAAACTGCGGCGGAGCGCAAGGTAGACATCATGCTTCTGAGCGAGCCCTATTACGCGGTCCGAGGCAACCCAACGATGATATTGGACGAGACCGGTAAAGCAGCCATCAAGTGTTGCAGCAACCTGCACATACAGGAATTGGCGGCCTCGCCGATGCGCGGAATAGCATATGCAAAAATAAAAGGAGTGCATTTTTACAGCTGCTACGCCCCCCATAGCGACACCCCAGACCAGTTCGAGGAGATGATGGAGGTGCTGGGCAGCCATGAGAGAGGGCGCGGCCCGAAGATCATCGCGGGGGACTTCAATGCATGGGCAGAAGAATGGGGCAGCAGGATATCCAATCCCAGAGGCCGAGCAGTAATAAACACAATGCTTATGTTGGACCTGGTACTGCTGAACGACAGCTGCAAATCAACGTTCAACAATGATAGGGGTTCGTCCTATATCGACATCACCTACATCAGCAGAGGGTTAGTGGCTAACGCGAGCTGGACGGTCCACGACGTTGTAACGCTGAGTGACCACGCACTAATTTCCTTCTGCATCCTACCGAAGGGCACGACTTGGAGGCGGCAGACAAGATCAGTCGGGCAAGCCTGGGACTCGAGGAAGATCGATGAAGATATGCTGGCATACCAAATCGACTCGCTTCGGATCTCAAATGGACACGCAGATTCAATGCCGACCGACCTCATGAAGATGCTTGAGGCAACGTGTGATGCAACCATGCCAAGGAGGAAAAAGAGCAGCGCAAGCCCCCACTGTACTGGTGGAGCGCCAACTTAACCAAGCTCGGAATGCCTAAGGGCAAGGAGAAGGGCGCAACGAGCCAGAGGCAGCACCCAGCACGCAGAACTCATGGAGGCTTTCAGAAGCAAACGCTCAGAGTTTAAGCACGGCATATTGGCAGCCAAAGCGCGGGCCTATGAGGAACTGCTAGATACCGTGGATAGAGAGCCCAGGGGACTTGTCTACAAACTCGTAGCTAACAAGCTAGGGAAGAGAGAGGCAACTCCAACTGACCCGGATGTTCTGGCTAGCATAGTAGCAGAACTATTCCCAAGGCAGACCACTCTATGGCGGCCAACAGCAGTACCTAGGATAGGTATCCCAGAGTACCTCATGATCGTCGTTGGAAGCAACTTCACGGATCGTGTCCTCTGGTTCGACACGGACGCTGGTCCGAGATGCTACAGTGTTTCTGCAGGAGTCCCACAAGGATCTGTGCTTGGACCGATCCTGTGGAACATTATGTATGATGGAATCCTGGGCATCAACAAGCCCATAGGAGCTGAGCTACATTGCTTTGCGGATGATGTGGCAATAACTGCAGTGGTCACAACAATAGCAGTCCTCGAAGAGAAGTACAACGCGACAATTACTATGGCCATCGACTGGCTAGAGAAAGCCGGTTTAACAATTGCGGCGCACAAGACCGAGGCTGTCCTATTAAGCAGCAGGAAGAAGGTGGAAAGAATGCTGATCACGGTCAACCGGACACAGGTGGCATCACAAGACTCCTCAAAATACCTGGGAGTAATGATAGACCATAGGCTAGCTTTTAAGGAGCATGCTAGCTACGCAAGCAGGAAAGCAGCAATAACAACTCCGTCCTTGTCCAGGCTCATGCCCAATGTAGGAGGTCCAAATTACCCGGCAAGGAAACTACTGGTGGCGGTAGCCAAGGCAACGCTGGTCTATGCTGCACCAATATGAAGCAACGCTGCTCTATGCTGCACCAATATGGAGCAACGCCACCAAGAAAGGCACTTACTTGAAAGGAGCACGCGCGGCGGTACGGTCTATGGCCCTTAGGCTCATTAGAGGCTTCAGGACCATATCCGCAGACGCATCACCAGCTGGCAGGCTTGCCGCCAATCGACCTGGAGATAAAGGTCCGAGAAGGTGATACCCGGCTGGAGGCTCACGAGCGACTGATGGGAGAGTGGCAGACCAGATGGATAACATCGCAACGGGGGAGGTGGTCCTACAAACTCATCCCCGATTTAACGGCGTGGGCCAATTGCCGCCACAAAAAACTGGACTACCACTTCACCCAGTTCCTCACGGATCATGGTTGCTTTCGGGTATACCTACTCCGGTCCCACCACGTAGAGTCAGCTCAATGCCTCCACTGCCCCGATGCTGAGGAAACAGCAGAGCATGTACTCATGCACTGCTCCAGGTTAACGGATGAGAGGGTCCAGCTAAGGGCGCTGATCGGTGCCCCGCTCAGCACTGGCGGCTTGATCGCGGCCATGATGGAGAACAGCGACTCTTGGGAGCGGGGACATAACATCATCCGGGATATGATGAAGCGGGTCCGAGCCGACGAAATGGCCAACAGAGCTGAAGGCTAATACAGGCGACGTACACCTATACGGTGGCAGGAGGAAAACTACCCAGCGAAACCAGGGATAAAGGACGTGCGCCTCTAGGCCATATAACAAGGAAAGGGAGTACAATCAGGCTCCACATCCTGCTCACCGACGAAATAACTTCACTGGCAGTCCCGGTGAGCTTGTAAAGGACAGAAGAGCATACGGAGGTTTTTGTTTTTAGTACGTAGGCATAATCTATACTAGGAGGGTTATGAATCGTGCATGCCACCTATGGACGGTAGGTGGTATCTTTGGAAGATTTTAATTTTCCCACCGTAAGGCATAATAAAAAAAAAAAAAATAAAAAAAAAAAAATACAAAATATATAAGTTCAAGCCGAGACAAATTTGTAAAATTTTAAAACACACCCACACTTAATAAACAAAACAAAAATAAACAAAACAAAAATTGTAAAAAAACACACCCACACTCAACAAAATAAAAAACACTGAAATCAAAATTGTTACACACACACACACACACACAAAATAGTGCTCTATATAAGTGCCGAGTCGAAATATCCAATGCGTCTATTCGCTGATGAATTGACAAGGACCACAAATTAAGGTAGAATACGACCGCGACAGTTGGGATTTGGACCGTGAACAAGGTTGGGCACTGGTTAGTGGGACAGATTTCGAGATGGATCAAATTCAAACTTTAGTAGATAATGCTGTCTTAGCAACAAGGCCCATTTTCAATCGGAATTAATCGCGATGAGTGCACAGCTAAATAGGCTGAGCGTAAACGCCCCTCTAATATTAACTTATCAAAGAATCACTGTCAACCCAGAGATTATGAACTCTTTAAGCCCTTTGATGGCAGCCGCGTACATTATCAAGCTGTGACCATAATTAAGAATAAAATTTAGGGGTCCAGCCAGAGCGCTGCTGGTCTCTTATAGTACAGTTTTAAATATCGATGCTATTATAGCAAGGCTAGACTGTACTTACGCCGATAAGACCACTTTACGTGTTCTTATAATATTACGACGAAGTCGAAAGAAAATTGACTCTCGTCACAAACAAAATTGTAATGACCCACGAGAGGGAAGGTGCCGATTTTCTCAACGCAGAGGTTAGAGCCGACGGACGTTTGTATAGCAGCTATGTGATATAGTAGTCCGATCCGGACCAAAAAATTAATTTAAAAAATCATGTATGGCTATTTCAAATGAATAAATGTTTAATTTGGTTGCGATAGTTTGGAGTACAAAAAAGTTTTCCATACAAAGATTTGAAATCTGATTGATCGTTTGTATGTCAGCTATATGATATAGTGGTCCGTGCCGACCGATTTTTAAACTCGATCTGCGTGCAACAAAAATAATGATCTGGTAAAAATTTCAAAACGCTAGCTTGAAAACTACTATCTATTTTTTGCATAGAAACAGACGGACAGACGGACATGGCTATATCGACTCGGCTGTTGAATCTGATCAAGAATATATATACTTTGTGGGGTCGGAGATGCTTCCTTTAATGCGTTACACATTTCTAGACAAAATTATAATACCCTCTGCAAGGGTATAAAAAGGTGGAAAGTAGATGAACACAACGCAAAGATGTTCTATAAAGAATAGAAGAATTTTGTAGCTGACGCACTATCTAGACAAAACCTGAACGCCTTATAGGCCGACCCAAAATCAGACGCTGCGATTATTCACAGCGAACTATCATCAAGCTACACGGTTGACGTATTGACGTATTGGACGAGGCCGGACTGATCCCTGATCACCAGTTTGGCTTCAGACGCCTTCATGGAACACCTGATCAATGCCACCGGATTGTTGAGAGCATACTTGAGGCCTTCGAAAAGAAGAAGTACTGCTGCGCCGTTATGCTGAATGTCAAACAGGCATTTGACAGAGTCTGGCTCCCTGGACTACTTTTCAAAATTAAATCCCACCTCCCAAGTTCCCATTTCGCCTTCCTCAAGTCATACACAGAGGGAAGAGAATTCCGAGTGAGATGCGGATCATCAATCAGCACCCCTAGGCCCATAAGAGCAGGAGTACCACAAGGCAGTGTTCTTGGACCCATCTTATACACACTCTACACAGCGGACCTCCCCATCACCCCCTCTCGGAACCTCACAGTAGCCACATATGCCACTACCTTCCTAGCCTCCGCCACAGATCCTCAGGAAGCATCAGCCATCATCCAGAGGCAACTGAATGCACTAGTGATGGGACATCGAAACAAAAACATCGATGTTGTAAAACAGTCATCGATGTATCGAAAAAAAACATCAATGTTTCGATGTTTTTCATTGTCTTCCTTTTGATTATTTATAAATATATTTCTCAAAGAAAAACAATATCGTTGAAAGTGTATTGAGAATTCTTTTTTATTAATGATATTTTTAAACAATAATAAATTCTTTTAAAAAACGCAGAACATACAATTAATATAAAATTTATTCTTTAAACATATTTAAGTTTTCAGTGAAATATTTTTTTACGCAATTTAGCGCGTTGAAAGATCGATGCCAGTGTATATCTCAGTTTAGAAAGTTTCCAGCCTAAAAAAATGAAAAATTAAAGTGGAATAAATTATTAAAATTAATGAAATTTAAAACGTCTCAATTAAACATTATTAGTTATCAATTAATTACCTTTGTAAGCTTCATGCCTTTTAATGGCGGCAAAGATAATTTTTAGAAGTTCAAACAGTTTTAAATTATTTTGCCTGTTTCTCATTTGAAGAAACCCTTAAACAAAAAAGATTCTAATTTTAGTTATTTAATAATAATAATAATTATAAAACTAACAATGAATTTCATTCAAATTTCATTCAGTCCATGCTTAAAAATTACCTAAATTATTACCAAAATTTTTTTTCCACTGACTGCAAGAATAATTGTTTTGATAAAAGATTTCCATTCAAACGATTTCGTTTTTCCGTTATAAAATTTTCAGCCTTTGAAAATAAACGTTCGGACAGTACGGACGTAGCGACTAAACTCAGGTACTTGATAAGAAACTTTTGCTAATAATGGACTTGTTAAACTCGATTCTTTCCACACTTGTAGTGGATCAACATTTAAGGCCGAAACAGGAGTTTGCAAGTAAACGGTTAATTCGTTTGGCAGAATGTCTCTATAGACGTCGTTGCGAAGATTTTCGTTTGCAGTAACAATCAGCTGGTGTTGTGGTCATCCCATATTGAAAAGTTTGGATTCTGCTCCAAATCTAAAATACAAGAAAATTTCAATCTAAAAATTCAAGTGACTACTGCAAAATTACATATGTCGGGAATTTACTTGGTTTATAAGATTTAATGTTAATTATAAGTCTCTCTGTGTATTCGCTATGGAAATAAATGATGATGAAAAGGAATGAGAAGAAAGAGAGAGCGCTTTTTTGAGAGAGCGCGTGTATGAGAGTTTCTGTATGAGAGCACTGTGGGGAAGGAGAGCGAAAATCCCTGGTGATCGTAGCGCAATGGGAGGTGAGGAGGAAGAAGAAACAAGAAGATGAAGGACAGTTCGAATTGCCCTCCGAAAGAAGATAAGTGACCATTGCGACTCGCTGCGCGACAGTGAAAAAATTATAAAACATGAACGACGCTAATGAAAATCAATCTCCGACATCAGAAGTGGGATCACCACTTCTGAATTATTAAAAGCGTCGGTGCCTGGCGCACGTGCTGTTTCCGCGACTCCACCGACATTCAACCCCGAAGCTGCTGACGCCGACGCAGCTCCATGGTGCAAAAACGGCTAATATGATTCTGTGTGAACATCCTCAAGAAGGCGAATCTTTGGTGATGATGCTCAGCAAATCACTTCTCGGCAGTGCATCGCAGTAGCTTTCGCAAATTTGTTTTCCTGGAATGAGCTGGCCGCAGCTCAAGGAATTGTTCTTGGAACGCTATGAAGGCAACGAGACAACGGCTGCAGTGTTGCTGAACATGCTGAAAGGACGTTCAAATCAACATGAATGCCTTTCGGTGTACTCCAGCCGTTTGGTTGCAACTTTACTGACCAAGTGGAAGGAAATGACGCACGAAGAGGTTGGGTTATCATTGGTCCTGGCACATACATCGCAAATCGACCACAGACTTCAGCATTTGGTTTTCACAACGAACGTAAAGACACGAGCGGAGCTACAACAACAACTCAGAGCCCACTCGTTCGTCAGAAATGCCGAATTCGCTGGAATCGAGCAAGGCCCCGAAAAGAAGAGGCACAAAATGCAAACACCGATTAGATGCCATAGTTGTGGTTAACTCGGACACAAGGCAATGGAGTGCCGAAAGGGAAGAGCGGAAGAGAGGAACGAGAGAAACGAGACGAGACCAGGCTATAGCAGCGGCAGATCTACAGTTACGTGTTTCAAATGTGGCAAAGTTGGACATATTGCATCGGCGTGCGCGAAGAGACCAGCAACAGCGAATATAAGCATAGAGAGGAGAGTCGACACGTGTGCGCTAATTCAGCAGAACGGGACAGCAATACAGTTTGGTGAGCGGTTTCCATTTTTCTTTGATTCTGGTTCCAAATGCTCGTTAATAAAAGAGGCAATTGGCGAGAAGCTTGCCGGCAAGAGATGCCATAATCTTGTAGTTTTGAGAGGCATAGGCTACAATGTTGTCAAAAGTAATTTGCAAATTCTGTCCACTGTAAAAATTTTTGAATTTAATCTTGAATTGTTATTTCACAGAGTTGATAAGAAATGCCTTAAATACGATATGATGATTGGGCAAGATATTTTTCAGCTTGGTTTGGGAGTATTGTTAGAAAGTAACAGGTTCGATATTTACAAAACACAAACGGTATTATCGATAAATGACGATAGCATGTTAAATAAGGTCGACTCAATTGCTAGTGATAAATCAAAACTTAATGCTATATTGGCCAAATATTCGGAATTCTTCATTGATGGTATCCCATGTAGGCGTGTGACCACGGGTTCACTGGAAATCCGTTTGCTAGACATGAATAAAACTGTTCAAAGGCGACCGTATCGCCTCAGCGAAGACGAAAGACAGATAGTAAGGAATAAAATTGATCAAATGTTAGAAGCAAAGGTAATTAGACCTAGTAGCTCTCCCTTCGTTAGCCCTATGTTACTTGTGAAAAAGAAAGGCGGCAGTGATAGGCTTTGTATTGACTATCGTGAGTTGAACGCAAATACAGTGTCAGATAAGAATCCCTTGCCGTTAATATCAGACCAGATTGATCGCTTACGTGGCGGGAAATATTTTTCCAGTTTGGATATGGCCAGTGGTTTTTATCAGGTGCCAATTGACCCCGATTCTGTTGAGAGAAAAGATTTTGTGACCCCTGAAGGCCAATATGAGTTTTTGGCAATGCCGTTCGGATTGAAGAATGCGTCATCTGTTTTTCAGCGTGCCATAGTCCGAGCCCTGGGGAATTTAGTTAATACCTATGCGGTGGTCTACATTGATGATGTGTTGATTGTCTCAGATTCTGAAGAGGAAGCGTTCGAAAGATTGGAGAAAGTGCTAAGCGTTATCAATGTCAGGGTTTTCTTTCAATGTTTAAAAAATGTCAATTTCTGCAAAAGGAAATATAATACTTGGATTTCGTTGTAAAGGAGCACCCTCCTAGTTCACCAACTAAAGCCCAATCCACGAAAAATTCAGGCATTATTTCAACTTCCAGAACCAGGTTCAATCATACAGATACGACAGTTTATTGGTTTAACATCCTACTTCAGGTAGTTCGTCCCTAGATTTTCGGAAGTGATGAAACCATTGTACCAATTAACTTCGAAATTAAATGATTTCAAATGGGAAAACAACATGAGGAAATTCGTCAAAGAATCATTAAAGTCCTGATCAGTATTAATCATTTTTGACCCCAAATTTCCAATTGAATTGCATACGGATGCAAGCGCAAATGGTTATGGCGCTATTTTTTGCACAAAGTAGAAGGAAAACGCAGGGTAGTCGAGTATTATAGGAAATGCACCACGTAAACAGAATCTAAATACCACTCTTATGAGCTCGAAACATTGGCAGTCTTTAATGCCATCAAGCACTTCCGACATTATTTAACCGGTAGACAGTTTACTGTGTATACAGACTGAATTCTATTAAGGCGAGTCAGGACAAGGCGGTATTGACCCCGCGAGTGCATCGATGGTGGTCATTCATGCAACTCTTTGAGTTCCACGTTGAATATCGTAAAGGAAGCCAAATGGCTCATGTTGATTGCTTATCAAGGGAATCCTGTAGCTGTAGAAGCACAGCCAAATACAAGTAAAGTTGTGGAAGTACGAGTTGACTAGGCAACTATGACACACAACTGGCTAGTATCCGAGTAGCAGAGAGAATGAGCGAACACGTATGAGATTAGAAAGAGTCTGTTGCATCGTATTATTCAAAGAAATGGCAAGACGCGATGCTTGCCTGTTATTCCGAGGGCGTTTAGATGGTTCGTTGTTAATCATATACACGAGGCCATAATGCACATGGGTTGGCAGAAGACACTAGATAAGGTCTACGAGCAGTACTGGTTTGAAAATAATGCAAAATATGTTAGGAAATTCGTAGAAAATTGCGTCACATGTAAATTATCGAAATCAGCGTCAGGCAAAACGCAAACAGAATTACATCCAATACCCAAAGTAGAGATACCGTGGCATACCATTCATATTGACATTAGTGGGAAATTGAGTGGCAAGAAAGACGAAAAGGAATATGTCATTGTACAAATTGATGATTTCACTAAGTACGTCTATTTGTACCACACCTGGAATTTAGACTCGATTAGTTGAATACAGGCGGTGAAGTCCGCCATATCGATATTTGGCGTCCCCAGTAGAATTATAGCGGATCAGGGACGATGCTTCACAAGTAGCGAATTTCGCAAGTTCTGTAACACAAACAAAATGGATTTACACTTGATAGCAAGTGGTGCTAGCAGAGCGAATGGGCAGGTAGAGCGAGTGATGAGTGTACTTAAAGGGATGTTAACAGCAGTAGAGACTAGCAAACATTCGTGGCAGGAGGCATTGGGTGAGATACAGTTGGCCATAAATTGCACCACTAATCGGGTGACTCAGCACAGTCCCTTATAATTGTTTATAGGAAAAGAGGCAAGGCCGATGGGAATGTTGACCATCAACGAAGAAATGCCAGTAGATCTGAAGAAAACTAGAGAGAAGGCTAAAGAAAACATTGATAGAAATGCAAAGTATGATAAGGCCAGAGTTGATAAAAAGCATGCCCGTGTGGTAAAATATAAGATTGGTGATCATGTGTTATTAAAGAGTGAAGAAAGACACCAAACGAAATTAGATCCTAAGCACAAAGGACCTTTTGTTATAGTAGAGTTGCTAGATGGAGATCGTTATACGTTGAAATCATTAACGACTAAGCGAATGTACAAGTATCCACATGATAGTGTACGCAGTTTGCCCGATGAAAGAGAAACTCGTGAGTTAATAGAAGAGCTTGACGGCGGCAAGAGAGAAGAAAACGTAGAAAAAGAATCCGATAATAAGTTGTCAGCGGATTGGTATCCAAATGGTCGAGTTTGTGCAGAAGGGAGCGTGTAATCCAATTGGAAAGTGTATAGCCTGCTAAACTGACATTTGACGACTAGTGTAAGATAGCCAGACGATTGAGCTTGAGTAGAAGAGAGCCTGTACTCTAAGCGTTTAGTTGAAGAATATCCTACTAAGCTAATGAAATGTATGGTTGATAGCCAAATTGTTGGGTTTGTGCGGAAGAGAGCGTGTACTCTAGAGGAGATTGGGAAGGTTTATCCCGTCAAACTAACATTTGAAGACACAAGAAGTGTAAGAAAATTTGCTACGGAAAGTTAAGTTGAATGAAGTCAAGCGATACATTAGAAAAATTAAGAACAAAGAAATACAATGTTGATACAATACAAAGTTTATGGTGAGTTAAGCAACACGAGGACGTGTTATAGTCAGAAAGGCCGTGTCGGGAATTTACTTAGTTTATAAGATTTAATGTTAATTATAAGTCTCTCTGTGTATTCGCTATGGAAATAAATGATGATGAAAAGGAATGAGAAGAGAGAGAGAGCGCTTTTTTGAGAGAGCGCGTGTATGAGAGTTTCTGTATGAGAGCACTGTGGGGAAGGAGAGCGAAAATGCCTGGTGATCGTGGCGCAATGGGAGGTGAGGAGGAAGAAGAAACAACAAGATGAAGGACAGTTCGAATTGCCCTCCGAAAGAAGAGGAGTGACCATTGCGACTCGCTGCGCGACAGTGAAACAAATTATAAAACATGAACGACGCTAATGAAAATCAATCTCCGACAAATACAATTAATAAGAACTTGATAAATATTTCTATAAACTAACCTGCATAAGTTGGACCTGGCTCAACATTTTAGAGTGCAACTTGCTCGACTTCGGATATTTGAAGATAATTTTGAACCTCATCAGCGATGAAGCGAACACTTTTGGAAACCGCTAAGGGGTCTTGAAAATTGATTTTTTTAAACCTAGGGGTTTCAAATTGTTGCCATTGCTAACATATGGTTGTTTTCCACTTTGGCCCACCGTTGTTTGAATTCTCGAAGAATAGAATTTTACAACTGAGTCGAATATTCCTTGTGTGTAGTTAGACGTGCATACTGACGATTCATCAGACGAATCATGGAAATCACTTTGCTTGCTGCTAGGTATTTTTCTCCACTCATTTCACGAGTAACTGATTTAAGCGGTCTTAAAACTTCCATCACTTCGGTCAAGATTTCGATTTCAGCTGCTGTCACCAAGGAAGGACCTTTTGGAAATTCAAGAAGAACAGTGCTAACAAACTGCTGCAGTTGTAGAAATCTTTGTACCATATAAAAAGTTGAATTCTACCTCGTAGGAACATCTTGTATTAATTTTAAATCAGTCAAAATTTTGAGTTTATCAGAGGCGTTATTCGATTCGCGGAAGAAAGTGGCAATACTTTTAATTTTTTTGATTAAATCGTTAGGTCCTCTTACAGATTCTATCAAATCCGTGGCAACCAAATTTACGGTGTGGGCAAAACAGCGCAAATGAATATTATTTCCAATGAATAAATCCGCAGCTAGAACAATATTTGCGCCACTGTCAGTGACCAAAGCCATAATTTTATTTACAGGGATTTCCCATTCTTTACAAGCTTCCGATAAAGTTTTTTCAATATTTGTTGCGGTATGTTGAACAGACATCTGATAAACCCCAAGTTGATTGAAGACAATTCATATTCGTGTTCGAAATTAGCGGTGACACCAAGAAAACTTCTAGAGTTCATAGTATCAGTCCACAAATCTGTAGTCAGAGTAAAATTGGAGGATTCTTTTAAAAAAACCTTATATAGTACGTTTCCGAGACTTTATAGAGTTTCTTTTCAAAATGCGTTTTTAGCATTTTTCTAGAAGGAACCTTATATAGAGAAAAGTTATTTTTCAAAAAATTTAAAAACCCCTCTCTTTCAATTATCGAAAACGGTTCGTAATCTTTACATATAATATAGATGATGTCATCGCTAATTTTGTTGTATTTTTCTCCACCTTTTTTACAAGAGGCTATTTTTATACCCTGTACCCATTAAAAATGGGTGAAAAGGGTATCATAATATGGTGCAAATGTATGTAAGAGGCAGAAGGAAGCATCTCCGACCCCATAAAGTATATACAGGGTGTATTCTTGATCAGCATCAACAGCCGAGTCGATATAGCCATGTCCGTCTGTCCGTCTGCCTGTCCGTATTAACGCCTAGATCTCAGAAACTACAAGACCTACAGACATGCCATATATAGTTGGATAGGTAATTACCATACGCAGTACAAGTTTGTTTATTTTAATATCACCCCACGCTCCCCCGCAAACCTCAAAAAACTGCCACGCCCACAATTATTGTCCTAATGCTATGCAATTCGGCATATGTGTTGGTGCGTATAAAAGCTATTTAATTTTTTTAAATTTGAATCAAATCGGATAAGAAACACGGAAGTTATGCCACATGCAAAATCTATGGCAAGGGAAGCAGAAGCGCAGCAAAACTCGCATTGCGCGACGCCGACTGCGACGTTGACAACGAAATGTGTATGGCTTTTACGACACACGAAACTTATTTTCATAACCAAAATCATACCAAAATTTATATTGTTATGGTACTCTTTTTTAATAAAATATTTTTTCATTTTTTTTATTGATATTAATTAAATAAATTGTAAGCATGTCTAAGGGTACAGGGTATTTTGCAATCGGGAAACTCGACTGCTGCTACCTTACTTGTTTTAAATGATTCAAAAATACTTTCTTGAACAAAAGTTCTTCCAGCTTGTTTACTAGTACTAGGCTCATGCTCATCTACATTGTTTGTATTAGACTCAGTAGAAGTTCTTCGTTTTTTAGAAGCAGGAGCGCCACTGCTATTATCCAAACTAATATTATGTTTTGCGAGCAAATGATCCTTCAAGTTAGTTGTGTTTCCAGAGGTCTTGTATATTTTTTTGCAATGATTGCAAGTAGCATTATTGTTACCATCATCTTTAAAATGTTTCCAAATAGCGCTACGCTTAACCATGATTCAAAACCTGAAAAAATGGTAATTGGGTAGTTCTAATAGAAATGTACGACAAACGACGCCGTTGACTACAAGCTTTCTCTAACGGTAAAATCCCATAGAAGCAGGAAAGCGTGAAACATAAAGCGTTAAGCCAATAGAAACTATCTGTTCAATGGTATTCTATATAATAGAGAGTTCCTATTGGCTCAACACTGTGCTTTCGGTTTTCTACTGCCATGAGATTATTGGTTCACAGTTATATAAAACAGCCAACTCACTCAAGTATTTCGAAGCGGGAAAATTGAAACAGATGAAAAAAATGTAAACATCAATCCAAACATAGGGAAAAAAACATCGATACCTCAAAAACATCGAAACTAAAACAGCGAGGTTTAAAACATCGACCTCGAAAGAAAAACATCGATGTTTCGATGCTTCCGATGTCGATGTCCCATCTATAGAATGCCCTCGATCCATGGCTGAAACGATGGAACATCGTGGTCAACGCGGAGAAATCCTCACAAACAACCTTCGCACTACGCAGGGGAGAATGCCCCCCGTCACACTCAACGGGGAAACCATCCCAACGAATAAGACACTCAAATATCTGGGCTGACCCTGGACCGCAGGCTCACATGGCCTCCACACCTAATCAACAAGCGCAACCAGGCCAACCTACGGCTTAAGCAACTGCACTGGCTCCCGGGGAGAAGGTCCAAGCTCAAAGAAAAATTCAAACTGCTTATTCACAAAATAGTGCTGAAGCCAATCTAGACATATTGGATACAGTTGTGGGGCACGGCAAGCTGTTCTAACTGCATCAAAATCCAGCGGTTTCAGAATAAATGCCTGAGAACAGTTTCGAACGCCTATCCGTACCACGAAAACTCAATAATCCATAAAGAGCTTGGAATTAGATGTGTAGCAGAGGAGATCACCCGTCTCAGCGAAAGATACATAAAAAGACTGGACATCCACCACAACCACCTGGCCATCGACCTCCTAGATAATAGGCAATCCCTAAGACGCCTGAAAAGGAAACACCCGCTTGACCTCCCCAACCAATAGACACCTAAGTCAACCTCATTAGATATACATTCCATGTACCTCCCTTAAGTCAAGGTCTCCCCCAAACCATTTAATGATTGTCCAATCGGATAGATTTTAAATACAAAATAAGAATATTAAAAAAAACAAGTAAGGTAGCAGCAGTCGAGTTTCCCGATTGCAAAATACCCTATACCCTTAGACATGCTTACAACTTATTTATTTAGTATCAATAAATAAATGAAACAATATTAGAAAAGAGCACCATAACAATATAAATTTGGTATGATTTTGGTTATGAAAATAAGTTTCGTGTGTCATAAAGCCATACACATTTCGCTGTCAACGTCGCAGTCGGCGTCGCGCAATGCGTGTTTTGCTGCGCTTCTGCTTCCCTTGCCATAGATTTTGCATGTGGCATAACTAGCCACTGTCAGTGACCAAAGCCATAATTTTATTTACAGGGATTTCCCATTCTTTACAAGCTTCCGATAAAGTTTTTTCAATATTTGTTGCGGTATGTTGAACAGACATCTGATAAACCCCAAGTTGATTGAAGACAATTCATATTCGTGTTCGAAATTAGCGGTGACACCAAGAAAACTTCTAGAGTTCATAGTATCAGTCCACAAATCTGTAGTCAGAGTAAAATTGGAGGATTCTTTTAAAAAAACCTTATATAGTACGTTTCCGAGACTTTATAGAGTTTCTTTTCAAAATGCGTTTTTAGCATTTTTCTAGAAGGAACCTTATATAGAGAAAAGTTATTTTTCAAAAAATTTAAAAACCCCTCTCTTTCAATTATCGAAAACGGTTCGTAATCTTTACATATAATATAGATGATGTCATCGCTAATTTTGTTGTATTTTTCTCCACCTTTTTTACAAGAGGCTATTTTTATACCCTGTACCCATTAAAAATGGGTGAAAAGGGTATCATAATATGGTGCAAATGTATGTAAGAGGCAGAAGGAAGCATCTCCGACCCCATAAAGTATATACAGGGTGTATTCTTGATCAGCATCAACAGCCGAGTCGATATAGCCATGTCCGTCTGTCCGTCTGCCTGTCCGTATTAACGCCTAGATCTCAGAAACTACAAGACCTACAGACATGCCATATATAGTTGGATAGGTAATTACCATACGCAGTACAAGTTTGTTTATTTTAATATCACCCCACGCTCCCCCGCAAACCTCAAAAAACTGCCACGCCCACAATTATTGTCCTAATGCTATGCAATTCGGCATATGTGTTGGTGCGTATAAAAGCTATTTAATTTTTTTAAATTTGAATCAAATCGGATAAGAAACACGGAAGTTATGCCACATGCAAAATCTATGGCAAGGAAGCAGAAGCGCAGCAAAACTCGCATTGCGCGACGCCGACTGCGACGTTGACAACGAAATGTGTATGGCTTTATGACACACGAAACTTATTTTCATAACCAAAATCATACCAAAATTTATATTGTTACGGTACTCTTTTTTAATAAAATATTTTTTCATTTTTTTTATTGATATTAATTAAATAAATTGTAAGCATGTCTAAGGGTACAGGGTATTTTGCAATCGGGAAACTCGACTGCTGCTACCTTACTTGTTTTAAATGATTCAAAAATACTTTCTTGAACAAAAGTTCTTCCAGCTTGTTTACTAGTACTAGGCTCATGCTCATCTACATTGTTTGTATTAGACTCAGTAGAAGTTCTTCGTTTTTTAGAAGCAGGAGCGCCACTGCTATTATCCAAACTAATATTATGTTTTGCGAGCAAATGATCCTTCAAGTTAGTTGTGTTTCCAGAGGTCTTGTATATTTTTTTGCAATGATTGCAAGTAGCATTATTGTTACCATCATCTTTAAAATGTTTCCAAATAGCGCTACGCTTAACCATGATTCAAAACCTGAAAAAATGGTAATTGGGTAGTTCTAATAGAAATGTACGACAAACGACGCCGTTGACTACAAGCTTTCTCTAACGGTAAAATCCCATAGAAGCAGGAAAGCGTGAAACATAAAGCGTTAAGCCAATAGAAACTATCTGTTCAATGGTATTCTATATAATAGAGAGTTCCTATTGGCTCAACACTGTGCTTTCGGTTTTCTACTGCCATGAGATTATTGGTTCACAGTTATATAAAACAGCCAACTCACTCAAGTATTTCGAAGCGGGAAAATTGAAACAGATGAAAAAAATGTAAACATCAATCCAAACATAGGGAAAAAAACATCGATACCTCAAAAACATCGAAACTAAAACAGCGAGGTTTAAAACATCGACCTCGAAAGAAAAACATCGATGTTTCGATGCTTCCGATGTCGATGTCCCATCTATAGAATGCCCTCGATCCATGGCTGAAACGATGGAACATCGTGGTCAACGCGGAGAAATCCTCACAAACAACCTTCGCACTACGCAGGGGAGAATGCCCCCCGTCACACTCAACGGGGAAACCATCCCAACGAATAAGACACTCAAATATCTGGGCTGACCCTGGACCGCAGGCTCACATGGCCTCCACACCTAATCAACAAGCGCAACCAGGCCAACCTACGGCTTAAGCAACTGCACTGGCTCCCGGGGAGAAGGTCCAAGCTCAAAGAAAAATTCAAACTGCTTATTCACAAAGTAGTGCTGAAGCCAATCTAGACATATTGGATACAGTTGTGGGGCACGGCAAGCTGTTCTAACTGCATCAAAATCCAGCGATTTCAGAATAAATGCCTGAGAACAGTTTCGAACGCCTATCCGTACCACGAAAACTCAATAATCCATAAAGAGCTTGGAATTAGATGTGTAGCAGAGGAGATCACCCGTCTCAGCGAAAGATACATAAAAAGACTGGACATCCACCACAACCACCTGGCCATCGACCTCCTAGATAATAGGCAATCCCTAAGACGCCTGAAAAGGAAACACCCGCTTGACCTCCCCAACCAATAGACACCTAAGTCAACCTCATTAGATATACATTCCATGTACCTCCCTTAAGTCAAGGTCTCCCCCAAACCATTTAATGATTGTCCAATCGGATAGATTTTAAATACAAAATAAGAATATTAAAAAAAACAAGTAAGGTAGCAGCAGTCGAGTTTCCCGATTGCAAAATACCCTATACCCTTAGACATGCTTACAACTTATTTATTTAGTATCAATAAATAAATGAAACAATATTAGAAAAGAGCACCATAACAATATAAATTTGGTATGATTTTGGTTATGAAAATAAGTTTCGTGTGTCATAAAGCCATACACATTTCGCTGTCAACGTCGCAGTCGGCGTCGCGCAATGCGTGTTTTGCTGCGCTTCTGCTTCCCTTGCCATAGATTTTGCATGTGGCATAACTTCCGTGTTTCTTATCCGATTTGATTCAAATTTAAAAATTAAATAGCTTTTATATGCACCAACACATATGCCGAATTGCATAGCATTAGGACAATAATTGTGGGCGTGGCAGTTTTTTGAGGTTTGCGGGGGAGCGTGGTCGTGCCAGTTTTTTGCTGTGTGCGGGGGAACGGGGGGTGATATCAAAATAAAAAAAACAAACTTGTACTGCGTATGGTAATTACCTATCCAACGATATATGGCACATGTCTGTAGCTCTTGTAGTTTCTGAGATCTAGGCGTTGATACGGACAGACGGACGGACGGACGGACGGACGGACGGACGTTTGGACAGACGGACATGGCTATATTGACTCAGTTGTTGATGCTGATCAAGAATATATATAGTAGCATAATATGATTCACATATTACGCTTACATAAGCATTGTACATATAGTACAATCTTGCACATTTCACAATTCACATTTTTGCTTACACCTAAGCGCATGATTTGTTGCGCAACCATATCGTTCTTTTTGTACACATATTAAATATAAAAATAAATATAAAAACCAAACCCCAAAAAAATGCTGACTAGACATTTCCGTTTTCCACGACTCACTTCGAGCCGATCAAAACTTTATACATTTAGTCTTAAGCTGACATTTATTAAATAAAGACATAAAGACCGGAATTATTCGTGTTTTCCATTTAAAATCGGTTCAGCGTTGATCTTTGTCCTAGTAGTGACGGATCATTTATTCGACCAAAATAATAACTACGTAAGTGGCGCAGTCGGTAGGATGATACTAATTGAGGCGATATTAAACATATTCAATTCTCTGTGTATCATCCGCTAAAGAACTACAACTTCAATATCTCGCGTCGGTAAATCAAGTGATAGCGAAATTGAAAAACTTAACATTATGTCAAATTTTAAGAAGACGCCTTTAAATTCACTGAGTAGTAAATCCACAAAAGGTTACTCAAAACAAAGTGAAATAGCTAAGTGCGCAACACTAAATAAACGTAACTACAACTAAGTGAACTACAATAATAACAGTTAAACTAAGTGAAAACCAAATAAACTTAACAAAAAATAAGCGAAAAATAATAACAACAATAATAATAACAGCGAAAAAAAGTGAAAATTAAATAAACTTAACTACAACAAGTAAATACTTAAACCAACTTCAAACACATAAACACTAATCAAAATCCAAACCAACAAACCACGATGGCCGTAGCAGCACCAGCACAAATAGAATTATCTGACTCGAACATGATTCAAGTAGAAAGACAAATACACGCAATCGAGGTTTTCAACGGAGATCCTAACACTTTGTACACTTTCATCAGTCGCGTCGACTTCATCTTGGCTCTGTATCAGACCACAGATGAAAGACAAAAGTTAGTAATCTTTGGACACATCGAACGGAACATCAGTGGCGATGTTATCCGCACCCTCGGAGTAACCAACCTCAGCAGCTGAAGCGAACTCAGGACTCAGCTTATACTTAACTACAAGCCCCAAGCACCGAACCACCAACTTCTGGAAGAATTCAGGAACATACAATATCGAGGTAACATTCGACATTTCCTTGAAGAAGCCGAAAGAAAACGACAGATACTTATAAGTAAATTAGAACTAGAAAATAATACTAACGAAACCATTCTGTATACTAGATTAATACAAACCAGCATCGAAAATCTAATTCAAAAACTTCCAAGCCACATTTATCTCAGAATAGTTAACTGTAATATTCCAAACCTAAGATCACTAATAAATATTTTACAAGAAAAAGGTCTTTATGAGGCACCAACCTCAAGCAAAGATAATATAAAGCCAACTTAAATTCCAAACAAAATAACAACCAACCCCCAAAATAGACAAACGAATAACCAAACTAGACCCTTTGTACCCTTACAACCATTCTATAATAACGTCTATCAACCCTATCACCAAGCACATTCTCATATGCCCAGGTTTAACCCAAACCCGGTTCCTCAATATCAAAATAGACCCATTTACCCACAATCTAACATACCCATGTCACAAGTACCCAGACCAAACCCAGCTTTTAACAGACAAAATATTTTTGACCAAAACCGATTTGGACCTAGCCATACTAACATGCCCACAACATATCCTCAAAACAGAGACGTTCAAACCAATAACCCAATAAAAAGACAGAGACCATCAGACAGTGGACAGTCTAAAATGAGCATAGAAGAGCTAAGATACCAGCAAGCAACGTCTTATCAACCTGAAAATCCTTATAATTATAACTGCTATTATCCCTGCTATCCAGAATATTTTCAACCTCAGCCTTATCCCTACCAATTAAACTATACACCAGAATCAATTCAGTGTCCCCCTGAACAGAACTACGACAATTTGGAGACAACAGAAGAGGAAATACGAACAACAATTGACAATGAACCAGATGACCTTGAACAAGCAGAAAATTTTCGGCTAGTAGCCCCGGATCAAGCCAATATATAATGATAAAACATAATAATACGGAATTGAAATGTCTAATTGATACAGGATCTACGATAAATATGCTCACGCGAAATATTTTTCAAACGCCAATACAAGAAACCAATCATATCCAAATGGACCCTTCATTTCCACAAGACCCCACCTATTTAGAAACCTCCACACTTCAGGAAAACTTGTTCCGACTAGAACACCTTAACGTAGAAGAAAAACAAAAATTAATTAACCTACTGATAAAATACCAAGACATCCAATTTCACGAAGGTGACACGCTCACGTTCACAAACCAAGAAAAACATGTTATCAACACCACACACAATATCCCCGTCTACTCTAAAGTTTATAGTTTCCAACAGACATATGAAAAGGAGGTAGAAAAACAGATCCAGGACATTCTAGAACAGGGTATTATCCGAGGAAGTAATTCACCGTACTGTAGCCCCATTTGGGTCGTACCTAAAAAGCTAGATGCTTCTGGACAGCAGAAGCTCCGCATCGTAATAGACTATAGGAAATTGAACGAAATAACAATAAACGACAGATACCCCATACCAAACATAGATGAAATATTAGGAAAACTAGGGAGGTCAAATTATTTCACAACAATAGATCTTGCAAAGGGCTTTCATCAAATAGAAATGGACTCAGAGTCAATAGCCAAAACTGCCTTCTCTACAAAATATGGACACTACGAGTACACGCGAATGCCATTTGGGCTTAAAAACGCCCCCGCTACATTTCAACGATGTATGAATAATTTACTCCGTCCGCTTTTAAATAAATGTTGTCTAGTATACCTAGACGACATCATAGTTTTCTCCACATCTTTAGAAGAACATCTTCAAGCCTAACAGGCTGTTTTCGAAAAATTATCACAGGCAAATTTAAAATTACAACTAAACAAATGTGAATTCTTAAAACAGGAGACAATTTTCTTAGGACATGTTATCACTAAAGACGGGATTAAACCAAACCCGGATAAAATAAAAGGTATAGTAAAGTATCCATTACCAAGAAAAAATAAAGAAATTAAAGCCTAGCTAGGACTCACAGGGTATTATAGGAAATTTATACCTAACTTTTCTGACATTGCCAAACCCCTGACCAAGTGCCTAAAGAAAGGAGCAACAATAGATATAAACAGTTCAGAATACTTAGAAGCATTCCAAAGGTTAAAATTATTAATCTCTGAAGACCCGATCCTAAAAATACCGAATTTCGAGAGGAAATTTACATTAACAACAGATGCCAGCAATGTAGCTTTAGGAGCTGTTCTATCACAAGACGGACACCCTGTTAGCTACATCAGCAGAACATTAAACGAACATGAAGTCAATTATAGCGCCATAGAAAAAGAATTATTAGCAATAGTTTGGGCCACTAAAACCTTCCGACACTATCTGTTAGGACGACATTTCGAAGTAGCTTCTGACCATCAACCCTTGTGCTGGCTACACAAACTAAAAGAACCTAATTCAAAATTAACAAGATGGAAAATTAGACTTTCGGAATATGACTTCGACATAAAATATATAAAAGGAAAAGAAAATTACGTAGCAGACGCACTTTCTAGAATAAAGATAGAACAAACATTTTTTGGTTAATCGAACACAACATAGTGCCGAAGAGGACAGTAACAATTTGATCGGACTATCAGAGAAAGCTATTAATCAATATAAAAAGTCCCAATAGTACAGAAATAGAAACTTACTTCAAAAAACAAATTATACACCTTTCTTATGAAGAAATGACCCCCGAAATAGCCAAACGATATCTACTCGATTATTTCTGTTCAAAAAACAGCGCTCTTTACATCGAAAGCGATGCAGATTTCGAAGTAAATCAAAAAGCATATAAGGAGACAATGAATCCAAGACATACAAAAATTTTTCGAAGCCTCATCTTACTAAAAAACATTCCCACGTACGCAAATTTTAAAGAACTAATTCTAAACACACATGAAAAACTCTTACACCCCGGAATACAGAAAACTTTTCAGCGAGACATACTACTTCCCAAATAGCCAACTCCTCATTCAAAATATAATTAACGAATGTCAAGTTTGTAACTTAGCAAAAAAAGAACACCGAAATACAAAAATGCCAATGAAAGTCACCCCTAAACCCGAACATTGCCGCGATAAATTTGTAATAGATATCTACTCCTCTGAAGGAAATCACTATTTGAGCTGTATCGACATTTATTCTAAATTTGCCACCCTTAAGCAGATAAAAACAAAAGATTGCATAGAATGTAAAAATGCTCTAATGCGCATATTCAATCAGTTGGGAAAACCTAAAATCCTAAAGGCAGACAGGGATGGCGCATTTTCTAGCTTAGCCCTCAAACGTTGGCTCGAAACTGAAAATGTGGAATTACAACTTAACACTACAAAAACAGGTGTTGCAGATATAGAAAGGCTCCACAAAACGATAAATGAAAAAATCCGTATTATAAAAAATTCCGATGACAATGAAGCCAAACTCAGTAAAATAGAAACGATCCTTTACATTTACAACCACAAAACCAAACACGATACTACTGGACAAATTACATTTATGCTGGACAACCAATTTTAGATACACAACACAACAAAGAAATTAAAATCAACGTAATAAACAAAGACCGAACAGAATACAACGTCGACACTAGATATAGAAAGGGACCGTTGCAAAAAGGGAAATTAGAAAACCCTTTTAAATTAACAAGGAACGTCGAACAAACTGACGAAGACCATTACAAAATCACCAATAGAAATAGGGAAACACATTACTACAAGACCCAATTTAAAAAACAGAAAAAAATTAATAAACTTTACATTCCACAGGCCCCTGGTTCATCATAATATTCCTCCTCACGTTTACAAAAGTATGCCTAACTCAACAACTTCAAATCAACAACATTGATACTAACCATGGATACCTCTTATTTTCCGATAAATCAATTCAAATCCCTTCAGAATATGAACATCATTGTCTTCGCGTAAACCTTTCCGATATAGATAACCTAACTCACTATTTCAACAATAAAATAACTAATTACACTAACATTCCCCAAATTGACCTTTTATACAATAAAATGCGAAGAGAACTTAGCGGAATAACTTTACACCAGACAAACAGGCAGAAACGAGGACTAATCAACATAGTAGGATCTGCGTTTAAATATTTATTTGGAACACTAGACAATGATGACCGAACAAAGATTGAGAAACAGTTAGAATCAGTAGCAACGAGTTCAATAAATCTACATGAAATAAACGATATAATTCAACTTATCAACAGTAACATACAAAGAACGAAAGAATATTTAGACGAACATACTAACAGAGAACAGTTAGTATACGAACTTATCCAATTTACCGAGTATATAGAAGACATTGCAATGGGAATGCAACTTTCGCGACTAGGACTATTTAATCCCAAATTACTTAATTACGACAGACTAGAGAACGTTGACAGTAGTAACATACTACAAATTAAAACATCAACCTGGATTAGTACCAATCAAATACTTATCATAGCACACATCCTTATTAAACAAAAAACCGTTCACACCATTAACAAAATACCCTACCCAGATAATAACGGATATCAACTCGATCACAACGAAAAAGATACTTATTTTGAAGAACATGGCAAAGTCTATAACCAAAATTGTAAAGAAATAAATAACGAATGTATTAAGAATTTTTTAAGAACATTATAAAAAGAACTAAACCAATATGCAATTTCATCCCTACAACAGTTAATCAGATAATTAAATATGTAGAGCCAAACAATATCCTTACTTGGAATATAAAAAATACTATTATAGAACAAGATTGCCAAGAAATAGATAAAAATGTAACAATAAACGGCAACAAAATAATAACAATAAAACAATGTAAAATTAAAATAGGAAAAATAACGTTAAACGAAAACCAGCTGAATCCCGAAATAAATCTAACACCATTGTACACACCCATTGAATTAATAAAAATAAAACCAATAGAGCATAAAGACATTGTAAATCTAATATCAAATAATAATATTATAGTCTCTATTATCGTATCACTCATTAGCCTCACATTTTGTATAGTTTGTATCTACTTAAAACTAAAAACAACAAAAACAATTATAGAAACACAAGATACAAACCCAACTGCATTACCAAGATTATATGCGTCAACCCCAATGGAAGCATAAGCTTCCTTTTTAAGGGGAGGGAAGTAGCATAATATGCTTCACATATTACGCTTACATAAGCATTGTACATATAGTACAATCTTGCACATTTCACAATTCACATTTTTGCTTACCCCTAAGCGCATGATTTGTTGCGCAACCATATCGTTCTTTTTGTACACATATTAAATATAACAAGTAAGAAAAGTTATCTTCGGCTTGCCGAAGATGGTATACCCTTGAAAACAACAAAGTTTTCCATACAAAGACTTGTTTTCATATCGGTCGTTTGTATGGCAGCTATATGATATAGTGATCCGATCCGGATCAAACTTTTACAAATCATGTATGGCTATGTCAAATGAATAAATGTTGAATTCGGTTGCAATAGGTTGGAAAACAAAAAAATTTTTCATACAAAGACTTGTTTTCATATCGGTCGTTTGTATGGCAGCTATATGATATAGTGATCTGATCCGGACCAAACTTTCACAAATCATGTATGGCTATGTCAAATGGATACATATTGAATTCGGTTGCAATAGCTTGGAAAACAAAAAGTTTTCCATACAAAGACTTGTTTTCATATCGGTCGTTTGTATGGCAGCTATATGATATAGTGGTCCGATCCGACCGATTCTTAAACTTGATCTGCGTGCAACAAAAATAATGATCTGGTAAAAATTTCAAAACGCTAGCTTTAAAACTACTGTCTATTTTTTGCATAGAAACAGACGGACAGACGGACAGACGGACATGGCTATATCGACTCGGCTGTTGATGCTGATCAAGAATATATATACTTTGTGGGGTCGGAGATGCTTCCTTTAATGCGTTACACATTTCTGGACAAAATTATAATACCCTTTTTCAAGGGTATAAAAATAAATATAACAAGTGAGAAAAGTTATCTTCGGCTTGCCGAAGATGGTATACCCTTGAAAACAAAAAGTTTTCCATTCAAAGCCTTTTTTTTCATATCGGTCGTTTGTATGGCAGCTATATGATATAGTGGTCCGATCCGGATCAAACTTTCACAAATCATGTATGGCTATGTCAAATGAATAAATTTTGAATTCGGTTGCAATAGCTTGGAAAACAAAAAGTTTTCCATACAAAGACTTGTTTTCATATCGGTCGTTTGTATGGCAGCTATATGATATAGTGATCTGATCCGGATCAAACTTTCACAAATCATGTATGGCTATGTCAAATGAATAAATTTTGAATTCGGTTGCAATAGCTTGGAAAACAAAAGTTTTCCATACAAAGACTTGTTTTCATATCGGTCGTTTGTATGGCAGCTATATGATATAGTGGTCCGATCCGGACCAAACTTTCACAAATCATGTATGGCTATGTCAAATGGATAAATATTGAATTCGGTTGCAATAGCTTGGAAAACAAAAAAGTTTTCCATACAGAGACTTGTTTTCATATCGGTCGTTTATATGGCAGCTATATGATATAGTGGTCCGATCCGACCGATTCTTAAACTTGATCTGCGTGCAACAAAAATAATGATCTGGTAAAATTTCAAAACGCTAGCTTTAAAACTACTGTCTATTTTTTGCATAGAAACAGACGGACAGACGGACAGACGGACAGACGGACATGGCTATATCGACTCGGCTGTTGATGCTGATCAAGAATATATATACTTTGTGGGGTCGGAGATGCTTCCTTTAATGCGTTACACATTTCTGGACAAAATTATAATACCCTTTTTCAAGGGTATAAAAACCAAACCCCAAAAAAATGCTGACTAGACATTTCCGTTTTCCACGACTCACTTCGAGCCGATCAAAACTTTGTACATTTAGTCTTAAGCTGACATTTATTAAATAAAGACATAAAGACCGGAATTATTCGTGTTTTCTATTTAAAATCGGTTCAGCGTTGATCTTTGTCCTAGTAGTGACGGATCATTTATTCGACCAAAATAATAACTACGTAAGTATATACTTTATGGGGTCGGAGATGCTTCCTTCTGCCTGTTACATACATTTGCACCATATGATAGCCTTTTCACCCATTTTTAATGGGTACAGGGTATAAAAAAATTATTTTGATTACAATTATTTGCATTTTGGCAATAGCCAAGGCCCGAATAACCAACTATTCTCATGCTAATTATATACCCATAATGGATGAAAATACTTTAGTAATTGAAGACCGAGAATATTTAAGACAATGTAGTAATTTAACCGACTTTTTTTAAATTTTAGATGACACTGAAAAAATGTCCAATTAGTTTTCCCAGTCGCACATGCAAAAATTGTTAGACGTTGATATAGATCACGCAAGAAGCCTTTTATCCCCTTTCAAAATAACCCATAAGATCGTTAGGAGCTTAGATTTTTTGGGCACCATCTTGAAGGTTGTTGCCGGCAATCCATATGCCTCACATTTTTATACCCTTGAAAAAGGGTATTATAATTTTGTCCAGAAATGTGTAACGCATTAAAGGAAGCATCTCCGACCCCACAAAGTATATATATTCTTGATCAGCATCAACAGCCGAGTCGATATAGCCATGTCCGTCTGTCCGTCTGTCCGTCTGTTTCTATGCAAAAAATAGACAGTAGTTTTAAAGCTAGCGTTTTGAAATTTTTACCAGATCATTATTTTTGTTGCACGCAGATCAAGTTTAAGAATCGGTCGGATCGGACCACTATATCATACAGCTGCCATACAAACGACCGATATGAAAACAAGTCTTTGTATGGAAAACTTTTTTGTTTTCCAAGCAATTGCAACTGAATTCAACATTTATACATTTGACATAGCTATACATGATTTGTGAAAGTTTGGTCCGGATCGGACAACTATATCATATAGCTGCCATACAAACGACCGATATGAAAACAAGTCTTTGTATGGAAAACTTTTTTGTTTTCCAAGCTATTGCAACCGAATTTAACATTTATTCATTTGACATAGCCGTACACGATTTGTGAAAGTTTGGTCTGGATCGGATATCATATATACTATATGATAATATAGCTGCCATACAAACGACCGATATGAAAACAAGTCTTTGTATGGAAAACTTTTTTGTTTTCCAACCTATTGCAACCGAATTCAACATTTATTCTAATGACATAGCCATACATAGTTTGTGAAAGTTTGATCCGGATCGGATCACCATATCATATAGCTGCCATACAAACGACCGATATGAAAACAAGTCTTTGTATGGAAAACTTTGTTGTTTTCAAGGGTATACCATCTTCGGCAAGCCGAAGATAACTTTTCTTACTTGTTGAAAGATTCAATTGTCCGAGTCACAACTAATAAACTCAAACAACGGAAACAACTTTTTTTATATAAACCATAACAATAAACAAAATTATTAAAATAACTTAACAATTTAGTTAATTCACCACTTTTATATGAAGCACTGTTAGCTAGAAATAGAATGTTAATTACAGAAATTCAAAATATAATGCTTAAATCACTCTTGCAAAATCAAACATAATCAATCCAACTATACTAGATCACTCATATTTAAGGTATCTGCTTGAACAACCCACTGATACACAAATTATTAGTTTAATGAAAGTTTCTAACATTAAGGTTCTTCAGTCCGCGAATATCATCCTACAGCCTAATAGCCTACCCTAAGATTAAGTTTAGTTTAGCACATGGTTCTGCAGTTAGATATTTTGCTTGTCACTGATTGCATCGCAACAACACAGGACACCTGAAAACTTGTTCTTGGCGAATCTTACGCACATTCACTCCACGCAGGCGGCACTGCTCGTTGTCTGACCCAGCCCAGTCACTTAACAACAATTACACAGATTGATGATGGACTCACAATTGTGAAGGATAGTCCAGCACGGATCAGCACGGACCATCCCATAACTTTCGAGAAATCGGCTACCATCAATGGGACATCATTCAGGATTTTAAAGAGGAGGTTAACTCAGCGGCAGCAATCGACAAATTTAAGGTGATCGAGGACGGTCACGATCTTAAGGAGGGAGTAGTTAACACGAAAGATTAATATCAGCCCTTGCACGTATTTGTTAAGTAACCCACGCGCGAATTATGCTGAGACTCTGCCGTTCAATGCTCCCAGCTAAGAACGACGGTGACCTGACACTTGCCTGTGCGGAGTTAGCATTCATGGTATGCTGAGTCGGCTTGCCGGCTGTAATTTTGTAGCGCGACAATTTGTATCTTTGTATTAACCATTTATTGTATTTCGCTTTCCGCCGCTTTGTTTAAATTATTGTAAATCAGTTTTTATTCGATTTTGACTGAAGCGCAGCTTCTAAAATATATTGCTCCGGCTATAGCCGTTAATACATAATTGATTGTTTTATTACTGAGCCACAAGCCGAGTGATTTTCAGAAGAAGAGTTCTTCCCAACCTAATCAACATACTGCAGTAATTAACCTCATCTTTCTGGAAGAAGGAGGACGGAATTGGCACACCACATATTCAACCGATAGGAAGAGGAGGACAACATAATTTACATATACAAGTATTTACACCTGCGTACTTTCCGCATTAGCCTCAGTGAAGTAAACTCTTTGGCCATTTTCCAAACGCACTGCTAAATGTACAACTCTGGAATAGCTTTATTAAATTTTTCTTAAATTTAAAATGACAATAATCGCCACAATGCTTCATTAGTAGTGACGTATCTGCCCATTTGGAAGTTGATGATTTCGTCATTCGCATTTTCCGACGCAATATCGAACATAGCCATGTCGCTGCCTTTTGTGACGTACTTGCACAAATATTTGATTGATTTGCCCGAATGACAACTCTCAACCTTTGTATGTGTTTCCAATATTCGTGATAGCAGCGGACAATATGGTACAATGAATTCATTTCCGATTTCATGATGATTTTGAAATTTAACTTTGATAGTTCGACCATTATCATCTTTTGAACGCCGACGATAAAATGGATATCCATCGTTCTCTGTGACTGTTTCAGATCTAACGGACGCGAATATCGCTTTGTGCACTTTCCATGAGCCATGCAAGGCGATAATGGATTCACGATCCTTGCATCATCTGTGCCGTCACAACGTGGTGTAAGTGGGGAGCACTGCTCCCGGAGCATTGACTGTATCCTGAATTTCTGCTGATATGACACTTCATTTGAATATAATTTGTTGAGCAACCAAATAAGGATATGAGTCCATGCTTATGGGAGAATTCCCGGTTCCAACTCACGTCCAATTTCCGCCCACTTCGGATTGCATGTGAGCGTAATAAATAAATCCGGAGTTCCATAATGTCGCGCTTTGAGCGTATTCATGCATGTAGCGTGATCTTTCTATATAAAATGATGAGAAAATGTCAGACGTCCAATATTCTGAACATCTCCAACTGAATGAATAGCTTCACGCAAGTGTATATGGTCCTCAGATCGTAGCTTTGCCTGATTGATTCGGATGAACGCTAAACGTTCGGTTTCGACTTTGACATACATGTCGACAGCGAATTGCTGGAATAGCCGACAACACTTCAGAATGACATTCTCCTCCAGTGTACGAAATCATCATATGATGCGTATAGAGAATCAATGCGATTAGATTTTTATTCATTGATACGCTAGAAAATGCCAAATTAAATTAATTGTTAATGGAAACCAATAATAGCAATATTTGCAATAATTAGTGTGTGAATGTTCCAATGCTGTATTGAACTAACGCATTATTAGCGTGAAAAAATGCTTGCAACTGTTCAGTAATTCTCTTTAACTGTTGTGTCCCTGTATATTGACACCACACATTCAGCTGATTCACCATCGATGAAATAAAATATATTTGCAGAAGTTGATGCGGTTCATCTGGTGTTGCCACCATTGAATCATGCATATGATACATTTGTCCTTGAATCTGTAATATGTATGTATATGTAGTTGTTATGTGTTGCAATTCAACGTGTTGGTGTGAGTGATTGTGTGTTGTATCTTTTACCTTGCAAGTCGGCATAAATCGTCTTCTCGAATGATATTAGCTCCAAAGTAAGACATGCGAATGCAGTAATTGTATTCCAGGAGGTGTTGAAGAAAATGCCTGGAATCGGGATCACTTCAATCAAACAATGGTTTCCGTGGTTGTGGTGGTGTAAGTAATGGATCCAGTTCGACTTTTCCACTTGCGCAGCACAATCCATCCGTTTCTCTTTCGAACTTTATCGCATTGCAATATCGGCATATAGTTGTCATTGGTCCAATATCTAAATTTTCATCATCACTGTAGTTCGCAGTGGGATCGTATTCGATTGCCAAGCGATTGAATGATGCCAATGATCTTGGTGCGCTCACGCGTTGTCTCAATAGGGCATTTTCTTTTATTATATTTTGTCTTTCTTCACAGATTACGCTGATGGGAAAATCCGAATCACAGGCGGTACGATTGGCCCACTGAAATCTTTTCCGCCCGGTGTTTCGGCATGAATTTCTCACCTGCCCCTTTCACTGCCCTTCGCTCATGATGTGCGACTCAGAGCTTTTGACATTGGACTCACCAGGAAGCTGGTCATTTTTCCAGATAAGGTCTCTCGAATCGCTCGGTCGCCTTTGCGAATGACTTCCTCGCCCTTGACCACTTCCTGAAAGTTACCTCCTAAGTTCTTGACTCCAAATTAATGCCAAAATTTTTCCGCTTTGAGTTCATAATTCTGATTTCGCATATTGGGTTTCCTTCTATTATCCCAAAGTAGACTGCTTCAGAACTTTTAAATCGAACTAATCGTGTTTTATTCGAAAGCTACGCTTCAAACGTATGTACAAATCCTCCGCAATCCAAACTGCATTTTAAGAAAGTCTGTAATGCTTCTTGGATTCAAAAGCCAAAAATATCTGGTCACTTGCTTTCGTATGCAGATTCTGATGGCGGAGATTTGCTTGGCGAATGTAAGTTTGCTGTTAGACAAAGGTACTTAGCTGAATTGGTCTGTAGCGCAGGACTTTTTTCTATAGCGATAGCGCTCGGAGTTTTCCTTAGTAAGGAGTAACAAATATTGGCGGACTTATCGCTGTTTATGCCGATGCTCCAGCGCTTCGTCCAATGCGCGAACGTTGTGGCATAATGTTGCATTCCGTCGGCAGCAGAGGCTTCAGCTTGTCTGTGGGTGATGCAGACGTCGTCTATAATCGATGCCAGCATTGTTGACAGGTTGTCTAGTTGCCGGGTATTGCTACTGTACAGACAGTATAGGAGCGGTCCCAAGATGCATCCCTGTGGCACACCATCCTTCACGTCGTATTTGGCGGAGACGGCTGACTGAAATCGAACAACGAACTTCCCTCCCTCAAGGTATGACCTCAGCAGATGCAAATAT
Source organism: Drosophila merina (assembly GCA_035047645.1). Lineage (NCBI taxonomy): Eukaryota > Metazoa > Arthropoda > Insecta > Diptera > Drosophilidae > Drosophila > Drosophila merina. Next base: position 579,440 of record JAWNPH010000050.1, on the reverse strand, counting down.
GGGGCAGGTATTCTCTCCTTTTTTTTAACCAGTAGACTTGTGGGCCAAACTCGGTCAAAATCTTCTTGATGTCCAAAAAGAGGGCATTGCTGAATTTTTGTTCTGTTGAATGCCGTCAATACTTGCTCGAAAAGCCGGCGAAATTGCTCTACCGTCCAATGACCAGCTCGAAAGCCGAAATTGTGCTCAGGAATAATCACGAGTGTCCATAATCCTAACAATCCGGACAGCATTCTGCGAGGTGCCCAGCCAAAACCTCGGCTTGCTTGGCCCGTTGCTTTTTAGCAGCGGCTTCCAGGTACACCTCCTTTTGATGGCACGTGTGGCCTTGCAAAGTGAGTGCGTCGCGTCATTATCAGTGCCAGTGTTCACCACTCTCTTATTAAACCATACAGTTTTGGGATCCGCGAGTCCACGTTGAAGCTCACGCTGTGCTCGATTGCAAACTGTTTTGTCTATGGGGTGGGGAGACCTCATCCCTCTTGTGCGTAGGCTCTTTTTGGGGTTTAGAAGACGGATCGCGTTGATGATCGGAATACCCCATGCTACTGGCTTCAGGGGCGGAGTGTAGGAAGTCATTTTTGCTGCCGTTTTGACTTTGATGGTGAATAGGTCAACCGCATCTTTCAAGTAATCCCCAAAGATGATCCCAATATTGAGGTGCAGAGATCTCTCAAGTTGGCCTTTGAAGATTTCAAGGTTTTTCCGCTTGGCTGATCACAATATCGAGGTGCAAAGAGCTGGATTTTAAAGAATTTAGACTCTCCGTTATCGTTATGCCATTGCAGCTGCGTCTAGCTTGATTATTAGCGGTAAGTGGTGTCAGCTGAGCTCAACGAAAGACCGTATTTCTATGTGGATGTGGATACCGCAACAAAAAATCTCGGGAAATTTTCGACCAGGATGTTGTTAAACTCTTCCATGGTCCATGCAAATCTCGGAGAGCAGTGAACTGATTTAAAGTTAATGCTACCGAGAACTGTTTGGATGGCTGCAGACGCAAGTTGCACCTTGTCGGAAGTAATTGGGGTTAAAGGGAAGTGAACTAGACTGGACTTCCGCAGGAAAACTGCTCCCCTTTTGCTTAGCCATCGCTCGGGTCATTGGCGGCATATCCATCCAAACCATACATCCTAGGCGCGTCTGTTGTTCGGCAATGAGCCTCGCTAAGCCGCAATATATCAATTTCTTCTCGGTGCACCAGACTGTCAAGTTCAGGCAGCTTCAAGGACACACATTGGCTTCTGTCATAACTCTGTTGATGGTGATGTGTTTGAGTCGGATTCTGCTCCTTGAATCTGCCTACATCAGCATACTACCTATGGTGAAGGCCACATGGCCGCTGGGGGCAAGTTGATGATATGAACGCTTGTTCACAGTACTACTGGCACGCATGCCACGCTTGGGCCTGAAGCTTGTTAGGTATGACTGAAATTTGGAAAATCCTGTATAGTTGGCAGTGGGCTTTTTTCCACAAATTCAGCATTTACAGAGCTCAAAGCGTGGACGAGTGCAACTACTCGCATGTCGTTCTGCTGCACATTTAACGCAAGCATTAGACGAGTGACTAAATTGCTACAGGAAAACTGTTGTTCGCGTCCGAAGGTTTAACTGTAATCCTCATGGTTCACAAGGTTTTAACATTCAAAATATCCTTGTTATTGGGCGCAATGATAGTGTTTACATGTTTGTTTACATGTAAAGAACATGTTTATCGGTCTCGTTTTGGCGCAGCCTGGTTCAATAGGGCGTTGGGTCGTAAGTGCGTCCAGCATCTAAAGTCCAAGCTTTACCAGCTTTTCTTTAATATGGCTATAAATCGTGCTATTGTGCAAGCCATTTAGGAAAACCCAGAATGGTCTCTCTTCCTTCAGTTAAGAGCAGTAGTAGCAACTTGAGCGGAAGGTGTTGGCGTCGGCCGCGTTCTCATGACCCCACCCATGAAGCCGGAAGATCAACCTCATCTACGTCAATAATAGTTCTTATGCTTTGCATCAGTAAATTGACATCAGAGATTCCTTCCATTACGATAGGTGATAGCTTGGGCAGCTCTAGTGACTTGTTGACTGGTGCTGAGCTAATCTCTCAATAATCAGCGTTGCTCTTACCATCCATTTCAGTTGGGAGTTCAGAGAATAAAGGCAATTTGTAGCTGTACTGATGTGCTGAATTTTTTCTATGTTCGATTTTTTCCTAACTAATTAGGGAATATGTGCCTGAAGCCTGCCTCCGGCTAATTCTTGAACGCGCTCCGCAGGCTCATCGCTTTGGGAACCAAGACTTGATATAAAATTCAACTGCCTTTGGGAAACCTTGTCTCGTAACTCTTGGGGAGTGCACCCAACGGGGTACATTATTTTCTTAAATCGGATCAGCTTTTTCGAAAGCGGCGGATTAGAAGGTTTGTCTTCATCAATTTAATGATCCCTGCCCAATAGGCAAGGTCGTACACTAATTTTACGTTTCGCTCTAGGGCTTACTACTTTCTGAAGTCTACCGAGGCACCGTCAATCCGACGATGTCTAAAATAGATTGCGCACAGATAGTTGAAAATGTGGTAAGAAGAACACTCACTTCAGCGTGCCGTTGATACAAAAGTGCATAATCAGCGTACCCACGCTAGCCATATACTGACCATAACAACATGCGCGCATTTAACACACCCCCTTTCGGTATAGGCTAGTATCGGTGGTATCGGCGGTATAGGCTAGGAACACTTTTATATAAGAGAATATAAATTAAGACTTTCCTGTCCCGCGTCGATATAGGAGGCGTGGCAGGGTGAGGTGTAGTCCAGCGGCGTTTGCTGCGGTCCGTGGAATTTTGCAATGGAACTGCAATTGGTTGTAACAAGTCTTCCTAAGATGATTACGTTGGAGAGTTACTTTACTCCCTAATCACTGTCCTAGTGATTGCAGTTGTGGGGGCCAGTCTTCTTATGAAGATTAGCTTGGAGAGTTTACTTCCTCTCTAATCACCGGCCTTGTGGCTCGGCAATTTTGTCAATAATAAGACAAGGTTACTACGGCTAAAGCCGGAGCAATGTTCTATTGGTGAAGCTTTCGAATCTTCGATAGAACTGAAGTATAAAAATATTTTAAAGCATACCTATCCTAGCTCCAATGAATCACGCCATTAAATCGTGGTCGGCACGCCGACTCACCATTCCATGCATCGGAATTCGGCACTCCGGATAGCGCTGAACTCATTTTGGGCACGTCCGCATTATTTTGTGTGAATCTACTTATTTGCTAGTTTGCTAGTGTATTATTAATAAACAACTAAGGACTGCAAAATACCCTGTACCCTTAGACATGCTTACAATTTATTTATTTAGTATCAATAAATAAATGAAACAATATTCCATAATAAAAGAGTACCACAACAATTTAAATTTTGTATTATTTGTTAAAAACAAATAAGTAAAATTATTTTATTTAATTTAAAATTCAATATTTATAATTATTTATAATATATAATAATCTAATATTGCTTAGAATTTATTTATTTAATATCAATAAATAAATGAAACAATATTCTATTAGAAAAGAGTACCATAAGAATATAAATTTGGTATGATTCTGGTTATGAAAATAAGTTTCGTGTGTCATAAAGCCATACACATTTCGCTGTCAAAGTCGCAATGTCGCGTCGCGCAATGTGTGTTTTGCCGTGCTTCTGCTTCCCTTGCCATAGATTTTGCATGTGGCATAACTTCCGTGTTTCTTATCCGATTTGGTTCAAATAAAAATTAGATAGCTTCTATAAGCACCAACGCATATGCCGAATTGCATAGCATTAGGTTAATAATTGTGGGCGTGACAGTTTTTTGCGGTTTGTGGGGGAGCGGGGGGTAAAACAACAAACTTGTACTGCGTATGGTAATTACCTATCCAACGATATATAACACATGTCTGTAGCTCTTGTAGTTTCTGAGATCTAGGCGTTGATACGGACAGACAGACAGACGGGCAGACGGACAGACGGACATGGCTATATCGACTCGGCTGTTGATGCTGATCAAGAATATAAGTTAACACAAGCCAACGTACTAGAACAGTTGGCTCAGTGTGCGAAATATGATATAAAAACGTCAAAAGTGCTGACCCGGCATTGGGCCGGAAACTTGTGCGCAGACGGCAATCACAGCATATTTGCGTGGCCGCTGCGATTCCTTTGTTAGCTTTAAAAATCATTTTATACTTTAGTTCGTTTTGAAGCATTGAATAAAGAGCACAAGCTCGTATGAGAACAACTCCGGCAACAGCCGTTATTCTTTTTATTAAAATAAAACTGACTGAGTCCCTAGGCCAGCAGTTAAGAAGGGCAGTCCCCCTTCCATCATAATCTTTTTAATTGGCGCTCAACTAGTGGTAGAAATCACCACCCACCACCACCATCACCAACACCGGCCACACAGCGAGAAAATTCACGACAGCGGCGCGGGAAAAGTGAAGGGAATTAGTGATCAAACAAACACACACACACCAGAAAAAAATCATGTGAGTGGGAACCGATGCTAAACGCATTTTAAGTCTGCACAGAAACGTTTTTTTTTTAGAAAAAAAAAAATTAAATTTAAATTTAAAAATTTAAAACAAAACAAAAATTTTTTTAAATTTGAAAATTTTTATTTAACTTTAATTTAAATAAAAAGTATAAAATATAGTAATAAAATAAATTAATAATTCATTAATCCAGCAAATACACTGAAACGTGGTCTCGTGTCAATGGGAATAAAAACAAAAAAATATAATTATTCTTCATAACAGCGCATACGTTCGCTTCTTATTTGTTATTGTTGTTTTTTGTTTCCGTTCGACGTAAGCGCGATATTCGACGCTGCAGACTTTGTCTTCATTTTTTTTGTTTGTTTGTCTTTGGTCAACTGCTACCCACACAGGCAGCTTTTGCATACCTAAGCGAATTGGACTGCTCATGCAGCCCACATTCTCACAGTATAGGAATAATAAACCGTACTCCACAGACTCAGAGTCGAAGATCAAGCTTCCCCTCTGAGACGCATAACCGCGAATCCCCCTGAAATGGCGATAGACCCAGAACAGCTCAAAGCTGTAATACAGGCAGTTGTGGCCAATACTTTGGCGGACGAAGCTGCCAAAAATGAACTCGCGCGAAATGAAATGCGCCAGAAAATTCAGCAGCTGTCCAGCCAGTTGGCAACAACGCATGTCGCGTCCACCTCAGCAGTGGCCCCCGTAATTAGAACTTACGAGCCCATAGACATTACTAATAATTCCCCATGTAGTATGACTTAGATGCTGTTAAATATTTGCCTGAATTCTCAGGATCACAGGAATCGTATGTTTCCTGGCGACAAGCGGCGATTGCTGCGTATCGCATATTTAAGGATTTCAACGGCACCTCTCGCCATTACGAGGCAGTCACAATTATTAGGAACAAAGTTAGGGGCGCGGCCAATAACGTTTTATCCTCGTTTGGCACTGTACTGTATTTCGATGCTATTATAAATCGGCTCGATTTCACTTACAGTGACAAGCGCCCAATGCATGTCATTGAACAGGACATGAGTACTTTAAGACAGGGGAACATGACCCTGTTACAGTATTATGATGAGGTCGAAAAAAAACTCACCCTACTTACAGATAAAGCTCATATGTCTCACGAGCCATCGGCGGCAAAGACATTGTGCGAAAAGTTCCGAGAGGACGCCTTGCGTATCTTCATCTCGGGACTTAAACGTAACCTCACTGATGTGCTTTTCGCGGCAAAGCCGAAAGACATGCCGTCAGCTTTGGCCTTAGCACAAGAAGTGGAATCTAACCACGAGAGGTACATTTTTGCAGCCAGTTTTGCAAAAAGTCAAGAAGACAAAGATCGCAAACCTGCTGCAAAAACGCAGGGTCGTCAACATGACAGGTACGACCACCAAGACCCACAACATTATAATACCAAAAACCCACATTTTAATAGGTAGCATAAGGCACAGGTGCACGCCGACCCGCAAAGTGCCAAAAATTACAAAGGCAACGGCACACCAGAGCCTATGGAGGTCGATCCATCATTTTCTAAATTGCTGCAGCCGACCCAGGCAAATGCCTACCAGAACAGAAGACCAGCAACCTCTGAGCGCACAGGCGCTGTGAGGAAACAACAAAAAATCAACTTCATTATGCAGAATGCGGAGAAAAACGCAGAAGCATACGCCGCCGCCGCCTCCAAAGCGGCATCGAAAATAGACGACGATGCCATTGCCGAGTATGATTCTGACTACGTAAATTTTTTAGGGGAAAATCCCTGTTACCCGTCATCGGACGACGAGTAGCGGGGATACCAATGAATTTCCTTCTAGACACCGGCGCGTCAAAAAATTTTATCCGACCTCGCAAAGAGCTAAAGGATATCCGCCCGGTGAACTCACCTTTCGAAATTCACTCAATCCACGGCACCACCACCGTTAAAAAATGCTTCGTCTCTATTTTTAATTTAAAAGCGACCTTTTTCATTCTACCAGATCTTACAACATTCGACGGGATAATCGGGGCCGATCTGTTAACATAGGCCGGTGCATCACTTTGCCTTGCTTCCGCCCAACTCAAGTGGGGTAAGGAAGTTGAGAAGATTTCATTCCATAAATGCACTGACGTCAACTTCACTAACGTGGAGTGCACAGATGCACCACCTTTGGTGAAGAAGGCATTTCTGGGAATGATAAAAAGCCGCAAAAACGCCTTCGCAGATCCCAACGAGGCCCTGCCATATAACACATCGGTAGTAGCCACAATTGGGACGACTAGCGAAGAGCCCATTTACGCAAAATTATATCCAAACCCCATGGGGGCAGCAGATTTCGTCAACAACGAAATCCAAGACCTGCTTAAAAATGGTATAATTCAGAAGTCGGTGTCTCCTTATAACAACCCAATATGGGTGGTTGATAAAAAAGGAACCGACGAGGCCGGCAATCAGAATAGATTGGTCATAGACTTTCGTAAACTAAACGAAAGAACTATCCCAGACAAATACCCGATGCCAGATATCTCCATGATACTGGGCAACTTGGGCAAGGCCAAATTCTTCACGACACTGGACCTCAAGTCCGGGTATCACCAGATCATCTTAGCGGAAAATGACCGCGAAAAAATTTCCTTCTCCGTAAACGGAGGGAAGTACGAATTCAAAAGACTTCCCTTTGGCTTGAGAAATGCTGCCAGCATCTTCGAGAGAGCCATTGATGACATTCTCAGAGAGCAAATCGGCAAGACTTGCTATGTCTACGTCGACGATGTAATAATCTTCTCAGAAAATGAGAATGCTCATGTCAAGCACGTGGATTGGGTTTTAAAAACCATAAGCGTATGCAAAACCATATACAAATATGAGAGTCTCAGTAAAAAAGTCAACCTCTTTAAAAAAAAAGCGTTAACTTTCTGGGCTTTATAGTTACCAGCGATGGCACTACCACCGACCCAGAAAAGGTCAGGGCCATAAAAGAGTTCCCTGAACCAAAAACAGTATTTGAAGTTAGATCGTTCCTAGATCTCGCGAGCTATTACAGACGCTTCATTAAGGACTTTGCAGCCATAGCAAGGCCTATTTCGGATATCTTAAAGGGCGAAAATGGAAGTGTAAGCAGACATAGATCGCGACACATCCAAGTACAATTCGATGAGGCGCAAAAAAATTCTTTCGAAAAATTGCGGAACATTTTGCCATCCGAAGATGTTATGCTCAGATACCCGGACTACAAGAAGCCATTCCATCTAACGACGGATGCTTCAGCCTACGGCATTGGCGCAGTGCTTTCACAAGAGAACCGTCCTATTACAATGATCTCGAGGACATTAAAGGATAGGGAAATGAACTACGCCACAAACGAAAGGGAATTATTAGCCATCGTTTGGGCGTTGGCCAAGCTGCGGCACTATTTATATGCGGTGAAAGATATAACTATCTTCACCGATCATCAACCATTGTCATTCTCGGTATCAGATTCTAACCCTAACGCGAAAATTAAAAGGTGGAAGGGTCGCATCGAGGAAACGGGTGCGAAGGTAGTCTATAAACCGGGAAAAGAGAATTTAGTTGCTGATGCCCTATCTAGGCAGCAAGTTAATGCCATAGACGATCAGGACGCGGAATCATGCGTCGCGACCATTCACAGTGAGATTTCCCTCACACATACCATAGAAACAACGGATAAGCCCCTAAACTGCTTCCAGAACCAACTAATTCTGGAAGAGGCCCGCTTTTCGCTAAAACGCTCTTTCGTTCTCTTTAAAGACAAGAAACGACATTCGATCAACTTCACCGATAAGGAGTCATTACTCGATGACCTTGCGGATACAATAGTCCCCAGAGGCGTAAACGCCCTCCATTGCGATTTGCACACGCTAGCAATGGTGCAGGACGAATTAGTCCGGAGATTCCCGACTACAAAATTCTGGCACTGCAAAAACCGTGTTACAGACATTTTTGGGGTTGAGGAAAGAAGGGAAATCATACTAGCAGAACACAATAGGGCCCACCGGTCGGCCCAGGAAAATGTGAAACAAGTTCTCACAGAGTACTACTTCCCAAAAATGGCCAAACTGGCCAATGAAATTGTCCAAAACTGCAAAACATGCGCGAAAGCTAAATATGATAGGCATCCGAAGAAACAAGAGATTGGCGAGTCACCGATTCCCTCTCATGTAGGAGAAATGCTACACATAGACATTTTCTCGACGGATAAAAAATATTTTCTCACTTGCATTGACAAGTTGTCGAAATTCGCCGTCGTACAGCATGTGCCGTCAAGAACAATTGAGGATTTGAAACCGGCCTTGTTACAGGTCATGAATTTCTTCCCAAAGGCCAAAGTGATTTACTGCGACAACGAACCATCGTTAAAATCGCACACGATCACGACCATGCTAGACATCCATTTCGGGGTCCGCATCACGAATGCGCCACCCCTTCACAGTGTATCAAACGGGCAAGTGGAGCGTTTTCACAGCACTCTGCTAGAGCTCGCCAGGTGCTTAAAAATTGACAAAGGCTTAAGTGATACCGTGGAAATAATCTTGGTAGCAACTACCAGATATAACAAATCAATCTATTCGGTCACCGATAAGAGGCCAGTCGACGTAATACAAGAATACACGGACGACACACAAGAACGGATTGCTGACAAAATTAAGAGAGCCCAGGACGCGCTAAGGTCTAGGGAGAATGCTTCTCGACAAAACAAAGTCTTCGAAGTGGGCGAAAAGGTTTTGGTCAAAACTAATAGAAGGCTTGGCAATAAACTCACTCCCTTGTGTGAGGAAAAAGCCATACAAGCAGACCTGGGGACCACGGTCCTCATTGAAGGGAGGGTGGTCCACAAGGACAACTTAAAATGACTCTCTCGGTCAATTTAAAATTTTTTATTATCACCAGCCACTTGGCAAACTTCCATTTAGTAGACATTAAGTCCGTTGCCAAAGGCGCGATGTTTTAGTTTCAGGATAAAAGTAATTGGTGATGGGATAAACCTCAGCGAACAAGAAAAAGCGACTAAAAAAATACATTTCCACAGGTGCAGAGTTTTCATCCTCCTCTCACTGGCATTGGTGTCAGCGCACATCACTAACTACTCACAAACAAGATATATCCCCATCATAGATGGAGAGATCCTGGTGTGGGAGGAGTTTGCGTATGTGACCCACTCGGCAAATCTTTCGGAATACATGCGCATAATAGAAGAAACAAGCAGCATGAACGAGATGTTTCCACAGTCTCACATGAGGAGATTGCTAGAAGTGGATACCTCGCACCTTCGAGATACGCTGGATTCGTTGAAAGTCCACCATAGAATCGCAAGGAGTTTAGATTTTCTAGGCTCAATGCTAAAGGTAGTAGCGGGGACGCCGGATGCCGGCGATTTAGAAAGAATTAGATTCACAGAGTGGCAGTTGACCCAATCAAACAATAGGCAAATCAGAATTAATACTAGAATACAAAATCGAATTAACCAATTAACAACAACTGTAAATCAAATCCTACAAACTCATAAAAGTACCCAAATTGACACCGGCCATTTATACGAGACACTGCTGGCTAGGAATAGAATATTAATGATGGAGTTACAGAATTTAATGTTGGCTGTAACACTGGCGAAAAATAATATTGTCAGTCCAAATATCCTAGATCATGCAGACTTAAAATCAGTTTGGCTGAAAGAGCCCACAGATACCCCCATAGGGGATCTTATGTCCGCATCGTCCGTAAAAATACTACAATCCTCTAACATGATACACTTTATTATTAAGTTTCCCAAAGTAAAATTATCTTGTAAGAAGGTCACCATTTTCCCGGTCACTTGCAAAGGAGTTATGCTGCGGATTACCGACAACATGGTGGCAAAGTGTGGAGAAGAAGTCCATACAATCAAAGATTGCACCCCAACACCGGGGGCTACCTTTTGCCAACTATCAACGGAAAGCTCGTGCGCCAGGGAACTACACGTAGGCGTCCTAGCACATTGCGAGTCGCAACCAAGCGACCTACACCCGCTTACCCGCGTGGGTGAGGGAATCATCATCATCAATGACCGGCCAGCCAGGGTCACGGTGGACAACGGAACAGAAGTCTACCTACGTGGCACACATCTCATCACATTCAATGATCGCGTCGTGATAAACGACACCTCCTTCATAAATCACGACAAGGCCCAAACAAGAGCTCCAGCGGTAGCGAGTTCCCCATCATTGAATATCACCGCCAACAGAGATATTCTGAGTCTCCCCTATCTTCACCAGCTGAGTGAACGTAACTTGGAGTTCATCAAAGAGTTCGGGAGAGAAATTGATACTAACCATTCACATCGCATAATATTTATCGCAGCAGCGATTTGTAGTGCAATGATTTGTATCGGCATCACCTGTCTACGGTTCATCGGAGCGCGGAGATCTGCAATCCAACTAAACGGGATGATCGCCGAGTTAGGACCAACCGAGGACGACCGGAATCTTGAAGGGGGAGTAGTTAACACAAGCCAACGTACTAGAACAGTTGGCTCAGTGTGCGAAATATGATATAAAAACGTCAAAAGTGCTGACCCGGCATTGGGCCGGAAACTTGTGCGCAGACGGCAATCACAGCATATTTGCGTGGCCGCTGCGATTCCTTTGTTAGCTTTAAAAATCATTTTATACATTAGTTCGTTTTGAAGCCTCATTGAATAAAGAGCACAAGCTCGTATGAGAACAACTCCGGCAACAGCCGTTATTCTTTTTATTAAAATAAAACTGACTGAGTCCCTAGGCCAGCAGTTAAGAAGGGCAGTCCCCCTTCCATCATAATCTTTTTAATTTATATATACTTTATGGGGTCGGAGATGCTTCCTTCTGCCTGTTACATACATTTGCACTATATTATGATACCCTTTTCACCCATTTTTAATGGGTACAGAGTATACTCTATTTATAAATAGAAGTAGAGTCAAACAACTTAAGTTACATCATCTGTTTTACTACCTATTTTCACATTAATGTTAATAAATGCATTAATAAAACTGTGTATTATCTTCACTGGTTGGTTTCTCAATGATTCTTTATTTCAAAATTCAAAGGGTCTCGACCGAAAATACAAAAAGTGCTTACGTTAGATTTAGGTTACTTATATGTATAAGTATGTATTGCTGTTCTGCTAAGCAATAGCAAATAAGAACTCAAAGTGAATCTTGAGAGACTATACTATGTTCGTATTATTTATGTAATAGCGTTAGGTTGGCATAAAGGTACTGACCCTGCACTTATGCAGTGTGGCCTATAAGTGGGTGATCGTATTACACTCCCACTTGAACATTATTGTTTACGTTAGCCAATGTGTTTGTACTTATATCTGCTTGATTCAAGTCATTGTATTTGAGTACAGTAAACACTCGCTATGTACGCATACCACATCTCCCTCCTTTTGAAAAATAACGTAAATTAGTGTAGTTATTTTATTTTAAATATATTTTTTTTCACTGTTATTTTTCTTTTATTATTTATTGTATTTTAATTGCTGACTTCAATTATGAATAAAATATCTTAAGTCAGTCTTTATGTACTACTTTTTTATTTTTATTGTTAAATATTATTATATTGCCTTTTTCTTCAATCTTTTCCACCTTATAGGGCCCCGTATATTTAAAATCTAGTTTGTGTCCTACTTTATTTCTTAATAAAACTACTACCGATATTTCTTTGTTTTGCGTATTTAAATCATAATTTTCTTTATTCTTTCTCTTATGCTCTTCAAGCATAGTTGTAGCTCTCTTATATGCTACTTCTAATCTGAATTTGCTTTCTTTAGCATAATCGTCTATATTATAAATTGGTTCTATGCTATTTTTATACCCTGTACCCATTAAAAATGGGTGAAAAGGGTATCATAATATGGTGCAAATGTATGTAACAGGCAGAAGGAAGCATCTCCGACCCCAGAAGTATATATATTCTTGATCAGCATCAACAGCCGAGTCGATATAGCCATGTTCGTCTATCCGTCCGTCCGTCCGTCCGTCCGTCCGTCCGTCAGTCCGTCTGTCCGTATCAACGCCTAGATCTCGGAAACTACAAGAGCTACAGACATGTGCCGTATATTGTTGGATAGGTAATTACCATACGCAGTACAAGTTTGTTTTTTTATTTTGATATCACTCCCCGTTCCCCCGCAAATAGCAAAAAACTGGCACGACCACGCTCCCCCGCAAACCCCAAAAAACTGCCACGCCCACAATTATTAACCTAATGCTATGCAATTCGGCATATGCGTTGGTGCTTATAAAAGCTATCTAATTTTTAAATTTGAACCAAATCGAATAAAAAACACGGAAGTTATGCCACATGCAAAATCTATGGCAAGGGAAGCAGAAGCGGAGCAAAACACGCATTGCGCGACGCCGACTGCGACGTTGACAGCGAAATGTTTATGGCTTTATGACACACGAAACTTATTTTCACAACAAAAATCATACCAAATTTATATTGTTATGGTGCTCTTTTCTAATAGAATATTGTTTCATTTATTTATTGATCCAGGTAATGGATCATCATGTAGTTTAGACAAAATTGCTGCTTTTTCTTCTTCACTTTTTTACTAAGGTCACCGGGTTGAGTAGCGCTAACCTTAAGTTTTTTAATATTTTATTACCCATTTCTTTGAAATTATTTATTGAAATTAATTTAAAAATAGTTTCCCACGGTACCAATTTAAGTTGACTGATTTTGTATATACCGGCCTGTTTCTCAAGCCTTTTGAAAAAATTGATTTAAATCAAAAACTCCATTTGCAAATAAATCATCAACATCATATCTTGCAGTAATTTTCCATGATTTTCCATGTTTGAAGAAACATATCATATTTTTTACTTGCAAGGTCACTACAATACGTACCTCTTACTTATTGATGACATGATATATGTTGGGCATTGAACCTTTTTTTATTGATTGCTTATGCAATTCAGATTTATTTATTTCTCCTGCGCAGGATTTTGGTCTACTTTGAATCGTGTAACTACACGATTTATTATATTTCCAGTAATTTCTTTTAATTCTTCGATGGTTATTCTAGATAACGCATCAGCAACGTAGTTTTCTTTACCTCTCAGATACTCAACTGTAAAATTATATTCCTCCAATTCAAGTCTCATGAGAGTCAACTTTGAGCTAGGATTAGTCATTGAAAACAAAAAGGTGAGTGGTCTATGATCTGTTTTGACTGTGAAATGCTCACCGTAAATATAGGGTCTAAAGTGGATTATAGCCCAATGTATTGCTGCTAATTCCTGCTCGGTTGTGCTTTTATTACTCTCACCTTTTGCAAACGATCTAGATGCGTATGCAAATGGAAGTGGTGGCCGTTATGATTTTGAGATAAAACTGCGCCACATGCCATCTTGCTTGCATCTGTTGTAATTCAAAATTCTTTACTAAAATCAGGGTATTGTAAGAGAGTATGTTCCATCAGTTTAGATTTTAAATTTAAAAATGCTTTTTGACAGTCTTCTGTCCATTCAAAACGAACATTCTTTTTACATAACCTAGTTATGTGACGTGAATAGTCAGCGAAGTTTTTAATGAATCTCCTATAATAATTACAAAATGCTACAAAACGCCTTGCACTATCTGCATCGTGAGGAACTGGATAATTTTGGATGCATACATTTTTTATCATCCGGCAATATTCCTTTATCTGTGCATTTGTGTCCCACTAAGGAGACTTCACGCATAAAAAATGAACATTTTTGAGGATGTAGTTTTAGATTGTATTTCCTGCATTTGTCAAAAACATTTGTTAAGTTCTTAATCATATGCTTTTAGGAACAACATATGACTATAAGATCCATATATATAGTAAAATTGTTTTCGATTTCGAGTCGAATAAATGATCCGTATTTAAACTAAGATCAACGCCGAAATAAATAAAAATTCCGATTGAATCCGCTTTGTGTTTTTATTGATTGAATGTCGGCTTAAGACTAAAAATCAAATGTACATTGGGTTGAGGAGAAGCCTCGGTATTTTAACAATATTTGTATTTCTGGAGAGCCTTGCTCTTGGATTCTTCAGATTAGGAAAAGATTCAAAGAGAGCAGTCAAATCTGCTTAGGTCAGGATTTAGGATGTTTACAAGAATGGCTAAATGCGGCTGCGAAAGAATTCTTTATTGGAAACGGATGCTGCGCAGCTGCGATACATTATAGAAATCGCTTAAGTGCATAACTGTTTATAGTTCTATGAAATAATTGAAGTGACCCGTTGGGACTACCCAAGTACGTCACTCCCCTTCCCTTAAAGAGAAGCCTATACTCGGGCTGGGATTGATGGATATAGTATGGGAAATGGAGTTTCTTCTATTTCTATTTGTTGTGGTGTGTTTTGATTTTGATTTTTTCTTATTTTAAGTTTTGCATACAGAATCATGAATGGGTTAAATGTTACATATCTTAAATATAAGTACAACAAAATAAGTGCAATTATTACAATGGTCATTTGCATGCAAAGTGTAATGTTGTTCTTCGAAATCATCTCAACAATGTCGTTGTCTTTTACAATTTTTATTTTTGTTATATTAAGTGGTGCGTATAGTGGTGTGAAATCTATTTCTGGTTTTAACATATTTTCACTTAAAATTATACTATTGATTTCTATTTTACATTGCGTTACTCTTATCATTTTGTTTCCTTCTATTTTTATATTATTAATTGAATTTTGACAATTTTGGTTAAGAATGGTTTGGGTTAAGTTCCAGGTTACAATTGTGTTTGGTTCTATGTATTTTATTATTTCCTTCGTGTCCACTGGCTTAAAATTACAAATTGGTTTCAAGTGTTTAATAATATTGGTGACACATTTATTTTTTATTTCTTTATTTTCGGCATTATACTTGTAAACTTTATTTTCCTTTTCAAAATATGATTGTGAGTCTGTGTAATCTAGCTGATAACCGTTGGAATTTATTTTAATTATTTTAATTGTGTTTATTAGTGAAAAGTAAATGGGTATGTGGGATATAATGAATAATTGGTTATCATTGTAGTTAATCCAAGTGGATGTTTTAATGTTTAAAATATTTTGGCTGTTGACATTCTCAAGTTTGTCATAGTTTAGTAATTTGGAGTCTGGAAAGCTGCATAGCCATTTCCAAATCTTCTATGTATTCCGTAAACTGCATTAGTTCGAACAAAAGACTGTTAATGATGGTGTGTTTTTTTTCATAGTTTTGTATCTTTTGCATTCCTTCATTTATCAATTGTATAGCGTCGTTGATTTCATGTAATTTTACTGAGTTATGGGCGTTGTTGTCAAGTTTTTCCTGTATTTTTTCATCTAGTGTTCCAAATAGGTATTTAAAACTGAGCCCACAATGTTAATAAGTCCCGTTTGTTTCTATGTTTCAGGGTTATTCCGGCTAGTTCTCTTTTCATTTTATTGTGTAAAAATTTGACCTGGGGTGCATGGTAATCGAATCGTAATCTTTGCTCAAAACCACGATGTCTATTTCAGTTAAATTGATTTTCAAGCAATGATGTTCAAAGGAGGATGGTATCTGGACTGGCTTATCAGAAAAAAGGAGATATCCGTGGTTGGTGTCAATATTATTAATTTGAATTTGCTGTCCATGAACCGCTGTGATCAGTATAAGCAATAATGTTATCTGGTACCAGGTGTCTGTAAAATTGAGAGTTGATTATTTTTCTTTTGTTTTTTGAATTGTGTTTTGTAGTAGTGCGTAACTCTATTTCTATTAGTGATTTTGTAATGGTCAGGGTGTGTCTGTTCTACATTTTTGGTTGATTTAAATGGATTTTCTAATTTGCCTTTCTGTAGTGGACCTTTTCTGTAATTAGTGTCAATATTAAATTCCTGTCGGTCTTCATTTATTTTATCTATTTTCTTCTCTTTAATTTTTTGAGTGTCTAATATTGGATGCCCAGCGTAGAAGAAGATTTCAGCAGGTGTCTGTCCAGTAGTGTCATGTTCTTCATCATCAGATGAATTGATTATACGAATTTTTTCATTTATTGTTTTGTGCAATCTTTCGACGTCTGCCACCCCGTTTTTTGCTGTATTGAGCTGTAATTCGATTTCTTCTTCTTCAAGCCATTGCTTCAAAGCTAAACTGGAGAAAGCTCCGTCTCTGTCTGCCTTAAGTAATTTGGGTTTACCTAATTGATTGAAAATACGCATTAATGCGTTTCTGCATTCTATCCAGTCCTTAGTTTTAATTTGCTCAAGTGTAGCGAATTTAGAATAAATATCAATGCAACTGATGTAATGTTTTCCCTCAGATAAATATTTATTTATCTGAGGGAAAACATTACATCAGTTGCATTGATATTTATTCTAAATTCGCTACATAGATATTTATCTACCACAAATTTTTCTCGGCAATGATCCGGTTTAGGCGTGATTTTTAAAGGCATTTTGGTGTTTCTATGTTCTGTTTTGGCTAAATTGCATATGTTGCATTCGTTTATTATATTCTGAATTAGTAGTTGGCTATTTGGAAATAAGTGATTTTCTTTAAATAATTTTGTCATTTTCTGTATACCAGGGTGTAAAAGTTTTTCATATGATTGAAGTATGATTTTCTTTGAATTCGGCGTATGAACGTTCTTTAATAGGAAAAGACTGCGAATTACTTTTGTGTAGGTGGTATTAATAATTTCTATGTGTGCCCTTTGAATAATTTCAAAATCTACATCGCTCTCAATATAAATGGTAATGTTTCTAGGGATAAAGTGATCGAGTAAAATTTGTTTGGCCTTTTCGAGTGTCATTACATCATATTGAATTGTGGTAATGGAGTTACCAAATATTATTGAATGCTCTATTTTATTTTTATCGGATTTAATTAAGATAATTTGTTCTTTGAAATAATTTATTGGTTTTTCTGTTAAATGAATAAGGTTGCTATTGTATTCTTCTGCACTATGTTGAGTAACTTCACTATGGTGATTTTCTTCAATTTTAATTCTTGATAATGCATCGGCGACTGAATTTTCCTTCCCTTTAATATAATTGATTTTAAATTGGTATTCGCTTAACCTGACTCTCTATCTTTCTAACTTAGCATTCGGTTCCTTTAAGTTATAAAGCCATCTAAGAGGTTGATGGTCACTAGCAATGAGAAATTGTCGCCCTAGTAAATAATGTCGAAAAGTTTTAGTGGCCCAAACTATGGCGAGTAATTCTTTTTCGATAGCACTGTAATTTAATTCGTGATCGTTAAGTGTTCTACTAATAAAAGATATAGGATGACCGTTTTGAGAAAGGACAGCCCCGAGGGCCAAGTTACTTGCATCTGTGGTTAAAAAAAATTTCTTTTCAAAATCAGGTAATTGTAATATTGGGTCTCGAATTATCAAAGCCTTAAGTTTTTCGAAAGCCTCTATGTACTCACGTTTTTGCGTATCTATCTTTGCTCCTTTTTTTAAGCAGCTCGTCATGGGTTTTGTTATGTCTGCGTAATTTGGAATAAATTTTGCGATAATAACCTGTTAATCCGAGGAAAGCTCTAATCTCTTTTACTTTTGTCGGAATTGGGTATAAAACTTTGGCTTTAACTTTAATAGGATTTAGCTTAATACCATCAGGAGTTACTATGTGACCAAGAAAGTTAGCTTCTTTTTTTAAGAACTCACATTTGTCTAGTTGCAATTCTAAATTTGCTTCTGCAAGCTTTGAAAAAACTAATTGTATTGAATTCAAATGTTCTGTAAGGGATGTTGAAAAAATTATAATATCATCCAGATACACCAAACAGTGTTTGTTAAGCAATGGTCGAAGGATATTATTCATGCACCTCTGAAAAGTAGCGGGTGCATTCCTAAGGCCAAATGGCATTCGAAGATATTCGTAATGACCGCTTTTGGTGGAGAATGCAGTTTTAGGAATTGATTCCTCGTCCATTTCTATTTGGTGAAATCCTTTTGCCAGATCGATTGTTGTAAAATATTGGCATTTACCCAGTTTGCCAAGTATTTCGTCCATATTTGGAATTGGATATCTATCAGGTATGGTTATTTCATTTAGCTTTCTATAATCAATTACTACCCTGTACTTAATTATGCCAGAAGCATCCGGTTTTTTTGGTACAACCCAAGTAGGACTATTGTATGGTGAATTACTTTCCCTAATTAATCCCTGATTTAGCAATTCCTGTACTTGGGTTTCTACTTCAATTTCATGTGTTTGCGCAAGTGGGTATTGTTTTGAATAAATTGGGGAGTTACGTGTTGTATTTAATACGGGTTTAATGGTATTTATTTTTTTATTTTTTTATTAATTTCCTTTAAATTACATTCTGTTTTTTTTAAAGAATAACAATGAGTAATGGTTGAAGAAAGGAAAAAAAGGTAGCGGCCCTTCCCATTGCAAGGATACGCTAATACTTTAATAGTTTACTAATAATTTTATTCTGTTGGAGTTTTGCGTTTTAATCTTCTCGGTTCCAGCTCTCTCATCGGTATTTGTCTCAGGTTTGGGTTTTGGTGGTTAAGTAGTTGATTTGTGTGTTTTTTGCTGCTTTTTTTAATTGTTTCGTTGACTGCTGTTTAAATCTTTATGGATATCTTCATTTCTAAAATACCATTCGGCATTTGTCATTGTTCTGAGCATTTTCGATTGCGTTCGCTGAATGAGATTTACTGGCAGTTCCCCAGATTTCTATTCCATACGTCCATATTGGTTTTATTATCGCCTTGTATATTGCAATTTTGTAATGTAATTTTAGTTTTGAGTGTTTTCCTATTAGCCAGTTAAGTTGTCGAAATTTGTTTTTTATTTCATTGCGTTTATTTAGAATGTGCTGCTTCCATGTCAGTTTTGCGTCGATAGTTAGTCCAAGGTACTTGGCATATGGGCGTAATAATATTTGATTGTTGTTGATTTTAATTGTGAACTTTTTTTGGTTGTCGTTTTGTGTATATTACTTGTTGAGTTTTGTCTTTATTTATTTCGATACCCCATCTCTCAAACCAGGATACTGTTTGTGTCATGATTTGTTGTAGCGTACTTGCAGCTGTTCTTTCACACGCGCTTGACGACATTAACACAGTATCATCTGTGAACGTAGCAATCATTGATCCAGGGATAGTTGGCGCTGGAATATCGAAGGTGTAAATCAGGTATAAGATGTGCCCAAGCACACTACCTTGGGGAACACCCGCTGACACTGGCATAACATATGAGCATTCATTGTCATATTTGATATAGAAATATCTGTCCGTTATATAGCTTTGTAGGATGGTATACAGGTTGTCTGGTAGTATATTTCTTAGCTTATGCAGCAGTCCTTTGTGCCATACTTTGTCAAATGCTTTAGCAATGTCCAAGTACACAGCATAGCAAAACTTCTTTTTGTCAAAATCTGTTGTTATTTTATTAATTACTCGATGGACCTGTTGGACAGTCGAGTGCTGCTTCCGAAAGACGAATTGGTGAGGTATTATATTTTTTTGTTTTAGGGTTGGCTCGATTCTATTTAATAGGACTTTTTCAAATACTTTGAGAGGACAGGCAATAAAGTGATTGGTCTGTACGAACTTACAGTATTGGCGTTTTTATTTGGTTTTGGAATTGCTTTAATTTGGCCTACCTTCCAAGTTATGGGAAAGTATTGTAGTCGAAGGATTCCGTTAAACAGGTTTCTAATATAGGTGATTATAGCATCTGGTAGTTCTTTCAGAATTTTTCCTCCGATTAAGTCATATCCGGGGGCTTTCTTGTTTTTAATTTGTTTTATGTGAGATTTAATTTCTGCCTTTGTTATAACTAATTGCACAATTTGGGTTGGTGATTTGTGTTGGAAGCTCAGCGTTGCCGTTGTCCATGTCATTTGTAAATGATGTTTTAAAGTGTTTAGCAAGAGTGTCTGCTTTTTTCTTTATTTGATCTCGCCCATGTGTTGTTGTTTCTTTTTATAGGCGGCTTGTGTATAGTTGAGTTCGTCAATTTTTTGGTCGCTTTCCACAGAGAATAATTTGTAGATAAGGAGGTTCCGAGGTTGCTAAGGTAGTATTGTAGCCGGTTATCTTTATCTGCCCTGAGAATTCTCTTGAGTTCGTCTGTTGCTCTATTAACTTTGTTTTTATCTTCTGGATGCCTAGTCCTTTGCCATATCTTCCTAAGGTTACGCTTTTGTCTGATTTTGTCTTTAATAAAGGCGGGAGTTTTCTTTGATGCAATCATTTTTATAGATGGTGTCGATTGCGTTGCTGCATTTATGATGTTGTCATTTAAATATGCTATTGCGGAGTCCAGTTCGTTGTTTGTCTTTAGAGAGATATTTATTTCTATGTTCTGTTCCAAAATCACGCGAAACATATTCCAGTTTGTTTTCTGGTTAAATAAAGGGGGGTCATTGTTGTTTTCTTCTACTCCACCATGTAGCGTATTTAATATTGGGGAGTGGTCGGAGGAGAGGTCTAGGCATGATTTTATTGTTAGGTTATCGCAAGTTATATTTCTTGTAATGCAGAAGTCAATTAAGTCCGGTAGTTTGTTTGTGTCAGTTGGCCAGTAAGTCGGCTCGCCTGTGCTTAGGGCACGGCTATTATTGCTTCTTATTGCTTCATACAGTTGTCTTCCCTTTGCAGTGGTAAGTCTGGACCCCCATGTTATGTGTTTGGCATTATAGTCACCTCCTGCCAAATACCGATTTCCCAGTGATTTTAGAAAATCGAGGTATTGGTCTTTTGTATTGTTAAATTTTAGGTGGGCAATAAACTGCAGATATATTTATTGGACCCGTTATGTCTGAGGTCGATATAGTAGTAGCCTGTATGTAGTCCTTTTTGAATCCATTAAGCTCTATGCACTTTATGCTTTTTTTAATTATTACTGCAGTCCACCATGGGCCTTACCGTCCGGGTGATTAGTAGAGAATATATTATAGTTAAGTATGTTTATATAGGTTTTCTCAGTTGAGTGTGTTTCATAAATGAGCATGACGTCAATGAGCTTTTCATTTAAATATGTTTTTAGTTCAAGTAAATGGCGTGAAAGTCCGTTAGCATTCCAAATGGCGATTGTTAGGTGTTTATTTGTCAAGTTTAGATACTAGAATCGTGACAATGTTCAGCATATTTGTCATTTGGGCTATTAATTGTTTCATTAATTGTTTTAGTTCGTCAAAATTATTTTGTTCGGTTTGGCTTAATTGAGTTGGAGCAGGCTGTATATCAGGTACACTGGCAGTTTGGATTGCTGAGTTGGTTTGATTGCTAGTTACTTGGTTTCTATTTAAGACTTCGGCATAGGATATAGCTGGCGTCTTTAAGCTTGCTACGTTATTTGTTGTACTGTAATTGTGTCGTTTCATGATTTGTTTCTGTTGCCGGTATTTCTTTTTTCCGGAGAGTTGGGTATTTTTGGATTTACAGTACAGTGTGGTTTTCACTGCATAGTGCACATTTAATACTTGTTCGGTCCGATCTTGTATTAATAGTACAGGATGAGGAGCTGTGTTTTCCAGCGCATTTTACACAAGTTGGGTCTTTGGTGCAGTAATTTTTGGTATGTCCATATTTTTGGCAGTTTGTACATTGGGGAAGTGTTCGCTTTGGTCGCGGTGGCTCAAAAATTACTTTGCAATGAAGAAGGTGCTCAATTTTATAGATGTCTTTATTATTTTCTTTCATTTTGAGTTCAATAGAGAATAGAGGCAATGGTTGTTTGGAGTCGTAGCGCTGGATGTTGTGTAAATTTATAACTTCATGCCCTTGCTGAGCTAGTTCATTTATAATATCGTCTTTGTCTGTAGCAGGAAGGATTACGAAGGATTACTTTAAATCCTCTCTGGTCTTTTGGTCTGAAAGTGTAGTATTTGGTCGATTTATCTTTTAATAGTCCTAATATGTTGTGATAGTGAGTAGTTTCTAGTGGCTGTATTTTTATTTCATTAGTTGACAGTGCTTTAAGTTCATATCGTGTTTCTTCCAATGAATTTAAAGCAGTAGTTAGTGTGTATATGTTTTCAACATTTTAAACATATATGGGGGGGGGGGTTTTGCTTTTTTGTGCTCAATTTGCATTTGCAATTTGCATTTGCATTTATAGTTGCATTTGTCCCATTGTCAGTTTGGTTTTCGTCTTCATCATCTTGTGCTAGTAACTCAAAGTGGTTGCTTGAGTTTGGCTCGGCTAGCCAATACTCTAATACTCTTTGAGTGTTTTTTGAGTGGCGGTTTGAGCTTTATTCTTCTGTTTCTTGTTGCCATTTAAAAGATCTTTGGAACCGTTTGGAGACTGATTTTCTCGGTGACGTTTTAAGTTTTGTTGTTTTGGGAGAGAGGATTGAGTTTTGTTTGTTGTTGTTGGAGCGGGTATTGAGGTTGTGGCCCACAACTTGTGGGTGTTTTAATATTCGCTGAGGAAGAGCGTATCGGCATTGAAGCATAGCAAACTGTAGTTGTTGTTGCTATAGTTGCTGTAGTGTGGTATTTGTGTCTGAGGTTGTTGAAAGCGGAAGAGTTGAGAGTGGGAGAGCTGAGAGCGTAACTGCTGTGAGCGGGAGAGTTGAGTGTGTGTTCATTAGTATCGCGGAAGTTGTTGTTGGTATACGCGCGGGTAAATTTGGCGCGCATTCTGGTCTTCGTTGCTGAGAGTAATTGTTGGGTCTCTCCAATGTGGAGAGCAAGATCGCGCTCTTTCATCACTCTGCGGGTGCAAGTTTTGATAATTGTTTGTATGATTTGATATGTGGGTGAGTGAGATGTAGGAGTTGTTTTTGTTTTGTGTTGCTTAAAGCTCTCGCTTCTGATTTTGAGCGCCGGGTGCGCTCATATTTTGTTTAGTTTATTGTTTTCACTTGTTTCTTGTTTATTTATTCACAGGAGTATATAGGGTTTTTTTAAAAACACATATAAATATGTATTAGCGTCTTTTCGCTTTTATATAATGGTTTTCACTTGGGCTTGAATTTTTTGAATGGTATTTGTAAATGTTAATTTGTCTCCTTCCTTATATTCAAGATTTCTAAATTTATTTAATAAACCTTTTAACTTTAAAGTTTCCTCCTGATTTAGGTGATCTAATCGAAACTGTGAAAAATCTAATTTTTTTTTATTGATTCCTGATCTGAGTTTGCAATTGGTTCTGGTGTCCTTTGGATATAAAAATTTTGGTTTCCTTCCGAAGTAATTAATTCTGAAGTAATTAATTTGTATGTTTGATCAAAAAAGGGTAACTGTATTATTTTTTGTAATTAATAACTGATTGTGCATTTTTCAACAATTTTCTGCCAATTAGCATATCGTAATTATTAGAAAATCTGTGCACATAGAATAGTTCGGTTTTTTTGAAAATACTATTTCTGGGTAACATAATCAAGTCGTTCAAGGTGATAGGGCCATTTGATGTTAAAACTTCACATCTACTATTTTAAATGGGAAGACAAAATATATTTTCATTGATCATATTAATTGTGGATCCTGTGTCTAAAAGGCATTTGTATGTGGAACCTTTGTATATTATTTTTATGTATTCGAGTTGTCCGGGGCTGTTGACCGAAAATTTTCGTTTAGTTCAGAATTATTTAGATTTTTTTCGTTATTAATTTGTACGGGTTGGACATGTTCTTGCCCTTCATTAATGTACCCATGATTATGATATGGATTGTATTGATTTTGATCATAATACTGTTGCTCGTAATAATTTGGTTGGACTTGTTCGAATTCATGCGCGTCTTGGAATCTCATTTCGTCAATAGAAATTTTAGTTTGTTCACTGTCCGATGGTCTTAGTCGTTTAGTAATCGGGAAGTTAGAATTTTTAGATGTAGAGGGTTGTTGTAGTTGAGGGTATGTATTTCCTCTAAAATGTGTTGTTTGGGGATTTTGGATTTTGTTGGGATGTTGTTGGAAAGGATTTTTTTGAATAATGGGTTGTGTGTTTATGTATTGGCTGGGTCTGAAATAATTAGGTGCGTGCCACATAGGTGGGTTGTTAGTCACCTGCTGTGTATAGCTAGGTCTAAATGGTTGCACGTATTGATTAAAATTAGGTTGGAAGGGTTGGGAATATTGTGAGTAACTTGGGCGATATTGAGTTTGAACATTTGTATTGAATTTATGTGCTTTGGAATTCGGATTAGAATTTGAGGTTTTATTACGGTATTCTGGGTTTTTATTAAATTCAAAATTAATGTGTTCTTCATAAATTCCCTCATTTTGTGCAATGGTAATTAAGGATCTTAAGTCTGTAATATCGTGGTGAGCTGAAATAGTAAATAATTGTGTTGGTAATTTCCTTATCAGTATCTTAATAGAGTCCTTAATAGCCTGAATATAAATAAGGAAATCCGGTTGGTTACCTTCTAGGTGTAGTTTCGAAATTAATAATTGCCGTCGTCTTTCCGCTTCTTCGCAGAATGCTCTTAGGTTTCCTCTGTATGGTGTTTCCCTGAAGTTCTCCAGAAGTTTGTAGTTTGGTGTTTGAGTTTTAAATTCCGCGATGAGTCTTGATTTGAGGGTAGGCCAATCTTCGATGTTCGGAAGCCCCAAAGATCGTGTAACCTGTCCGTCCAAGTTCCTTTCGATCGCTCCCAGTAGAATCCTCTGTTGTCGGACATTATTCGTTTGGTAGAGCGAAATAACGTAATCTACTCTGCTGACGAAGGTGTGAAGGGTTTCTGGATCACCCTTGAATGGCATAATGTCTTTAAGTTGCCGACGGGCTTCGGCAAGGTTGTTGTCGCTCAGCGCAACGACAATAATTGGTTGCGACATTTTTTTTTTAAATTTTGTGTTTATTTATTTATTTATTTAACAAAATTAAATCTAGTATACAATACTAAACCTAATAAACTTAATGAGTACTAGCGACGGGGGCCTTCGACTCGAGACTTAAGTGTTATTTCCTTATATAATAAACTGAGCTTTTTGGACAAATTTGTAAATTTTTGAGATATTTACACAAGATGGGTTACTTAAACAATTCGAAAGACTATGTGTACCAAATAATTGAGATCTGATTGAGTGCAATGGACTGCAGGCGTCGAGAATATGGTCAACGGTGAGCTCGTCCCCGCATAGATAGCATGTTGGTCGCGCCGTTCTCTTCAGTAAGTGTTGGTGTGTGGATTGAGTGTGCCCGATGCGTAGGCGGATGAAGGTCGCGCATTCCCGTTTATGTACGTTCGTTGGTGGCTTGAAACTGATGCAATTTGGGTTAATAATGTGATACCTGTGCATGAAGAGTGCCCATTCGGATAGTTTCTTTTCTTTGAGATATAACTGAATTCGACTTTGGATATCCTTGCAGTTAAACGGAGTGAAAAGGATTGATGGTGTAAGTCTCATCTCTTGGGCGGCTTTGTCAGCGAGTTCATTTCCATAGATTCCTTGATGACTGGGAACCCAGAGTAAGGTGATTTTTGTGGGATGACAACTTAGGATGTGCCTAACTTCTTGTATTGTGGGGTCATTATGATTCCAGTTGCTTATAGCGGAAAGTGAGGAGAGACTGTCTGTGCAGATAACAGATTTACCAGCGTTTTTGCAGGCGAATTGGCATCCTTTGAGAATGGCGAAAGCTTCGGCTGTGAATATGGAGTTGTATGACGGGAGCCTACCTCCTGCAATTATTTTACGGTTGCAGTCAACAACCGCAAACGTGGTTGCGTCGGTGACTTTGGAACCATCAGTGTAAATCCAGTTTTTCTCACCAAGGTCTTCTTGTGCGCTCAAAAAACGCTTTTGGTATTCTAAGCAGCATGTATCGTTTTTGGCAGCATTGTAGATTTGTAGGTTTATGTTAGGCTGTTTGGAACTCCAATGTGCTGGCGATTTGAAGGATCTCCTGGGCTTAGGGAGGGGAAGGTCAAGTAGCTTGATGTAGTTGGCGCAACGTCTTAGAGTGGATATGCACTTAAAATTCCGCTTTTGTTTAAAAATGGCTCCGAAGTCTTTGGTTAGCATGCTATTGGACGTGGTGTACAGCTTCGGGATAAGCATTAATGTGGTTTCTTCTACTCGTGATTGAATACTCGGAAGACCGGATTCTGCCAATGTGCACGCTACTGGAGATGTGGGAAATGCGTGAATGGCGCGACGGACCGCTCCGTGGTATGGGGCTTGTAGCTTTTTTAAGTGAGTTTTAGCACACCAACCGAAGATTGGCAGACCGTAGTCAATTTTAGATAGGATTAATGTGCGCGTGATATCTATGAGAGTCTTAATATGTATGTAGGAGTATTTTGATGATAGGAATTTAATAATGTTAAATCTAGTTTCTAGTTGTTTTCTTAGAGTCTGACAGTGCTGTTGGAAAAGTAGTTTGGA
Organism: Drosophila merina; assembly: GCA_035047645.1. NCBI lineage: Eukaryota > Metazoa > Arthropoda > Insecta > Diptera > Drosophilidae > Drosophila > Drosophila merina. Next base: position 552,658 of record JAWNPH010000050.1, on the reverse strand, counting down.
GTCGAAGGTTATTCCCAGAGGTTGCTCCCCACAAGTTAATTTCTTGCAATATATCTAAAAATTTTGCTCGGACTGTGTTAATATTTTTTATTTTTGTAAAGATGATGGCGTCGTCTGCGTGTAGTGAGATGTAGATTTCTTTATGCCGGGTTACAATGTCATTTATATCTTCAATTGCTATTATAAATAAAACTACAGAAAGTGGCGAACCCTGCGGAATTCCGTTGTGTAAAATGTGGGAGTTCGATGTGACATTGTTTATTCGAACCCTGAAGGACCGATTGGTCATGAAGGCTTTAATTAAGTTATAAAGCCTTGGACCAATGCCCCAGCGCTCGAGTCTGCAAAGTACGGCGTGAATCCCCACGCGATCGTAGGCTTTTTCAAAATCCGTCGCCAAGATAGAGACATGATTTTTGGTCGAAAGAGCGTTCGACGCGAAGTGTTGGATACGCAATAACGCGTCCATCGTGCTATGGTTTCTTTTGAAAGCAACTTGATTATGGGAAATTAGGTTGTGGCGTTTAATGAACCAGATAAGTCTTTGTGCTATTATTTTTTCTAGTGTTTTTCCTAGACAGGATAACAGGGAAATTGGACGGTAGCTGTTAATATCGGAAGGCGGTTTGTTAGGTTTTGGGATAGGGATAATGGTAGCCGATCTCCATGTATGTGGGTATTTTCCAGTGTTCAGTATTTGATTAAAGATGTCCAAAAGTTTTGTTTTTAGGTGGGGAGATAGGTTTTTGAGCATAGGGTATAATACTCTGTCGGCCCCAGGGCTTTTTCCTTTTGCTTTTGTTACTGCATTTTCTATTTCAAGCAATGTGAATTTAGAATCTAAGCATGTAGCAGATGGGGAAATTGAGTCGATGAGATAGGGCTCTGAAAGATACCGATTTTTTTCTCGTATATATTCTGTTGGAAAATTTTGGTCAGAAGAGTATTCAGACCAAGATAAGGCAAACTCTTCGGCGATATTAAATGATCCAGTTAGAGTGCCTGAGCTGGATTTGATATATTTGAACGGTGTGGGAGGGATGCCGGCTAGGCGTTTTATATCGGACCAGACTTTTTTTTGTGGAGGATACTGGGGAGATTTTGGAAGTAAATTTTTCAAGGGAATTACGCTTGGCCGAAAGTACGGCTTTTTTGAAAATGGCGTTTGCTTTTTTATAGCTGATGAGGTTTGTATCATTCATATTGGCTTTGTAGGACGAGAACAAGCTTTGCTTTTGGTCCCTAAGCTGTTGAAGGTTAGCGTTCCACCATGGCACTTTGGCTTTGTGGATCACTCTTTTCGTTTGGGGAATGCTGCAGTTTGCAGCTGCTCGTATGACTTTCGTCATTTGTGCGACTTGCTGATTTAGGCAACCGTCAGTCCAATATGCTGCTGATTTTTCGCAAGTTTCATTAAAGAGTTTCCAGTTTGCTAGGTCTGTCTTGTATTTAGGCAGGGGTAAAGTATTATCGGGACGGGTAGGTGTGTTTATGTGGATGATTATGGGGAAGTGGTCACTTCCATGGAGATTATCTGATATAGACCAGCTGCACATATGGGCTATCTGTGGAGATATCAGTGAGATATCGATGTGAGTGAAAGTGTTGTGAGTTGAAAGGTGAGTCGGGGAACCGTCGTTTAGAACAATTAGGCTGTTTTCAAGAATTACGCTTTCAATTTTTTTACCCCTTGTGTTTGTGCGCGGCGAACCCCATAAAGGACTCCATGAGTTTAGGTCACCCAGGAGTATTGTGGATCCACTAAGATTGTGTAGGATTTCTGATATGTCAGAGGATGAAAAGGTTTGACTTGGTGGGATGTACGCATTAACAATATTAATAACTTGTTCAAAATTAAGCTGCAATGCGGAGCAGAGTATGCTGGAGTTAATGTTACTGTATGTATGTGGGACATTCTTTTTAATAAGTACACCAATGCCTTGTTTGGCTGAGGTGTTATAAGAAAAATTGTAGAAATAACCAGTATATTCTTTGGGGCAAATAAAATTTGTGGAATTACATGGAAGGTTGGTTTCCTGCAAAAATACAATGTCGGGTGCGTGGTCTTTTATAAGTAGTGTCAGTTCGTTGTAATTATTAAAAATACCGTGGATGTTCCATTGTAATATAGTAATTGTCATGATTAAATTTTATTGGATTATTATTAATTTGTGGTGTGTGTGTATGAGTTTGTGCATAAGAAAGTAAGGGTGAGAAGATCAGGACTAAGAGTCGGAATCATCCATAGTGTTATCTGAGTCTGTTGTGTTGATTATTGTTTGTAGGTTTGAGGTGTGTGAATTAATGGATTCGTTTGAGTTGGATCTTGAAGTCATTGTTGTATTGTCGTCGTTGTAGTTTTGTCTGATTAGAGCATTTGCTTCCGACCTAAGGGAGCGAGATTGTTCCATACATGTATTCAGTTCACTTGTTGGGCTTAAGTGAGAGAAATCAGTTTTGGCAGAGGTGCTTGGTGAGGAAGTAAGATTCTTTTCGAGATTCAAAGAGTTGGCACGAGAAGTGGGATATGTTGGTGAAAGGGGAGTTGGTGCTTTTGTCGAGCTGGTGGGCAGGTCGGTGTTTGTAATCGTGTCTGGGTTTCGGGGTTTTTTGACAAGAATAACGGATGCTGGGTTAAGGTTTGCGACGGTCGAGTAGGTAAGCGTGAAGTTAGTTGTTGTGTTTTGTTGTTGTTTTAGGATCGTGCGAGCTTCACGGAAACTGCATTTTTTGCTTGTTTTGATTTGAAGAAGTTGTTTTTGTATTTGATATTGTGGGCATTCGGGTGAGGAGGCTGGGTGTTCGCCGGTACAGTTTGCACAGAAAATGCGAGTGCATGGCACGGGAAGGTGGGGGGTGAGATTGCATGATACACAGGCGGGTGAGTTCTTGCAGTGTTTTGATGTGTGGCCCAATAATTGACAAGACTTACATCTCATCGGGTTGGGTATATATTCTTTAACCTTGACTGTGTGCCAGGAAACCGTTAGTTTACTGGGAAGAGTGAAACGGTCAAACGTTACGAGAATTTTTCCAAATGGTATGGGGGTGCCGTCGATCATTTTGGTGAATTTGAAGACGCTGTGTACATTTTGAGATTTTAGTTCCTCAACAATTTCGTTTTCTGGAATGTTAATAAGACAAGGTGCGTAAATGGTGCCTTTGACAAAGTTAAGAGTGTTGTGGAGCTTGCACTCGATTTCGCATAGGCCGGGTAAAGAGGTTACTTTGATAAATTTGTCACTTACTTCCTTGGAGTTGACCAGCATGAGAAGGTTACCATCGCGAAGATTAGATATGGATATGATGTCTTTGCTGATATACTTAAGGGCTCTATGGACGGCAAAGCAGTTATAGTCGGATATGGTTTTCGGAGAGTTTTTTGATGAGACAACTAAAAATCTCGGATTCTTGCACTGTGTTTCAGGGAGGTCTGGGAAATCAACTGGTAATTTCTGAAAGGTTCTTTTTTTCTTAGCTTTGGGGCTAACGCTGAGGCTGGCAAAGCGATTATCCCCTAAATTGGGTGGCCTGGGGGCCATGGTTAACAAATTTATGGATATAGAATGATTTGCACGTGCGCGTTGAAAAAAAGAAAAAAATCAGAAAAAAAAGAAGAAAAAAGCACTCACAATTAGAAAGTCACAGACGTTCGCACTCGAAGAGAGACAGTCGGTGACTGTTATTAATTATTAAAAATTAATTTTATTGTTTTTGATTTAATTTTTTTGTTTTGTTTTGGATATAATGTTATTATTATTTTTTTTTTTTTGTTTCGTTTTCTAGTTTCACTTACACTTTTTTATTGTAAATTTTTTAATTTTGGTGTTGTTTTATTATGTTGCATTAATTTATTGTTTTTTTTATTTTTATTTAAGTATAAAAGTTTTTTTTTTGTTTTTAACTTCACTTTCTTATAATTTTATAAGTTGGTTTTTAAACTTAGTTGCCTTTGGACTTATTGTTTTTGTTTCGTATTTCACTTCCACTTTTATTTGGATAACCGAATTGGAATTATAATCCAAGTTGAAGAGTTTTCACGAATTTATTTTGGGAAATGTTTCGAGCACTGGATTATAAAATTTAACTTATTTTCCACTCGAAGGTTCTTTTTTTCGGATACTTGTTGTATCCTACCGACTGCGCCAGTGAAATTGTTTTCGATTTCGAGTCGAATAAATGATCCGTATTTAAACTAAGATCAACGCCGAAATAAATAAAAATTCCGATTGAATTCGCTTTGTGTTTTTATTGATTTAAAAATATTTGTATTTATGGAGAGCCTTGCTCTTGGATTCTTAAGATTAGGAAAAGATTCAAAGAGAGCAATCAAATCTGCTTAGGTCAGAATTTAGGATGTTTACAAGAATGGCTAAGTGCGGCTGCGAAAGAATTCTTTATTGGAAACGGTGCTGCGCAGCTGCGATACATTATTGAAATCGCTTAAGTGCATAACTGTTTATAGTTCTATGAAATAATTGAAGTGGCCGGTTTGGACCACCCAATTACGTCACTATATGAATGCTTGCGTTGGCTCAAGACCAGAAAATGCAATATTCATCATCCTTTGAAATGAATTTGGCGCTATTTTCAAACCAAATGGTAATCGTGTGAAACGATATGAACCGTTTGTTGTTGAAAATGAAGTTAAATTTCTTGAACTTTTTTCTAGTTCAATTATTTAGCTCGACCTAGTTGATCCAAGATGTCATCAACTCTAGGGAATGGAAATTAATCAGACAAAAGATTTTTATTGATTTGACGATAGTCAATTACTAATTGCACTTTCTTTTTTTCTGAGTGTGGAAGAGATTTTTTCGGTACTTACAAAAGTGGGCTATTATATTCTGATACTGATGGTTCGACTATCCCATCGTCAATTAATTTTTGTACCTAGTTTCTATACTTATACCCTTGAAAAAGGGTATTATAATTTTGTCCAGAAATGTGTAACGCATTAAAGGAAGCATCTCCGACCCCACAAAGTATATATATTCTTGATCAGAATCAACAGACGAGTCGATATAGCCATGTCCGTCTGTTTCTATGCAAAAAATAGACAGTAGTTTTAAAGCTAGCGTTTTAAAATTCTTACCAGATCAATATTTTTGTTGCACGCAGATCAAGTTTAAGAATCGGTCGGATCGGACCACTATATCATACAGCTGCCATACAAACGACCGATATGAAAACAAGTCTTTGTATGGGAAACTTTTTTGTTTTCCAACCTATTGCAACTGAATTCAACATTTATTCATTTGACATAGCCATACATCATTTTTTAAAGTTTTATCCGGATCGGACCACTATATCATATATCTGCCATACAAACGACCAATATGAACAAGTCTTTGGGTGGAAAATTTTTTTGTTTTCCAAGCTATTGCAACCGAATTCAACATTTTGTGGGGGGAAATTTTTTGAGAACTGGGACATGACAGTTTGTTCTCTTGTTTCTTTATTAGTCTCGATCACGCTTTAATTCGAAAGTGGCTCTTATATTCCAAGTCATTTAGATCTATCAGCCGATCAGTATTATGTGTATTAAGTATTCGGATAAAAACATTCGGTGTTGTTGAAATGGTATAAAATAAAAATACCTTTTTGTATTTCTTGATTTGGAATTAATTTATTTTAATCTTCAATTGATTTGAATTCAATTGAAGTCATATTAATTTTTCGAACTACTTGGCATCGTGCTGGGAATAATACTTTGTTCATATCGAATCGTATGTTATGGGAACATAAATCGGAAAATTTAAATTGTTTGGTCTTAATATAAACCAATCCTCTTTGGGTTTGAAATCTAATTGGCAATTCAACTTTTTTATAAAATCTATTCCTATTATACCATTACATGGTATTGGGAATTGTTGATCAACTATATGAAAATGGTATGGGATTACGTATTACGTTGTCTGTCTGTATTTCAATCGACGTTAGGGCTTTAGATTTAATAATCTCTTGGCTAATGCCTTATATTAATTTTATTGTCATTCTGTATGGAATAGTCTGCGTTTTCTTTTAGGATTGAAATGTCTGCCCCTGTGTCAACTAAGAAAATTAATCTTTTCCCGAAATGTTTTGGGTTACTCTCATATTTCCATTATTATTGTTACTATTTCTATTTTGGTAATTCTGGCTTCCTCTATTGAGTTGCCACGGCTTCTATAATTATTACCGCTATTGCGATTATAATTATAGCCGTAATTACCATTGTTATTGTAGGTGTTATTTCTATTATAGTAGCGGCCGTTGCCTCTGCCGCGACCGTTACCGTAACCATTACCACGGCTAGGGTTACCTCTTTTTGAGAATATCACTATGTTCACATTTCCGGTTACCCTCGATGTCGGAACGAATCGAGTTAGTGAGAGCTGCGATGTCGGAATGGATCGAGCTATTGAAAGCTGCGATGCCAAGAATAATTGATAAATTACGTACAACTTTGAGATCAGTCCAAAATGTTACGGCTTCCTGCACAAGTGGGCGCCCGAGTTATGTGGTCCGGCATTTGATGCTTGAGGTTGGAATTGTATTTGTGAAAATGTATTTTGAAATGTTGGAAACGGAATGAATCATGTAATGATTGAAATTAATTTTGAAGTACTTGTAATGAATTTTAATCGATAATCTGATCTTATGCTTTGAACTAATGCGAAATTACGAAATTTAATTTTGAAAATAATTTTTGGTTTGACGTGGTTTCAAGAGAATAAGAAAATAAAGTGTTTAATTTGAAATGAAAAGAGTTATCTAAAAGATTTTGTTTGAGTTTGTTTATCAAAGATCATGGCGACTGAAATAAGACACGATAATTTGAATAAGAAACACATGAGGACGTGTCGCAAAGTATTTTCAAATTCAAATTATAAGGAACATTGTAACAGATTATTTTCAAATTCAAAATGTAACGAGCATTGCTGCCAGAGTGGCGTGGCGACAGTCCGCTTATCTCGTTTGCAATGTACTTTCTCTCTCTGTATTCTTAGCGTGGTAGACAACTATTTCTAGTTGCTACCTAACGTAGTCTGACCGTGGGCGGCTTCGATTTCTTCGCTGCTCATAGGTGAGTGCCAATGATCCAAAGCCTCGCTGCAATGATATGGAGAAGATTTCATATGCGTCTACGGCTGACTGTCGCCACGACACATCGTGTAGTCATACTGGTCTACAATAAAATCTGGCATGGTCTTTACAATGTCAAGCTTGACTTCACATCGAATGTTTGGGTCTACAGTTATTTTTTTGTAGGCTTACACTTGGGGTGCTTTCACACACAAGCTTTGCATCTGGTAAACTGCCTCTTTTGCTGCTGTTGAAAGTGCCACATTCTCAGCTTCAGTTGAACTAAGTCCCACAATGGTCTGTTTTTTGGACTCCCATGAAATCGCCGCACCAGCCATGATGAATGTCCAACCAGTAAAGGATTTGCGATCTGTGCTATTGCCAGCCCAGTCTGCATCAACGAAACAATGCACATGCACACCTGTACGTTCGCATCATAGCTTCATGTCAGCTGTGCCCTTAAGGTACCTCAAGACACGCTTTGCAGCCACTTCGTGCTCCTTGTGAGGATCAGCATTTCTTTGTGCCAATTTAGCCACACTATGCATGATATCTGGTCTTGTCGTCATAGCTAAATAAAGCAAAGAACCAATGAGTGATTGATACTTCTTCTGATCCACTTTTGTGCAGCTTGGATCCTCGCATTTAACTTAAAAGTCCGTTACTTAAAAATACCATAGTCTTTTAGTAGACCAGCAATAAATTGTTTATGGCCTATAGTAACACTGCCAGTTTCGCCACTCCTCTCTATCTCCATGCCTAGGAAATGTTTCAGGTCTCCGCCATCTACAACATCAAACTCATCTGATATTTGCTTCTTGATGCTAAGGATGTCATTTTTTCTGGAACAAGCAAGAATTAAATCGTCAACATATACTACAATAATGTTTAGGTTTTCCGCAATTTTTTTTTTTGTATATGCAAGGCTCGCTAGGACAGGAAATGAATCCAATTTTGTTAAGAACTTCATCTAGCCTTCAGTTCCACTCACGTCCACTCTGCTTTAGACCGTATAAGGACTTATGCAATCGCAGGACTTGCTTTAGGTGTTTTGCGTTTACAAAACCTTCAGGTTGTCTCATGTAGACCTCATCTTTTAGTTCACTGTTTAGGTACGCTGCTTACACGTCCATTTGGTGCATAATCATGCCATGCTCGACAGCCAACGCAATCACAAACCTTATTGAAGAGTAACGTGCCACCGGGGAAAATGTTTCAAGGTAATTCACCCCATACTGCTGTCCGCAACCTTTGGCTACCAACCTCGATTTGAGTCGATCAACTTTACCATTTTTGTCGCGTTTAATGGCAAACACCCACTTGCACCCGATTGCTTTCTGCTCTCCAGGAAGGTCAACCAAGCTCCAAGTGTTTGTAGCTCGCAAGTGATCAAACTCCTTCTGAATCGAGATTCTCCATTCATCAGAATGTTCTCCAGTCAATGCTTCAGGCACGATTGTTGGTACCACCATATTATTTCCGGCATTTAGCATATTGTACTCTTTTCATGGACGGCCCACTAATCCTGTTCGGACTATCTTGGGGCGACTTGGACCCCTCTTCTGCGATGTTTTTTGTTCTGTCCCAGACTCTTCGTCATCATCACTGCCTTGAACATCCAACGACTGTTCATTTTTGTCAATATGATCTTCTCGGTGTCCAGCAGACTCATCCAATTCAATGATTACTTCTCCTGGGACTGATGCTCTATCATCCTCTATAAACACAACATTTCGGGCTATCACAATGCTTTGTTTTTCCGGGTTGTATAAACGATAAGCCTTAGAAGTTTGAGAATAGCCTACTAAAATATGCTCTTCTCCCTTTGGACGAAACTTCTTGCTATGTGTTTTGTTCTATACGATCGCTTTGCACCCAAAACACACGTAGATGGGATACACTTGGCTTCTTTCCAAACCAGGCTTCAAATGGTGTTATATTAGCTAGTGTTGACGTCTCTGCTCTGTTCCGCAAGTATGCCGCTGTCATTATAGCCTCTCCCCAAAAACTCTCACCCACTCGAGCATGAGTTAACATACTGCGAGCCATTTCCAAAAGGGTTCTGTTAGCACGTTCTGCAACTCCGTTTTGTTGAGGAGTATAGGGGACTGTTAGCTGTCTTTGTATGCCTTGACTCACCAGGTATTCTTCAAACCTTCGGGAAACATATTCTCGACCGTTGTCACTACGGATCCTTTTTGTTTTCTTTCCTGTTTGCTTCTCGACCAACGATTGGAACTCTTTAAATTTTTCAAAAACCGCATCTTTAGTGTTTAACATGTATACTGACATGTATCATGTTTTGCCATCGATGAAAGTTGCAAAGAATCGTGCACCTCCGTTTGATTTTGTGTTTATTGGACCACATATGTATATCCGTGTGTATAAGTCCTAACACTTCACTCTCGCAGCTTTCCGACGCGTTTTGCACTTGGCACACGTTTCGCATACGAAACCGTTCAAATCACATGAATTTATTTTCAAACCATACACCATGTCTTTGTTAATCATTTTTTGCATACTATTCAATTTCAAATGTCCAAACCGATTATGCCACTTAATCATTTCATACTGTTCTCTATTAATTGCGAACACTCTTTCTGATTTATTTTCAAATAAGAACAATTCATTTTTTACGTTTAGCAACTAGTAAAGTGTCTTCGTCAATGTCTATTACCTTCGCTTCGTTCTTACTAAAAATCACCTTCAATCCTTTTGCAGTTGCCTTTTGCACCGAAATAAATTTTTTACGTACAATACATGAAGCAGTTTGATCGTATTCTCTTCATAGCACAAATTAACTGTACCGCGCCCTTCGCCTTCTATGTAATTCATAGAAGCGCGGTACAGTTAGGCGCGGTACAGTTAATTATTATCACCTGCTAACATTATTTTTTCCTTGTGTTCACGCATTCATACAAACATTGTTTTTTCAGCACACAAATGAGTTGTTGCTCCACTGTCTAGACACCATGTACTTTTACTGTCTATTTCGTTTTTATCTGCACCGAAAACCGAAAACGCTTTTGGCTTATTCCCGTTTGAATTTCCTTCTTTTGCTTTGTTATGTTTTGCCAATTTTTCTTTCGATCTACACTTTGCAGCAATATGACCGCGCTTACCACATGACCAACATTCGACACCTTTTTCGATATTCCTTTTTGAGTATTGTTTTTCTGTTCCGTTTCGTTTGTCTTGCGCCTCTCTCACTCTTCTAGAAGTTTAACTTTGAGAGCGCTCAGCCCCGGCAATGTGTCGCGCGACTCTATGGCAACAACAAAATTTTCAAATGAGTCACACAAGCTGGAAAGCAAAATTATGACGAGAATTTCTTCTGTTTCTGCTGTTCTACCAATGCACTGAATTTATTTGAATGTTCCTCCACACTTTCTGTCTCACTCATTTTCATGTACAACAACTGCTTAAACAAATGTATGCGTCTCGCTGGACCGGATGGCATATGAATTTCAGCAAGTTTTTTCCAAGCTTCCATAGCAGTTACACAATGTTTCACATGGTTAATTTGAGTCGGCTTTATACATAGCATTATACTTGCAAGTGCCTTTTCGTCTTTAGCATCGAAAGACGCTTTTTGTTCTACTGTGTCATTTTCATTTTTCAGCAAACGGCCACTGACCACTGACCATAATACGGCGTGTATTAGCACACTTTTCATGTGAATAGACCACACACTATAGTTTTCATTGTCCAGTTTCTCAATTGCGTATTGGGAACTCATTTTTATATCAAATCAATTAAATTTTTCACAACATTAAACACGAGTCACACAAGTCCTTTCGACTATTATCAACAACTTTTCGCTGTTAAACTTTACAAGAAAAAAAAAACGCACAGGAGCTCAGCCTGGGCCCATAACCTGTTCAAATAAGAGTTTATTTGCGACTGACTAATACATAAATGATGCCTACCTCGTGACGCGCTTAAGAGAATAAAACAAAAGAGAAAGACCAATTAGATCCAGTTACATTCAGTTAGATTTCAACACTGAGCTAGGGCATGGCTAACGGCTCCAGATATTATTGCCTGTAGCTGGGCAGCGTCCATGTCTGTAGTGTTATTTGTCGTAGGGCGAAATCCTTGTGTTTCTAAATTCAACCCGTCGTCACTATCGTATTCGACTTTAATATTTCTATACTCACTTGCCCAACTTATTGACTAATGGTTGGCACTACACAAATATATTTTTGCCGAGCACAATAGATCGGCTTTCGTAAGAAAACGAAATTACGTTGCGCGAAGAAATAGAATGGAGTTTGACAACTTTTAACGTACAAAGAAATTTTCACAAAAAAATAATTCTGGCTGATTTTAATTAAATACCAAGTGAGAAAAGTTATCTTCGGTATACCCTTGAAAACAAAAAAGTTTTCCATACAAAGACTTGTTTTCATATCGGTCGTTTGTATGGCAGCTATATGATATAGTGGCCCGATCCGGACCAAACTTTAAAAAATCATGTATGGCTATGTCAAACAAATAAATGTTAAATTCAGTTGCAATAGCTTGGAAAACAAAAAAGTTTTCCATACAAAGACTTGTTTTCATATCGGTCGTTTGTATGGCAGCTATATGATATAGTGATCCGATCCGGACCAAACTTTTACAAACCATGTATGGTTACGTCAAATAAATAAATGTTGAATTCAGTTGCAATAGCTTGGAAAACAAAAAAGTTTCCCATACAAAGACTTGTTTTCATATCGGTCGTTTGTATGGCAGCTATATGATATACTGGTCCGATCCGACCGATTCTTAAACTTGATCTGCGTGCAACAAAAATAATGATCTGGTAAAAATTTCAAAACGCTAGCTTTAAAACTACCGTCTATTTTTTGCATAGAAACAGACGGACAGACGGACAGACGGACAGACGGACATGGCTATATCGAATCGGCTGTTGATGCTGATTAAGAATATATATACTTTGTGGGGTCGGAGATGCTTCCTTTAATGCGTTACACATTTCTGGACAAAATTATAATACCCTTTTTCAAGGGTATAAAAATACAACATTTTTTTAGACGCAAGAAACATAAGGCAACTTGGGGTATGCAATACAATTTATTTTTTGGGAAATTAGGCTTATCGGTTTGGGAACCCAGACTTGATATAAATTAGTTGAAAGTTGAAGTTTATACTTCAACTGCCTTTGGGAAATCTTGGTTCGAAACTCTTGTTGAGTGCACCCAACGGGGTACATTATTTTCTTGAATCGGATCAGCTTTTTCGAAAGCGATGGATTAGAAGGTTTGTCTTCATCAATTTAATGATCCCTGCCCAATAGGCAGGGTCGTACACTAATTTTACGTTTCGCTCTAGAGCTTACTACTTTCTAAAGTCTACCGAGGCACCGTCAATCCGACGCACAGATAGTTGAAAATGTGGTAAGAAGAACACTCACTTCAGCGTGCCGTTGTTACAAAAGTGCATAATCAGCGTTCCCACGCTAGCCATATACTGACCATAACAACATGCGCGCATTTAACACACCCCCTTTCCATCAGCGCTGAGTAGCAGCGACAGATATAAGTTAAAATAACGGGCGTCACCGGCAGCGCAGAGCGCGGTATAGGCTAGGAACACTTTTATATAAAAGAATATAAATTAAGACTAAAGGAGGCGTGGCAAGGTAAGGTGTAGTCCAGCGGCGTTTGCTGCGGTCCGTGGAATTTTGCAGTAGAACTGCAAGTGGTTGTAACAAATCTTCTTATGATGATTCGTTGGAGAGTTACTGGCCCTAATCGCTGGCCTTGTGGCTCAGGAATTTTATCAATGATAAGACAAGGCTTTTACGGCTAAATCCGGAGCAATGTTCTATTGGTGAAGCTTTCGTATCTTCGACAGAACTGAAGTAAAAAATATTTTAAAGCATAACTACCCTAGCTCCAATGAATCACGCCATTAAATCGTGGTCGGCACGCCGACTCACCATTCCATGCATCGGAATTCGGCACTCCGGATAGCGCGGGGCGTTGAACTCATTTTGGGCGCATCAGCATTGTTTGTGTGAATCTACTTATTTGCTAGTGTGCTAGTATATTATTAATAAACAAGTAAGGAAGCTGCAGTCGAGTTACCCGGCTTGAACCAAATCGGATAAGAAACACGGAAGTTATGCCACATGCAAAATCTATGGCAAGGGAAGCAGAAGCGCAGCAAATCACGCATTGCGCGACGCCGACTGCGACGTTGACAGCGAAATGTGTATGGCTTTATGACACACGAAACTTATTTTCATAACCAAAATCATACCAAATTTATATTGTTATGGTCCTCTTTCTCTAATAGAATATTGTTTCATTTATTTATTGATATTAAATAAATAAATTTTAAGCATGTCTAAGGGTACAGGGTATTTTGCAATCGGGAAACTCGACTGCTGCTACCTTACTTGTTTTCATTTTTTTTATTGGCTATAAGTATCCTAGAATCAAAATCTACAACGCCCAAGTACAAACCTAAACTCAAAATTCGTTTAAATAAATTCTTACCGAACAACTTTTAGGCTTCTTGTATAGCATTTTGCAACTTTAAACGCGTTTTTCTCAAAATCATGTTTTCAAAATTGGCGAGCAGTAGAACTGAAAAATTTTATATCCGATTGACTTGAAATTTTAACTGTAGCTTCTTCATTAGATTATCTATCTACGAATGTTATAAGTAACTAAAGTCGTGTTTTTTGGTCGAAAAAAAATTTTGTTTTTCAAGACGTCGCCATTTTGGGAAAAAAAAATTCTAAAAATATAATCATGTGTACTTCAGTAGCGAAACTAATGTAGATAATGAAAAAATTTTTGTTTTTGTTACAGGTGGAGTTGGACACGACTTCTACTGCTAAAGCGGTTCACGGCAATCGCTGCACACTCGCCATTTTGAAAAAAAATAACAATAAACATTTTTTTTCTATTCTTCAAGAATTTCTTAATCCAATGATATACTATTTATGTACTTTACATCTTAAATGACATTTACAAAAAATTCATGAAAAAAGCCTTGCTTTTTTGAGCATTTGGTGGATGTAACCCCTTAATAAAACTGTATAAACTGCATAATATATTGAGCGGCAGAAAGAAAGAAAGAAACACCGTGTGTTCGCTGCGGAATTTTAATTGCGACTGACAAAGTAATGAATAGATATATGTACGTGTACATATATTCTTATTCCTTATTCGTTAGAGAGGGCGTGCTTTGTATCATATGGTAATACAGGGTCTTTATTTTCTACATAATAAATGTCTTAAGAAAAGAAACTGCAGTAGAGGCTTAGAAACAGTTTAATTAATGATGTACAATATATGAAATGCAAATTTTCTCTAATAAGTACATTTTTAAATATTAACAATAAATTACATTAAAAATGTTTATAATTATATATGGAATAAAATGTATCAAATCGTACAAAGGTTTGTCTTTAAATAAACATACAACGTCTTTAGTAGATTGCTTTAATCAAGCCACAACTCATTCATAAACAGAGAGGAAAGTTAGATAATAAGTAGTGGACATAAGCGTCCAAATTTTTGATAAAACTTGGAAAAAATCTTATACATGTGATATTTTATAAGTAATAGTTTGTTTATAATTATAGGTATTTAAATTAGACAGAGTACAATTATGAGTAACTTCAAGACTTTTTAACGACTCGACTTCTCTTTGACCTCTTTACGACTCGACCACTGACTGCTCCAGATATGCCCACTTGGTATTCATGTACATACCAACTATCATACATTCGGTCCCCGATGACCAAGGCTCCTCTTCGTTTTCAACGTATTTCCAAAATTTTATGTTGTATTTGCTGGTGCTATTGTTTTGAGGTCCTTCGATATCTGCAGCTTTGCAAACCTCATATGTATCATTGCGTTTAACTTTCGTGATTTCATATGATCCGATGTATTGGCTTTCCAGTTTCTTTCTTGCTATGAACTGCGTGCGCCGAACTAAATCACCAATCTTATAGCCATATTCATCATCGCTGTCGTTATCAGGCTCCTTCCGGCAAGATTCCACTTCATCTCCTTCGGATTGTAGATTCTGATCCTCTTCGTCATTTTCAATAAACTCCTCGTCTTCAGGTCGTGTTGTTGTTTATTGACTTGTCTTCTCTTGTTGCTGCTGATTTAGCTTTTTTTGATTTGATGCCGTTTTTTTCCTTTAGCGTTCCCGTTTCCGTTACCGTAAGTGTTTCCGCATCTTGTTCTTTTTGTTGTTGTTGTTTGTCTTCTTCTATTATCATTTCCGCATCCTGTTATAGTTCATGTTGTTGGTTGAGTCTCTGTTGCTGCATTTTCTCTGCAACGCAGTATGTCGAAACGAAATCATAGCCCAGCACGCTATTGTACTCCAGCTTATCGTCAGGCACCACAACAAACATTTGGTTATCATGGACGTCAATTAGTGTTGGGTAATCCTAGTTTAATTTGAGGAATAAGTTCGTTCGTTCGTTTAAAATCAATGAACTAGGTCAATAAATTTGCTAGTGTGGTGCTTCAAAAAAAAAAATGAATTTATTTCATACAATGCTGTCATTGAAAATTAATATTATTTATTCAATTTATGTCAAAAACACTTATACATAATAATAATAAGAAATAATAAAGAGATTACAAACAGATAATATAAATAGTAATTTTAATGCATTAATTTTATTTCTGAAAAGAGAATAGAGAAGTTTATAAGGGAACATTTTCAATAACATATGATAAAATTATGTTTATACCTGTGATCCATCTACATGTTGCTATGAAGGAACATTAGATTTTCCACTTTAGTAGGTTTTAGTAGCATCCGTCTTTTTCGGATGATTTCCCCAGCACTTGAAAATAGGCGTTCGCAAGGAACTGATGTAGCCATAAGGCATAGTCGCTTAAGGCTGTAAGAATATAGATGAGGATACAATTTCTTTCTTTGTTCCCACCAAACCAAAGGGTCAGCAGTCCTCGGTATAAATTTCGATCTCTTTCTCGGCAGAACCGGTAGTGTTTGAAGCATTTTAAGATTACAAACAGCTTTTTCGTATTCTTCTTTGGACTTGAACCAACGACCTTTAAATCGAGGATCTAAAATGTTACTATCTGTGTAGAGTTCGTTACTTTCCAGCTTGCAAAATCGTCGATTCATCTCATCTTTTAGAACTGCAACAAGTGCAGCAACACATTTATCCTTAGGCGTTTTGTTATTCAAACAGTTCTGTAGCAAAATAGTAAGAACTATAACCTTTGAAAGGGTTACATTCTTTTCTGCTGCTATTTCTTCTGTTACCTCCATGAATGGTTTTAATATAGGCAACTCTTCTACTATCGCCCACTCGTTCTGACATAAGTTTAATTCAGGACGCAAATGAGAAAGTCTTTCAAGCATTTTAAAAGTTGAGTTCCAACGAGTTGACAAATCTTGAATCAATTTGAGATCGGGCAAGTTCAATTGGGTTTGAGTTAACTTCAGCTTCTTAAGGCCGAAAGTGCTACGATTGAAAAACTTTGTTTTGTACAACGGAGTCCTTTTTGCACAATTATGTTCAAGCTATGTGCAAAACATGGTATATGTGGCCAATTTCCAGTTTTAATTGGCATTGACAATATTTGCAGCATTATCGGAAACCACAGCAAATATTTTGTTCTCTATACTCCATCTTTCTGCTATTTTTTGTGCAGAACGTTTGTGCTGCTCAACGAATGCCTCGCATGCAATCATATGTGAGCTCATAACAGTTGCCTCACTCTCAATAAAATGAGCTGTAGCAGCAATATAACTTTCATTTGCAAGAGAGGTCCAACAATCCGTTGTCAAACAAACTGCAGATCCCAGCTCCATTTTTTCTTTGACGCTACCAACAATTTCGTCCCGAAGCTTTGAAAGAAGCACGTTGGACAGCGTTTTTCGAGTGGGCATCTTGTATCCGGGGCAATTAGGCACATTATCTATGAGCTGCTTGAAATCAGGCTCTTCTACAATTCGCAATGTAAGTTGACCTTTTGCAATCATACGAACTAGTTGCCTATCAATTTTCTCAGTTTTCCCGGTATGCGGTGGTCGTTGAATGAACGAAGTTATTATTTGCTGTTCGGGTCCAATTATCTGAGGAGTCTATGTTAAAAGAAATCAAGAATTTAGTAAACCTACTTAAATGAATAAATCAAAATATTATGTTTACATTTGCTTTCTGTCGGCTTTCATTGGTTTGGCGCTTTGTTTCCTCCAAAGCTACTGGGTGCTTATTTTTAAGGTGACGCGATAAGTTTCCATGCGATCCACCAGCCACACTAAGCACAGTTTTGCAGTATTTGCATTTAGCACTCTTCTCATCCACTGAATCAAAGAAATTCCAAACTTTGCTATGCTTTCGTTTTGAAGCCATAGATACGCACAAACTTGTAAACCGTAGTTTTAAATGTATGCGAAAATTAATCAGCTTATTCGATAAGCGAACTTTCGAACTAAATGAACTAAGACCGACCTATCGAACTAAGTGAACAGCGAACGAACGATCAGGATAAGAGATCAAAATGAACGACGTGAAACTAGTGAGCTTATTGAACTAAGTGAACTTATTGAACTAGGTGAACTTATTGAACTAAGTGAACTATATTGAACTAAGTGAAGTAAATTGAACTAACGAACTATATTGAACTATAAAGACAGACCTAGTTCGTTCGTTAAGTTTGGTGAATAGTTCAATTTATTTCGCTCGTTCACGAACGACACAACACCAACGTCAACCAAACAGTTAATTGTCTATAACAGACATTTTCGATAAAAATTTGGTTAAAACGCTTATTTTCTTTAACGACTTTCACACTTTTTTCACCCTCGGTGCAGTTTTTCGAAATGTGACCAGTACCGCGGCACTTAAAACATTTATTTCCAGCTAGATAATGAGAAGCTGCAAATCAATGTTTTAGGTGGGTCAAAAGCCTCATATGATCTTTTGACCCACAGTTAAAACAATGTAATTTCTTCGTGCCGTTGTCATGCCCTTTTTCAGTCACCTTCAATGTTTTGTTTACATTTTCGCGATTTTTGTTGGTATACATAATAATTTTTTTGAAGGTCGTTATGCGAAGTGTACACGTTATATTTGTATTCGTTTCTTATATTTAAGCCGTCCACAATGTATCGAATAATTGAAATTACATCTATGCCTCTTCCAAGTGCAGCTATTCCTTGCACATGCAAAACATATTCATGAAATGATTTTCCGTCTCTTTTCTTTCTTTCGAGTAGTTGCTTACGTACATCGACACTAGCTATGAACGGTTAAATTTGCAAATCAACTAGTTTTTTAAGTCCTGGTATGAATTTACAAAAACTGAATTTAAAAACAATGCTGCTGCTTCCGTTATTTTTGACGAGAGCTTGCACATATCGTTGCTTTTCACTGAGATCAAAGGCGGCGGCGTTTTGCTCAAAATTAAAAAACCAACGTTCTACCGGCATATTTTGCCCATTGTATTCCGGCACTATCTTAGAAAAATTTTCTGCTGTAATTTTGCTGTCACTTTGTTGTGTATTAACGCCCTGATATTGTAAATTAAGCATCTTTACTATTTCTTCAAGATTTTTGCTATTTTGCAAAATATTTTCTCTCTGTCCCTTGTCTCTTGCCTCTTGTTTCTTGTCTCTTGCCTCTTGTTTCTTGTCTCTCGCCTCTTGTTTCTTGTCTCTTGTCCCTTGACTCTTGTCTCTCTCTCTGTCTCTGTCTCTTATTCTTATTTTGTATATTTTAAAAACATTAATTTCTTATGTTCAAGCTGGTGCTTGAACATTCTGCAAGGGCCACGAAGGTGATACAATTTTTAAAATTTTATTAACACATTTATTTTTTGAGTATAGATTTACGTAATTTTAATTTTCGGATCCAGGATAAAAATTTAGATATGCAGCTCTATGTTTTGTATTTTTAAATATTTAATTTCTTTGCCAGTTAAGCTATTTCTGCAATATGATTAATAATTGAAGGCTTTAAGGGGTTCCAAACAATTTTCGGCATTTCTTTTATGTGTTGTTTTTCTAATGTTGACTATTCCATAACTTTTTGTTTCTACTCAATTTTGGTAATATCAATACACTTTTAATAACTTGGGGATATGCGCATCTACCTTGACTTGTATTTGACTTAAATAAATAAGTTCATTGACAAATAAATAAGTTCATTAACAACTGCTCGAGAATAATTTTTATTATAATTATTATTTTAATATATTATATAACTTATGTGCCGACGACCTGGGGAAATGACCCCAGATCGGCACAAGGTCAGATATTACCAAATTATGTGTTGTTCCACGTGAAATAATACGGCGAAGTATTTGCTTATGGTTTTCCTTTATTACTCTTGGTTAGTTGAAGTTAAGTAAGATCTGCTCAGCTCCGGTTCTTCTCTGCAAGTGACACCCGGCTCCCGCGCCACGAGCGTCGAGCCCTCGGTCGGCCCGCATCAGTGCCGAACACGAGCAACGGGACTGTTGCTCTCGCGCTCGAGTGTTACAATCCTGAGTGCAATCCCAGCAACTCCGCATAAAGGTCCAGGGGGCAGCTGGGGCGGTGAGGTAAGAAAGGCCCCGCTTGCAGATTGTTGAGTAGTTCAGGTGAGGTAAGAAAGGCCCCGCGCGGCGAGGTAAGAAAGGCCCCGCTTGCAGATTGCTGACCAGTTCAGCCGTGGCACGTGCACGGTGTGAGGGGCCAGGGGAAGCGTTTAGCTGGTGTTAACTCCTCCCCGCCCCAAGATCTGCGGCCCGCAGATCAATGAGCCTGGCTTGGCTCGGTTTGGCCCAATGCCTCTAAGTTTGCGGGTAGCTTATGATGTTCCAGTCAGCAGCATCTGGAGATCCAGCTTTCCATTTCCAAGCCGACCCCAGCCAGTCCAGTGTGCGAGATTGGCATCGCGCTCGTCCGGAAAGCCTGTTGATTCCTTCCATGGCTGTGTTGAGGTAGTAGTCGACCAGAGCTTCAGCTTTCCTATCCGCCAAGGCAACCGTTTCTCGTCCGATTTCCTCAGCTAGTCTGTTCATCTTTGCAATCATCTTGATTCTCCATACCTCGCCATACTGCAAGGGGATCACCGGCCCCTCGTACTTATATACGTGGGCGGGGCTTACTGCGCATGCAGAAATCGAGCTTACGAAAGGACAATTTGTAAATATTTGATCGTTTAGGTTATTCTTAGGCTACAAGTGTGTAAGTGGGGGTATAGTACATTTTGTGTTTATTTTTAATTTTATTTTATATTTTGTAATTTTTTATATTTTTTGTTTTTTTTTCCTTTTTTTATATAATATAATCTTTAGTATTGTATTGTAGTATGTTTTAGTGTTTGATGTTTTTAGAAATTTAGTGTATGGATAGGTGAAATATTTCATTAGGTTGCCACCAATTATTTTTATTTTAATTATTAGTTTTTTTCTTTTTTTTGTTAGTAAAAACCATGTTTCAGTTCCTTAAATCAGATTTGTGAAAAGTTTTTCCTGATCTGGTTCCAATTGTCACTTTGTTGTCTTCCTGTACCTTTTCGTATCTGAACCTCGGATTTTCTTTTGTTTTTATTTGCTTATTTGCAACAAAAGCTTCTTCCCCCAAGCCATAAGACTTGGGCTCGCTCCTATTTTTGTTCCGAGCCAAGTTAGTTCTAGCTTGTTTATACTTGATTAAGCCCCTTATATCTTCTAAAGTTTGTCGCCGGAAATCTGTCAGACCCTGATAATTTATTCTCGACGAGCGGTCGAAAAAAAATGTCTGCTGGTTTCCGATTCGTTACTGAGTGAACAGAAGTGTTACAGCGGTCCACCGCTATCATCACCAATGATACCATCAAAAGAACGTAAATTTGGAAGGACGAAAAAGGTAATTTCTGAATCGTTTCCTAGTGGTTCGAAGAATTTACCAACTAGGCAATGTGTTATCATAATGTTACCTGCAGCGGATTGTACAGAGAAAGGTTTGGGGACCGTGGGACAACCGGCTGCAAGCCGGCTAATAAAGTTTTTGTTCGCCCCGGTGTCAATCAAAAACTTTAGCCTTTCCCCCCTCCGCGTCACATATTCTATGTACGGTACACTAGAGAGGCGGTTGTCATAAAATTCGGTTATGGTTTCATGGTTATGTGGAGCATCTGTATCTCTTTTCGCTACCTTCTGCGGGGGATAATCGTTGGCCTCTTTGGCAACTTGAGACCATAATAATAGCCCTCATGTGAAGGGGCTCGGTCGTCTCCACTAGTCGCCGGGGTTTGTGGAGGTGGTGCTAATTCCGTGTGGTATAATCTTTGTGCCTTTTGGAATGGGTTGTCACCTTCGGACGTTCTTTTAATGCCGGAGCCTCCTTCCTGGCGATCACTGTACCCTGATTGGTAAGACTGACCCGACCGATTGGATTCCATTTTAATGGCATGTCTAGGACCTTGAGCTTTGTAGGAATTTTGTGAAAATCTGCCCGAACCGGGAGAAAAAGAGGGTCGGAATGGTGCCCTGGCTTGATGTTGAAATGGGGCTGCGAATCTTGGGGAACCTGACGGTTGATAGTTCTGAGGTGTGGAGGCCCTCGACATTACGTTCTGCAACCTCATACAAAAAGAGTACGCCTCTGGTAGGTTCTTGGGGTTGCGGACAAGTAGGTGTTTGGAACAGTCTCCCCCCACTCCTCGGATAAAAACATCCAAGGCCTTGTCCCTGTAGGTCTCCATCAGCACGTTGACCACCTCGCGAGGGTGATTTTTGGCTTTCAGATTATTCAAGATTAATGAAAGATGGCCATTTACGTCCATATAGAATTTATCTAGGGGTCTAGAACCTTGAGACATTACACCGAGTTCATGCTCGAATGTACGTATGTCTCGTTTGTCCGCATAATGTAACGCCAAGACACGCTTTATTTCCTCCCAGTCATCGTCTTGAACGCCATAGGCCGCCAAGACCATATCGGCGTGTCCTCTTATTTTCTGCCTGATATGCAAAACGATGGCCCTATACAAGGATCTCGTTCTTATCAAATCATAGTCGGTCAATATCGATTGTGCCCTATTTATCCAAGACAGATAAGCTTCCTGCTGCCCTTCAAACGCCTGTAGTTCTTTGACGCAGTCAGGAAGGACCGATATTTCTTTTAATTCATACTCGGGGTATGATCGGCCATAGGATTAGCGTTCTCACGCTCCAGTTCTAAAAGGGCCAACCTATCATTATTCTTTTTGATGTCCTCCCTCATACCTGTTACTACATTGGTTAAGGCCTTAAGGGACTCACTGAGTATACGCAAGGTCTCCTCCATTTCAAGGTTTGGTTCTTGTTGAAAAGATGCAGGAAGTATCTAATGTATTAGACTCGTTATTATATTAGGGTATGGGACGATGGTTTCGACTTGGCAAAAAGGGAATATTAATTTTTATATATTTTTTTGTTTTTTTTTTATCGTGTTCTTTTTTTTCTAACCGGATTTAGTAAATGTGGCAAGGAAATTAAATGAAATATTTCACTCACCCTTCTATGTCTTTTATTATTTGGCGTGTTATAAGTTGTACCCTTACAGTATGAAAATTCTGTGGAGATAAGAAGAAAAAAAAGGTGAAAAAGTGTGTTGTACAAGAAAATTTGTATTTAATTTATTTTATCTTGGGAAATTGAGGAATTTTTGTATTTATTTATTTTATTTTACAATTGTGGTGCTGCGTGTGCACTATATTTCGCAATAATTTTTTCTTTGTGTGCGGGCTGTCATATACTTTTATTGATGTCCTCAGATTATTTCGGCACTGGGCGCGGTGGTTCCGTAGTATCCCTTTTGGCTGTTTTGCCTACTAAGGTACGGTCGCCACACAACTTGTTGGGCGGTTTTTTTTGAGTGCATTCCACACCACTTAACGTATCCAACAAGCTGCCACACACCACCTTATCGCGCTGGGCGCTCGTATTACAAGTATTATTTTTTGTTTTAGCCATCCGCTGGTAAACTGCGACAATGGTTTCCTAATTATCAGTTTATCACACACAATCTTTTGCACTCGCGAATTGGCAATTTAGAAAAAATTTCACAAGCCGTACCGCCACAGTGGGTTGATTGTGTTTTTTTTGAGTTATAGGCATCGTACGACTTTTGCGCTCGGCATGGACGACGTGGCGTCCTCCGGGGGCGGGTCGTCGTTTTCTTATTTAAATTATGTTTTAGTGTTCGCAACACAAGTCTTACATTTTTATGTTTTTTTATTTAATTATGCAATATTTTTGCGCTCCGGGATGGGCGTAATTCCCCCCCGGCAGCGGGTAATTGCTCTTTTCTTGTTTGTTTTATTTTATTTTATTCACAGCTCACGCAGCACTTGATTCCTTTCAGATATTTTGATCTAATTTACATTATTTAGCAGAGCTCGCAAATAATTATTGTGTTTTTTTTTTTTTTTTGTTTTTTTTTTATTTATAGGCATCGTACGACTTTTGCGCTCGGCATGGACGACATGGCGTCCTCTGGTGGCGGGTCGTCGTTTTCTTATTTAAATTATGTTTTAGTGTTCGCAATACAAGTCTTACATTTTTATATTTATACCCTTGAAAAAGGGTATTATAATTTTGTCCAGAAATGTGTAACGCATTAAAGGAAGCATCTCCGACCCCACAAAGTATATATATTCTTGATCACCATCAACAGCCGAGTCGATATAGCCATGTCCGTCTGTCCGTCTGTCCGTCTGTTTCTATACAAAAAATAGACAGTAGTTTTAAAGCTAGCGTTTTGAAATTTTTACCAGATCATTATTTTTGTTGCACGCAGATCAAGTTTAAGAATCGGTCGGATCGGACCACTATATCATACAGCTGCCATACAAACGACCGATATGAAAACAAGTCTTTGTATGAGAAACTTTTTTGTTTTCCAAGCTATTGCAACTGAATTCAACATTTATTCATTTGACATAGCCATACATGATTTGTAAAAGTTTGGTCCGGATCGGACTACTTATCATATAGCTGCCATACAAACGACCGATATGAAAACAAGTCTTTGTATGAAAAATTTTTTTGTTTTCCAACCTATTGCAACCGAATTTAACATTTATTCATTTGACATAGCCATACACGATTTGTGAAATTTTGGTCCGGGTCGGACTACAATATCATATAGCTGCCATACAAATGACCGATATGAAAACAAGGCTTCGGCAAGCCGAAGATAACTTTTCTCACTTGTTTTTTATTTAATTATGCAATATTTTTGCACTCCGGGATGGGCGTAATTCCCCCCGGCAGCGGGTAATTGCTCTTATCTTGTTTGTTTTATTTTATTTTATTCACAATTATTTAGCAGAGCTCGCAAATAACAGTTTTTTGCGCACCTTTTCGCAAAAAGTCAGACCAGAGCCGTTTACCAGTGTCTCTTGAACGAACGGTCTGTGCTCAACCAAAACGCAATTTCATGTTTCCCCTTTTTTTCACAAATTACACAAAATTAAACAAATTACAATTAAAAAAAAAATATCTCTTTTCGGCCTTAGCCACTCAACCGGACATTGCCGGCTCCTGCTCGGGCGCCACTTATGTGCCGACGACCTGGGGAAATGACCCCAGATCGGCACAAGGTCAGATATTACCAAATTATGTGTTGTTCCACGTGAAATAATACGGCGAAGTATTTGATTATGGTTTTCCTTTATTACTCTTGGTTAGTTGAAGTTAAGTAGGATCTGCTCAGCTCCGGTTCTCCTCTGCAAGTGACACCCGGCTCCCGCGCCACGAGCGTCGAGCCCTCGGTCGGCCCGCATCAGTGCCGAACACGAGCAACGGGACTGTTGCTCTCGCGCTCGAGTGTTACAATCCTGAGTGCAATCCCAGCAACTCCGCATAAAGGTCCAGGGGGCAGCTGGGGCGGTGAGGTAAGAAAGGCCCCGCTTGCAGATTGTTGAGCAGTTCAGCCGTGCGGTGAGGTAAGAAAGGCCCCGCGCGGCGAGGTAAGAAAGGCCCCGCTTGCAGATTGTTGAGCAGTTCAGCCGTGCGGTGAGGTAAGAAAGGCCCCGCGCGGCGAGGTAAGAAAGCGCCCCGCGCGGCGAGGTAAGAAAGGCCCCGCTTGCAGATTGCTGACCAGTTCAGCCGTGGCACGTGCACGGTGTGAGGGGCCAGGGGAAGCGTTTAGCTGGTGTTAACTTATATATTATAATATTATAACAGAGTGACAACATAGCGACTCGCTGCGCTACATCTCCAATATCCGAAGTCGGATCACCACCCCTGCAAGAGAATTCGGAAAATAGCTGGCGCACGCTCATTGAAACGCAAACTAAAGTGATTGCAGAAGTACTAGCGCACGTGCTGTTTCTGCAGTACTACCAACGTTAAAAACCGAAGTTGCTGAGGCCGACGCAGCGGCATGGTGCAAAACAGCTATCCCCAAGAAAGCGCATCCATAGTGATGGTGCTAAGCAAAATCGCTTTTCGGTAGTCCATTGCAATGGCATTCCTAAATCTGTTTTCCTGGAACAAGCTGGGTGCAGTTCAAGGATTGGTTTATGGACCGCTATGAAGGTTGCGCTAATCATGCTGAATAGACGCTCAAACTTCCATGAATGCCTCTCGGTGTATCCAGTCATTTGGTTACATATTTACTGAGCAAGTGGAAGGCAATGACACATGAAGAGATTCCGGTATCATTGGTTCCGATACAAACATCGCAAATTGATTCCAGATTTCAGCGTTAACTATTTACAACAGACGTAAAGACGCGAGCGAAGCTACAACAACAACATCATTCGTCAGAAAGGCACAATTTTCTGGAATTGAACCAGGCCCCGAAAACAAGAGGCAAAAGATTCCATTTCTTTGATTTTAATTCCGAATACTCGGTAATAAAAGAAACAATCAGCAATACATAATCTTGTAGATTTGAGAGCCATGGGCGACAATGTTGTCAAGAGCAACTGAGGCACTCGTAGATACCATATGGCGGGGGCTCCATATGATGCATAAGTTTTAGAGGGACAATGCTGATGCGTGAGAGCGTTGCAAGGAGTGCAGCAAGGCCTGAGCCTGATGGTACAGTAATGAAAGATAAATAGAAATAACTTTGTGAGCTAATAGAAGAGCTTGACGAGGTCAAGAATGGTATAAATGTGGAAAAAGAATCCGATACTGTGGTATGAAAGAACTGGTATACAAATGATTTAGTATATGCAGAAGGAAGCATTGTATTCCAATTTGTGTGTGGATAGACATTTAATGACTTTTGATTTGGTAGCCAGACGATTGAGCTTGAGTAGAGGAGAGCTTATACTCCAGATGTTGTGTTGAAGGATATCCTACTAAGCTAATGTCAGATGAATGTAAAGTCGATATCCAAATTTTTGGGTTTATGCGAAAGAGAACGTGTACCCTACAGAGAATTGTGAAGAATTATCCGCCAAAGTAACATTTGAATGAATTGAATTTGAATAAATGAATTTTTTATGGAAAATTAAGTTGAATAGTATGAGTAAAGAAATAATGCGATGTGTTGAAAAGAAAATTATGAAAAATGAAGTAACACGAGGCGGTGTTATGGTCGGAAGGGATTAAGTTAGAATTACTCCAAAAATGATCATAGAACTACCGAGCTGTGTAAATCATTTATGCACGCTTTTCAACACAATGACTAAATATGGTTATTTTCCTCAAAGATGGAAAAAGTCAACTATAGATTCCAAAACCTGGTAAAGACAAAGCACAAGCATCGTCATATAGACCAATAAGTCTTCTGTCCTTCTTATCAAAACTATTCGAAAAACTCATCTTATCGCACATCAGTCACCATCTTAGTATAAATAACATAATCCCAATGCATCAATTTGGGTTCCGAGAAAAACATGGTACAATAGAATAGGTAACCCGTATCACCACGGAAATACGCTCTGCGTTTGAACAACGAGAATACTGCTCTGCTTTATT
Organism: Drosophila merina; assembly: GCA_035047645.1. Taxonomy (NCBI): domain Eukaryota; kingdom Metazoa; phylum Arthropoda; class Insecta; order Diptera; family Drosophilidae; genus Drosophila; species Drosophila merina. Next base: position 525,674 of record JAWNPH010000050.1, on the reverse strand, counting down.
TCTTGATATTGCCCAAGCGTTTGACAGGGTGTGGCTCGATGGACTCATGTACAAGATCAAAACATTACTCCCCAATAGTATGCACAAACTCCTCGAATCCTATCTGCATAAAATATTATTCTCCGTAAGATGCAGCGCCTCAACAACTGCTGAGCGTAAAATCAAAGCTGGAGTCCCTCAAGGAAGCGTTCTCGGTCCCATTCTATATACACTATACACATCGGACATTCCGACAAACATTCAACTTACCACTTCAACTTTTGCAGATGACACTGCCATTCTTAGCAGGAGTAAATGTCCCCTTAGAGCAACTGTTATTCTACAAAATCATTTGGAATCTCTTGAAAAATGGTTAGCTAACTGGAGAATTAAAGTAAATGAAAGTAAATGTAAACACGTAACATTCACACTGAACAGACAAACCTGTCCCCACCTTGCTCTAAACGGAGCACGAATCCCCCAGTCAAACACCGTCACATACTTGGGTCCATCTTGACAGGATACTCACCTGGCGCTCACACATAGCAGCAAAAAAAACTCAACTAAAGTTAAAGACCAACAAGCTCCATTGGCTAATCAACTCTCAATCCCCTCTTTGCCTTGAATACAAAATACTTATCTATAACACAGTGATCAAGCCAATATGGAAATACGGCTTTGAACTTTTGGGGAAATGCCAGTCGTAGTAACATCGAAGTAATTCAAAGAGTTCAATCTAAGACACTTAGACTCATCACAGTTGCTCCTTGGTATATAAGGAACGAAAACATACATCGAGATTTAAATATCAACACCGTTTCTGACTAAATTTTCCATCAAAAAGCAAAACACCAAGCTAAATTAACAATTAATCCAAATCCTCTTGCACGCTCGCTAACCAGAACTTCCAGTTGGAGTAGACTTCGAAAAAAAAATTTATTTATTAATTAAGGGAAGATTCTTATCTTATTCTTATAAGGGAAGATTAAACGGAATGAAAGAGAGCTTTTCCATGAGAGAGACCTTTTGAATGAGAGCGGAGTGGGAAAGGAGAACGAAATACCTGCTGAATGTGGAGCAATGTTAGATTGATGAAAAGAAGTAAATGGGAGCAGGTCAGTTAAAATGGGCCTTCCGTAGAGAATAGAAGAACTAATTAGAATGACAACATTGCGACTCGCTGCGCTGTGAAACAACAATGGCCGATCCAAATTGCCTATCACCTCCAACAAATGTATATGTCGCAGAACGAATTTAGTAGTGTGTTGGTAAGTAGTGTGCTTATTTGGAGGAGTCGCTGTATTATAGCAAGAAATAAGAAATGTGTGTGTTCTTGGAATTTGTGCGCAGCCAGGCGACAGAGAATATTAAGAGAGACTCTGAAGCTGAGTGAGGTCTGATCGTAGGGCAAGCAAGAGAGGACAAATTATTCAGAAACAGGCTAAGTAGTAGCTTGATGTAGTCCAGTCAGTTTTTTCGTGGCAGAACTAACTGCTGAGCACGATGGTAGCAATGCGTAATCAATCTTCAAAAGTTATATGTATCTTCCCCTCGCTGCGATCACATACGCTCTTAAGCGAATTTCACAATTTTGTGCACTCAATAGCTGATACCTGCATCTGCAGGCATAAGGCAACGGGATGCGTAGCGCCGCTAAGATGGCTGATCTGCACCAGCGACGTGGACAACAAAAATGCGACAGGTGGTTTCGCATTCCCCACCTACAAAGCCAGAACACAGCTGCACAGAACCGCTTGTCTCAGACAGCGAGGGAGCGCAATGCGGACGTAGTGCTTTTGAGTGAACCATACCATCCTGGTGTAGGAAATTCATAGGTGCTACTTGATGAATTAGGAAAGGCGGCTATTAAATGTCACACTAGGCTGTCTATGGAAGAGTGGGAAACCGTACCAAGGCGCAACATCGCATACGCGAAAATAAAAGGAGTTCACTTCTACAGCTTTTATGCTCCACCTAGCGACAGTCCGGAGCAATTTGAGGACATGCTTGGAAAGCTTGTTGAACATGCTAGTGGGCGCAGACCAGCCGTCATAGGAGGTGACCTCAATGCCTGCGCTACAGAATGGAGCAGTCGGACTTCTAACCCAAGAGGCCGAGCATTGATCGATGCCATGAACTTGCTAGACTTCGTACTGCTAAACGACGGTCTTAAACCGACGATTAATAACGACAGAGGTACGTCTTTCATCGATGTCACCTTTGTTAGCAGAGTCCTAGTGACTAACGCAAACTAAATGGTGCAAGAGGACAAAACTCTGAGCGATCATGACCTGATCTCGTTCAGTGTCCGAACGATGAGGATGACACCCAGTCAGCGGAGAAGTGCACTAGGGCCAGTTTGGGACATCAGGAAACTGGATGAAGATTTGTTGGCATACCAGATCGAGCTCATGGAGACCACAAATGGACGCGCGGAGACGCGGAGACCGCGATACAGTGATGCCGAGGAAAACGAATGCGAAACGCAAGCCCTCGGTTATTGGTGGAGTGTCTCTTTACACCAGCTTCGGGCGGAATGACTCAGATCAAGGAGGCAAGCGCAGCGATCCACAGGGCAACCGCACCACGCCCAATGCAATGAGATATACAAAGCTAAGCGAGCGGAGTTTCAGGACGGCATATCTGCAGCAAAAACGAATGCATTCATGGACCTACTTGGAAGCGTAGACGACGACCCCAAGAGACTCGCTTACAAAACAGTAAGGAAAAAACTTAATGCCGCTGTTGTAGGAACCCCGCAGGACCCAGTCACTCTGGCTAACATCATGTCAGAGCTATACCCAAGTCAAGACACGTTAACCCACTCTTGAACCCCTGCCGACTTTCCGTGTATCACAACATGTTAAGTCGTCAAAGCAGCAAAAAGGATCAAGCCGAACAAAGCCGAACACAGCGAGATGGCTTAACATCCTCGGCGCAATGCGCAACTTGGGTATACCCGGATACATACGGAGTGTAATTAGCAACTACTTCAGGGACCGCGTGTTATGGTATGTATAAGCAGCTGGTCCAAGAAGTCACCAAGTTTCCGCAGGTGTTCCACGAGGGTCAGTATGGAACATTATTTATGATGGGATATTGAGCATCAGCAAGCCCGGAGGCGTCGGGCCGCACTGATTCGCCGACGACGTTGCGGTCTGTTGACAAGACAATACCGTAGCTCCATGCAATGAGGCGATCAGGGCGATCAACTCGGAGTAGAAATCGTTTCATCAGAAACGCTGAAGTACCTGGGAGTCCTAATAGACCGTAGGCTCTCTTTTAAGGACCACTCAATGTATGCCAGCAAAAAAGCGGCAATGACAGCTGAAGGAGGACCCAGAATCCCGGCTAGGAGACTGCTTGTGGCGGTTACAAAGGCCACGCTACTTTACGCTGCCCCTATTTGGTGCTGTGATACCAACGAAGTATCCTACTTGGATAGTGCGCATGCAGTATCACGGACATTGGCTCTCAGACTCATCAGAGACTTTAGAACCATTTCGGAGGTCGCGGCGCACGCCCTTTCAGGCATTACACCATTACCAACCGGGAGATAAAGGGCCAATACCTAGCGCGAGAAGGGGTTACCCGGACAGAGATTCGAGAGTGGATTCGAGGAGTCTGGCAGAACAGGTGGCAAGAGTTGCAACGAGGGCGATGGACGTACCACCTTATTTCTAACCAAACGTAATAGGCAGAGTGTGAGCACAAAGTGGTGAACTACCACATGACCCAAGAATTCCACCACAAGGAAGGAGCGTCACGCAGCAGTACAACGCATATGGAGAGGGAGTGCGATTTGGCTTCACGTCCAGCTCACCGATTAAATACTTTGACTGGCAGTCCCGGTGAGCTCGGAGATGACTGAGAGCGGAGGCCCTTGTTTAGTACGTAGGCATAACTCTACTTGGAGGTTTATGAATCTTGCATGCCATCTAAGGACAGTTGGTGGTATCTTTAGAAGATCTCATTTTCTTGCCGTATATACCCGTACAATAAAAAAAAACCTGCATCTGCAGTCTTTATTTATTTATTTATTTATTACTTGAAATTACTTGAAATTGTTCTCCTTTGTTGGAGCATGTGCTTAAGTTATTTATTAAATCTATGAGTAGAGAATTAATTTCGTCAGCAGAAAAAAGCTCTTGTTTGGTTGGTGGTTCTCTTGGTGATGTGGATTCTTTGACGAGTGCATCTCTGTAGCTGTCATGTGTAAATGAAGGAACTCTCTTAATTAGAGTAGACAAAGAGAGGGGACTTCCAGAGCTCGTACTATCAAGAGTTTTGCTTTTACTCTGTACAGTTATTTGAGTTTCAAGGTTGGTTCTTCTCATTCGCATTGCCGAACGCTTTGAGATCAGGTTGAGATAATACAAACGGCATGGACAAGTCTTATCGGTTGATGGGTGTTCTCCTTTACAATTTGTACATTTTATGTTGCTTGTATTCGTACATGAAGCTGTTGTGTGGGGTCCGGCACAGTGTGCACAAGAGGTTTTGACTGAGCAATTGTTTGACCCATGTCCAAACATTTGACAGTTGTAACATTGTGTTATTTTGTTTTCATTTTTTAACTTGTGATCCCATCGTACTTTCATGTGGTTAATATACTTGAAATTGTTACGCAGTTGTTGTACTGTTACACTTTTGTTTACAAAGTAAACAATGTACAGTAACAGGTCGTAGTTCGATTTTACTCTTTTTTCAACCATTTTAACTTCGGTGCATTGCAATCCCAGATTAATTAGAAATGACTTCACAACGTCGGTTGGAAGCCTATCCAATCCAGATAGGACGGCCTTGTATGGTTTTGTAGATTTAGTAGCATAGGTGTAGAACTCCCACTTAAGTTCCTTGAGTTTTGTTTAAAGCTGTACAAACTTCTCCATGCTTTCCACAAATATTTTAATGCCAATGGAGATTGTTTGCAAATAATATTTTCCAATACCAAGAGTAGACATGATTTCATGAACTGATTTTGTATTTTGTTTGATTAGAGTTATAGGAGGTGGTTTGATTATCACTTCATCGTGTGCTTCGGTTTCACACATATCAATATTGTCATTGTCTAGAGTTTGTAGAGGGCGATAATAGTTTTCATATTGACTGGAGTCAGAATCTGCCCCTTTAATATTTTTCTTTTTTAAGTTTTTCATTTTATCAGTGGCAGATGCCACTATGCGATGCTACTAAGCATCGCCGTTCAAAAGTTTTCGTCGCTTAATTATGAGTAAATAGGTGGAACTTCACTACGTAGGCGGATAAACAATCGCAGAGTTTGCTGTTGACACAACCGTTCTGGGCAAAAGCTTATCGAAGACAGCTTTTTATTATATTTGACTATTTATATTAATTTCCGCGTGCACGTGGTGATCTGCAGTCTTTAATTTTTAAGCTTTGAGCTGTACTATATACAATATTTATAAGACAAGCACATTTTTTTTACTTCTTAACCCATTGCCGATTTAAAGAGAATTAAAAAACTTCAAATGGAATATATAAATAAGTTAATTAATTTAATGAATAAAATACACTGTAAGTTAGCTTAATTTTTATGTTTGCAGTAGGAGGCACACTCCGGCCAAAGTCCATTTACTAGCTTTCTCCCTGCTCTTTAGATTAAATGTCCAAACAAAAGTAGGTCCTCGAAGCCTGAAAAAATAACAAAAATAATTAAAATGTAAATAAAATAAAATATTTGTTTAACAAAAGTAAATAAAAATAAATAAAATGTTTGTTTAATATAAGACAACAAATTTTAATTTGTAATCTAAAGTTAATATGCTTCAATTAATTATATCATCTTCCTAAACAAGCTCTTAGCCCCAAGCCTGTAAAAATATTAATATGTATCTTAAATATTAAGATAATAGGAGAGAATGATGAGTCGAAATTGTCAGAAATATCTTGATTACAAGATTTATGGTATATACGTTTTTAATAATTTTAGTCGAATAAATGATCCACTAGTTCGAATAAGATCAACGATGAAATAATTAAAGCCGAATGCCACTAAGTGGAAGTCTGTAAATAAGGTATCACGAATTTTGAATTTTGTCACAAGCCCCGAATTACAGCTTAATACAACCGAGGACGGTCTTAAATCTGAGGAGGGGGGTAGTTAACAATTGAAAAGAGTACTCGATATATCTTATTCAGCAACTAAGTAGTTTTACATAAATACTCGTAATACCCTAGCAACTAAGTAGATTGACAAAACAATGCTGACGCGCCCAAGATGAGTTCAGCACCCTGCGATATCCGGAGTGCTGAATTGCAATACATGAAATGCTGAGTCGGCGTGCCGACCACGATTTTATGGCGTGATGCATTGGAGCTAGGGTAGACTTATGTTTCAATATATTTTGTACTTCAGTTCTGTCTAAGATACGAAAGCTTACGTTTTATCAATAAAACATAGCTCCGGCATTGTCGTAAAACCTTGTCTTATTATTAATATAATTGACGAGCCATAAGGCCGGTGATTAGAGAGGAAGTAAACTCTTCACCATAAATTTCATAAGAAGACTGCCCTCCACAACTGCAGTACGACTGCACAGTTCCAGGATAGCAGCTAACGCCGCTGGACTTCACTTCAACCTGCCACGCCTCCTACATCGACGCGGGAGAGGATTACACCTATAATCACAAAACAAAACATAATACTACCAATGGGACACCCGATGATATCTTCATTGATGCAGGAACCTCTGAATACAACCCTTAGGCAAATAAAATTCATAAAATCAACACGAATTCGAGGTCGATACTAGATACAAACAATCTCCGTTAGTAAAGTCAAAGACAACCAGTTCATTTAAAAAGAGGAATAGAGGAAGAAAAATCATACATTACGAATCAAAATTCAAAAAGAAATGAAAGTAATTATGTATTTTTGATAATTTGATAATTTGAGGGAAAACCCCAATGACGACATCAACGTAATTAAAGAACTACTAGATTAAAGACGTTTTAATCATCATAACTTCGCTATTATCTTTTATCAAAATTACAAAACAACAAAGTATCGAAATCAACCACATGAAGGCTCCAAATGGAGAAATATGAATATCATTATCTAACAGTAAACATTTACAAACCGAAGAAACTTATGAAAATTTTTTTAAATCAGCCCAAGAATTTAAAGAGGTAATTCGTATTTAATATTCAATAGATAAACTTAGTCGCGAAATAAACGGTATTAAAAATGTTAATCGCAACAAAAGAGGTCTATTTAACATAGTCGGAACAGCATACAAATATCTTTTTGGTACATTAAATGAAAATGATAAAGAAGAATTGGAAAAGAAAATACAAAAAATAGATGAAAATAGTATTCATGTAAATGAATTAATTGTAATATTACCAACCATTAATCACGGTATTGAAGTAATGAATAACTAAAAGACCAAGATGAATGGAATAAGAAAATAGAAATTCTAGTATTCAGCCTACAACAATTCACAGAATATATCCAAGATATTTAATTAGGTATGTAAAGAACAAGATTATGAATATTTAACCCAAAATTACTAAAACATGATCTCTTAAATTCTGTAAATTTTGAAAAACTTTTAAAACATCAAAACATCCACCTGGATAAAAACCGATTCGAACGAAATTCTTATTATTTCCCATATTCCAACCGGGATAATTAAAGTCCCAATATTCGAAATAATTCAGATGAGCAAAATAATATTTTAACAGAAAAATTCAAGATAAATACAATTTAGTAGATAATAAAACGTTTGGCGGGAAGTTAAAGAAACAAATATTTAATGATTGTATAACTGGTACAATAAAACAAACTGTTACAAAATGTTAATACACTAACAGAGAAAAATTTTCAAATAAATTACATAGAACTCAACATATTATTTGGAATATGCCAAAAACAGAAGTAAATCAAAACTTTATTAAAAATAAAATACCAATTGAAGGAAACAATTTCATTAAAATTTATAATTTTTTAATCCAATTGCAAGAATTTTCAATTTCAAATACGGTATTAGATTATACCCAAAACATTTATTTTAGAAATAAAATAACAAAATTAGAACCTTTGTTCACATATTAAAACAAAAAATATAATACAAACAAACAAAACACAACAACATATTCCTAAAATTAACATTAACTACATTGGCCATAATGACAATAAGCCTTATATTGTATCTAGTTTATAAGTATAAGAACATAACTATTGAACTAGTTGTACAATACGTTAAGCCTAAAGAAGAAGAAACCAATGTAAATCAAAATAATAAAAATGTAATAAAAAACAGAAATGGAAATTCCATCTCTATATGCAAAAGTAATTCCGTGAGGACAGGCAAAATTCAAGGAACGGGGGAGTGACATATCAAAATCTCCTTGTATCCCATTGACCAATACATTTCTTGTAACCCATTGTAATTGTATCACACAAATCGATCAGATGTAATATGTACTAAATCAGCATATTTAAACACACACCCTAAGTGCAATCGGTCATTAAAATTTCCATGCCCGATCAGATATAAACATAAAGTCCAATCGGTCATAAACATATTCATAACCATAAAAATTGCGTCCAATGGCACGTCCCCATAATTAACCAGGCCAACACTCAAGTTTCGGCGGCCCAAAAAAGCAATTCCTACATTCAAATCAACTTGTTGAACATTAAGCACGTCGGCCTATCATCGCTCCGTAATTTGAACGTTTCCCGCACGAACTAGCTACCTATTATCAGCTCTGAATTAATTTAATCAACCTGCAGTGTCACGAAGTTGTCCACAAACTGAAGAACACCTCGAAAGTTTAACTTAAAACGTATATTCTTCGTTTATTTTTAACGCAATAAAACTGTGATTCGCGAACAACAACAAAGTAACCAAAAATCGTTGCCCTGTATTGTTACAACAAGCTGCTCACCGCTCTCTATCACACTGCTCACTGCTGCTGCTCCTGCTCTTCGCCGAAATCGGCCCTGCGTTACCGTCGTTGGATCACTCTCTTCATCGTACATTCGATGTAACATCAGTTCTTGAGCGCATTCTTTCTTTTATTACCAAAATGTCTTTGGTTTGTACCTCAAAGTGAATTTGGAGGCGCTGTTACCGGCGACTCCTATCTAACTTGCTGGCTATGCGACAATTGCTCGTACATGAAATGCGCTGGTGTCGGTCACTATGGCCGACTTGATCTCTTGGGGAAAGGCAGCGGTTTGACCTGGTCCTGTTGGGCCTGTCGAGACATAGACGGCGAGATGCGCACGTTTATGCGGCAAACTCGAAATGGTTTCCGGGAGGTTCGGAAACAATTTGCCTCATTAAATGAGCAGTTTCTCAACTAAGAATCTCTATTTCTGGGCCTTAAACTACTAAGCGAATCACCATGACGAAACATCGGTAACAATAACCAGCAAATGAATATATGTACCACTCCAGCCACACATTTGCCAGTAAGTAATGTTATGGTTGATGCTCCTGGCAAACAGCCAGGCAGCCTAGCTCTTCAGAAACCGGGTCTTCCCATTTCAAAAGTTAATCCGCCGGGACCTGCCAGTAGGAATCTCCCACGTGGTCCCATGCTTGGCAAATCTTCAACCGTCATATCACCAAGCCAGCCTGCTGCTCCATCACTACGCCTGCCTGCCGCCGCACCAATCCGCCAACCACAAATCACTAAAGCAAATGTACCATCTGAATCGCATCTTTGAATCACGGCTTATGCCTGACGCCACTGCAGATGACGTAAGGTGTCACCTTGCAAATAATCTTATTATAACTCAAAACCTCAAACCTTTTTATGACCAAATTTATTTTTAAGCATAAACGTAGCATATTCTCATTTAAAATAACTTTACCAGAAGCTTCCCTTGCTAAAGATCCTGCAACCTGGCCCGAGCACAGTATTGTCCATGAATTCTTGACCAGAGATCCTCAAGGTTCCAGTCCATTTGCTATATCAAAAAACTAGGCAACATGATGTTTTCTTATTGCCTGCTGCTCCATCCCTATGCCTGCCTGCCGCCGCACCTACCCGCCTACCTGGTGTAAAATCACCAAAGCCATTGACGGGTGTTCCAACTGAAACGCGATCTTCTGGACTTACGCTGAGAGCTGTTGCTCCCCGCAAATTCATCATTGTATCGCGGTTTATGCCTGATCCCTCTGCAGATGACGTTAGGTTTCACCTTGCAAACAATCTAAATATAGCCCCCTCAGAAGAGATTTTTTCTTGTTGCTACCAAAACGTTAGAAGTATTCTTGAAAAACTGAATTAATTTTTTTACTAACAGTACTTCTTTTGACTTCGATGCTATTTTGCTAACAGAAACCTGGCTAAACTCTTCTGTCATAGACAATGAAATTTTGGTATCGAAGTGCACTGTCTTTTGGGAAGATCGCCCAAGCTTTGGAGGTGGCGTTCTGATTGCCGTAAACATCTACTCAGTGGAACGTATCACTATTACTAATCGTTTCGGAATTGAATTTTTAGCCTTTTCATTCCTTGTTCCTACATTCATCCTCTGTGTGATGCAATCATTTATATGCACCACTTAACTGCCATTAAATCAGTTTTGTCTCTGCTAAATGATGATGATCTTTTTCTAGTTATGGGGCATTTCAATTTGCCCCTCATTTCATGGATCAACTCGGACGATGATAACTCGCTGTTACCCACTAACCAAAACCCACAGGGTCTTGAGGGTTAAAAAAAGTGATTTTTTTTATTGCATTAATATGGAACTTTCATAATTGAAAGTATAGTAACTCAAAAATGTTTTCTGTAAATAGGAAGTCAATCGGAGCAAAACTCACAAAGATATAGCTTTGGAAGTGCTCGACTACCTGAGCTGTTTTATCAGGGTCTCTTCGCTACGAAAAACTTTAAACGCGTTTGTCTCAAATCGATGTTTTTTGAGTCGGTGCACTCTGTATCTCAAAATCTATTCAACCGATCGTTCACAAATTTTATACAGTATTTCCTTACATAATTTATGAGGTAACAATGTCGAGATTTTTTTTGTTTTTGATTTTAATTTTTTTATTATTAACAACAATACTCATGAATTTTGGCCAAAAATCGGTATTTTTACTTTCAAGTCTTGTAAAAAGTTCAAAAATTTAAATAAATGGAAAAACTCGACAGGGATACCTAGAGGGACATAAAAATTGATGGAAAAACTTTGGTTATTTCATTTTATATGATCCAGTGCTGAGGTATGACGTGCACCGCAAAATTTTTCTAAATTTTTTCTGAGGCGCCTGCGAAGAGTTGCTGCCATTCGGTCAATTTTCAATATTTTTCAACCAATATTTCACAGAATATAGTTCAAATACTACTCTTTAATGTACAATAATCAAATAATCAAATAAATTTACTTTCACCGTTCACCGTAAATACTATTCTTTATTGTACAATAATCGGAAATAAATTTACTTTCACCGTACGCCCAAAAAAAAATTGAAAAAACATGTTTTTTTCTGCCTTCAAGACCCTACCCCCCCTTAAAAATAGAAAATCTAGAGCTTACAAAAAGTCTTTAAAGTCTTGAACCTTGTTACATCTTTCTAACTTTCTTCTAGTCCGCAACCAGTTTGTTGACCTTAACAATCAACTATACAAAAAATTATATTTCAAAATGCAAACTTAATTTTCGAAATGATCCAAGCTCTTTTTTCTCTTTTGTAAACTCTAAACGTAAATCCAATCTTTTCCCTCCTTCCCTCTCATATAATAATACTTCCGACTCTTCACATCTCGGTATTGCGAATTTTTTTGCGTCATTTTTTCAATCAACTACTCATCTGATTCATTCGATCCCTCCTCTAACTATCCATATCATTTACCCTACATAAACAACATATACCTTTCTAAATTCCACTGTCACGATGTGTTTACGGCTCTTTCATCATGCAAAATCTCATTTTCACCAGGCCCAGACAACGTACCTAGCTGCATCCTCAGAAGGTGCTCCGATCTTTTTATCGTGCTGCAACATGCATGCAAGAGCATAATCTCACCAGCACAGCATGGTTTTGTCAAGCTTCGCTCGACAACAAATAATCTATTAGAATTTTCGTCAATAATCAACCGAGGTTTTCAACATCGCTTGCAAACTGATGTAATTTATACTAACTTTAGCGAAGCATTTGATTCAGTTAATCATCAGTTTTTGCTACGGAAACTCTAGCTTATTAGTTTTCCACCAAATATTCTCATTTGGATTGCTTCCTACATTTCCATCGCAGTATACCGCTTATAGTATCTTACTCTCTCGGAAATCACGTCCTTGATCGTGTTTCCACAATCAATGATCTTGGAGTTCTTTTTGATCATAAACTTAAGTTTAATGATCACATTTCTGTGACAGTGAATAAAGCCATAGGAATGTTAGCCTTTATTAAGCGATGATGTAAAGAATTTAACGATCCTTTTACCACCAAATCCCTTTATATAACCCTAGTTCGTCTATCCTTGAATTTTGCTCGTGCGTTTGGAGTCCTCAATACTCCTCCCACCAAAATAGCACTGAGTCGGTGCAAAAGCAGTTTCTGTTATTTGCACTAAAAAACTTAAACTGGGATCATGATAATCGTCTCCCGCCGCACCGTTGCAGGCTTAAATTGTTGAAGTTATCCCCTCTGAATGAGCGCCGAACCTGTGCTGGGGTCATATTTCTACATATGTTTATCCATGGCATGGTTGATTCCAAATACCTTCTAAACCAACTATATTTTTGCATCCCTAATAAAAAAACTAGGTCCTTCCGACCCCTATGGTTACCAATTTGCAGATCCAACTATGCTGAACACGATTCCTTTCGCACTATTGTAACAACTATAACCTCTTATCTCATATTTTATCCCCTGAACTCTCTCTTATTGTTAATAAATTAAATATCTTGGAATACCTTTTAGAATAATTATATTGTAGTTATATTTATATTTAGCAGATCATTGTTAAATCGTTGTTAAATAAATAAATTAATTCTAGGACTCGTCATCTAGACATATCCGCAACCAAGAAAGCCATAAACATTTTGGAGACGAGGGAAAATCCTGAATCTCCCGATCAAATTTAAGAACTCAAAATTAACTGACTCCATACTGAAAGCTTATAGAAGTTCACTCAAAACATACACTCAATAAAGTAAAAAGCTCTACAGAATATTGATTCAATAAAATTAAAGCTTGGCCGCCAGATAAATTAGGATATAAGTTTTAGTTAAGATTTGTCCCTACAAATGCATACAGCTAATCTGCCGCCTTCGGATATATTCTGAAATTAAAATTTTATTTTTTAAAGAAAGATACTCCGTGGTTGTAATTATATGTATCTTCCTCCCGCTGTGCTCACATACGCTATCAAGCGAATTTCACAATCTTGTGTATTAAAACCTGATATCTGCATCTGCAGTCTTTAATTTTCAAGCGTTGATCTGTATACAATATTTATAACACAAGCGCATTTTGTTTTACTTCTTAGCAGATTGCCGGTTTAAAGAGAATCCAACAACTTCAAATAAATAAGTTAATTAATTTAATGAATGAAATACACTGTAGGTTAGCTTAATTTTTATGTTTGCAGTAAGAGGCACACTCCGGCTAAAGTCCATTTACTAGCTTTCTCCCTGCTCTTTAGATTAAATGTCCAAACATAAGTAGGTCCTCGATGACTGAAAAATTAATAAAATTAAATAAAATTTGTTTAACAAAAGTATATAAAAATAAATAAAATTTTAATTTAATAATAATAATTTAATAATAATTTGTAAACTAAAGTTTATATGCTTCAATGAATTATATGATCTTCCTAACCAAGTCTCTCAAGCTCTTTAATAATAAGATAATATCGATGATTCGAAATGGTCAGAAATATCTTGATTGCAAGATTTATGGTATATAAGTTTATTTAAGCCCAATAAATGATCCATTAGTTCGAATAAGATAAGCGCTGAAAAAATTAAATCCGAATGCCATTCAGGTGGACAAAGTCTGTTAATAAAGTATCACGAATTTTGAATTTTTTGAATTCACGAATTTTGAATTTTTTGAAAAACCCCGTATGACAGAACTTATTTATTGTTAGTACTTATTTAATTATTATTGCCTACATATTCTGCTTTAAAATAAATTTTGCTGCTAAATAGCTTTTTATTACCTGGTCTTATATACCACCTTTAATTTAACCGCCTACTGGCATCACTTGTCTGCTGTTCAGTCGGTAGTTAATCGCATGTCTAATAGCGACCCGCTAGTGACTCGCTAGAGAGACTTCAATCTACCAGACCTCACTTTGTCAAATATTGAAAATTTACCATATCTATTCCAAATTCCTTTATTCCAATTCGAAAGCTTTTTGAAAAATTAGTTACATCACGATCACAACACCTGTGCAGTGTTTTTTTTAAATTTACCTTTGCCAACAAATCAAGAAAGAGCGCGTTCTTGCTCTCCTTCACTAATAGTCTTGTCACAAAACCAGCAACGGTGACCAGTACTACCACTGCAACTGCAATTACATCTAGAAGTTGGAACGGCATCGACAGCTCGCTCAATTTCGTTGACGCAAACCTTCTCTCTCACTGAAGCGATCAAAACGAAAACACAACTTAACGGTTCCGCTGCATCATTAAGAAATCAAAAAGTAAACAAGAACACCGGGTCGACCATACTGACTGGAATAGATCGCTACATAACCATAAAAAGAAAATTTAGCCCTCAAAAGTACAAAAATCAACAAACAGAAAACAATTCAAAAATTAAACGTGACAATAATAACATGCTCACTAATAAAGTGCCATTAAACACAAACAGATTTGAGCTGCTGGCCAATTCTACTGTTGAAAGTATACAACCGGGAAAATCGCCTAAAAAGGAATCTAAGAAGGCCTCCTCCAATATACAAATTAAGAAGATTATGGTGGAAGGGGGACTGCCCTTCTTAACTGCTGGCCTAGAGACTCAGTCAGTTTTATTTTAATAAAAAGAATAACGGCTGTTGCCGGAGTTTGTTCTCATACGAGCTTGTGCTCTTTATTCAATGAGGCTTCAAAACGAACTAAAGTATAAAATGAATTTTAAAGCTAACAAAGGAATCGCAGCGGCCACGCAAATATGCTGTGATTGCCGTCTGCGCACAAGTTTCCGGCCCAATGCCGGGTCAGCACTTTTGACGTTTTTATATCATATTTCGCACACTGAGCCAACTGTTCTAGTACGTTGGCTTGTGTTAACTACTCCCCCTTCAAGATTCCGGCCGTCCTCGGTTGGTCCTAACTCGGCGATCATCCCGTTTAGTTGGATTGCAGATCTCCGCGCTCCGATGAACCGTAGACAGGTGATGCCGATACAAATCATTGCACAACAAATCGCTGCTGCGATAAATATTATGCGATGTAAACGGTTAGTATCAGTCTCTCTCCCGAACTCTTTGATGAACTCCAAGTTACGTTCACTCAGCTGGTGAAGATAGGGGAGACTCAGAATATCTCTGTTGGCGGTGATATTCAATGATGGGGAACTCGCTACCCCTGGAGCTCTTGTTTGGGCCTTGTCGTGATTTGTGAAGATGGTGTCGTTTATCACGACGCGATCATTGAAGGTGATGAGATGCGTGCCACGTAGGTAGACTTCTGTTCCGTTGTCCACCGTGACCCTGGCTGGCCGGTCATTGATGATGATGATTCCCTCACCCACGCGGGTAAGCGGGTGTAGGTCGCTTGGTTGCGACTCGCAATGCGCTAGGACGCCTGCGTGTAGTTCCCTGGCGCACGAGCTTTCCGTTGATAGTTGGCAAAAGGTAGCCCCCGGTGTTGGGGTGCAATCTTTGATTGTATGGACTTCTTCTCCACACTTTGCCACCATGTTGTCGGTAATCCGCAGCATAACTCCTTTGCAAGTGACCGGGAAAATGGTGACCTTCTTACAAGATAATTTTACTTTGGGAAACTTAATAATAAAGTGTATCATGTTAGAGGATTGTAGTATTTTTACGGACGATGCGGACATAAGATCCCCTATGGGGGTATCTGTGGGCTCTTTCAGCCAAACTGATTTTAAGTCTGCATGATCTAGGATATTTGGACTGACAATATTATTTTTCGCCAGTGTTACAGCCAACATTAAATTCTGTAACTCCATCATTAATATTCTATTCCTAGCCAGCAGTGTCTCGTATAAATGGCCGGTGTCAATTTGGGTACTTTTATGAGTTTGTAGGATTTGATTTACAGTTGTTGTTAATTGGTTAATTCGATTTTGTACTCTAGTATTAATTCTGATTTGTCTATTGTTTGATTGGGTCAATTGCCACTCTGTGAATCTAATTCTTTCTAAATCGCCGGCATCCGGCGTCCCCGCTACTACCGAGCGGGGTAGATTTGCCGAGTGGGTCACATACGCAAACTCCTCCCACACCAGAATCTCTCCATCTATGATGGGGATATACCTTGTTTGCGAGTAGTTAGTGATGTGCGCTGACACCAATGCCAGTGAGAGGAGGATGAAAACTCTGCACCTGTGGGAATGTATTTTTTTAGTCGCTTTTCTTATTCGCAGAGGTTTATCCCAACACCAATTACTTTTATCCTAAAACTAAAACATCGCGCCTTTGGCAACGGACTTACTACTAAATGGAAGTTTGCCAAGTGGCTGGTGATAATAAAAAATTTAAAATTAAGCGAGGGGGTCATTTTAAGTTGTCCTTGTGGACTACCCTCCCCTCAATGAGGACCGTGGTCCCCAGGTCTGCTTGTATGGCTTTTTCCTCACACAAGGGAGTGAGTTTATTGCCAAGCCTTCTATTAGTTTTGACCAAAACCTTTTCGCCCACTTCATAGACTTTGTTTTGTCGAGAAGCATTCTCCCTAGACCTTAGCGTGTCCTGGGCCCTCTTGATTTTGTCAGCAATCCGTTCTTGTGTGTCGTCCGTGAATTCTTGTATTACGTCGACTGGCCTCTTATCGGTGACCGAATGAATTGATTTGTTATATCTGGTAGTTGCTACCAAGATTATTTCCACGGTATCACTTAAGCATTTGTTAATTTTTAGGCACCTGGCGAGCTCTAGTAGAGTGCTGTGAAAACGCTCCACTTGCCCGTTTGATACACTGTGAAGGGGTGGCGCATTCGTAATGCGGACGCTGAAATGGTTGTCTAGCATGGCCGTGATCGTGTGCGATTTTAACGATGGTTCGTTGTCGCAGTAAATCACTTTGGCCTTTGGGAAGAAATTCATGACCTGTAACAAGGCCGGTTTCAAATCCTCAATTGTCCTTGACGGCACATGCTGTACGACGGCGAATTTCGAAAACTTGTCAATGCAAGTGAGAAAATATTTTTTATCCGTCGAGAAAATGTCTATGTGTAGCATTTCTCCTACATGAGAGGGAATCGGTGATTCGCCAATCTCTTGTTTCTTCGGATGCCTATCATATTTAGTTTTCGCGCATGTCTTGCAATTTTGGACAATTTCATTGGCCAGTTTGGCCATTTTTGGGAAGTAATACTCTGTGAGAACTTGTTTCACATTTTCCTGGGCCGACCGGTGGGCCCTATTGTGTTCTGCTAGTATGATTTCCCTTCTCTCCTCGATCCCAAAAATGTCTGTAACACGGTTTTTGCAGTGCCAGAATTTTGTAGTCGGGAATCTCCGGACTAATTCGTCCTGCACCATTGCCAGCGTGTGCAAATCGCAATGGAGGGCGTTTACGCCTCTGGGGACTATTGTATCCGCAAGGTCATTGAGTAATGACTCCTTATCGGTGAAGTTGATCGAATGTCGTTTCTTGTCTTTAAAGAGAACGAAAGAGCGTTTTAGCGGAAAGCGGGTCTCTTCCAGAATTAGTTGGTTCTGGAAGCAGTTTAGGGGCTTATCCGTTGTTTCTATGGTATGTGTGAGGGAAATCTCACTGTGAATGGTCGCGACGCATGATTCCGCGTCCTGATCTTCTATGGCATTAACCTGCTGCCTAGATAGGGCATCAGCAACTAAATTTTCCTTTCCCGGTTTATAGACTACCTTCGCACCCGTTTCCTCGATGCGACCCTTCCACCTTTTAATTTTCGCGTTAGGGTTAGAATCTGATACCGAGAATGACAATGGCTGATGATCGGTGAAGATAGTTATATCTTTCACCGCATACAAATAGTGTCGCAGCTTGGCCAACGCCCAAACGATGGCTAATAATTCCCTTTCGTTTGTGGCGTAGTTCATTTCCCTATCCTTTAATGTCCTCGAGATCATTGTAATAGGACGGTTCTCTTGTGAAAGCACAGCGCCAATACCGTAGGCTGAAGCATCCGTCGTTAGATGGAATGGCTTCTTGTAGTCCGGGTATCTAAGCATAACATCTTCGGATGCCAAAATGTTCCGCAATTTTTCGAAAGAATTTTTTTGTGCCTCATCGAATTGTACTTGGATGTGTCGCGATCTATGTCTGCTTACACTTCTATTTTCGCCCTTTAAGATATCCGAAATAGGCCTTGCTATGGCTGCAAAGTCCTTAATGAAGCGCTTGTAATAGCTCGCGAGACCTAGGAATGATCTAACTTCAAATACTGTTTTTGGTTCAGGGAACTCTTTTATCGCCCTGACCTTTTCTGGGTCGGTGGTAGTGCCATCGCTGGTAACTATAAAGCCGAGAAAGTTAACACTTTTTTTAAAAAAGGTTGACTTTTTTACCGAGACTCTCATATTTGCATCGCTTATGGTTTTTAAAACCCAATCCACGTGCTTGACATGAGCATTCTCATTTTCTGAGAAGATTATTACATCGTCGACGTAGACATAGCAAGTCTTGCCGATTTGCTCTCTGAGAATGTCATCAATGGCTCTCTGGAAGATGCTGGCAGCATTTCTCAAGCCAAAGGGAAGTCTTTTGAATTCGTACTTCCCTCCGTTTACGGAGAAGGAAGTTTTTTCGCGGTCATTTTCCGCTAAGACGATCTGGTGATACCCGGACTTGAGGTCCAGTGTCGTGAAGAACTTGGCCTTGCCCAAGTTGCTCAGTATCATGGAGATATCTGGCATCGGGTATTTGTCTGGGATAGTTCTTTCGTTTAGTTTACGAAAGTCTATGACCAAACGTCTATTCTGATTGCCGGCTTCGTCGGTTCCTTTTTTATCAACCACCCATATTGGGTTGTTATAAGGAGACACCGACTTCTGAATTATACCATTTTTTAGCAGGTCTTGGATTTCGTTGTTGACGAAGTCTGCTGCCCCCATGGGGTATGGATATAATTTTGCGTAAATGGGCTCTTCGCTAATTGTCCTAATCGTGGCTACTACCGATGTGTTATATGGCAGGGCCTCGTTGGGATCTGCGAAGGCGTTTTTGCGGCTTTTTATCATTCCCAGGAATGACTTCTTTACCAAAGGTGGTGCATCTGTGCACTCCACGTTAGTGAAGTTGACGTCAGTGCATTTATGGAAAGAAATCTTCTCAACTTCCTTACCCCATTTGAGTTGGGCGGAAGCAAGGCAAAGTGATGCACCGGCCTGTGTTAACAGATCGGCTCCGATTATCCCGTCGAATGTTGTAAGATCTGGTAGAATGAAAAAGGTCGCTTTTAAATTGAAAATAGAGACGAAGCATTTTTCTGTAACGGTGGTGGTGCCGTGGATAGAGTGAATTTCGAAAGGTGAGTTCACCGGGCGGATATCCTTTAGCTCTTTGCAAGGTCGGATAAAATTTTTTGACGCGCCGGTGTCTATAAGGAAATTCATCGGTACCCCCGCTACTCGTCGTCCGATGACGGGTAACAGGGATTTTCCCCTAAAAAATTGACGTAGTCAGAATCGTACTCGGCGATGGCATCATCGTCTATTTTCGATGCCGCTTTGGAGGCGGCGGCGGCATATGCTCCTGCGTTTTCCTCCGCATTCTGCATAGTGAAGTTGATTTTTTGTTGTTTCCTCACAGCGCCTGTGCGCTCAGAGGTGGCTGGTCTCCTGTTCTGGTAGGCATTTGCCTGGGTCGGCTGCAGCAACTTAGAAAATGATGGATCGATGTCCATAGGCTCTGGTGTGCCGTTGCCTTTGTAATTTTTGGCACTTTGCGGGTCGGCGTGCACCTGTGCCTTATGCTGCCTATTAAAATGTGGGTTTTTGGTATTATAATGTTGTGGGTCTTGGTGGTCGTACCTGTCATGTTGACGACCCTGCGTTTTTGCAGCAGGCTTGCGATCCTTGTCTTCTAGACTTTTTGCAAAACTGGCCGCAAAAACGTACCTCTCGTGGTTAGATTCCACTTCTTGTGCTATGGCCAAGGCTGACGGCATGTCTTTCGGCTTTGCCGCGAAAAGCACATCAGTGAGGTTACGTTTAAGTCCCGAGATGAAGATACGCAAGGCGTCCTCTCGGAACTTTTCGCACAATGTCTTTGCCGCCGATGGCTCGTGAGACATATGAGCTTTATCAGTAAGTAGGGTGAGTTTTTTCTCGACCTCATCATAATATTGTAACATTGTCGTGTTCCCCTGCCTTAAAGTACTCATGTCTTGTTCAATGACATGCATTGGCCGCTTGTCACTGTAAGTGAAATCGAGCCGATTTATTATAGCATCGAAATTCAGTACAGTGCCAAACGAGGATAAGACATTATTGGCCGCGCCCCTAACTTTGTTCCTAATAATTGTGACTGCCTCGTAATGGCGAGAGGTGCCGTTGAAATCCTTAAATATGCGATACGCAGCAATCGCCGCTTGTCGCCAGGAAACATACGATTCCTGTGATCCCGAGAATTCGGGCAAATATTTAACAGCATCTAAGGTCATGCTACACGGGGAATTATTAGTAATGTCTATGGGCTCGTAAGTTTTAATTACGGGGGCCACTGCTGAGGTGGACGCGACATGCGTTGTTGCCAACTGGCTGGACAGCTCCTGAATTTTCTGACGCAATTCATTTCGCGCGAGTTCATTTTTGGCAGCTTCGTCCGCCAAAGTATTGGCCACAACTGCCTGTATTACAGCTTTGAGCTGTTCTGGGTCTATCGCCATTTCAGGGGGATTCGCGGTTACGCGTCTCAGAGGGGAAGCTTGATCTTCGTTATCAGACTCTGAGTCTGTGGAGTACGGTTTATTATTCCTATACTGTGAGAATGTGGGCTGCATGAGCAGTCCAATTCGCTTAGGTATGCAAAAGCTGCCTGTGTGGGTAGCAGTTGACCAAAGACAAACAAACAAAAAAAATGAAGACAAAGTCTGCAGCGTCGAATATCGCGCTTACGTCGAACGGAAACAAAAAACAACAATAACAAATAAGAAGCGAACGTATGCGCTGTTATGAAGAATAATTATATTTTTTCGTTTTTATTCCCATTGACACGAGACCATTTTTCGGTGTATTTGCTGGATTAATGAATTATTAATTTATTTTACCACTATATTTTATACTTTATTTATTCAAATTTAAATTTTATTTAAATTAAAGTTAAATAAAAAAGATTTTTTTTTTTTTTTTAAAAAACTTTCTTTTGTTTTGAATTTTTAAATTTAAATTTAAAAATTTTTTCTAAAAAAACTTTTCTGTGCAGACTTAAAATGCGTTTAGCATCGGTTCCCACTCACATGATTTTTTCTGGTGTGTGTGTGTTTGTTTGATCACTAATTTCCTTCACTTTTCCCGCGCCGCTGTCGTGAATTTTCTCGCTGTGTGGCCGGTGTTGGTGATGGTGGTGGTGGGTGGTGGTTTCTACCACTAGTTGAGCGCCAATTAAGAAGATTATGGTGGAAGGGGGACTGCCCTTCTTAACTGCTGGCCTAGAGACTCAGTCAGTTTTATTTTAATAAAAAGAATAACGGCTGTTGCCGGAGTTTGTTCTCATACGAGCTTGTGATCTTTATTCAATGAGGCTTCAAAACGAACTAAAGTATAAAATGAATTTTAAAGCTAACAAAGGAATCGCAGAGGCCACGCAAATATGCTGTGATTGCCGTCTGCGCACAAGTTTCCGGCCCAATGCCGGGTCAGCACTTTTGACGTTTTTATATCATATTTCGCACACTGAGCCAACTGTTCTAGTACGTTGGCTTGTGTTAACTTACATTCCCGAAAAAAACTCAAGTGGATTAGTGAACAAAATAGCCGCACCAATAGGAGAAAACTCATTCTACGTAATCCCCTCAAGAAAAGGGACCATAAATAAAACAAAGGTTCATACTAAAACCGAGGTTCTACTAACCAAATTCTTGGATGAAGCAAGGGCCGGTAAAGCGCAAGGGGCCTACTGGTTATTCTCAGAGGTATTGAGGCAACTGTTTGACCACTGAAATCGTAGAAGCGCTTAAGGAAAATAATATTAATGCAAAAGTGGTCATGAACATATTAAACAAATATAAGGAACCACAACCAATGTTCAAAATCGAGTTGGACCCAGAGAGCCGGACACCTACTGCATCGGCGTATCACAGTGAAAGAGTCACACAAGCGCAATCGCCCAATGCCGTGCACTAACTGCCAAGAATATGGCCATACCAAGGCTTGCTGTACGGTGAAATCTATTTGTGTAGTTTGTAGTGAAGCTCATAGCAGAGCGAACTGCCACAAGAACAAGGAAGACATCTCTGCAAAAATGTGCAGCAACTGGGGCGAAAGTCACACAGTGAAGTGGTGTGGCTGTATAGATTACAAGGCAATAAAGAGCCGCCTTAACACACGCGGAGAATCAATACGCGCCCAGACCATCCACATCAGGCACACTCCGCCACAACCGGGTCTGTCTTGCACGGCACAATGGAAGAGCTTATGCGAAACCAAAACATGTTGATAGTGCTTCTTGTGTCACTCAAATCCAAATAATGTCTCCACTTTTAATATTAATGTGGAACTAAAATGGCGTTTCAAGGCACAGTTGCCAGTTGCCCAGTTCTTAGCCGAAAAAAATATTGACGTCATGGTCCTCTTCGAGACACATCTAACTGACAAGCACAACTTCCATATTCCAGGGTACCTATTCTATGCTACAAACCATCCGGACGGCAAAGCCCATGGCGGCACTGGAATACTAATCAGATGTAGCATCAAACACCACCCATAAAACAGAACAAAAATGGAATACCTGTAATCCACTTCCATAAGCATGCAATCCATCAGCGGCCCGTCACCCTGGCCACAGTCTACTGCCCACCCCGTTTTGTAGTTTCTGTGGATCAATTCATGGAATTTTTCAACTCGCTCGGTGAGCGATTCATAGCGGTCGGTGACTACAATGCACAATACAATGCATACGCACTGGATATCACCCCTTTTTTTATGAAAGAGCCGTGAACATATCTTTTTTTTTTTTTTTTTTAACTATGCTTTTATTTATTGGATCCTCTTAAATAAGAGCTAGCAATAAGTTTAAAAATCTTAACTAATACAATTTTTCCCTAAACAGTTTTAATTAATCCAACTGTTCCGTGATTAAGCGTCCCTAATGATTTCTTCGCTGGGTTGGTAGGTCCTTTCGTCGGAGACGGGAGCGACTGCTGAGCTGGGTTAGATTTCTCGCATGGTGGTTGGGGTGCGAGGAAAGCTTGCCATGATATTTTTTCGTAAGCTCTAAGATTTCATTGGTGACTGTTGGAATATTTAGATCACGATGGATGTTTTCGTTTTGAACATACCACGGTGCCCCAGTGATAGTTCTCAGGATCTTTGTCTGTGCTCTCTGTATGATGTCGATATTGCTGTTGCTGGCGTTGCCCCATAGCTGAGCACCATAGGTCCAAAATGGTTTCAGAACTGCATTGTAGAGTAAGACCTTGTGGTCCAAGCTTAGCGGAGAGCCAGCGTTGATGAGCCAGTGTAAGTTGTTTGCTTTGAGCTTAAGGTGAATCTTTTTCGCTTCAATGTGCCTGCGCCATGTAAGTCTTCTATCAAGGTGTACTCCTAGGTACGTTACCTCATCTGCTTTCGGGAGTGGTGTGTTGTTCATCAAAAGCGGTGGGCAATCTTTTCTGTTCAGGGTAAATGTCACGTGCTTGCATTTTTCCTCGTTGACTTTTATTCGCCAGTCAGAGAGCCACTTCTCAGTGGCTTTGAGGTGCAATGCCAGCTGTGCTGTAGCTTGGATTGGGGACCTTGAACGGCTAAGGATAGCTATCGTCGGCAAACGTGGACACTGTTAGCCGACTATTTGTAGGAATGTCAGCGGTATAGATGAGGTATAAAGTTGGCCCAAGAACGCTGCCTTGGGGGACTCCGGCCTTAATTTCGTGGTCAGTGGAAGTAGCAGCGTTGCACCGCACTGCACACTTTCTGTCATATAGGTATGATTTTAGAAGTTAGTGTGTGCTTTCGGGTAGAGATGTTTTAACTTTAAACATTAGGCCGTCTAGCCAGACTCTGGCGAATGCTTGGGATACGTCTAGAAATACGGCTGTACAGTATTCTCGGTTTTCAAATGCAGTTCTTATCTCCGCCGTTATTCGATTCACCTGTTCGATGGTTCCGTGACTTTCGCGAAAGCCAAATTGATGGGCTGGGATTATATTGTGGGCTCTCAGGTGTGGCATTTTTCGAATAGTTTCGATATACATGCGAGTAAACTTATTGGTCTGTAAGATGAGGGAACTGTGTGGTCCTTACCAGGCTTCGGAATCATTATGATGATCGATCTCTTCCATCGTTCTGGAAAGTAGCCAAGTTTTGTGATGGCATTAAAGAGCTGCGTTATGTACCGAACTGCAGAATTTGGCAGCTCGATGATCATTTCCGGGGTAATAAGGTCGTAGCCGGGGGATTTTTTTCGTGCTGAGATTTTCTTTAATTATTTTAGACATTTCTTTTGGACGAAACACAATTGGGGTGTGTTGCTGGATGCCGTTTTCGTTTGAAGTCGGTAGCGCAAATGTGCTAGTAGCCTCGTTTGGCGTAAATACATTTTGTAGGTGAGCGGCAACTGTGGTGGCTCTGTCTGCATCACTACGTGCCCAGCCGCCTGAGGAATTCCTTATGGGCAAAACGGTTTCAGTCGGTGGGCGAAGGGTTGGGTGGGCTCTCCACAGTGACTTTTGTTTGATACCTGTTGGTGAAAGTTGCTCTTCCTCGTGTTTCAGAGCGTTGGCCAGCTTCCGTGTGGCTATTTGTAGCTTTTGTTTTGCAGATGGTGATCTGGAGGATTGCCATTCTCTACGTAAGCGTCGTTTTGCGTGGACGAGTTGCTCGATTTGTGCGTTAGTCTTATTTGGATTCATTGTAACGTTTGTGGTTTTAGGTGTTGCATTTCGAGCTGCTTCCGTAAAAATGGATTCCAGTGTTTCTGTGCAGCTCTCTATATCAGGTTCAGTATTGAGTTTTGGGTTTAGCTCAATGTGTGAACTTATATATTTTTTGTACCTTAGCCAGTTCGTTTTGTGCGAAGTCAGTCTGTAGGGTGGTTTTACGTTTTCTGCATACCGGCTGAGATGAATTAGCACAGGCGTGTGATCAGATGACAGATCTGGTAGACATTCAGCTCTAACGAAACTGCGAGGAATATTTATCGTAACTGCGAAGTCAATCAAGTCAGGCAGCTTATTGAGGTCTGATGGCCAGTATGTGGGACTCCTAGGGGAAACATGATCAAGTTTATTAATGGCTTTAATTAAAGCCTTGTAAAGCTGTTTTCCTTTTGGATTCACAAGGCGCGATCCCCAGTGAGTATGTTTAGCATTGTAGTCGCCTGCTGCAATGAAGTGTGGTCCTAGTGCATGGAAGAAATCCAGGAATTGGTCTTCCAATATTGTGAAACGAGGGGGGCAGTATACGGTCGCTAGTGTGAGGTGAGTGTTGTCCTCCAGCTGTATATTGATAGATGTGGCCTGTAGATGAATTTCAGCAAACTCTTTGTAAAAGTGGTGCTTCATACGGTTCCTAATTAGAATGCCGGTCCCACCGTGTGCTCTACCATCGGGGTGATTTGTTCCATAGAATTTGTAATCTCTTATTTGAAAGTTGTATTTGCTTGTAAGATGAGTCTCCGAGAGAAGCATTACGTCGATATGCTTCTCATGTAGGAATTGAGCTAGCTCAAGTTTGCGCTGTGAGACGCCATTGGCGTTCCACGTAGCTATGCGTAAGGTTTTATTATTTATTTTGATTGTTGGGAGACAAGCATTTGGATCAATAGGTTTTGATAACGCATCATGTCTTGAATGGTGGTTCGCATAAACGTCGTGAATTCCATCATGCTCTGTTGTAAGGCTTGGATCATAGCTTCTGTTTTCGTTTCTTGCTGCTCAGAGGGCCTGTAGTTTTGTTGCGTGTCCAATTTTGTGTGTTCTTCGTGTGAGGTTTGGGAGTTTTGGGTTGGAGGTGTCATACCTGATTTTAAAACGTTTGCAAAACTTATCTTGTTAGTGCTAGTCCAGGGAGCAATACTTGTTGGTTTCGGAAAAAGTACTTCTGGATTTGTTTCCGATGGTATCAGCGTAGCTGGTCCTTGGTGTACCCGTGCCGTGTTCATTCTTTGGTGGAGACGGGCTTTCAGCTCTTTGTAGATTGGACAGCCTCTGTAGTTTGCTGTGTGATTACCCCCACAGTTGCCGCACTTTTTCGCGCTTGCATTTTCTTTGTTAGCTTGGCAGTGAGTGGAGACGTGGAGATCTCCACAGACTACACACACTGGGCGAAGTGTGCAATACGATCTCGTGTGGCCGTATTCCTGGCAGTTCATACATTGAATAGGAGCGTTACGTTTATGCGGCTCTTCTACTGTAATCCTACGGTGCAGAGAGAGCTGGAGTTTATAAATTGGATGAACCTCGTTTTTTTTAGGTGCTTGTTTTCTGGTTCCAGCTCAATCTTAAAGAGTGGTTGCGGCTGCCTGTTTCTGTTTTTGATATTGTGTACGCTTTTGACGCAAAATCCCTTATCCTTTAGCGCCTCAGTTCTTCATTCTCTTCATTTTCTTTGGTTCCTTATCGGTGGATTTCAGTGTCACGTCCTCGTTGGTGTCTGCCAGCAAAGCGAATCTATTGCTATTTGCGGGCGCTTCATTGTTGATCGAGGTAGAGTCGTCGCGTATATTTTTCGGCTTGTTTTCAGTATCGGAAGTTTTAGGCCTAAGCTTCCGTTTTATTGTTATATAGCGGTCCAGTCCAGTCTGTGAGGCCGACCCAACTTTTTTGTTTGCATTTTGTTTTGATGGTTGTGCAGCAGTGCCGTTTGGCTCTTGGGCTTTTGTTTTTGTATTCGCTGACTCAGTAAAAGCGTGAGCGGGTGCAGCCAATGGCGAAGTAGAGCGGGCTGTCGATATTGCTCCAGTTGTTGTTGTTGCAGATAGCGGAGCTTGTGTCGGAGCTAGAAGTGCGGGAGAGCAAGAGCGCGCTCTTTCTTGATTTGTTGGTACAAGAAGGTTCGTTGGGTTCTGGGTTATTGGCCGTTCGTTGCCTTCGTTTGCAGGTGTCGCGGAGAAATAAGAAAAGTACGCGTTGTTTCGCTGTAATGAGAGCCGACGATCGTCTTGCTCTCGTTGCCGCTGAGCGCGAAGGTCGTTCTGGCTCATAGTTCTTTTTTTTTTTAATTAATTTGTTTGAAACAATTATTTAACTATTTCAAATGCAGAATATGTATTTGAGCGATGGTGCATCGCCCGGAGCGTCTTTTTCTCTTTCAATATATTTATTTGTCTTTTGTTAATAATCATTCACTTCACTGGAATAAATTAATTTTATCGGAGCTCGATGAGAACACATCTTCACGCATCAGCATACGAATTACGAAACACGGTACGGTGGAATTTAGAAAGGTATATGTTGTTTATGTAGGGTAAATGATATGGATAGTTAGAGGAGGGATCGAATGAATCAGATGAGTAGTTGATTGAAAAAATGACGCAAAAAAATTCGCAATACCGAGATGTGAAGAGTCGGAAGTATTATTATATGAGAGGGAAGGAGGGAAAAGATTGGATTTACGTTTAGAGTTTACAAAAGAGAAAAAATAGCTTGGATCATTTCGAAAATTAAGTTTGCATTTTGAAATATAATTTTTTGTATAGTTGATTGTTAAGGTCAACAAACTGGTTGCGGACTAGAAGAAAGTTAGAAAGATGTAACAAGGTTCAAGACTGTAAAGACTTTTTGTAAGCTCTAGATTTTCTATTTTTAAGGGGGGGGTAGGGTCTTGAAGGCAGAAAAAAACATGTTTTTTTCAATTTTTTTTTGGGCGTACGGTGAAAGTAAATTTATTTCTGATTATTGTACAATAAAGAATAGTATTTACGGTGAACGGTGAAAGTAAATTTATTTCTGATTATTGTACATTAAAGAGTAGTATTTGAACTATATTCTGTGAAATATTGGTTGAAAAATATTGAAAATTGACCGAATGGCAGCAACTCTTCGCAGGCGCCTCAGAAAAAAATTAGTTTTTCCATTTATTTAAATTTTTGAACTTTTTACAAGACTTGAAAGTAAAAATACCGAGTTATCATCGTCCGAGTTGATCCATGAAATGAGAGGCAAATTGAAATGCCCCATAACTAGAAAAAGATCATCATCATTTAGCAGAGACAAAACTGATTTAATGGCAGTTAAATGGTGCATATAAATGATTGCATCACACAGAGGATGAATGTAGGAACAAGGAATGAAAAGGCTAAAAATTCAATTCCGAAACGATTAGTAATAGTGATACGTTCCACTGAGTAGATGTTTACGGCAATCAGAACGCCACCTCCAAAGCTTGGGCGATCTTCCCAAAAGACAGTGCACTTCGATACCAAAATTTCATTGTCTATGACAGAAGAGTTTAGCCAGGTTTCTGTTAGCAAAATAGCATCGAAGTCAAAAGAAGTACTGTTAGTAAAAAAATTAATTCAGTTTTTCAAGAATACTTCTAACGTTTTGGTAGCAACAAGAAAAAATCTCTTCTGAGGGGGCTATATTTAGATTGTTTGCAAGGTGAAACCTAACGTCATCTGAAGAGGGATCAGGCATAAACCGCGATACAATGATGAATTTGCGGGGAGCAACAGCTCTCAGCGTAAGTCCAGAAGATCGCGTTTCAGTTGGAACACCCGTCAATGGCTTTGGTGATTTTACAACGGGTAGGCGGGTAGGTGCGGCGGCAGGCAGGCATAGGGATGGATCAGTAGGCTGGCTTGGTGATATGACTATTGAAGATTTGTCAAGCTTGGGACCAGGTGGGAGATTTTTTCTGGCAGGTTCCGGCGGATTAACTTTTGCAGTGGGAAGACCAGGTTTCTGAATAGCTAGGATGGGCGGCTGTTCGCATCAACCATAACATACTGGCAAATGTATGGCTGAAGTGGTACATATATTCAAATTCTGGTTATTATTAGGAAATTTCCGGCGTGGTGATTCGCTTAGTAGTTTAAGGTCTAGAAATAGAGATTCTTAGTTGAGAAACTGCTCATTTAATGAGGCAATTGGCTTCAGTCTGACGACAGGGCACTACTAAAAATTATTTACGACTCA
Source organism: Drosophila merina (assembly GCA_035047645.1). Lineage (NCBI taxonomy): Eukaryota > Metazoa > Arthropoda > Insecta > Diptera > Drosophilidae > Drosophila > Drosophila merina. The sequence continues at coordinate 496,284 of JAWNPH010000050.1, read as the reverse complement.
TTAGAGTGCTCCTCTCCACGGAAATCTTTAGTAAAAGGCGAAAGATCTATTCGACAATTGAAGGGAAGACTTTCGAACGCAAAGGGGAAATCACTCTATAACGCACTCTTCAAGCCGCGAAACAAGCTCGATTACGTGACTCCAGGTAGGCCTTCATACTGGCCAGCAGATCCAAATAAGCTCCCGGAACTCCAAGATATTATTACGACCGAGTCACTTGCAGAACTATCATCAGATCACTCTTCAGTTTTACTTACTCTCTGGCATATACCACATATAACTGAGCGGCCCTACTGGCTAATAGACAACAGGACCAACTGGGCAAGGTTCGCGAAATATGTTTGTACGCACCGAAGAGAATGTTGATAGTACCCCTCCAGACACCCACAAAATGACAAATCATAGCAAGACAAATCGCAAATTCGAACAGCTAGTACTTAAAAAACGAAGACTAAGAAAAGAATGGCAGAATCACAGATACCCAACGGCTAAAGAACAACTAAATATATAGCTACACGTAAACTAACCGGGGCACTTAGACTTGACGAAGCAAACGCCCAGCATCTATATATCAAGCAACTATCGTCCACCAGCAAAAAAACCCCTTGTTAGCACACAAAAATATTCAGCCAACGCCCGAAACAGGCGATCCACTGTGAGGCCCTCTAAAAGCTGGATATGCAGCGACGATAGATAGAGCTAATGCGTTCGCCGATTTCCAGCAGAAGGTATTCCAACCCAATCCCACTGGCAACTCCCTACCTAAAAAGAGAGAATAAAATACCATCGCAATTTGGCTTTTGGAAAAAACATGGAACGATCGAACAGGTCAATCGCATCACAAAAGAAATTCGTACTGTCCTTGAGCAGCGGGAATACTGCTCAGCGATATTTTTATATGTTGCACAAGCATTTGACCGAGTCTGGCTGGAAGGACTATTGCACAAGATAATGAAACTGCTTCCCCAGAACACACACAAAATACTCGAATCAAATCTCTTCAAAAGAGTGTTCTCAACCTGGTGTAACAGTTCGACTTCACATGACCGCGTTATCAATGCTGGAGTCCCCTAAGGTAGTGTGCTGGGCCCCGTTCTTTACACCCTATGCACAGCAGACATGCATACAAACTATAAACTAATACTTAGCCTATCTAGATGACCAGTTAAGGCAACAGAACCCCATCTGGACATACGGATGTGAACTATGGGGAAACGCGTCAACAACCAACATATTAATTGTAAGTTTCTCAGTGTAATGCGACATGAAAATAAGGGAAGATCAAAGGGAATGAAAGATAGCTTTTCCATAAGAGAGACCTTTTGAATGAGAGCGGAGTGGGAAAGGAGCACGAAATTCCAGCTGAACGTGGCGCAATGTTAGATTTATAAGAAGTAAATCAGAGCAGGTCGTTTAGAATGGGCCTTCCGTAGAGAATAGAAGAACTAATTAGAATGACAACATTGCGACTCGCTGCGCTGTGAAACAATGGCCGATCCAAATTGCCTATCACCTCCAACAAATGTATGTCAGAGATATTGGTAGATTATATTTCGATTCGGACTCTGAATCACTCCTCTGCAAGGCCTTGGCGCCACGTTTTGGCTGATCTTTGGTTGGGAGCGTGGCATGTCTGTTTCCTTTTACTTTCCTTAATCAAGTGATGAAATCAACTCTATGCATATACCTACCACGCATTATGACGAAATGCGATTCCTTTGCATACACACATACCATCACACAGTGTTATCTCACCATGCTCATGCACACAATACTAATGCATGATCAACGGTACTTAATCGATAGCTCATTTTCACACAGACGTCTCCGCCACATACGCTCCCTCCCCTTCGCCCATACTCGCGGTCAGTCTATGCTAGGTAGCAACTAGAAATAGTTGTCTACCACGCTTCAAACATACAGAGAGAGAGTACAGAGAGAAAGAACATTGCAAACGAGATAAGCGGACTGTCGCCATGCCACTCTGGCGGCAATGCTCGTTACATTTTGAATTTGAAAATAATCTGTTACAATGTTCGTTATAATTTGAATTTGAAAATACTTTGCGACACGTCCTCATGTGTTTTTTATTCAAATTATCGTGTCTTATTTCAGTCGCCATGATCTTTGATAAACAAACTCAAACAAAATCTTTTAGATAACTCTTTTCATTTCAAATTAAACACTTTATTTTCTTATTCTCTTGAAACCACGTCAAACCAAAAATTATTTTCAAAATTAAATTTCGTAATTCAGCATTAGTTCAAAGCATAAGATCAGATTATCGATTAAAATTCATTACAAGTACTTCAAAATTAATTTCAATCATTACATGATTCATTCCGAATGCTACATATTCGATTCCAACATTTCAAAATACATTGCCACAAATACAATTCCAACCTCAAGCATCAAATGCCGGACCACATAACTCGGGCGCCCACTTGTGCAGGAAGCCGTAACATTTTGGACTGATCTCAAAGTTGTACGTAATTTATCAATTATTCTTGGCATCGCAGCTTTCAATAGCTCGATCCATTCCGACATCGCAACTCTCACTAGCTCGATTCGTTCCGACATCGCAGCTCTCACTAGCTCAATTCGTGATACCATCTTCTTCGCCACTTTCATATTCGAGTTCAATGGAAATATGCTTCTCAGGCATACTTCGCAAAAATTCGTGGGAATATTTGTAAGTTCTTTTGTTATTCAATGCTTTGAGTGTATACCGATCTCCTGGCAATACTTGGGCCACCAAATATGGACCTTTAAACTTACTATCTAATTTGGTTTGATTTCTTTCTTCGTTCTTAATCAAAACATAGTCCCCGACCTTATGTCGTATAATAGTAGCTTTACAATTATCAAATCTTGCTTTATCGATTCTGGTATTGTTATCAATGTTCCGTTTTGCTATTTCTCTAACTTGATCTACATCAACATTGTTTTCTTGATTTACAACAGGCACAAGACCAAACGGACTGACTTATTTGCCAATAAGTATCTCTAATGGGCTAGATTTAGTCACTCTGTTGATGGTACAATTGAGGAATTATAGGCAGACAACGAATCTTTCCATTTCTTTGTATTTTTATACCCTGTACCCATTAAAAATGGGTGAAAAGGGTATCATAATATGGTGCAAATGTATGTAACAGGCAGAAGGAAGCATCTCCGACCCCATAAAGTATATATATTCTTGATCAGCATCAACAGCCGAGTCGATATAGCCATGTCCGTCTGTCCGTCCGTCCGTCCGTCTGTCCGTATTAACGCCTAGATCTTAGAAACTACAAGAGCTACAGACATGTGCTATAAATCGTTGGATAGGTAATTATCATACGCAGTAGAAGTTTGTTTTTTTTATTTTGATATCACCCCCCGTTCCCCCGCAAACAGCAAAAAACTGCCACAACCACGCTCCCCGCAAACCGCAAAAAACTGCCACGCCCAAAATTATTAACCTAATGCTATGCAATTCGGCATATGCGTTGGTGCTTATAAAAGCTATCTAATTTTTAAATTTAAACCAAATCGGATAAGAAACACGGAAGTTATGCCACATGAAAAATCTATGGCAAGGGAAGCAGAAGCGCAGCAAAACACGCATTGCGCGACGCCGACTGCGACGTTGACAGCGAAATGTGTATGGCTTTATGACACACGAAACTTATTTTCATAACCAAAATAATACCAAATTTATATTGTTATGGTCTTCTTTTCTAATAGAATATTGTTTCATTTATATTATTACTAAATAAATTGTAAGCATGTCTAAGGGTATACGGTATTTTGCAATCGGGAAACTCGACTGCTGCTACCTGCTGAACGTAGCTCGTAGGTTTTGGACAAATCTTCGAACAATTCATTATTACACAATTTAGATACAATGGATGAAGTTTTTTCATCTCTCTGCTGTTCGGCTAACAACCAGTTATTTGAAATTTTGGTCAGATTTATGCGTTTCTCGGCTACTCCTGACGAATTCTTAAAACTCTTTAGTATTGGGTTGCGAGACAGAAAGTTAACGTGGGCCATGCGTTCACCGGGTCTATACTGAATGTCAAATTCGAATTACATTACTTATTCTAGCTCCAGACAGTCTCAGTGAAGCAGCCTCCTTGATGAGCGAGCACTCAGCTCCGGAATCAAAACAAAATTGGAATGACTCACCAAATTGCAGCAATGTCCCTACGGGCTCAAGAACAGTCTTTGACAATGTTGCTAGGTTGTTGGTGTTGACCAGCCGCTCTTGACATGTCGCATTCCTGCCTCCTGTGACCGGACTTTCCGCAATTATAATATTTTATGAGCGAAAAGGACTTCGCTCGGTTTCCCGGCGGCGCTGATGTGTTGTCGTCTGAAGACTGGTCCTGTCTAGTGTCAAACGAGTAAGCTTTCAGTTGTTGATGTAGCTCGTTTCGAATGTCGATGTCAGCAGTGAAGACCAAATGTCGCAATCGCTGATCGATTCCAGCTGCATGTACCAGCGCAATGAAAACCGCAATGTGTTCCACGTTCCACGTTAGTGACTTCCAACTGGCCATAAGTAAAGTCACCATTCGGCTTGCATATAATGACAGGCATTTTCCTTCTGCGGGACGTCCGTTTAGCAGAGGCATAACAGTTGCAGCCAAAGTCTCCGTTCCAGCAAAGTGTTGCAGAAACAATTCTTTGAACTGCGTCCATGTTATCCCAGGGAAGCACTTCCTTTCAGCGAATTGCTGAGGGTCATCACAAGCGCACTGCCCTCCAGCTAATTTTCGGACAGGATGTAGTCTACTGTTAAACACCAGGACTGAGCATTTGAATTTTCTTGTTCAACGTTGAATTTTGGCAGCACAACAGAGATTGCGTTTTTGGATTGATTATTTGCATTTTGCACTTGTATTAAAAGTTCAGAAAAGTTACGATTTTGCGACTCCAAAATTGCAAAAAAACTATTTTCACGTGTAGGTGTTGGCAATCCCACTTCTGATGTCGGAGATATTGGTAGATTATATTTCGCTTCGGACTCTGAATCACTCACGCATCATGACGAAATGCGATTCCTTTGCATACACACATACCATCACACAGTGTTATCTCACCATGCTCATGCACACAATACTAATGCATGATCAATGGTACTTAATCGGTACCTCCTTTTCACACAGACGTCACCGCCACATACGCTCCCTCCCCTTTGCCCATACTCGCGGTCAGTCTAGGCTACGTAGCAACTAGAAATAGTTGTCTACCACGCTTCATGTTTGAAGCTCTCTGTATGTTTACAGAGAGAGAGAGTACAGAGACGAGAACATTGCAAACGAGATAAGCGGAATGTCACCATGCCACTCTGGCGGCAATGCTCGTTACATTTTGAATTTGAAAATATTCTGTTACAATGTTCGTTATAATTTGAATTTGAAAATAATCTGCGACATGTATATGTCGTAGAACGAATTTAATAGTGTGTTGAGATACTGTGCTTATTTGGAGGGGTCGCTGTATTATAGCAAGAAAAGAGATATGTGAGTGTTTTAGGAATTTGTGCGCAGCCAGGCGACAGCGAATATTAAGAGAGACTCTGATGCTGAGTGAGGTCTGATCGTAGGGCAAGAGAGTTAAAAGCAAAGAGAGGACAAATTATTCAAAAAGAAGCTTAGTGTAGCTCCATGTAATCCAGTCAGTCTCGTTGGTGGCCCAGTTACGAGCAGAACTAGTTAGCAGTTGCTGAGCACGATGGTAGCAACGCGTAATCAATCTTCGACATCAGAAGTGGGATCCGCCGTGCCTAAAAATCTTTTTCCTCCTTCTGGCACTTACTTGGCAACGTTAGAAACTCAGAACCGTAATCTTTTGGAGGTCATTAAATCTATCCAGACATCAAGGGCTCTAGCAGCGAAGACTAAAGTTCCATATGTCACCTTACAAAAATTTAACCCCGATTGCAGGGGGAGCTGACGGTTCAGCCTGGTTTACAACGGTAGATCACATTTTCGCCAACAACGTGATCGAAGGCAGCGGCTTAGTAATTGCATTGAGCAAGGCGCTAGAAGGCAGTGCATCACAGTGGCTGCTACAAGTATGCTTTCCTGGAATCACTTGGACTCAATTCAAAGAACGGTTTGTTCAACTGCTGCTATCCTTTTAAATGTTTTAAATTATTTAGAGGAAATCGCAGTGTCGTTAGCGTTGCCCCACATGGGACAAATTAACGACAATTCGCTACCACTGTAAAAACTCGGAACGAAGCATAACAACATTCACATCAATACATGCTTTTCACAAGCGTATTAGAGATAAGGATGCGTATTTGACAGGCCCAGTGCAAAAGAAATCAAAATTTTCATTACTGGTGAAATGTAATAATTGCGGAAAGTCTGGAAATTGGCAAATTTTGTGTAATATAAATATTGAAGAATGTTGTTTTGAGGTTTTTTTGCATGTTATTATGGATAAGTATCTTAAACATGATGATTTTGATAGGACGTGAAATTTTAAGCCAATGCTTTTAGGTAACAATGGATGCCGAAAAATTTATTATTTATAAAACAAAAATTGTAAATTCTTTAACAATAAGTGATTACAGCCACGTTATAGATACTAATGATGAACTGATTAAATCAGATAGCATAAAGATATCGGTAAAGAATCTTTTAAAAAAATACTCTAATTGGTTTATAAACGGAATTGCTCAGACTAGAGTCACAACAGGGCAACTGGAAATTAGACTAATAGATCCACAAAAGACAGTGCAACGCCGACATTTTAGGACCATATTGAAATCAAATATTATTCGCCACAGCTGTTCTCCATTTTCTAGTCCTATGATGCTAGTTAAAAAGAAACAAGTGAGAAAAGTTATCTTCGGCTTGCCGAAGATGGTATACCCTTGAAAACAAAAAAGTTTTCCGTACAAAGCCTTGTTTTTATATCGGTCGTTTGTATGGTAGCTATATGATATAGTTGTCCGCTCCAGACCAAACTTTCAAAATTCATGTATAACTATGTCAAATTAAGAAATGTTGAATTCAGTTGCAATAGCTTGGAAAACAAAAAAGTTTCCCATACAAAGACTTGTTTTCATATCGGTCGTTTGTATGGCAGCTATATGATATAGTGGTCCGATCCAACCGATTCTTAAACTTGATCTGCGTACAACAAAAATAATGATCTGGTAAATGCTAGCTTTAAAACTACTGGCTATTTTTTGCATAGAAACAGACGGACAGACGGACAGACGGACATGGCTATATCGACTCGTCTGTTGATGCTGATCAAGAATATATTCTTTGTGGGGTCGGAGATGCTTCCTTTAATGCGTTACACATTTCTGAACAAAATTATAATACCCTTTTTCAAGGGTATAAAAATGGGTAACTGAATAACTAATAACCCAATACTAAATGAGAACACAATTGCAGATAAGTACCCGTTACCTCTTATTTCTGATCAGATTACCAGGCTTCGGGGTATAAGATATTTTTCATGCCTCGACATGGTACATCCAAATTCGATCGAGCACCGCTTTTGTTAGACCAGAGGGGAAATGCGAGTTTCTGACCATGCTCTTTGTCTTAAAAAACGCAAAAAAACTTCTGTGTTTTAGCGCCCCATAATTAAAGCTTTGGGTAGTATAGCCTACACTTCTGCAATCGTCTAAATTTATAATGTCTTGATAGCAGCAGAAACAAAAGCATTATGCCGTCTTCAAGCAGTTATAGAAACATTAGGGATAGCCGGGTTTGGATTCATATGCGCATCTATACTCGAACAGTGCGGACGTGTTTATTTTCTGTGCTCCGAAAGTATACAAAAAAGTGAATAACTCCCAACAATTTACCAAAAAGTGAGCGAAAAGATGCTCATTGCGATGTATAATCGCTCATTAAAATAATTGTGCCATCTCCCGGCTTTTGAACAACTATTTTATTTCAAAGAAAATTAACAAACAAAAACTAAGCCACGAACTCTCACAATGACTTAAAACGACATTCACGCTTAACGTCAACAAGAACAAGACAAACGTCGTCTCTTATCGGTACGAAACAACTCGTGTTTCTCATTCGTGCACTTCGCGGAAGCTCGACACATAAACTTAAGCCAACAACGAACGAAGAGAACTGACCTCTCTTCCACGGCAACCAAAAATTCGACCTAATGAGGTCGAGGTGGTTAATGAACCACAGCGCTCGCAACAACAACAAATACTGCAACGGTATCAACCGTACGCACGGTGGCTACTGCAACGCTCGTTTCTGCTGAATTAGCAACAATGCCAAAAACAATGCAAACTGGGTTGGATCGCTATATCCAAATTGAAGGAAAATTGAGACCATAAATATTGCGGCTGGGAATAGAATCAAAATTCAACCGGCACACTCTAAGTCAGGGAGCTGAGACCCAGAAGTCCAACAGTTTTGGAATACTGGCAGATATTGATATGGATCTACCCCGCAGCACCTATATACATCCAAAAGAAAAGCTCGAATAATCTGGTTAACAATATATTTGAACTAGTTGGAAAAGACAATTTCCACATAATACCCCAAAAAAGGGGCAGCATTCACAAAACCAAGCTCCAGGTAAAAACTGAAAAGAACTTTAGGGCTCTTACACTCTACTTAAGCAAAAATAACAAATACTATTACACGTACCAACTAAAAAGTAGTAAGGGTCTGCAAGTCATTCACCAGGGTCTAGAGCCTGACGTAACACCCTCCAAGATCAAGCCGGTATTAAACGATAAGGGTTTGAAGGCGAAAACTGTCATTAACATCCTGAACAAAGACAGGAAACCGCAACTACTCTTTAAAGTCGAGCTGAAACCTGACACTAAAGCTATCAGGAAAAATTAATTTTTCACTTCAGTGCATCCTATTTACAAGCTACAGTTTCTTCTGCATCATAGAATTACTGTAGAAGAACCACACAATCGCAAAGGCTCCGTCCACCAAACTGATCCGACATCGAATCCCCCATCATCGACGCAACAACAAAGTAGCTTTGAAACTTTGATGCATACTATGCAGCAGCAAATAATCGAATTCATATCCTTCATAAGGACTACCATGCAAGACCTTAGGCGGAGCCAAAATATCCTCATGGAGATGCTTGTATCCCAAATCTCCAAATAATCAATGGCTCCTCTACGAATGTCATTGTGGAACGCAAACGGCGTTTCAAGGCATAAACTTGAGATAAAAATATCTCTCGAAACCTCATCAGTGCCGAATCTCTACCGGATCTATTATCTGACCACTCGCCAGTCCCCTTAAATCTCAACCTTCTCCAACGCCCTGAGAAAACAATGCAGACTAACAGATTAACATTAAAGAGAACAAACTGGAAAGATACAGAAAATACATAAGTTCACACATTGCGCTGAACCCAAGTCTAAACTTTGATGCCGAGATAGAATGCGCTAATCAAGCCGCGAAACAAGCTCGATTACGTGACTCCAGGTAGGCCCACATACTGGCCAGCAGATCCAAATAAGCTTCCGGACCTCATTGACTTCGCAATAATAAGAAAGATCCCAAGAAATATTATTAGGGCCGAGTCACTTTCAGAACTAACATCAGATCACTCTCCAGTTCTACTACAGATCACTCTCCAGCCCTACAGGCTGACAGACAACAGGACCAATTGGGCGAGGTACGCGAAATATGTTAGTACGCATATGGATCCAACTCATACGGTATTCACCGAGGGGGATGTTGATAGCCTGGTCAAATCGATCGAGAAAACGCTTGTTGTTGCAGCCAATCATAGCAAGGCATATCGCGAAATCGAGCAGCTACTTCTTCAAAAACGAAGACTAAGAATACAATGGCAGAATCACAGATACCCAACGGCTAAAGATGAACTAAATATATAGCTACACGTAGACTAACCAGTGCACTTAAGCTTAACGAAGCAAACGACCAGCATCTATATATCAAGCAACCATCGCCCACCAGCAAGAAAACCCTTTATTAAAAGCACACAAAAATATTCCGGCACCGGCAGAAACAGACGACGAAGACAGACCCAATGCGTTCGCCGATCACCAGCAGAAGGTATTCCAACCCAATTCAAATTGCCTTTCGGAAAAACATGGAACGATCGAACAGGTCAATCGGATCACAAAAGAAATTGGTACGGCTTTCGAGCACCAGGAATACTGGTCAACGTTAGTCTTAGATGTTGCACAAGCATTTGACCGAGTTTGGCTGGAAGGACTATTGCACAAGATAATGAACCTGCTTCTCCAGAACACACACAAAATGCTCCAAACTTATTCCTTCAAAAGAGTGTTCTCAACCAGGTGTAACAGTTCGACTTCACCTGACCACGATCGATGCTGGAGTAAGTGCTAGTGTGCTGGGCCCCGTTCTGTACTCACTATACACAGCAGACATGCCTACAAACCATCAGCTTACAACCTCTACATTTGCTGACGACACCGCAATACTTAGTCGATCTAGATGCCCAGCAAGGCAACAGAACAACTTGATTGACATCTTAAAATAGTGGAAGATAAACGAGATCAAAAGCAGACATTTAACCTTTAAATTTAGCAGACAAACCTGGCAACTCTATACCCTGACCAATACATTAATCCCACAAGCAGACGTAGTAACCTATCTGGGCATTCACCTTGATAGACGCCTCACCTGGCGGCGACATATAGAAGCCTAAAGGACTCATATGAAGCTTAAAACAGCCAATCTTTACTGGCTTATAAACTGCAACTCTTCCCTTAGTCTGGAATACAAGTAATCCTCTACAATACCGTGCTGAAACTCATCTGTACATACGGCTGTAATTTATGGGGATATTGAATTATACACCGAGCTCAGTCAACGATTCAATGAACTATCACTGGAGCACCATGGTACCTACGCAGCGAAAGCATCCAGAGAGACCTCCACATAAATCTGGTCAACGAGGAAATCCAGATTAAAAAAAAAGTAAACACCAAGCACGGCCATTGTTACTCTACATTGTTAATAATCTCAGTTATATAATTAAACTTTTATAATTATTGTTAGTATCACAATAAGAGAAGATACAATAAATAACACAATAAGTATGAAAAAAAAGTGTGCGCCCGTTCAGTCGTCTTAGCATGCCTTATCACGGCAGCGAGGCGCATTACCAATCCGTCTCTATCATCAGAAATAAAATCAAGGGGATCGGCAAGAGGGCTACTAGTTGCCCATAATACAGTCTTAAATTTCGATGCCATAATTGCTCGATAGGACTGCACCTACGCGGACAAAACTTCACTGCGTGTCCTTCGGCAGGGACTTAAGACGGCCAGGCAAGGGGAACTTGGCCTGACGAAGTATTATGACGACGTAGAGAAACGATTGATGATAACAACATTGATCACAAATAAGATCGTTATGACACACGAATCGGACAGTGCTATTTTATTCAATACTGAGGTTAGAGAAGATGCCCTCCATACATTCATTGCAGGTCTCAGGAAATCCTTGAGAGCCATAGTCCTACCGGCTCAACCCAAGGATTTGACCTCAGCTTTACCTTTAGCTAGGGAATCCGAAGCAACCATAGAACGCACTACCTTTGCTGCCACGTATGCAAGAGCTTTGGAGGATAGGGCACTATCAGTGAGTTCAAAGCTCACCTATGAGCAGCGAAAAAATCAAAGCCGCTAACGAGATCCACAGCGAAAAAATACCAGGGCCGAAGATGGCCAGGGGAAAACCCTCACTTTCATAAAAAATAAAAGTACGCCCCAACAGGATAATTAGCCCCAAAGCACAAGCAAATACCACAATCAGTCATCTGAGCCTATGGAATTAGGCTCCACTATGACACAGATTATGATTTGCGGTCAACCCGAAAATACCAGAAGCGAAAGTTCCCGAGGCCATAAAAGGCCAGGTTCCACACGTATGACAGGTCAAAGGCGTCAGAGAGTGCAAAATACCATGCAACAGGCTGACGATAAGAATGACAGCGAATATGAAAGCGCTGCCGCAGCGACCGTTACCGAAATAGATGAGGAGTCGGATGATAATGATCAGATAAATTTTTACAGGTAAGACAACTATAAATTCTAATCGATACAGGGGCGGGGAAAAACCACATCAAGCCCGTAAAGGAGCTAAAAAATGTGGTGCCGGTCGATTCCCCTTTCACAGTTAGTTCCATTCGTGGTTCTAACTGGGTTCACCAGAAATATGTGAATATGCGACAATGTAAATTTCACTTATGTGAATGACATTGCCGTACCAAAATCTGTAAAAATTGAATTTCAAAATATGATCACGAACAGATCTAAGGCGTTTTCGGCCTCTTCTGCCAAAATTTGGACAAGCGATGATAAGCCGGTATAGTCCAAACTATACCCGCATCCCGTGGGCGTATCTGAGTTCGTGAAGCGAGAAATCGCAGACTTATTGCAAAAAGGCATTATTAGAACTTCAAGGTCGCCTTACAACAACCCAACATGGGTGGTGGACAAAAAAGGCCATGACGATCTGGGGAATAAGAATAAGCGTTTGGTTATAGACTTTAGGAAACTTAACGAAAAAACCATCGCTGACAAGTACCCAATGCCGAATATTCCCATGATACTGCCGAATTTAGGTAAAGCCAAGTACTTTACAAGGCTAGATTTAAAGTCCGGCTATCACCAGATTTACTTGGTCGAGCATGACCGCGAGAAGACCTCCTTCTCAATAAATGGCGGAAGTATGAATTTTGTCGATTACTATTAGGTTTGAAGAATGCGGGAAGCATCTTTCAAGGAGCGATCGAAGACGTCCTACGAGAACAAATTGGAAAATCATGCTACGTTTACGTAAATAACGTCATGATTTTTTCCGAAAATTAGGAAGACCATGTTTGGCACATAGATTGGGTTTTAAAAAGCCTATGTGATGCCAACATGAAGGTGTCCAACGAAAAAACACACTTTTTCAAACAAAATGTTGAGTATCTGGGATTTATTGTAAACAACGACGGTGCAATAAACTGACCCAGAAAAAGTAAACGCCATAAAGGAGTACCCAGAATTTAGCTGGAATCCCAATTTAGCAGCCTACAGCTACTAAATGAATCCCCAAAGCGCAAAAAAACCGCTATTAGGGACTCCGTATGCACTGATATCGCTATTCAGCCCGATCAGCCGACGACAATGCAGCCGCTCATAACTCTTACTACCCCAAGAGCAGGAGTTCGAAACACAAACGTGGTTTCGGAATTTGACTCCATAGTCGAGCAGAACTCGTCTGAAATACCACCCAGGGTATCACTCCAAGTGATTCCTCCGGGACGAGTAGAGTCGACCCCCTTAAAATCCACTGCTAAGGGTAAACCACCGTCCGGACCCCCGGTACGGACTGATGTCGCGGTCTTACCAACCGTAACACCAAAGCCCTTACAGGTGATTCTCCCCTCTAAACATATATTTATTTCACGGTTGGCCCCTGACACCTCAGAGATTGATATCTCGGCTTATTTTTTTTTTTTTTTTTCCAATGTTTTTTCTTATTTATTGAATCTTCCCTTTTACTTAAGAGTCTAACAATAAGTTTTCAAATCTTATTCTAATCTAACTAAATATCATTTTATGAAATGATTCGTGCTGTGTGGCCTAACAAATTTAACGCTGGGCTGGTTGGTCGTTCCGGTGCAGTCGGCTTTGGCTGCATACTCGAGTAAGTTTTCTTGCAAGAGGATTTGGAGGCTAGTTTTTCATTATATTTAACTTTTTTCTCAGCTATTGTCTCAATGACAAGTTTTATTTGTAAGTCCCTGTGTATATTCTCATTCCGGAGATACCATGGAGCTCCAGTAATGATTCTCAGGACTATGTCGATGGCCATAGGTCCATATGGGTTTTAAGACGGAGTTATAAAGGAGGACTTTGTACTCCAAGCTTAGGGGAGAGCGGACGTTTATAAGCCAGTGTAGATCCCGTGCTTTTAGTCTGAGGTGCGTCGTCTTGGCCTCTATGTGTTTCCGCCAGGTGAGCCGCTTGTCCAGATGAATGCCTAGGTATGTAACGTTATCGGCTTGTGGGATGCACGTGTGGTTCATTACCAAGGGCGGGCAGCTTTGTTTGTTTAGGGTAAATGTTACCTGTTTGCACTTTTCTTCGTTTACTCGTATGCGCCAATCTGCAAGCCAATGTTCTACACAAGTTAGATGGCGTGCTAGCTGCATCGTAGCTTTTACTGGGCATCTGGATCGACTTAGAATTGCAGTGTCATCAGCGAATGTGGATATCGTTAGCTGGTCGTTTGTTGGGATGTCCGCCGTGTATAGGGTGTATAGAATTGGGCCCAGAACACTTCTTTGAGGCACTCCGGCTTCTATAATACAATCGTTTGAAGTGCTTGAACTGCATCTAACCGCGAACACTCTTTTATATAGATAAGACTTTAGAAGCTTATGTATGTTTTGAGGCAGCAGTTTGATTATTTTAAACATAAGTCCATCCAGCCATACTCTATCGAATGGTTGTGGAACGTCTAAGAATAGAGCTGTGCAATATGTTCAAAGGCAGTGCGAATTTCGGTTGTGATGCGGTTAACCTGTTCGATGGCTCCGTGTTTTGCCCGAAAACCAAATTGGTGCGATGGGAGTGTGTTGTTTGTTTTGAGGTGGGGGCTGATGCGTAGTAGCAGCACTTTTTCAAATAGCTTGGATAGACAAGTAAGTAAGCTTATTGGCCTGTATGATGATGGCTGTGTTTTGTCTTTCCCAGGCTTAGGGATCATAATAATAACTGATTTCTTCCACTTTTGAGGGAAGTATCCAATTTTAGTAATTGCGTTGAAGAGCAAGCAGATTCGTAGAACTGCACACTTTGGGAGCTCGATGATCATTTTCGGGGATATTAAGTCGTAGCCAGGCGATTTTCCAGTCTTAAGTTGCTCTTTAATGACTTGCGTTATCTCGCTTGGCCGAAATTCTATAGGATCTTGTGGTGCTAAGTCAGATGCAGTTAAAGGCGGGAGAGTAAATGAGTTAGTGGCTAGATTTGGTTTAAATACTTTTTTAAGATGATCAGCGAAGACTCTTGCTCTGTCCGTGTCACTGCGAGACCAGTTTCCGGTAGAGTTACGGAGGGGTACAACCGTTTCTGTTGGTGCCTGTAGGTTCCTGTGGCTTTTCCACAACGAGTTCTTTGTGCCTGTGGGCGTGAGATTCTCGATGTACCTTAGTTGTGCGTCCGCTTCTTCTTTCTTAAGCGCATTGGTAAGTCTGCGAGAAGCTGCTTTTAGTCTACTCTTTGCGCCAGGTGATCTGTGCTCCTGCCACTCTCTTCGAAGTCGTCGTTTTTCAAGGACAAGCAGTTCAGTATCTCTACTTGTCTTGTTGAACTTTGGGCTGCATACATAATTGTCTTGCGGAGTTGACGCTTTTGCTGCTGCAACGAGTATTGATTCTATGTTATCGGTAAGCTGATCAATGTCTTGTTCGGTTTCCAGGGGGCTAGAAAAGCCGGTATGGGAACAAACATATTTTTTGTACCTCGCCCAGTTGGTCCTGTTGCTTGTGAGCCTATGCGGTCGCTCGATGTGTTGTAGCTGGTACAAGAGATGAAAGAGCACCGGACAGTGATCAGTTGAGAGCTCTGGAAGTGCCTCAGCTGTGATCATGGATTGGGGTATCCTTTTGTGATGGCAAAGTCGATCAAATCTGGAAGCTTCATGGGATCTGCTGGCCAGTATGTAGGCGCTCCCGGGGAAACATAGTTTAGTTTGCGTTGCGGATTAATGATTGCGTTGTACAGCTGTTTTCCTTTAGGGTTCGCTATCCGAGATCCCCAGTACATGTGCTTGGCATTCCAATCGCCAGCTGCAACAAACCTTTCACCAAACGAGTCAAAAAGTGTTGTGAATTTTTCTTCGGAGATTGTGAAGCGAGGTGGGCAATAGACAGCAGCCAGAGTGAGAGCACCGTTGTGGCATTGGAGGTTTATAGAGGTGCATTGTAAGCAGTCTTCTTGCCAATTACCAAGAAAGTGGTGCTTAATTCGCAATCGTATTAGTATGCCAGTGCCTCCATGGGCCTTGCCATCCGGGTGATTCGTAAAATAAAATGTATATCCTGGTATTTGGAAGTTGTACTTTTCGGTAAGGTGAGTCTCTGAGAGTAGCAAAACGTCAATGTTTCTGTCGGCTAAGAACTGAGCGAGTTCTAGCTTGTGCCGCGAAACGCCATTAGCGTTCCAGGTAGCGATTATTAAGGGAGTCATTATCCTGATTTAGAGGAAACATTTCAATAAGGATGTTTTGGTTCCTCATAATCTGTTGCATAGTTTCTTGCATGAAGGTCATGAAGTTGTTCATGCTTTGCTGCATCGAAAGCATAAGCTTGAAGCGCTTTTGGCCAATTGGCTGCTGTTGTTGTGTGTTTAGTTGGTCGATTTTATGCTGGACGCTGGAGGTGACTGCTGTTGGTACTTGGATCCCTGATTTTAGTACACTTGCAAAGGAAGAGTTTGGTATTGTTCGGTGGCTGGCAGACGAAGGTATGTTAGTTGTAGTCGGTTCCATTTCTTTGTGAATTGTTGGTGTGATACGATACGAGCTGAATCCACTCGTTTGTTTAGGCGACTCTTGAGTTCCTTGTAAACAATGCATCCTCGCCAGTTGGCTGTGTGTTTTTCGCCACAGTTGCTGCATAACTTAATTGAACTGTCGTTTTTATTCTTAGGACAGTTTACAGTCCTGTGGGCATCGCTGCAAACGACGCAGATGGATTTTAGGGTGCAGTACGCTTTGGTGTGTCCATATTCTTGGCAGTTGGTGCACTGCACAGGTTGCCTGCGCTTGTGTGGCTCTTCTACGGTTATTCTTCGGTGCAGTAAATACTGTAGCTTATATATAGGATGTACTTCATTTTTGTTGTTTTTCTGACTCGATGGCTCCAGTTCGACTTTAAAGAGTGGCTGCGGCTCTTTGTTCCTGTTGAGGATGTTGATCACCGTTTTGGCGTTGAAGTTCTTTTCCTTTAGTGCCGCGATAATTTCGGATGAGGTCACGGATGACTCTATTCCTTTGATGACAACCTGCAATCCTTTGGCACTTTTCAGCTGGTAGGTATAGTAACTCTTCCCAGCTTCGTCTAGGTACTTGGTCACTGACCGGTGGCTAGACTCATCCTGAGTCTGCACTTTCGTTTCTTGTATGTTGCCCTTAGTAAGAGGTATAACATGGAACTTGTTCTCTCCAATAATTGCAACTAGTTTGTTAACCAGCGCATTTGAGGTTTTCTCACGTATATATATTGGTGGCGGCTTTATCTTCTTCTGCTCCTGTTCCTGCTCTTCACAGTCATCCAGTAGTGCAAACTTATTTGAACTTGGCGCGTTGGCGCGATTTATTTTTGGCTGATTACCAGCCTGCTTGTGTTGCGGGCTTAGCTTTCGCTTTATTTGGATGTAGCGATCCAGCCCTGTTTGGCAAAGTTTTTTGTTTTGTTTTGGTTCTTGTCCGCTTTCGGTTTCAAGAGTCGGTGTGAGTGCCTTTGCATTCGTTGTTGTTGATTCAGCGGAATTGTACACCGCTGTCGGTATTGAGCATAGAGTTGTTGTTGATGTTGTTGCAGTTGTTGTTGCTAAAGGTGCGGTTGCAGTAGATATAGTGATTAATGTACTGGTAGTTAAAGAACTTGACACCGTTTGGGATGGGGAGAGGGTGAGAGAGACGCTCTCAGTGCGTTTGGGTTCACTTCGTGCAGTCAGAAGCATTGGTGAGCAAGACCGTGATCGTGTGCTTTCTGCAGGTGCTAGGTCATTGACCGGGTGGGTGGTTTGGCACTCGCGGGCGTTAGACACGACGGTGAAGTATGCATTGTTCCGCTGCAAGGAGAGTCGTCGCTCGTCTTGCTCTTTTTGCCGCTGAGCGCGCAATTCGCGTTGGCTCATTTTACAACGATTGATTTGTTTGTTGTCTATGGTTTTTTTATACCCTTGAAAAAGGGTATTATAATTTTGTCCAGAAATGTGTAACGCATTAAAGGAAGCATCTCCGACCCCACAAAGTATATATATTCTTGATCAGCATCAACAGCCGAGTCGATATAGCCATGTCCGTCTGTCCGTCTGTCCGTCTGTTTCTATGCAAAAAATAGACAGTAGTTTTAAAGCTAGCGTTTTGAAATTTTTACCAGATCATTATTTTTGTTGCACGCAGATCAAGTTTAAGAATCGGTCGGATCGGACCACTATATCATATAGCTGCCATACAAACGACCGATATGAAAATAAGTCTTCGTATGGAAAACTTTTTTGTTTTCCAAGCTATTGCAACCGAATTCAATATTTATCCATTCGACATAGGCATACATGATTTCTGAAAGTTTGGTCCGGATCGGACCACTATATCATATAGCTGCCATACAAACGACCGATATGAAAAAAAGTCTTTGTATGGAAAACTTTTTTGTTTTCCAAGCTATTGCAACCGAATTCAACATTTATCCATTTGACATAGCCATACATGATTTGTGAAAGTTTGGTTCGGATCGGACCACTATATCATATAGCTGCCATACAAACGACCGATATGAAAAAAAAGGCTTTGTATGGAAAACTTTTTGTTTTCAAGGGTATACCATCTTCGGCAAGCCGAAGATAACTTTTCTCACTTGTTTTTTTTTAGTTTTACTTCATTATTCCACACACAGAAAGTTTTGTAAGATAGCAATTTAACATTGCCAATAGCGTCTCTTTCGCTTTCGATTTGTGTATTTATTTTGTGTTATTAATTATTCGCTTTACTAAAATCAGGTGGTTTTATACGGAGCTCGATGAAAACACGTCTGACTTCGTTGACGACCAATAACCAATATCTCGGCTTATATCCAAGCCAAATCCAAGGCCGTTGTTAGAGTGGAGGACATTAGGAAATTTAAATATTCTTATTCAAGGCTTACGTCATCTTTTAAGATACGTGTACCTTTGCAGATGTTCGATACGATCTGTTCGCCCAGCTTTTGGCGGGAGAACATATTCGTACAAGAACATCAGCCGAGTACAGTAAAAAAAAGTTAATAAGCCTGTGGGAGTTAAACTCCCAAAGCCTAAAAACCCTTTACCATCTTCGTCTCCCGTACCTAAACCTTTATCCTCAAAAAACGAACAACATCTATCACCCTTACCTATCAAAACACTAGGGGGCTTCGTAGTAAGCTCCCTAAACTGTATTCTGGGATCCTTTGCATCCCAGATTGTAGTTTTCACAGAGACCTGGTTAAAGCCGGAGATTTTCAGTTCCGAAATTTTCCCAGACAGGTACACCACTTACAGACGGGACCGACCACTACGAAGGGGAGGAGGAGTTCTAATCTCTGAGGACTCCGACTTCGATCCTGAAGAGGTTAAGTTACCGAATCTTAGTGATATTGAATTCCTATGTGTCAAAATCACTATGTCGCTTCAATCAATATTCATAACATGCTCATATTTACCACCTTCTTCTGAACCACCTACATACTGGCACCACTTATCTGCCATTCAGCTGGTTTGGAACCGCATGTCTGACAGTGACCTTTTAGTGACTCTAGGGGATTTCAATTTACCTGAACTTATCTGGTCAAACATCGAGAATTCACCATCTTTAACACTCTCAACACATCACGATTTTACTGAGGGTATGTTCGACATATCCCTTGGTCAAATTAACCACGTAAGGAATTCTTTAGGTCGGCTTCTAGATCTATGTTTCGCTTCTGACCCATATGGAATAACCGTTTCCAGAGCCATGCCACTTTCGCTCCCAGAAGATCCTTACCACCCAACGCTTGAGGTTTCGATCGAAACTCTTACTGCTAGCAACCTTCAGTCTCGCCATGGAGTTCATAAAACTCTCTGCTTTCGTAAGGCTGATTTTCAGAGACTACGCAATTTAATTTCTTTATTTGATTGGTCCGATCTGTGGGAATGCACCGATATTAATATAGCTTTAGAAACATTCTACAAAACGCTTAACGTTTTCTTCGACTCTTCCGTGCCATGGAAGTATCCATCCGTCTCGACCGACCCTCCTTGGTTTACAAGGAGCCTTAAAAACTTAAAATACATTAAAACAAGTGAGAAAAGTTATCTTCGGCTTGCGGAAGATGGTATACCCTTGAAAACAAAAAAGTTTTCCATACAAAGACTTGTTTTCATATCGGTCGTTTATATGGCAGCTATATGATATAGTGGTCCGATCCGACCGATTCTTAAACTTGATCTGCGTGCAACAAAAATAATGATCTGGTAAAAATTTCAAAACGCTAGCTTTAAAACTACTGTGTATTTTTTGCATAGAAACAGACGGTCAGACGGACATGGCTATATCGACTCGGCTGTTGATGCTGATCAAGAATATATATACTTTGTGGGGTCGGAGATGCTTCCTTTAATGCGTTACACATTTCTGGACAAAATTATAATACCCTTTTTCAAGGGTAGAAATAGACTCCTTAAGAGACATAAGACAACTGTCTGTAATGTAACTTTCTCAAGATAATTAGTAGCCCGGTCAAATTTCACCGTGCATAACGCTGAGTGTTATAAGAAATATATATAACGCTGTCGGATCCAGTTTACTCAGGATCCGAAGCAGTTTTATAATTTTGTTAACACTAAGCGTAAGCAGGTATCTTCTCCCCCCCCCTAATTTCGTTTGAAAATGTATCTGCGACTACTGATCAGGGTATTGCCGATCTATTCGCAACTTTCTTTCAAACAACGTACTCATTTCCTACAATTATGGATCAGCCTTATTCATATAACATTCCATCAGCTAATCTTATTTTCAGACCAACTTTCTACGAAAGCACTGTATTATCGGATCTTCTGAGGGTGAAACCAGTCTATTCGCCAGGTCATGATGGTGTTCCTGGCTGTGTACTGAAAAACTGCGCTAGGCCATTGTGCAGACCCCTTCTTAAACTTTTCTCTTTGTCTCTGGAAACTTCGATTTTTCCCCAAATGTGGAAGGAATCGTTCATAATTCCCTTACACAAAAAAGGAAAAAAAATCGGATGCTACAAACTATAGAGGAATCTCTCAATTGTCAGCAATTCCAAAGCTTTTTGAAAAATTGGTAACACCACATCTTCAACAACTTTGCAGTTCAATTATTTCTCCATGCCAGCATGGTTTTATAAAGCGTCGCTCCACCACCACAAACCTCTTGGAGCTGACCTCCTTTATTATAATTGGCTTCCGTAAAGGCCTTCAAACAGATGTTATCTACACTGATTTTAGTAAAGCAACCACTCTCTCCTTTTGAGTAAAACTTAGTATCCTAGGATTTCCCTCAGACCTTCTCACATGGATTTCCAGCTACTTAGCTGGGAGAACCCAACGTGATCTTTTTAAGGATGTACACTCTCGTCTTGTTAGTGCTACATCGGGAGTCCCCCAAGGAAGCCATCTTGGGCCACTACTTTTCACTATCTTTATTAACGACCTACCCCCTGGCATAACGAACTCTCTGGTTCTTATGTATGCAGACGACGTTAAGCTTTGTCTTCAATACAAATCCCCTTCTGCCCAATATAACTTTCAGTCAGATTTGGACAATCAAGAGTGGTGTTCCACCAATCTCTTAAAACTTAATGGGTCAAAATGTAAACTTATGTCTTTCTATCGCTCGTGCCCTAACCAGGCGACATACTTTCTCTTTGGGATCTCCTTAGATAGATTAACCCAGGTTAACGATCTTGGTGTCCTGTTAGATACTAAACTTAAATTTTCCGACTACATTTCTATGATGGTTAATAAAGCCAAGGGCGAGCTTGGCTTCATTAAAAGATGGTCTAAGGAATTCAATGAGCCTTATATTACTAAAACTTTATACGTATCTTTAGTACGTCCAATTCTGGAGTACGGGTCATGCGTCTGGAGCCCTCAGTATGGGGTTCATCAAGATCGCATTGAATCCGTTCAAAAGATTTTCTTGATGTTTGCACTTAGGGGACTCAACTGGGATGCAAGTCTTCACCTCCCATCTTACTCTAACAGACGCCTTCTAATTAATTTACCTTCCAATCGTAGAAAGATGCTTGGGGTCATTTTCCTTTATAACCTTATTAATGGTAATATAGACAGCCAGCATCTACTAACACGACTAACATTTAACATTCCAAATAGACGTACTAGACATTTTAGTCCCCTATTCCTAAGTTGTTGTAGATCTACATATGCCCAGCATGAGCCTTTCTGGGTTTTATGTTCTGACTACAATGACTTATACTCTATAACTTCACTCTGCACGTCCACTTCTATCAAATCCTCAA
This sequence comes from Drosophila merina, assembly GCA_035047645.1. NCBI lineage: Eukaryota > Metazoa > Arthropoda > Insecta > Diptera > Drosophilidae > Drosophila > Drosophila merina. The sequence continues at coordinate 474,030 of JAWNPH010000050.1, read as the reverse complement.
TTCTCACCTACCTTTCAGAGCAACAAACGAACTCTACTTTTTCCTCGTAATCTTTTCTAAACTTTATTCTCTCGGGTCTATCCCCGCGATCCGAGCCGTACGATAAACGGCAGCGCCCCTCGGGCGGTTGGGCGGGAGGTGGGCTGTACGTTATGCAGTGGGAGCCGCGCGAAAAAGAACCGACAAATCTGTATGAGCTTAGGTCATTTTTGGGCCTGGCCAGTTATTATCGATATTTCGTTAAAGACTTTGCGGCAATCGAAAGTCTTCTAGCTGAAAGGCGAAAATGGGTCCGTCAGCAAACACATGTCTAAGAAAACTCCTATTGACTTCGGCGACTTGCAGAGAGATGCATTCGAGAGGATAAGAAATGTTTTGGCTTCCGAAGATGTAATTCTCAGATACCCTGATTTCAGGCAGCCGTTCGATCTGGCAACAGATGCTTCCGCGAACGGTATCGGCGACGTTCTATCGCAAGAAAAAAGAACTATTACAATGATCTCTAGAACCCTCAAAGAAAGGGAGTCACACTATGCCACGAATGAAAGAGAGTTGTTGGCCATAGTGTGGGCTTTAGGCAAGTTACAGCACTATTTGTAAGGCACTCGCGATATCAACATTTATACAGACAACCAGCCTTTGACATTCGCGCTGTCCGATCGAAATCCTAATCCGAAGATAAAAAGATGGAAAGCGTACATAGACGACCGTAACGAGAAAATCCATTACAAGCCGGGTAAAGAAAATCATGTGGCCGATGCTCTCTCCAGGCAGAATATTAACGCCTTACAGAATGAGCCTCAGTCAGACTATTCACAGCGAACTTTCACTGAAACGACAGATCAACCACTAAACTGCTTCAGAAATCAAACCATTATAGAAGAAGCATGTTTCCAGCTAAAGCGAAGCTTAGCTTATTCAGTTTCGCCAACAAAGGCAGCATATTAAAAATGCTGTTAGAAATTATCACGGCAGAGCACAAACACCCATACCAAGTTACACCGGCGAAATGTTTCACATTGATATCTTCTCAACCGATAGGAAGCAATTCCAAACATGCGTTGATAAGTTTTGGAAGTTTGCGGTGGTACAACCAGTGCAGTCCAGAACAATAGTGGACATCCCAGGGCCCTTGCTTCAACTCGCGAATTTATTCCCTTAAGTCAAGACAATATATTCCGATAATGAGGCCGCTTTCAATTCTGAAACCATCACTTCCTTACCGAAAAACAGCTACCACATCGACATTGTGAACCCAGCCCCTCTACATAGCTCGTCAAACGGTCAGGTGGAACGGTTCCACAGCACCTTGACGGAAATCGCCAGGTGTCTTAAGTTAAAATAGCGATACTGTAGAACTAATCTTGGGGGCAACTGTCGAATATAACAGGACCCTACACTCAGTAACTCATGAGAAACCGTTTGAGATTCTCCACACGGGATCCGATGATCGCTGCCTAGATATTAAAGACAGGTTGATAAAAGCCAAGCAGAACAACATTGAAAGATGCAACCCAGCTAGAAGAAACCATGTCTTTGAGGTAGGAGAAGAGGTATTTGTCAAAAACAATAATAGGTTAGGGAACAAGCTGACCCCATTATGCACGGAACAAAAAGTGCAGGCAGACCTGGGAACGTCTGTTCTCATTGGTCCATAAGGACAACCTCAAGTAGGCACCCTCACTTATAACATGCAAGTAAGCCATATTTATATAATATATTTATAATATATTTATATATTTATAATAGTAAACCAGATTTAAGTTAAAACATCGTGGGGTCACTCTACGTTTGGATTGCAGGTTCGCCCTCACAACGCTCATCACCCTAGCATTGACAAATGCACGGATCACTTTTCTCACGGCAAATACATCCCAGTCGTAGACGGAGATGTAATTGTGTTTGAACAACGTAACTACTTGAGACACGTGAGCAACCTTTCTGAATTCACTAGTATTGGAGATGAGACAGAAAAACTGTCCGAGTCCTTTCCGCAGGTGCATATGCGCAAGTTACTAGATGTCGATACAGATCACTTGAGAACCTTGTTGTCCGTCTCTAAAATACACCATAGAATTGCATGAAGCTTAGATTTCTTGGGGACAGACCTTAAAGTGGTTGCGGGAACCCCTGATACCTCGGATTTTTTTTAAAATCAGGATGACAGAGGCTCAGCTAGTGGACTCAAATTACAGGCAGATTACCATAAATTCAGAAACCCAAAAACAAATTAACCGACACCATTATTAGAATTATTAAAGCCCTAAAGAACGACTTTGTTGACACCCCACATTTGTACGAGGCACTTCTAGCGATAAATAGAATGATGACAACAGAAATAAAAAAATTTAATTCTCACTGTAACATTGGCGAAAGCTAACATAGTAAATCCAAAAGTCCTTGATCATGCCGATATAAAATCACTCATTGGACAAGATATTCCAATAGTTTGTTTATTAGAAGCCGCTAGAATAAAGGTCCTCCGATCCGATGACATAATCCATATACTAAAAGCCTTTCCTAGAGTCAAAGTTAGGTGTAAGAAGGTCTCCGTCTACCCGGTATCACACTATCAAGTAATCCTAAGACTTGATGAGGACACGTTGGCAGAATGTGAAGCAGACACCTTTGCGGTCATCAAGTGCACGGAAACCACGGACGACATCTTCTGCGAGCGGTCTCCTCGCGAAACCTGTGCTCGTTTGCTCCAAGCGGGAAACACGGAGCAAATGTTATACTCAACCCAGCCACCTGAGGGCAATAATGCCCGTAGATGACGGCGTCGTTATCATCAACGAGGCGACAGCCCGCATCAGCACGGATGGCGGCCCAGAGGTGCTCGTCAAAGGAACGCACCTGCTAACCTTCGAACGTTTAGCCACCATCAATGGAATGGAGTTCGTAAATATGCGAAAAACATTGGAGAAGGAGCCTGGCATAGTACGATCACCACTACTAAACATTGTCGGCCATGACCCTGTGCTGAGCATACCCTTGCTACACCGCATGAGCAACAACAATCTAGGCTGAAGCCTAGCCTTGGATGAATCCAAGGTTTCAAGGACGAGGTTGACGCCGCGGGCTCCCCCAAACTTTGGTTCGTGGCTGGAGTGATCCTGAACGTTGGTCTGATTGGTTCATTTATCCTTTTTTTGGCATTAAGGAGAAAACGAGACTCCATCAAGATACACCGAGCGATTGATAAGCTTAATACAACCGAGGACGGTCTTAAATCTGAGGAGGGGGGTAGTTAACAATTGAAAAGAGTACTCGATATATCTTATTCAGCAACTAAGTAGTTTTACATAAATACTCGTAATACCCTAGCAACTAAGTAGATTGACAAAAACAATGCTGACGCGCCCAAGATGAGTTCAGCACCCTGCGATATCCGGAGTGCCGAATTGCAATACATGAAATGCTGAGTCGGCGTGCCGACCACGATTTTATGGCGTGATGCATTGGAGCTAGGGTAGACTTATGTTTCAATATATTTTGTACTTCAGTTCTGTCTAAGATACGAAAGCTTACGTTTTATCAATAAAACATAGCTCCGGCATTGTCGTAAAACCTTGTCTTATTATTAATATAATTGACGAGCCATAAGGCCGGTGATTAGAGAGGAAGTAAACTCTTCACCATAAATTTCATAAGAAGACTGCCCTCCACAACTGCAGTACGACTGCACAGTTCCAGGATAGCAGCTAACGCCGCTGGACTTCACTTCAACCTGCCACGCCTCCTACATCGACGCAGGAGAGGATTACACCTATAATCACAAAACAAAACATAATACTACCAATGGGACACCCGATGATATCTTCATTGATGCAGGAACCTCTGAATACAACCCTTAGGCAAATAAAATTCATAAAATCAACACGAATTCGAGGTCGATACTAGATACAAACAATCTCCGTTAGTAAAGTCAAAGACAACCAGTTCATTTAAAAAGAGGAATAGAGGAAGAAAAATCATACATTACGAATCAAAATTCAAAAAGAAATGAAAGTAATTATGTATTTTTGATAATTTGATAATTTGAGGGAAAACCCCAATGACGACATCAACGTAATTAAAGAACTACTAGATTAAAGACGTTTTAATCATCATAACTTCGCTATTATCTTTTATCAAAATTACAAAACAACAAAGTATCGAAATCAACCACATGAAGGCTCCAAATGGAGAAATATGAATATCATTATCTAACAGTAAACATTTACAAACCGAAGAAACTTATGAAAATTTTTTTAAATCAGCCCAAGAATTTAAAGAGGTAATTCGTATTTAATATTCAATAGATAAACTTAGTCGCGAAATAAACGGTATTAAAAATGTTAATCGCAACAAAAGAGGTCTATTTAACATAGTCGGAACAGCATAGAAATATCTTTTTGGTACATTAAATGAAGTAATGAATAACTAAAATACCAAGATGAATGGAATAAGAAAATAGAAATTCTAGTATTCAGCCTACAACAATTCACAGAATATATCCAAGATATTTAATTAGGTATGCAAAGAACAAAAGTCCCAATATTCGAAATAATTCACATGAGCAAAATAATATTTTAACAGAAAAAATAAAAGATAAATACAATTAGTAGATAATAAAACGTTCAGGGGGAAGTTAAAGAAACAAATATTTAATGATTGTATAACTGGTACAATAAAACAAACTGTTACAAAATGTTAATACACTAACAGAGAAAAATTTTCAAATAAATTACATAGAACTCAACATATTACTTGGAATATGCCAAAAACAGAAGTAAATCAAAACTTTATTAAAAATAAAATACCAATTGAAGGAAACAATTTCATTAAAATTTATAATTTTTTAATCCAATTGCAAGAATTTTCAATTTCAAATACGGTATTAGATTATACCCAAAACATTTATTTTAGAAATAAAATAACAAAATTAGAACCTTTGTTCACATATTAAAACAAAAAATATAATACAAACAAACAAAACACAACAACATATTCCTAAAATTAACATTAACTACATTGGCCATAATGACAATAAGCCTAATATTGTATCTAGTTTATAAGTTTAAGAACATACCTATTGAACTAGTTGTACAATACGTTAAGCCTAAAGAAGAAGAAACCAATGTAAATCAAAATAATAAAATGTAATAAAAAACAGAAATGGAAATTCCATCTCTATATGCAAAAGTAATTCCGTGAGGACAGGCAAAATTCAAGGAACGGGGAGTGACATATCAAAATCTCCTTGTATCCCATTGACCAATACATTTCTTGTAACCCATTGTAATTGTATCATACAAATCGCTCAGATGTAATATGTACTAAATCAGCATATTTAAACACGCACCCTAAGTGCAATCGGTCATTAACATTTCCATGCCCGATCAGATATAAACATAAAGTCCAATCGGTCATACCAACCATTAAACTGCTTCAGAAATCCAACCATTATAGAAGAAGCATGTTTCCAGCTAAAGCGAAGCTTAGCTTATTCAGTTTCGCCAACAAAGGCAGCATATTGAAAATGCTGTTAGAAATTATCACGGCAGAGCACAATCGTGCTCACAGAGCGGCTCAGGAAAATACCAAGCAAGTATTCCGCGATTTTTATTTTCCCAAAATGAGCAGCTTAGCAAAGAAAGTGGTTGCAAATTGCAGAGTATGCACCAAAGCCAAATATGACAGGCACCCAAAAAAAGGAAGAGCTCGGGGAAACACCCATACCAAGTTACACCGGCGAAATGTTTCACATTGATATCTTCTCAACCGATAGGAAGCAATTCCAAACATGCGTTGATAAGTTTTGGAAGTTTGCGGTGGTACAACAAGTGCAGTCCAGAACAATAGTGGACATCACAGGGCCCTTGCTTCAACTCGCGAATTTATTCCCTAAAGTCAAGACAATATATTCCGATAATGAGGCCGCTTTCAATTCTGAAACCATCACTTCCTTACCGAAAAACAGCTACCACATCGACATTGTGAACCCAGTCCCTCTACATAGCTCGTCAAACGGTCAGGTGGAACGGTTCCACAGCACCTTGACGGAAATCGCCAGGTGTCTTAAGTTAAAATAGCGATACTGTAGAACTAATCTTGGGGGCAACTGTCGAATATAACAGGACCCTACACTCAGTAACTCATGAGAAACCGTTTAAGATTCTCCACACGGGATCCGATGATCGCTGCCTAGATATTAAAGCCAGGTTGATAAAAGCCAAGCAGAACAACATTGAAAGATGCAACCCAGCTAGAAGAAAACATGTCTTTGAGGTAGGAGAAGAGGTATTTGTCAAAAACAATAATAGGTTAGGGAACAAGCTGACCCCATTATGCACGGAACAAAAAGTGCAGGCAGACCTGGGAACGTCTGTTCTCATTAAGGGGAGGGTGGTCCATAAGGACAACCTCAAGTAGGCACCCTCACTTATAATATGCAAGTAAGCCATATTTATATAATATATTTATAATATATTTATATATTTATAATAGTAAACCAGATTTAAGTTAAAACATCGTGGGGTCACTCTACGTTTGGATTGCAGGTTCGCCCTCACAACGCTCATCACCCTAGCATTGACAAATGCACGGATCACTTTTCTCACGGCAAATACATCCCAGTCGTAGACGGAGATGTAATTGTGTTTGAACAACGTAACTACTTGAGACACGTGAGCAACCTTTCTGAATTCACTAGTATTGGAGATGAGACAGAAAAACTGTCCGAGTCCTTTCCGCAGGTGCATATGCGCAAGTTACTAGATGTCGATACAGATCACTTGAGAACCTTGTTGTCCGTCTCTAAAATACACCATAGAATTGCATGAAGCTTAGATTTCTTGGGGACAGACCTTAAAGTGGTTGCGGGAACCCCTGATACCTCGGATTTTTTTAAAATCAGGATGACAGAGGCTCAGCTAGTGGACTCAAATTACAGGCAGATTACCATAAATTCAGAAACCCAAAAACAAATTAACCGACACCATTATTAGAATTATTAAAGCCCTAAAGAACGACTTTGTTGACACCCCACATTTGTACGAGGCACTTCTAGCGATAAATAGAATGATGACAACAGAAATAAAAAATTTAATTCTCACTGTAACATTGGCGAAAGCTAACATAGTAAATCCAAAAGTCCTTGATCATGCCGATATAAAATCACTCATTGGACAAGATATTCCAATAGTTTGTTTATTAGAAGCCGCTAGAATAAAGGTCCTCCGATCCGATGACATAATCCATATACTAAAAGCCTTTCCTAGAGTCAAAGTTAGGTGTAAGAAGGTCTCCGTCTACCCGGTATCACACTATCAAGTAATCCTAAGACTTGATGAGGACACGTTGGCAGAATGTGAAGCAGACACCTTTGCGGTCATCAAGTGCACGGAAACCACGGACGACATCTTCTGCGAGCGGTCTCCTCGCGAAACCTGTGCTCGTTTGCTCCAAGCGGGAAACACGGAGCAAATGTTATACTCAACCCAGCCACCTGAGGGCAATAATGCCCGTAGATGACGGCGTCGTTATCATCAACGAGGCGACAGCCCGCATCAGCACGGATGGCGGCCCAGAGGTGCTCGTCAAAGGAACGCACCTGCTAACCTTCGAACGTTTAGCCACCATCAATGGAATGGAGTTCGTAAATATGCGAAAAACATTGGAGAAGGAGCCTGGCATAGTACGATCACCACTACTAAACATTGTCGGCCATGACCCTGTGCTGAGCATACCCTTGCTACACCGCATGAGCAACAACAATCTAGGCTGAAGCCTAGCCTTGGATGAATCCAAGGTTTCAAGGACGAGGTTGACGCCGCGGGCTCCCCAAACTTTGGTTCGTGGCTGGAGTGATCCTGAACGTTGGTCTGATTGGTTCATTTATCCTTTTTTTGGCATTAAGGAGAAAACGAGACTCCATCAAGATACACCGAGCGATTGATAAGCTTAATACAACCGAGGACGGTCTTAAATCTGAGGAGGGGGGTAGTTAACAATTGAAAAGAGCACTCGATATATCTGATTCGGCAACTAAGTAGTTTTACATAAATACTCGTAATACCCTAGCAACTAAGTGGATTGACACAAACAATGCTGACGCGCCCAAGATGAGTTCAGCACCCCGCGATATCCGGAGTGCCGAATTGCAATACATGAAATGCTGAGTCGGCGTGCCGACCACGATTTTATGGCGTGATGCATTGGAACTAGGGTAGACTTATGTTTCAATATATTTTGTACTTCAGTTCTGTCTAAGATACGAAAGCTTACGTTTTATCAATAAAACATAGCTCCGGCATTGTCGTAAAACCTTGTCTTATTATTAATATAATTGACGAGCCATAAGGCCGGTGATTAGAGAGGAAGTAAACTCCTCACCATAAATTTCATAAGAAGACTGCCCTCCACAACTGCAGTACGACTGCACAGTTCCAGGATAGCAGCTAACGCCGCTGGACTTCACTTCAACCTGCCACGCCTCCTACATCGACGCTGGAGAGGATTACACCTATAATCACAAAACAAAACATAATACTACCAATGGGACACCCTGTGAAAGAGGTAATTCGTATTTAATATTCAATAGATAAACTTAGTCGCGAAATAAACGGTATTAAAAATGTTAATCGCAACAAAAGAGGTCTATTTAACATAGTCGGAACAGCATACAAATATCTTTTTGGTACATTAAATGAAAATGATAAAGAAGAATTGGAAAAGAAAATACAAAAAATAGATGAAAATAGTATTCATGTAAATGAATTAATTGTAATAATAGCAACCATTAATCACGGTATTGAAGTAATGAATAACTAAAAGACCAAGATGAATGGAATAAGAAAATAGAAATTATAGTATTCAGCCTACAACAATTCACAGAATATATCCAAGATATTTAATTAGGTATGCAAAGAACAAAAGTCCCAATATTCGAAATAATTCACATGAGCAAAATAATATTTTAACAGAAAAAATAAAAGATAAATACAATTTAGTAGATAATAAAACGTTCAGGGGAAAGTTAAAGAAACAAATATTTAATGATTGTATAACTGGTACAATAAAACAAACTGTTACAAAATGTTAATACACTAACAGGAGTGGCATTCAGTACACGGAACTTCCTGCGTTTCAGGAGGAATGGGCTCAGTGCGCCGTGACCAGGATTTCTAGCCCACAGGGAGATATCACCATTGGTGCGGTTTACTTCCCACCCAGACACTCGATAACCGAGACCCACCTTCAGGACTTCTTCGAGTCCCTCGGTCCTCGGTTTATAGCAGCCGGAGACTTTAACGCCAAACACTCCTGGTGGGGGTCCCGCACAAACAACCCCAAAGGCATACCCCTCTTTCCACACCAAGCAACATAGATGCGGCCATAGAAAAACTAACTAAAGAGATGCACAATGCCGCTGAGTTTGCGAATCCACCTCCACCGACTACCCCGAGAATACCTAAAAGAGACGTGCACTTGTGGTCTCCGGAAATCGCGGCCCTCGTGGCCGAAAAAAGGCGCCTCAGAAGAGTCTGGTTTTCCTCGCGCAACCCCAGGGACAAGACAGCACTTAATCGTGCCACCAAAGATTTGAAAGACAAGCTATCTATTCTACGGCAGGACTCGTTTGATAGATTCCTTATGGAGCTGGAACCTGGAGACCCGCAACACAATCTGTGGAATGTCACGAGGCACATAAAAAGACCTGTGAAGAAGATCCGTGCGAAAAGTGTACGGTTCCTGGTGTCGGACTGAGGTCGAAAGAGCAGAAGCCTTTGCTGATCATCTACATAGTGCATTCTCACCGTTCGACAGATGCACTGGCGAAGAGAGAGCTGCAACCATAAGGTTCATAGACAGCCCAAGTGCTCCTGGCCCGCCAATATAGCCCGTCGAACCAGAGGAGATTGCGCTGGAGATCGCCTCCATAAAAAATGGCAAGTCACCGGGTCCAGACCGTATCGATGCAACAGCACTGAAAATGTTGCCCCTAATCTGCTCCCAAAGGCTGGCCAACATATTCAACAGCTGCCTTCGTCTAGGGTACTTCCCTAAAGAGTGGAAGCGAGCGGAAGTAATTGTCCTCCTAAAACCTGGGAAACCTGAAGACAACCTAGCATCATATCGACCGATTAGCTTGCTGGCAATCCTTTCAAAAATACTCGAAAGAGTATTCTTACGTAGAGTAATGCCGGTATTGGAGGAGGCCGGTCTGATCCCTGACCACCAGTTTGGCTTCAGACGCCTTCACGGAACACCTGAGCAATGCCACCGGATTGTTGAGTCTATACTTGAGGCCTTCGAAAAGAAGAAGTACTGCTGCGCCGTTATGCTTGATGTCAAACAGGCGTTTGACAGAGTCTGGCACCCTGGACTACTTTTCAAAATTAAAACCCACCTCCCAAGTTCCCATTTCGCCTTCCTCAAATCATACACAGAGGGAAGAGAATTCCAAGTGCGATGCGGATCATCAATCAGCACCCCTAGGCCCATAAGAGCAGGAGTACCACAAGGCAGTGTTCTTGGACCCATCTTATACACACTCTACACAGCGGACCTCCCCATCACCCCCTCCAGGAACCTCACAGTAGCCACTTATGCCGATGACACCGCCTTCCTAGCCTCCGCCACAGATCCTCTGGAAGCTTCAGCCATCATCCAGAGGCAACTGAATGCCCTCGGTCCATGGATGAAACGATGCAACATCGTGGTGAACGCCGAGAAATCTACACAAACAACCTTCGCACTACGCAGGGAAGAATGCCCCCCCGTCACACTCAACGGGGAAACCATCCCAACTAATAACACTCCCAAATATCTAGGGCTGACACTGGACCGCAGGCTCACATGGCGTCCGCACCTAATCAATAAGCGCAACCAGGCCAACCTACGGCTCAAGCAACTGCATTGGCTCCTGGGAAGGAGGTCCAAACTCAAAGTAAAACTCAAGCTTCTTATTTATAAGGTAGTGCTTAAGCCAATCTGGACATATGGGATACAGTTGTGGGGCACGGCAAGCTGTTCGAACCGCATCAAAATACAGCGATTTCAAAATAAATGCCTGAGAATAGTTTCGAACGCCCATCCGTACCACGAAAACTCAATAATCCATAAAGAGCTTGGAATTAGATGTGTAACAGAGGAGATCACCCGTCTCAGCGGAAGATACATAAAAAGACTGGATAACCACCCCAACCACCTGGCCATCAACCTCCTAGATAATAGGCAATCCCCAAGACGCCTGAAAAGGAAACACCCGCTTGATCTCCCCAACCAATAGACACCTAAGTCAACCTCATAAGATATACATTCCATGTACCTCCCTTAACTCAAGGTCCCCCCCAAACCATTTAATGATTGTCCACTTGGACAGATTTTAAATACAAATTAAGAATGTTATAAAAAAAAAAAAAAAAAAAAAAAAAAAACTAACAGAGAAAAATTTTCAAATAAATTACATAGAACTCAACATATTACTTGGAATATGCCAAAAACAGAAGTAAATCAAAACTTTATTAAAAATAAAATACCAATTGAAGGAAACAATTTCATTAAAATTTATAATTTTTTAATCCAATTGCAAGAATTTTCAATTTCAAATACCGTATTAGATTATACCCAAAACATTTAATTTAGAAATAAAATAACAAAATTAGAACCTTTGTTCACATATTAAAACAAAAAATATAATACAAACAAACAAAACACAACAACATATTCCTAAAATTAACATTAACTACATTGGCCATAATGACAATAAGCCTAATATTGTATCTAGTTTATAAGTTTTAGAACATACCTATTGAACTAGTTGTACAATACGTTAAGCCTAAAGAAGAAGAAACCAATGTAAACGAAAATAATAAAAATGTAATAAAAAACAGAAATGGAAATTCCATCTCTATATGCAAAAGTAATTCCGTGAGGACAGGCAAAATTCAAGGAACGGGGGAGTGACATATCAAAATCTCCTTGTATCCCATTGACCAATACATTTCTTGTAACCCATTGTAATTGTATCACACAAATCGATCAGATGTAATATGTACTAAATCAGCATATTTAAACACGCACCCTAAGTGCAATCGCTCATTAACATTTCCATGCCCGATCAGATATAAACATAAATTCCAATCGGTCATAAACATATTCATAACCATAAAAATTGCGTCCAATGGCACGTCCTCATAATTAACCAGGCCAACACTCAAGTTTCGGTGGCCCAAAAAAGCAATTCCTACATTCAAATCAACTTGTTGAACATTAAGCACGTCGGCCTATCATCGTTTCCCGCACGAACTAGCTACCTATTATCAGCTCTGAATTAATTTAATCAACCTGCAGTGTCACGAAGTTGTCCACAAACTGAAGAACACCTCGAAAGTTTAACTTAAAACGTATATTCTTCGTTTATTTTTAACGCAATAAAAATGTGATTCGCGAACAACAACAAAGTAACCAAAAATCGTTGCCCTGTATTGTTACAACAAGCTGCTCACCGCTCTCTATCACACTGCTCACTGCTGCTGCTCCTGCTCTTCGCCGAAATCGGCCCTGCGTTACCGTCGTTGGATCACTCTCTTCATCGTACATTCGATGTAACATCAGTTCTTGAGCGCATTCTTTCTTTTATTACCAAAATGTCTTTGGTTTGTACCTCAAAGTGAATTTGGAGGCGCTGTTACCGGCGACTCCTATCTAACTTGCTGGCTATGCGACAATTGCTCGTACATGAAATGCGCTGGTGTCGGTCACTATGGCCGACTTGATCTCTTGGGGAAAGGCAGCGGTTTGACCTGGTCCTGTTGGGCCTGTCGAGACATAGACGGCGAGATGCGCACGTTTATGCGGCAAACTCGAAATGGTTTCCGGGAGGTTCGGAAACAATTTGCCTCATTAAATGAGCAGTTTCTCAACTAAGAATGATGTCTCTGCTAAATGATGCTGATCTTTTTCTAGTTATGGGGGATTTCAATTTGCCCCTCATTTCATGGATCAACTCGGACGATGATAACTCGCTGTTACCCACTAAACAAAACCCACAGGGTCTTGAGGGTTAAAAAAAATAATTTTTTTATTGCATTAATGTGCAACTTTCAATAATTGAAAGTATAGTAACTCAAGAATGTTTTCTGTAAATAGGAAGTCAATCGGAGCAAAACTCACAAAAATATAGCTTTGGAAGTGCTCGACTACCTGAGCTGTTTTATCAGGGTCTCTTCGCTACGAAAAACTTTAAACGCGTTTGTCTCAAATCGATGTTTTTTGAGTCGGTGCACTCTGTATCTCAAAATCTATTCAACCGATCGTTCCAAAATTTTATACAGTATTTCCTTACATCATTTATGAGGTAACAATGTCGAGATTTTTTTGTTTTTGATTTTAATTTTTTTATTATTAACAACAATACTCATGAATTTTGGCCAAAAATCGGTATTTTTACTTTCAAGTCTTGTAAAAAGTTCAAAAATTTAAATAAATGGAAAAACTCGACAGGGATACATAGAGGGACATAAAAATTGATGGAAAAACTTTGGTTATTTCATTTTATATGATCCAGTGCTGAGGTATGACGTGCACCGCAAAATTTTTTCTAAATTTTTTCTGAGGCGCCTGCGAAGAGTTGCTGCCATTCGGTCAATTTTCAATGTTTTTCAACCAATATTTCACAGAATATAGTTCAAATACTACTCTTTAATGTACAATAATTAGAAATAAATTTACTTTCACCGTTCACCGTAAATACTATTCTTTATTGTACAATAATCGGAAATAAATTTACTTTCACCGTACGCCCAAAAAAAAATTGAAAAAACATGTTTTTTTCTGCCTTCAAGACCCTACCCCCTTAAAAATAGAAAATCTAGGGCTTACAAAAAGTCTTTAAAGTCTTGAACCTTGTTACATCTTTCTAACTTTCTTCTAGTCCGCAACCAGTTTGTTGACCTTAACAATCAACTATACAAAAAATTATATTTCAAAATGCAAGCTTAATTTTCGAAATGATCCAAGCTCTTTTTTCTCTTTTGTAAACTCTAAACGTAAATCCAATCTTTCCCCCCCTTCCCTCTCATATAATACTTCCGACTCTTCACATCTCGGTATTGCGAATTTTTTTGCGTCATTTTTTCAATCAACTACTCATCTTATTCATTCGATCCCTCCTCTAACTATCCATATCATTTACCCTACATAAACAACATATACCTTTCTAAATTCCACTGTCACGATGTGTTTACGGCTCTTTCATCATACAAAATCTCATTTTCACCAGGCCCAGACAACGTACCTAGCTGCATCCTCAGAAGGTGCTCCGATCTTTTTATCGTGCTGCAACATGCATGCAAGACCATAATCTCACCAGCACAGCATGGTTTTGTCAAGCTTCGCTCGACAACAAATAATCTATTAGAATTTTCGTCAATAATCAACCGAGGTTTTCAACATCGCTTGCAAACTGATGTAATTTATACTAACTTTAGCGAAGCATTTGATTCAGTTAATCATCAGTTTTTGCTACGGAAACTCTAGCTTATTAGTTTTCCACCAAATATTCTCATTTGGATTGCTTCCTACATTTCCATCGCAGTATACCGCTTATAGTATCTTACTCTCTCGGAAATCACGTCCTTGATCGTGTTTCCACAATCAATGATCTTGGAGTTCTTTTTGATCATAAACTTAAGTTTAATGATCACATTTCTGTGACAGTGAATAAAGCCAGAGGAATGTTAGCCTTTATTAAGCGATGATGTAAAGAATTTAACGATCCTTTTACCACCAAATCCCTTTATATCACCCTAGTTCGTCTATCCTTGAATTTTGCTCGTGCGTTTGGAGTCCTCAATACTCCTCCCACCAAAATAGCACTGAGTCGGTGCAAAAGCAGTTTCTGTTATTTGCACTAAAAAACTTAAACTGGGATCATGATAATCGTCTCCCGCCGCACCGTTGCAGGCTTAAATTGTTGAAGTTATCCCCTCTGAATGAGCGCCGAACCTGTGCTGGGGTCATATTTCTACATATGTTTATCCATGGCATGGTTGATTCCAAATACCTTCTAAACCAACTATATTCTTGTATCCCTAATAGAAAAACAAGGTCCTTCCGACCCCTATGGTTACCTATTTGCAGATCCAACTATGCTGAACACGATTCCTTTCGCACTATTGTAACAACTATAACCTCTTATCTCATATTTTATCCCCTGAACTCTCTCTTATTGTTAATAAATTAAATATCTTGGAATACCTTTTAGAATAATTATATTGTAGTTATATTTATATTTAGCAGATCATTGTTAAATCGTTGTTAAATAAATAAATAAATTCTAGGACTCATATTTCGTCATCTAGACATATCCGCAACCAAGAAAGCCATAAACATTTTGGAGACGAGGGAAAATCCTGAATCTCCCAATCAAATTTAAGAACTCAAAATTAACTGACTCCATACTGAAAGCTTATAGAAGTTCACTCAAAACATACACTCAATAAAGTAAAAGCTCTACAGAATATTGATTCAATAAAATTAAAGCTTGGCCGCCAGATAAATTAGGATATAAGTTTTAGTTAAGATTTGTCCCTACAAATGCATACAGCTAATCTGCCGCCTTCGGATATATTCTGAAATTAAAATTTTATTTTTTAAAGAAAGATACTCCGTGGTTGTAATTATATGTATCTTCCTCCCGCTGTGCTCACATACGCTATCAAGCGAATTTCACAATCTTGTGTATTAAAACCTGATATCTGCATCTGCAGTCTTTAATTTTCAAGCGTTGATCTGTATACAATATTTATAACACAAGCGCATTTTGTTTTACTTCTTAGCAGATAAATAAGTTAATTAATTTAATGAATGAAATACACTGTAGGTTAGCTTAATTTTTATGTTTGCAGTAAGAGGCACACTCCGGCTAAAGTCCATTTACTAGCTTTCTCCCTGCTCTTTAGATTAAATGTCCAAACATAAGTAGGTCCTCGAAGCCTGAAAAAATAATAAAATTAAATAAAATTTGTTTAACAAAAGTATATAAAAATAAATAAAATGTTAATTTAATAATAATAATTTAATAATAATTTGTAAACCAAAGTTTATATGCTTCAATGAATTATATGATCTTCCTAACCAAGTCTCTCAAGCTCTTCAATAATAAGATAATATCGATGATTCGAAATGGTCAGAAATATCTTGATTGCAGGATTTATGGTATATAAGTTTATTTAAGCCCAATAAATGATCCATTAGTTCGAATAAGATAAACGCTGAAAAAATTAAAGCCGAATGCCATTCAGGTGGACAAAGTCTGTTAATAAAGTATCACGAATTTTGAATTTTTTGAAAAACCCCTTATGACAGAACTTATTTATTGTTAGAACATATTTAATATTCTACATATTCTGCTTTAACATAAATTTGCTTAATAGCTGTATATGACCTGCGCTTATATACCACATTTAATTTAACCGCCTACTGGCATCACTTTTCTTCTGTTCAGTCGGTAGTTAATCGCATGTCTAATAGCGACCTGCTAGTGACTCTGAGAGACTTCAATCTACCAGACCTCACTTGGTCAAATATTGAAAATTTACCATATCTATTCCAAATTCCTTTATTCCAATTCCAAAGTTTTTTGATAAATACGTTACGTTCACAACACATGCGCAGTTCAATTATTTCTCAATACCAACATGGTTTAAGAAATTTTAAGACGACCTCAAACCTTTTGAAGATTGGTTTTTTTTACAGATGACTTTCGAAATGGACTTCAAAAAGATGTTTTCTATACTGATATCAGCAAAGCATTTGACTGTAGATCGCTCACTCCTCTTGAGAAAATTTAATCTCTTCGGATATTCTACAGACCCTCTCATGTTGATTTCCATCTACTTAGCTAAAAGAACTAACATGTTCTTTTTAGAGATGAACACTCCTTGAACGAGCTACTTCGGGAGTCCCTTAAGCACCGTAAGGTCCGTTGCTTGTTAGTATTTAAACTCATGTTCTAACGAACTTGATTGTACTTATGTATGGATGTTATGTATATCTCCAATACAAATCTGAGTATAAAATCCAGTATAAAACTTGCATGCTGTTTTGATCACGCATTCCATATATGCCCTATATGAGCCAACCAGGCGGTTGCAATAAGGCTACATTAAACAAAACCAAAAAAAAAAAATAACAAATGCATTAATTTTTTGCATATATTTTTCTTTGCATATGCATACAACACAAATTTTCAGTTTTTTTTTGTCTCAGTACGTATACCATACAACTTAACTATTCCGTTTTTTTTTATGTTTACGCAGGATATTAATTTTAAGAAAACAATTAATCATTATTATTTAAGTTTCTCTTACGAGTATCATAATTAATTTAGTCCTTAATAGACTTGCAGTACACAAGAAAAAAAATATATAAATTTAATTTCAACTTCGGGGTATTCGTTAGATAAAAAAATTTAATTTTAATCTTTATTGAATCAGAAGACTCGATGCTTAGACGTTTACAATTATAGGGACAATTTATTGTATAATTATTCTGAGTGAGCTTAGAGGATAGAATGCGTTAGCTTTTGAGTCTTGCTTTTTGGCTGTGTAGTTAGAAGAACATATCAGCGGATTTACATATGTATGTACAGTTTGTCAAGAAACTGTTTACACACCGAAAATAAATGGTATTTTCTGACTTTGATAGCAAAATTAAAGATTTTTTCTCAAAATTCAGGATTTTTTTTTTTATTTATATATATATTCCTTGGAATCTCTTGCCACTCTTCTTGTTAGTGCTGCTCGGTTTTTTGGTGCCCTTTTTTCCACTTCTTTCTTAAGGCGGACCCAAATTTTTCTATTGGGTTCAGATCTGGGCTTTGGGGTGGTGTGTCGATGACTTGCCGCAGTTCTAAAGGACCCAGTTCCACAGAGTAAGCGCATAATACTTAGGGACACTGTTTCGAAATTAAAGTTCGAAATTAGGCTTATTATTGGTATACATTCGAATTTTTGGGCGCTGGATGTCAAATTGGATTTTAAAATTTCTAGGAATTGAGCTGCATTCGTTGTGTTCTCAATAAATGCCGAATCTGAAACACGTCGGCTGCATTTGCACCCCCACATCATATCCAACAGTTTGGAAAATTTGACTGTCGGTATGATGTTGCGGTTCTCCAGCGCAGTTAGCCCAGTTAGCGCCCTGCGCCACACTCTGTTGGGTCCATCATTTTAATACAACACCATTTAGATTTCATCTGCGAAAACCCAGTAATCTTCCGGCTGATTTTGCATCCTGGTAGCGTTTATTTTATTATTCCATTTATACAATCGTACGGTATTTTTCATCTCAATCAGAGCCTAACGCCGTGCCTTTTATTTATTTTTTTTGTAATTGTGTTTTGCTGTGAACCAATTGCTGCATCCGATTTCAATATGTGTATGAACTCGCTCAATCCTTCTGGTATTTCCACGTCCATTTGATGGACCTCCATGTCAGATTCTGCCGTCAAAGCTGCTAAAACTCTGACCGATGTAAATCGCACTACAGGTGAATACGCCTCATAAAAATCTTCGCCAGGTCTCTGTGAGTAGACTTTTTCGATTAGCCTCGCCTTCTTCTTGCCAGATACAGTGCCATCTTCTTTCGTGCGGTACACCATTTTTATGCGAATAACTTTTTTCTCAACCGTACGTTCCATAATTTCCCATGTGCCGTTCCGCACATGCGCCATATATTCGTCTTTGAAAGCAATGGTCCACTTTTTAAAATCGCTTGAACTTTTCGCCCCTTCAATTTCAGGGTCGCTGTAAATGCCATCTCACATTCCTCAAAATCTTCTTTTGGTGGTGAGTTAGAATTGCGTCTCAGGAATCCTCTCGACGACAACCCTTTCGGTTGCTGGCTGATATATTTTTCTTGGTCTTCCTCTTTGACCTGACCATAAAAGACGGTGATGCTCATATGGCTATTTCTATTAATTTGCGATTCAGCCACTCTGCTAGACCATTCTGGTGATGGGTACGCGGGGTAGACAACCTTCCAGTAATTCCGTGATTCCTTAATTAGTCATTGAATTCGTTGTTGCAGTATTCAGTATCAGTTTTTCGCGTATGCATATTTTGCATTTTGATAGCTGTGCGGTCATTTACATGATGCTCTTCGCTATCTTAATAATACAGGTTGCCATGTTGCTTCTCTTTTTTTATTAAAATGAACCTCGAAGCCATGATCTGTGATTTTTTTTATGGATAATAAATTTTGACGTATAAGACTTCTTTATGGTCAATGTAATCTTTTTCGTTCTTTCCTTTGATTGCGATTATAGTCGATTCTCCAATGCTGTGAACGTTCGTTGTGTTCTTCGCCAAGTGCAAAGTCTTTTCGACTTTTGTCACTCTATGAATTGCGAATTCATGTGTGCCGATCATTCACTGTCTAGACACCATTTTTCGGTAATTTTCCTCACTACATACATACTCTGTATTTAACTTAGCATGCTCTCATTAGTTAATTTTCATATATTTTTGGTAAGACGTCATTGCTATGTCGGCATTCTTTCGCTATGTGGTCTGCTTATCCACATACAAAACATTTTCTGCCAGCCTTTTTATATTGGCCATTTTTCTCGCTCTTTTCGTTATCTTTGTCTTTTCGACGATTAACGTACATAGCTTTCTGCTCTCGACGATCTTCCTTTGCTTCACGTGCCTCCGACTCCTCTAGAATCTTAATGAGCGTCTTCATTGCGCACCAAAATGTTTCGTACTAATCAGGCAAACTGTACAACAAGATCGCTAATATATCATCGCCAATAATTAACATCAATTAATATCAAGAAAAGACATTAAGTCTTTTCACTGCATCGAAAAACTCATTCAAATGATGGCGGACGTCATCACCTAGATTCATGCGCGACAACGCTACTCTATTCAGGAGGCTTGCTTTATGCACAGGCCCTTTCAATTGAAAAGTTTCTTACAATTTTGACCAGCACTTTTGATGTCACACTAGACTCGATTATGAACAACTGCAATGGACTCACGGACAAAAAAAAAAATGTGCTTGCTCTTTTTCGCTTTGGTTTTCCCAAGCGAGTTTCTTTATATCATCCTCTGGGCAACTCTTCGTGCCGTTGACTTATTTCCACAATTCGTTCTTCACAAGAACGGCACGCATTTCCCACTTCCACGTATCGTAATTGTTCGCACTTAAGGCTCGATTCTAATGTGTTCCTGCCATCTTTCACGCATCTTTTTCACTTAAGCTCTCTTTTATAATTGTTCTTACTTATTTGGTGCAATGGTATTTATTGTAAAGACAACTTAAGTGAATGGAATTTAACAAAGTGGTATATTCAACATGGCTTAGTTACCGGATCGCTACTGTGTGACTTTGAACGTTACAGGAATGCATATAATGGTACTTTCATTTGAGCTGGTATTTTTAAACTTGATGCTGTTGTCATGTTTAGGTTTTTATCAAGGTTGCTGTATATTTTATAACTTCTTGTTTGTTGTGTTCAAGCGCTTAATTTTTGCAAGGGTCTACAAGAAGTACTGAAGGGCCATTAAGCCTTATGTAAAGCCCGAAGAGATAGCTGAGGCGCTAAAGGTTCTTGGCAAGGAAGAATATTTATGCAGGAACCGATATAAGCGATAGTTACTCGGTATTCTATCGATACCGATATATATAAGAAGAAGAGAATAGAGCGAAAGGCACGAGCGAACGGAAAGCACGCCAAGTTTTGTACAATCAGAATTAAATTAGTTTCTTTCCTCTTATTCATTCCAATAAAACATTACTCCACCACTCGGAAAAGCCATCCCTTTACAGTTCAGAAGTGGGACAATTCGAGTTGGCAATGTTTATGAGGCAGTAACAGAGATACACGAAAAAGCACGCGACTACAATGCTAAACATACTCACTGGGGATCGCGCCTTGTTAATCCAAAAGGAAAACAGCTTTATAAGGCTTTAATTAAAGCCACTAATAAACTTGATCATGTTTCCCCTAGGAGTCCCACATACTGGCCATCAGACCTCAATAAGCTGCCTGACTTGATTGACTTCGCAGTTACGAAAAATATTTCTCGCAGTTTTGTTAGAGCTGAATGTCTACCAGATCTGTCATCTGATCACTCGCCTGTGCTAATTCATCTCAGCCGGTATGCAGAAAACGTAAAACCACCCTACAGACTGACTTCGCACAAAACGAACTGGCTAAGGTATAAAAAATATATAAGTTCACACATTGAGCTAAACCCAAAACTCAATACTGAACCTGATATAGAGAGCTGCACAGAAACACTGGAATCCATTTTTACGGAAGCAGCTCGAAATGCAACACCTAAAACCACAAACGTTACAATTAATCCGAATAAGACTAACGCACAAATCGAGCAACTCGTCCACGCAAAACGACGCTTACGTAGAGAATGGCAATCCTCCAGATCACCATCTGCAAAAGAAAAGCTAAAAATAGCCACACGGAAGCTGACCAGCGCTCTGAAACAAGAGGAAGAATACGCTCAGAGCCGATATATAGAGCAACTTTCACCAACAGGTATTAAACATCACTGTGGAGAGCGCACCCAACCCTTCGCCCACCGACTGAAACCGTTTTGCCCATAAGGAATTCCGCGGCTGGGCACGTAGTGATGCAGACAGAGCCACCACATTTGCCACTCACCTACAAAATGTATTTACGCCAAACGAGGCTACTAGCACATTTGCGCTACCGACTTCAAACGCAAACTTCAACCAGCAACACAGCCCAATTGTGTTTCGTCCAAAAGAAATATCTAACATAATTAAAGAAAATCTCAGCCCGAAAAATTCCCCGGCTACGACCTTATTACCCCGGAAATGATCATCGAGCTGCCACATTCTGCAGTTCGGTACATAACGCAGCTCTTTAATGCCATCACAAAACTTGGCTACTTTCCACAACGATGGAAGAGATAGATTATCATCATGATTCCGAATTCCACAATATAATCCCAGCCCATCAATTTGGCTTTCGCGAAAGCCACGAAACCATTGAACAGGTGAATCGAATAACAGCGGAGATAAGAACTGTATTTGAAAATCGAGAATACTGTACAGCCGCATTTCTAGACGTATCCCAAGCATTCGACAGAGTCTGGCTAGACGGCCTAATGTTTAAAGTTAAAACAGCTTTACCCGAAAGCACACACTAGCTTCTGAAGTGATACCTATATGACAGAAAGTTTGCAGTGCGGTGCAACACTGCCAGTTCCACTGACCACGAAATTAAGGCCGGAGTCCCCCAAGGTAGCGTTCTTGGACCAACTTTATCCTCATCTATACCGCTGACATTCCTACAAATAGTCGGCTAACAGTGTCCACGTTTGCCGACGATACAGCTATCCTTAGCCGTTCAAGGTCCCCAATCCAAGCTACAGCGCAGCTGGCATTGCACCTCATAGACACTGAGAAGTGGCTCTCTGACTGGCGAATAAAAGTAAACGAGGAAAAATGCAAGCACGTGATATTTACAGTCGTTCCCGTCTCCGATGAAGGGACCTACCAACCCAGCGAAGAAATTTTTAGGGACGTTTAATCTCGGAACACTTGGAAAAATAAAACAACTGTTCAAAAAAATTTGTATTAGTTAAGATTTTTAAACTTATTGTTAGTTCTTATTTAAAAGGATTTAATAAATAAAAGCAAAGTTAATACAAAAAAAATGTATACTGTAGACATAATTCGGCGTGCCGCTCAAGTACCTCAGTATTCGTTTGGCAGCTGCCTCCTTCTCCTGATGCATTCTGCTGTAATAGTTTAACAACTGAGTGAAGTATATCCGGCCGTGTTGTTATTGCCAGATTCATTAGAGAGCTAACCAGTGACTGATAGCTCGTTTGGTCTACACGCTTGCAGTCGTCGCGATCGCATTTTTTTTGAAATCCTGCTTCTATAGGTACATATACCACTTTGATGCTCAATGTTTGACCTTGTCGCCGTATGTATACCATATATATGTTCACCATGACAGAATTTAGCTTCTCATTCCACTTTTGCCCACTCTGCTTTAAGCCGCTCAAGCTTTGTTCAGCTTTAACACATGCTCAGGGAACAACTGGTCAACAAATCCCTCTGGTTGGTGCTTGTCCACCATATATCGCAGTTTACTGTTGAGTTAAGAAGAAGAAACATCCACTGGATGGACATACTTACCATGTTCGACTGCCAGAGGAATTACCAGCCTTATTCACCTCGCCATTTTTGTCACGCTTGACGGCGAACACCAATCTACTACCAATAGCCTTTTATCCTTTTGGTAGGTCAATCAATGTGCATGTTTTGTTGGCTTGTAGACTTGATAACTCCTGCATCGATGTCTGCCAAAATTTGGCATGATGAGAATTCATAGCTTCACCCACAGTTCCAGACACTGCTACATCATCAGTTGTCATGACATTGAGTATATTATACTGCTTGTGTGGGCGTCCGGGTTTCCCAGTTCCCAGAAATTAGCTTTGTTTGTCCTAGTCCTCTCTTTCCGCAATCATCAGCTGTGTCGACTTCTAAATCTCCTTCTTCAATTGTAGCTGCTGCTTGTTGCTCATCATCTTGATTCACATCGTCCAGTGAAATATCTTCAATATTGTCGTCTATGTTACACGCAGAATTAGACTCGTCTGTCACCAGCGTGACTTCAGTACTGTTTGTTGAGCTCTGATTTCTCATGCTGTCGTCATGCTTCTTCAAAAATATACCATCTCGTGCCTCTGTTACATTCCTTGTATTTGGGTCAACCAAACAATATGCATTTGTTGTTACAGAATAGGTTGAAACTTCTTGCTGTGCGTCTTGTTAAGCACGAGAGCTTTACTACCAAATACTCGTAGATGATTTATGCCTGGTTTCTTGCCATTCCATGACTCGCAAGGTGTCATATCAATCAACGTCGACGTCTCAGAGCGGTTGCGCAGATATGCAACTGCAATGAAGCAATGCCTTCTTATGCCTTCTTATGAAAATGCGCTACTCAAAAATTCGCGCCCGTTGTTTCTTCTCAGACACTTTATTTGAAGTCTTTAAACATATGAAAAATTTCATTTCGCGTCTTCAAAAAACAAACTTAAACGTAAGGCGATTTATTGTCAATGAAAGTTGCAAAGTAAGGAATATATGGATGAGATCTAATACGTCCTTTGCCCGATTATAAGACTGCTTAGGAAATTGCTTTTCACTTATATTGCATTTTGCGCAAGTCTCACACACATAATTTTGCATGTCAATACATTGTTTGGAGGTTAATCCATGAACAATATGATTTTTCATCATTTTATTTATAGTGGCAACATTTAAATGGCCAAAACGATAGTGCCATTTTTAGTGCCGGTTTTAGTCAAAAACAAATCGTTTGGCATCTTGGCAACACAAACAACATCGCCCGCGCGATTTTCTATGCGTACACAGTTATTTGAGATTTTTACTGTAAATCCTTTGTTCACCACTTTCACCACGGAAATAAAATCGTATTTAATGTCTTCAACCAGAAGTACATCGGTCGAATCAATTGTACTATATTTACATACTATAGTTCCGATATCGCTTCGATATAATTTTGCCCGGCCAACAGAATTCTTTCTTTGTGTTGTTTGATGTTTATAAAAATTATAAAAATTATTACTACACAAATGTGCAGTCGCACCACTGTCCAAGCACCAAATATTTTTCGAAAAACTGTAGTTGTGGTTCGCAGAAGCAAACAGAGAATATGAATTCTTATTACCACTCTTTTAATTGTTTTTCTTGGAAGATTTACAGTTAGCCGCGATGTGCCGTTGACGACCACAAGACCAGCCCACTCGTTTCTTAATGTTTTTGTTTTGCGAGACTGTACTTTTCTCACGTCGCGACGAATACATTTTCTGCATTCGGCTTTGTTCTGTATCCTTTGTATAAGTTAACTGGAGTTACATACTCGTTGCGTATTCCCGCTTTAACGTAACAGCATCGGAGCTTTTGAGTGAAGATTAAAGCTTAGCATAAGAACTTAGGGTAATCTTAAGAGATGGAATTAGTAATAAGTCAGTCGAGATTTGGAGATCATAAGCGTCGGTCATCGCCACGCAGAAATATACGAATTCGCCTCAACCAATGCACCCGCATTTATTCTAAGATTTATTATACAAATAAATATAATTGTCAAATACTTCAACCTAAATTGGCGCCCAAACAAATCTAAAACCCACGACATTACAAGGAGAAACAGCGGAGGAGCGGAGATTACAATAAAGAATAATAGAAATCACTAGATATTCCAAAACACCAAACAAATTGTAAGTACAACGCCCCTTGATTAATTATTAAAAAGTAAAATAAAAAATCGTTCACGCAAATTGTTCAAAAATTAAATAAAAAATTTTTGTTCATGCACTCGGAAGGTTATTGAACCGTATCGAAGGTTATTGACACGTATGAGTGAAGGTGACAAAGAGATCAACGACTTAATATCAAGTTGGAATAGGATATTAAAAAAAGTGAAAGCAGAAAACAGAACTAGAAAAATGGAGTTATCAGCAATCCAACTGAAAGCTATTGTAGAAAGTGCCGTTGCAGGGGCGCTTGCAAGTCAAAAAGAATTATTTGACAAACAATTAGAAGCGATTAACGAGCGCATAGAGAAATGTACAGTGAACACCCCAGAAGTTGAAACTTACGCAGATGCTGAAATTATACCAGGTGTAGAGTGTAATGAATCTCTGGACATAGTGAAGTCGCTGCCAGACTTCGAGGGCGAAAGCGAAACCTATGTGTCATGGAGAAAAGCGGCTCATGTCGCTTTTACAGTTTATGAATCATACGAGGGGAGTTCAAAATATTATCAAGCCCTTGGTACTATTCGACATAAAATTAAAAATTCAGCAAACAACGTGCTAGCTTCGTTCAGCACACCGTTGAATTTTAAGGCAATAATTAATCGCCTTGACTTTACATAACCCGACAAAAGGCCTATCTACCTAATTGAGCAGGAGTTGTCGACGTTGAGACAGGGTGATATGACGCTCACCGAATTTGATGATGAAGTTGAGAAAAAATTGACTCTGCTTACCAATAAAACTATAATGACATGCGATAAACCCTTGGCGATATCACTCAATGAAAAGTATAGGGCTGACGCATTACGTGTATTTATAACAGGCACAAAGAAGTCATTGAGTGATCCTGTTTGCCAAAGGAGCCAAGGACTTACCAACAGCCCTTGCTCAAGCACAGGAGGTTGAGTCAAATCACGAGCGTTATCAATTCGCTCTGAACTACTCAAGAAACTGTCGGGACAAAGTTCCGAAACTGGAAAAAAATACTAATAGGGATAGAAGCACTAATATGCAAGACAAAAACCCATATTTTAGTAAGCGTCAGTTTGTGCCCAGTTTTGACAGGCAAGCAGCTCAAATACCAGTCCAGGCACCGACTCAGCTATTTGATACTGACGTATCTATGCGAACCATTCGATCCAACCAATTTAGACAAGCACCAATTTTGAACCTAGCTAACTTACCCCAACATCAAAATGTTTGGCCAACCCAACAGCAACAACAGCATAACCCAAGGCCTGTTCAGGCACAAATTGGCTTTGAACACATAACAAAAAGACCAAATAGTGGCACTGCCAGGTTTAGAGGACCGAAACATCAACGAGTGAACCATTTAGCCCAAGAAGAAGAACTAGAGGAGTCTGATGAAAATGATTATGAACAAGGGGCAACAGCAGCTGTTGAGGATATTGACCACGAACTTAAGAATTATGACAACGTGCATTTTTTAGCCACAGGTCCTTGCTACCGTTCATAGAAAGAAAGATAGCAGGGAAAACCATAAAAATCTTAATCGACACCGGCTCTTCGAAAAACTATATACAGCCCCTCACAGAACTTAAGTACATAACACCGGTACAAAAAGAATTCTCCGTTAAGTCCCTTCATGGTTGCAACACGGTGAAATATAAATGCATTGTTGAACTTTTCGGCAAGACTATTCCCTTCTTCATTCTACCGGACCTCTCAAGCTTTGACGCTATATTAGGATTTGACACACTAACGCAGATGAATGCAACATTGGACTTGAAAAATAAAATTTTAAAAATCGAAAACTCAGTCGAGCCAATTCAATTTGTAAAAGGCAACAGCGTAAATTTTTCTGACATAAAAGACATCGTAGTACCAAACCAAATAGCCGACAAATTCCACACAATGTTAAAAGACCGATTGGGTGTCTTTGCAGACCCGGAAAAAAACACTGCCATTTAACACCAATATTATTGCTACCATACGGACGGAAGATGACCAACCGGTATACTCAAGACTTTATCCATACCCCATGGGCGTAGCAGATTTTGTAAATGAAGAGACGAAAGCGTTGTTAAAAGACGGAATTATTCGGCCTTCGCGCTCACCCTACAATAATCCGATTTGGGTAGTTCACAAAAAGGGTACAGATGAAAAGGGAAATAAGAAAAAAAGGAAGGATAGACTTTCGGAAGCTAAACTCAAAGACAGTCGATGACAAATACACGGTACCAAATGTTGTATTCATCCTATCAAATTTGAGGAAAGCCAGATTTTTTACCACACTAGATCTGAAGTCAGGATTTCATCAAATATTACTTGCAGAAAATGATAGGGAGAAAACCGCATTCTCGGTTGCACATGGAAAATACGAGTTTTGTAGACTTCCCTTTGGTTTTAAAAATGCGCCCAGTATGTTTCAATGTGCCATAGATGACGTACTCAGGCCCCAAATAGGAAAGTCTTGTTTTGTTTACGTTGATGACGTTATTATTTTTTCTGAACGACTTGAAGACCATCTGAATCATATTTGTTGGGTACTAGATAGACTACTTGAAGCCAACATGAGAAATCGAACTTCTTTAAGGAAAGTGTCGAATATTTGGGATTCTTAGTATCCAAAGACGGCATCACAACAAATCCTAAAACAGTAGAGGCTATCCATAACTATGAAGAGCTCACTAATTTGTTCAATGTTAGATCCTTTTTAGGGCTAGCAAGCTATTACCGCTGCTTTATAAAGGACTTTGCTTCAATAGCTCGATCTTTGAATGACATCCTCAAAGGGGAAAACGGAAAAGTTTCCGCCACTCGTTCTAAAAAAGATACCCATTCAGTTCGACGATAAGCAACGCTTCGCATTTCAGAAACTTAAAAATATCTTAGTGTCCGAAAATGTAATGCTACCCCTACCCAGACTACACAAAGCATTTCGATTTAACTACGGACGCTCTTGGCCTGGGCGCGGTTTTATCACAAAACGGAAAGCCTATTACAATGATATCTAGATCCTTAAAAGGTGGAGAGCTTGGTTTCGCCACTAACGAACGAGAGCTGCTAGCCATTGTATAGGCTTTAAAGACATTAAAGGACTATCTGTATGGCGCTAAAAATCTGAATATTTACACAGATCACCAACCATTAACATTTGCCGTGTCAGATAAAAACACAAATGGTAAAATCAAAAGGTGGAAGGCATTTATAGATGAGCACAACGCAAAAATGTTGTATAAGCCAGGGAGAGACAAACCATGTTGCAGATGCACTATCCAGGCAGGCCATCCACGCTTTAGAAAGCCACCTCCGGTCAGATATGGCAACCATACATAGTGAAATTTCGCTTTCATACACAATCGAAACAGTCGACAAGCCGGTGCTTTCGAAACCAAATAATAATAGAAGAAGGCACAGCGGATAATACTCGCACATTTATTATATTTGGTAACAAGTCAAGGCACATAATACAATTAGTAAATAGGGAATCGTTAGTAGGCAGAATTCGCGACGTAGTAAAACAAGATGTAGTGAGCATATATACTGCGAATTGCCCATACTGGCATTCATCCAGAACAGACTTATAGAAGAGTTCCCAGCAACGACTTTCCGGCATACAAAAAAGCTGGTGACCGACATCTATAACAAAGAGGAACCAAAAGAAATAGTAACCATTGAACACAACAGAGCGCACAGGTCAGCGCAAGAAAATGTTAAACATATTCTGGAAGATTATTTTTCCCAAAAATGTCGCAACTGGCAGCAAGTATAGTAGGTAACTGCCTGGTTTGCCAAAAAGCCAAATATGTACGTCATCCACAAAAACATGTCCTTGGGAGAACGCCTATTCCTTCACAAATCGGAGAGACATTACACATTGATATTTTTTCTACAGACAGGAGACCCCTTAGGCTCCAGAACGATAGCCTACAATAATGCAGTTAATGAACCTCTATCCAAACTCAAAGACAATATTTTGCGACAATGAGCCATCTATTAACTCTGAGTCAATTAGGTCACTCTTAGCAAATCAGTTCAATGTTCAAATGGAAAATTCACCACCCTATCATAGTACCTCAAATGGACACTATTAGAAATAGCACGATGCCTAAAACAAGAAAAAGGCATAGTTGATACGGTAAATCTCATAATCCAAGCAACCGTGGAATACAACAAAACAGTACATTCAGTCACCAATAAAAAGCCGATCGACATAATTCATGCAATGCCCCCAGAATTTGCAGAGGAAATCTGAAAAAAAATTGACAGACCACAAGAAATACAATTAGGAAGAATTAATAAATCAAGATGTGACAGAACTTTCCAGGTCGAAGACACTGTCTTTGTAAAGCAAAACAAACGGCTTAAAAATAAACTTACTCCACGCTACAAAGAAGAAAAATTGAAGCAGACATTGGGACAAGTGTCTTAATAATAGGGGGAGGGTAGTACATAAATATAATTTACGTTAGGATTATTATTTTTATGTACTATCTACTACCAATTAGTGTTATTAATGGCCTTCTTCATCCTATTTTTATATCATAATAAAAAAAAACAAATTTAATCAACGAGCGTTGTACGTTGTTATATATTATCACTATTATTAACTCACAATGTATTTGCAGTTTATATTTTTTGGAGTCTATAACAATTTAAGCAAAGCGTTAAAGAAAGCTTTTAGATCTTACATTGAGCTCTCCGCCATCAACTTCTCTATCCAACGTGCCCATTGTGATGAAACTACAGGACCACCAAGGTTAACGTCAACGAGGCACGGATCACCAGGATTCCCATATCAACCGTATAATTTGAAAGGACTGAGGACAGCCTTCATCTTAGTAAGGAAGGAGTTAACTGGAATTACATACTTATTGCGCATTCCCGCTTTAACGTAACAGTATCGGAGCTTTCGAGTCAAGATCTAAGCTTTGCATAAGAACTTAGGGTAATTTTAAGAGATCGAATTAGTAATAAGCAGTCGAGATTTGGAGATCAGAAGCGTCGGTCATCGCCACGCACAAACATACAAATTTGCCTCAGCAACTGCAGACCGTATTTATTCTATGATTAATACTTACACTAATAAATAAATTGTCAAAACGATTAACGTAAATTTACAGACACTCATCGACCAATGTAAAATAAATTTTAGAAGGCGAGAACGCCGCGCGTGGTCATATGGATTTCTTTCTGTTTTTCTCAAGCACTTGCAGCAGTTAAGCAATTCTTGAGATTGTTTATTTGTGATGCCTTAAGGCAGAGCATAATGCTCGCATAATGTAGCTCCATAACTCTTTTAACTTTTTTTTTCTTTACAAACAAGAAAGACCAGAATATTATCTATTCACTTTCTTTACTGCCGTCGCTCGAGTGGAGTTGCCTTCAACGGCTACCCCCTTTGGATCCCGAAGGAAAAGACTCTTCCGTCAGTAGTAGCTCGTTTTATCCTATAATCGTTTTTTAAGGTGATTCAACATAAATTATTCTAATCCTATTTTACCGCAGTTTGCCCTCCAAACTCTCGTGCGACAATGCACGCTAAGTTTTTCGCGGCTTCCGATGGCGGCCGACAGTGTGCCTGCACACATTTATCTACTAAACTATCACTATCACGAAAATACTGACTACGCCTATCGATTACACCGATCGATCCGCGACATCCCCGACCCCGTGAATAACCGATTTACTCAAATCCAGAACTGCAAGTTTAGAGATGGGTCGCATCATTGTCCTCGATAGGCCACTGTCGCTCACGCGCTCACCTTGGCACGCCTAATGACTCCATCTGCTCAGCTGTAGACCTCCTCTACGATGCCCTTACACCACTCTCGCCGGGGTAAGGCGGGATCGCAGACGAAGACCATATCACCCTGGTGGATGGGCTCCGTTCTTCGGCACCACTTCTCGCGGTGCACAAGCGTAGGCAGGTACTCCCTGACCCATTTCCTCCAGAAACGGAACCCTCCATTGGCAGCTCCGCATCCAATCCAGGCGTATCCGGCAGATTGGCTACTCCCTTCGTCCTTTGGCGCAACTTCCTTCAGGGTATGACGCAGAACTCTTGACGCACTGCACCATGCGTTCCCATACTCCGCCCTCAGACGAGTTTAGTGGGCAATTGAAAACCCATTCTATGCTTCTGCTTGACAACTCACTCTGAATCTTCTCCATCTCGAACACGTCACCAAAGCGTTTGGCTTCCCTGTCAGCTCCCACGAAGTTCTTGCCGTTATCGCTGCGCAATCTATGTACTGGCCCTCTACGGCAGACGAAGTTCCTGATCGCAATTATGCAGGAATCTGTCGACAGGTCATGCGCCAGCTCCAGATGAATCGCCCTTGTCGTCAAGCACGTGAACAAGGCGACCCAACGCTTCTCCTTGTGACGGGACACCAACAGTGGCCCAAAGTAGTCCAATCCAGTGTACTTGAATGGCCATCTATCCGCATCCAATCTGTCCTCTGGATGGAGTCCCATTACCGGCGGCATCGGCCGCGCTCGCTGCAACTTGCACTCGTTGCACGATGAGATCACTCTCCGCATTACTCGCCGCATCTTCGTGACCCAGAATTTCGTCCGGATCTCAGCGAACGTAGCATCCACATTTTGATGCTTCATCCTGGCGTGGAAATGTCGCACAATCAGCTCTGTGAGACTGTGCCTGTGTGACAGTATTACGGGCCTCCTCGCACTGTACGGCATGCACAGTGCGGCATCAATTCTGCCCTATACTCGCAGAATCCCGTTTTTGTCCAGGTAGGGTACCAACTCTCGAATGTCGCTCGAGCTAGCGTCATCCTGTCCAGTTTCCACCGACCTCATTTCATCGGGAAACGACTCCAACTGTGCCTGTCTGACCAACAGGTTCTCCGCGTCCTTAAATTCTGATGCAGTAAGGCCATATTCCTCGAGATCGCTTCTCTGTTTGCGGTATACGCGCGCAAACCTTAGGACCCAGGCCATGATCCTCACCAGGCAATTGAAGCTCGAGAATCTCTGAAACTGAATAACAAATTCGTTTGTCACGACTAATGCAAACTCACTGGGCATCTCTCTTCTTCATCGGGGGCATCTGGAACACGCTCAGTTCTTTCCTCAGGCCCCGGCCAGCTGGCTGCTGGCTGCCTCAAAAATGCAGGTGCTCTTATTAGCCACCTTGAATCCGGTTCCGAGAACTGCTGCCTGCACCTCCAGCCGTGGGATCGTCATTGTTGTCATCGGGGCGCACTTCGTCTTTGCACATACGAAGCTCACCAGCACGTTGTCGTCTTCATATGTGACCCTCCAATACGCCACCGCCGCGAATGCTGCCTGACTAGCATCCACGAAGACGTGCAATTCTATGGCCCGGACTGCGCCACGCCCAAAATAATTCCGAGGACATCGGAACTGTCCTACGACGTCCATCTCTTTGCGCCAAGTCGCAAATGCTTTGCTTAACTCCTCTGGTAGTGGTTCGTCCCACTGGATCTTCTGCCTCCAAATCTCTCGCAGCAGCAGCTTCGCTGTAATCATGAGGCAACACAGCAATCCCAGGGGATCAAACGTTGACATCACCAGACTCAAATGTTCCCTCTTCGTAGGGGCTCAGTCTCCACTCACAACGCTGGTTGGCACTCGATGATACTCCACGTTGAAAACATCCGTTGCTACCTGCAACGCATTCCGAGGATTTTTTGCTCAGCCTCACCCCATCCGACGCTCTTGACGCGTCCAGGTCCTAAAGCCGTCTCCACGGTGGGCGAGCTCGATGAAAACTGGCATAACTCGAGTCCAGCATCCGCTTGTATCTCCTTCACTCGGATAGATACGCTAATAGCCGCGCTCTCTGTAGCGAAACTGTCCACATAGTCATCGACATAATGGTAGTCGGTGATAACCTTGACTGCTCTCGAGTCCGAGTCCCGAAACTTCAGGGCATTCACGGTCTTCACGTAATGTGCAGCGCTCGGCGAGCATGCTGCTTCAAACGTCATTATGTTCATCTCATAGACATCCGGATCTATCTTGTCGTCGCCATCTCTCCAAAGGAATCGTTGGGAACATCTGTCCTCGGGTCGGATCAGCACTTGGGGGAACATCTCCTTGATGTCACCGCAGACTCCGACTGCTCCCTCTCTGAAATGAAATAGCACAGCTGGCAAAGGCTTAAAGTGCTGAGGCCCTTTGTCCAGCTCCGAATTTAGCGAGATTCCTCTAACTTTGGCTGCAGCGTCAAACACAAGCCGTACCTTGCCGGGCTTGTTGGGGTTTTCGACACCAAAATGTGGCAAGTACCATAACCGGTCGCTCCTCACCGCGACCTCATCCGGGTGTAGCCTCCTTGCGTATAGTTTAGACACGTAATCCTTTATAATCCGATCATTTTCCTGCGCCAACGGCTCATTGCGCTTCAATTTCTTCTCTACGTTGACCAGCCTCTTGTACGCCATCTCGTAGCTCTGTGGCAGCACAACGTGTTCGTCTTTCCAGAGTAATCCCGTCTGGTAGCGACGCACCACATCCACCGTGGTGTCTTCAAGCATCCTTTGTGCCCGCACATCGTCGCTGGCTGAGACCTGTGGCGCGGGCTTCACTCCAAAGTTCTCCATGTCGAAGTAGTCATCCACCATCTGTTTCATCACGTCATCCACTGACACGGCAAGTAGACCGGACCTCGGTGATGGCGTAGTCGATTTCCCACTTACAGGCCCAAACACAACCCAGCCCATCTCGGTTCTGGCCGCGTACGGTCCCTCTCTAGCGAACCGCCTCGTTCTAAGTGGCATTCCGAGACGTCCGTGATCCAGGCCGATGAGCAGCTTCGGAACCGCGTTGCTGTAGGGCTTCATTGGCAGACGCGCGTCCCTATTCACACCTTGGACATCCTGTCGACTCAATGTCTGCATCGGCAGGCTCAGGCTCGAAATGGCATACACATTTCTCAATAAGTGGCGAGTGAGCTTTCCAACTCCGCTTATCTTTAAACTCACCACGTTGGTAGGCTCTCTGGTTGCCCTACCTCCAAACCATTGTTTAACTGACGACGCTCTCTCCCTGCACTCCAAGATCTCTTCGCAGCTCGTCATCGATCATCGTGACGGAGGATCCATCATCTAGGAGCGCATACGTATCCACTTTCCGCCCAGCTCCGTACAGCGTATCTGGCAGTATACGGAACAGTAGGCGGCCTCCTTCGGCTTCGACGCAGCTCAAATTCCTCTGCATGGGCGCTCCCGCTTCACGCGAAGCTCTTCTCTTCAGGCTGTTTCTGGGAACGGCTGGCTGCTGGTTCCCCTCTTGGTCCCTATGACCATCTCGCACCGAATGCATCCTGGCCGGGCTGCGTCTGGGAACTGCTGGCTGCTGGCTCCCTCCGTGGCGTCTGAAACCAGCTCACTGCTGCGGCCTTCGCTCCTCGTCCGCGCCATGTAGCAGACGGTGATGCATCATTCGGCATCCATTGATCTGGCATTCACCTCGCATATAGCAGGATCTAGCGATGTGCCCGCTTCGTAGGCATGTAAAGCAGAGTCGGTGACTCTTCACAATCCTCCACCTTCCCGGCGGCAAAGCTTTAACGAATTCTCTGCAACTCGTGATTCCATGTTGTCCTCCACAGATTGGACAACCTCCATGACGATCATCATGTTGATCACCTTCGTTATGGTCGATGCTCGCATGCAGAACTCGACGCCTCGGCTCCTTTCCCTCGACGTCCAAAACCGTGCACACCACGTTGGCGTACTCCTGTAGCCACGCGCTGAAGTGGACAACAGTGGGAAAGGGCACAATCGTTGCAGCATGCCTGGCCCAGTCCACTCGCTTGCTCGTAGGAAGCTTGGCCACAAGCTCCTCCATGAGGGTTGGGTTCTCCACGTGCTGCTCCGCCTTCTCTGACTGCAAGAAGGCCGCGAGGTTACTCACTCGGGTAGCGAAAGGAATGATCTTCGCCAAATTGTGCTCCCAAATTGGCTGCAACTCTCGCACGCTGTTCAGCTGGCTGCGTATAAGCTACTCCGGTCGGCCGAACCTAAAGCGCACACAGTGCTTGTCCACAAATTGGTTGCAAGTTGTTAGCAATGCGGTCCAATCCAAGATGGCGTCACCGTGCAGGCCGCACCGCTCGCGCCGTCACCGTTATAGGGCACCGACTCGACCCCGTTATGTAAGGCCTCTCCGTTAGATGTGGGTAATGGCGGGCCGCTTCAAGATGGCGGCCGACTCGACGCTTCACCGTTGGCGCCAACTGCACTTGGGCCGACTGCGATTGGCGCGCAATTGACGGTTCTCACACTTTGCAGGGCTTTAACTTGTTCCAGCTCCTTCTCCAACGCTGCGATTCTCTCCACGAGATCCAACGTGAGGGGCTGGTTCATCTCCGGCGCTGGGCTCGCAGCTGTGACGGCAGTACTTCTGATTTGGGAACCTACTGTAGTCACCGTAGTGGTCGGGCAAGAAATCGTCGCCGCCGTAATATTCACCCGCGGCCGGGTTACTGCTCCACTATTCACTGGCTGCTGATCCGCTCTCGTTGTTATGGGGGTGGCTTCCCCTCCATTCAGCCGGGCACTCTTCCTGGGGGAATTCTGCATCTTCCCCAGCTTCAATATGGCGGCGCCTGTGCGCGCTCCAAAATGGCGTCTCCGACCCCTCGTGGCCGCTGGCTGCGGCCGTCGATGCTTGGCGCTCCTTGCGCCTCGTGACCGTCTAAGCCGTCACTCCAGCTCCTAGCAACCCTTTAACTGGCCGTCTAAGCCTTCATTCCAGCGCAAGTTGCCCTTGCAGTCTCCCTCGGACTGCGAATAAAAGATGTCGTCGCTCGAGTGGAGTTGCCTTTAACGGCTACCCCCTTTGGATCCCGAAAGAAAGGAAAGACTCTTCCGCCAGTAGTAGCTCGTTTTATTCTATAATCGTTTTTTAAAATTATTCAACATAAATTATTCTAATCCTATCTTACCGCAGTTTGCCCTCCAAACTCTCGTGCGACAATGCACGATAAGTTTTTCGCGGCTTCCGATGGCGGCCGACAGTGTGCCTGCACACATTTATCTACTAAACTTTCACTATCACGAAAATACTGACTACGCCTATCGGGAGCGGGATCGCTCGCTTGGGATATTGTTTGTTAACATTATTTGAGGGCGAGATCGCCTTCTGTGAATATGGATGGTTTGGAATTGATGTTAGCTTGACCACCCGCGATGCACATGCGCAGTTCTTAATACATAAAAGAATTTGTGAAATAAGAAACTTATGTCCACTACATAAGTGGTTATATCACATTCTACACGATCATTTTCATCAAGTGTACCAAAAAAAATTTAAAGGATGAACCTATTTTGTTTAAAACAAAATATTGTTCATTTCAGTGAATTCTTTCATCAATTTATTATTATTTATTTAGTTACTAAAGGAAGTACTGACAATGTCCTTTCCCGTTAAATTCATTTTTAGACAATGGTGTTCATACTGTAACGAGCAGCTTCTTGTAGCAGCTCTTGATACCGATTTAGATATAAGAAGAAGAGAAGAGAAAAAAAGGGCACGAGCGAACGGGAAGCACGCCAAGTTTTTGTAGAACGATAATTAAAATTAGTTTCTTAATGTCATATTCATATTCATTCCAATAAAAGATTATTCCACCACTCGAAAAAGCCATCCCGTTACAGTTCAGAAGTGGGATAATTCGAGTTGGTAATGTTTATGAGGCAGTAACAGAGATACACGAAAAAGCAGAAGCGGCAGAGGAAGCGTGGGAAGTTTGTAATGGGATAGGTGTTCCCAAAGGTCTAGGTGACAGAAATTACAAATTACGGATAAGGCATCCTTTTCTACGTGTCTGATGGATTCAAAACGGACTACTTAGGAATCTGGAGGTGTACATGCAAAAAGCTTGTGTGTATGTGTAGCGGCGTTGTGAAATTCACGAGAATTGTGGTGAAATAGCGATCTCGCTTGCATACGGGCATACAGAGGTGCTCGTGGGTGCAATCGATTGTGGTTGTGCGTACATAGGAAACCAGGTCAAGATATCGGAGCTAAAGGCAGACCAGTTGCGGTATCTGCTGAGAGAGAGGAACTTGGGAGTTGCAGACCCTAGAGCGGAACTAGTTCAGAGACTAGTAGAACACGAAAATTCAGAAGACGTGGATTTGCCACAAGCAGCTGGAATTATGAGCCAAAATGAGGAATCATTCGCAGCACACGCGGCTACGATTGCACAGCTACAAGAACAGATGACGACACTGGCAAGCCTGATGGCCCAGTTTGTCAACAATATGCCAGCAGCTAATCAACAACAGCAGCAGCGTCAACGTGAAGATCAGAATGATATAGATGAGTTTATATACCGTAACCCTGGAGATCAAGCGGCGATCAGCCATGGTAGACAAGCGTCAGTTAAGGAAATTGCGGATACCTTACCAGACTATGATCCCAGAGATGAGAATTCGATCTCAGTGAACCAGTTCATCGATCGTGTCAACAAAGTGGTAGATGCGTATCAAGCTTAGTGAAGCAGCAGTCATCCGATATGTTCGAGCGGGCCTACAGCACAAAGAGTTACAAAACAGTATTGCAGCCACTCATTTTTCGACTATGAAGGAGTTTCGCGAAGCTGCCGAGTCATATTTTATAAATAGATGCAGGCCCAACGCCAACAAGAAAGAGTTGGTACCCAAATCCAGTAGTTTTGAGGTAAAGCTGGAAAATGAGATAAAGCAACCAAAGCCAAGAGAACCTAAAGCATGGTTTAACTGCGGAGATGTCGGGCATTTTGCAAATTCATGCCCAAAGGAAAGGAAGAAGACGCGTTGCTCCAAATGTAAAAAGTTTCATGCCACAGATGAGATTAGGGAAGCCGCACAGGTGATGCGTTTGGGCGCATCCAATCAGAACAAGCTGTTTACAACAAAAAAACCTACATCAACACGAAAAATTATACCGCTTTCATTGACACTGGAAGCCAAGCCAGTTTAATTCGCAAATCAATTGCGGACGAGATCGACGCAGATCGACAGGAGTGCTACCTGAAAATCGTGGGCATATGTGGAGGCTCACGTATCCTTACCAAAGCTATGGTTGTGGGCATCGAAATCGCTGGAAAAATGGTTACAGCCAAAGTTGAAATCGCAGACGACAATCTGTTGCTGGAAGATTTGTTGTTGGGACAAGATGTCATTACATGCGCCGAGTTATTATTGAAATGCGAACCAAGCGAGACATAAGTCAAGAGAGCAGTTCATCAGCCGGTAACAAGTTCAACCGAGAGTATTTTTAAAAACCTTCTTGTTAATTTTCAGAACACAGAAGAAAGGAACAAAGTATGCAGTCTGCTCGAGAAGTTTGCCGACGTTTTCTCCACAGGATTGGAAGGCCTAGGCAAGACAAACGTCGTCCAGGCACAAATTGTTGTTGAAAGTGGGCAAGTAGTCTCCCAAGCGCCATATCGAGTTTCCGAGCCAAAAAAGGAAGTTGTCGCCAAGATGGTCAACGAACGGCCGGAACAGCTTAAAACTCCGTGAACGGAAGGCGGATCGCAAAGACCGAGACGAGGAAAAGAACAAAGACAAGGATAAGGACAAAGAGAAGAGTCGCAAGGATCGTGACTGCAGTCGATCGAGGGACAAGGACCGGGAACGAAAATCTTCAAAGGAAAAGGAAGAAAAACACAAGACCGAGAAGAGCCGTAAAAGAGAAAGTCCTGAGGAGGGTGAACATCGTGAAGAGTCCAATCGGGAGGATTGGGCAGCCAGCGAGGACATCAAGCT
This sequence comes from Drosophila merina, assembly GCA_035047645.1. NCBI lineage: Eukaryota > Metazoa > Arthropoda > Insecta > Diptera > Drosophilidae > Drosophila > Drosophila merina. The sequence continues at coordinate 434,963 of JAWNPH010000050.1, read as the reverse complement.
AGTCAGACAACGGGAAAACGAGGCCGAGCAGAAGCAGAAGGAGCGTGAAAAGAAGCTTCGCGCCGAGCAGAGCATCCGGGAACGAGAAAAAGAAATACAGCGCACCCTCGCCGGTCATCTGAGGGATCGGGATAAGGAGCGGGAACATCATATGCGTGAGGAGTGCATAGGTTACTTTACGGCATTGCTGACGGATCTGGTGCGAACTTCCACCCGACGAGTCAGAAGAGTCATGAAGACAACGATGTAGAAGACGACCCAGACGACTAATCTCGCGAGGACGCTGCGATTGTCAGGAGAGGCCGAATGTAACGAGCAGCTTCTTGTCAAGGAAGAACAGCGACAGTTACTCGGTATTCTATCGATACCGATTTAGATATAAGAAGAAGAGAAGAGAAAAAAAGGTCACGAGCGAACGGGGAGCACGCCAAGTTTTTGTAGAACGATAATTAAAAATAGTTTCTTTATGTCATATTCATATTCATTCCAATAAAAGATTATTCCATCCTGTTACAATACGCTGCCGCGATTTGACTTGGGTTGCTCAAGAATAGTAAGTAGCCATGATCAGAATCTGTGATGGTTATTTGAATTTGTTCAGTGTGGCTCGTCGTGAATAATAGAAACATCATTGTACATGGGGTTCCTGTGAAATTTTGACTTTATTAATATTCTTTTCTTTCTTAAATTGTGTTTTGTAGTTATGAACTACTAGTATTTCGCTTAGTAGTTTTATAATGTTCTATTATATTCTAAATTTTTGTTTGCTTTAAAAGGGTTTTCTATTTTACCTTTTTGAATGGACCCTTTTGATATTTAGTGTCAATATTCAGTCCTTGTCGTTCTTCATTTATTTTGTCCATTTTTTGTTTTTTAATGTTTTGAGTATCTAATCCAGCGTAAAGGAATATTTGGCCAGATGCTTTTCCCATGGTATGAACCACCAAACATGAGTTTGGTTTTATGGTATTAAGTATTGTTTCTATCTTGCTTAATTTGACTTCTTCATCGTTGGATGAATTTATTATACGAATTATTTCATTTATGCTACTCCGTTTTTTGCCGTATTGAGTTGCAGTTCGATTCCTTCTGCTTCAAGCCATAGGTTTAGTGTCAAGCTGGAGAAAGCTCCGTCTCTGTCTGCCTTTAGTATTTTGGGTTTACCTAACTGATTAAAAATGCGCTTTAATGAGTTCCTACACTCTATCCAGTCCTTTATTTTCATTTGTAGCGAATTTAGAATAAATTTCAATGCAACTGATGTAATGTTTTCCCTCAGATGAATAAATATCTACCACTGATGTTCAGGGTTAGGTGTGGTTTTAAAAAGCATTTTGATTTTTCTATGTTCTGTTTTAGCCAAATTGCATAAACATATTGCCATCGTTTATTTTATTCTGAATTAGTGTTTGGCTCTTTGGAAAGAATTGATTTTCTTTAAATCATTTTGTCATTTTCTGAATACCAGGATGTACAAGTTTTTTATGTGATTTGAAGTATAATTTCTCTAAATTCGGCGTATGAACCAACGTTCTTCAATAGGAAGAAACTGCGAATTACTTTTGTGTAGGTGGTATTAATAATTCGTCTGTGTGTTCTTTGATTAATTCCAAAATCTACATCGCTCTCAATATAAGTGGTAATGTTTCTAATAATAAATAAATATAAATAATAATAATAATAAATATTCTAATAATAAAATGATCGAGTAAAATTTTTTTGTCCTTGTCGAGTGTCATTACATCATATTGAATTGTGGTAATGGAGTTACCGAATATTATTGAACGCTCTATTTTATTTTTATCAGATTTAATAAAGATTATTTGTTTTTTGAAATGATTTATTGGTTGTTCTGTTGCTATTGTCTTCTTCTTCTGCACTATGTTAAAAACTTCACTATGCTGATTTTCTTCGATTCGAATTCTTGATAATGCATCGGCAATAGAATTTTCTTTTCCCTTAATATATTAAAGTTAAAGTCAGACGCGAGTTACCTCCGGGGAGCCGACGGTAGGTATTGATGCAGTTGTATGTGGGGTTTTAATTGGTTTTTATTTCGGGAAAAGAAAAGTCACTTGCTGTCGGGTTGGCTCTTGGCTATCGACTGACCGCAGTCTTTCTTTTACGACTTAAAATAAACTAACATGAATTTGTATGTGGGTGTTTAACAATGTTGTGTTTCTTAGAAATAAAGTGCGTCTTATTATTCGCCTTAAAATAAGTTAACAAGAATTTGTATGTGTGTATAACAATGTTGTGTTTCTTAGAACTAGAGTGCTTGCTGCAGCAGAAAGTGTTCATATGTATGTATGTATGTAAATGCATATGTTGCCTTATTTTCCGGGAAAGAATGTGATGGCAGGGGGGTGTATGGTACCGATGGGTCGGTAAAGTAATAAATCTATATTATAGTTGAGTCTATTTATATATTGTAGTTTCTTTATTTCTTCTTCATTGTTATATATCTTTGCGTAGATTGCGTTTTGCATGTTATCGAAGAAGTTTTTAATCAAATTTTGCTCATTATTAATGTGTTTTGTTATGTTTTTGAAACATAATTGAATTTCATCATTAAACAAGTTCTGTATTTTAAAGTTATCTGATTGGGTTTTTAGGTTGTTGAATTCTGTTTTTTTTTTTTTTTTCATCATTGGCATCCGTATTGCCGGTGACGACTTTAACTAGACTACCTAACCCGTTAATAGGACCTCTTTTGTTGCGTGAGAAGGGTGTTAGTGTGTCGATTTTAGTTTGGGTTTGGGCTAGTTTAGCGTTTAGTATAGATATGGAGTCGGCGAGTTTTTCATCGTATCTTAGGGTATCGATGGTGTGGTATAATTTTTTGATACAATTGGTGTATTCGGGCAGATCGATTATGTGGCTAATCTTTTTATAGTTTGCTATTACGAGTGTTTTTCCTAGTGGCACTTTTGCTAAGGGGTTGGTGCTATCGAAGTTGTGGATGAGGGTAGATTGGTATGCCCCATGGAAGAATCTGGAATGCAGGTGGAAAGGCTTAAGTCGTTCGGAGGTTTGAATATTTTCCTAATTTTTGATTTGTGGATTTTTTGATTTCTTGTGGTTACTAGAGTTTTCCCTTTAAATTTTACTGTCCTGTGTAAGGAAAACCGCGGTGTTAATTTATTTCTGCTTTTTCTTTTCTGAAAATTGTGCTGTTAGGTTGTATTGTTGTTGGTTCTACTCTGTTTGTGTTTAGCTTTTCTGTCCTTTGTTGGGCGTTTGTGGACAGCTTATCTTTTATTTCCGAGTAAAGTTTGTCTTGGAATGTGTTTAGTTTATTTAAATAATCATGCTCGTTATTAGGTATTATTGTTTTATTAAATAAATGGGTCCCACCATTAAATAATTCAAAAGGGGTGTGTTTAGTGGTGGAGTGGATTGCGTTATTATATGTTATTACGGTTTCTGATATTATTTCTTCGTGATCTGTAGGCAGTTTGTGTTTTTTACGTGTGTCAAAGATTATTCTGTAAATTTCTGTCAAAGGGGAATGTAAGCGTTCTACTGGCGAATTACTTGACGATTGTTGAAAGGATGTGACATGGAGTAGTATGTTATATTGAGAACAGAATTTGCGAAATATGTCATTGCAAAAGTCTACTCCGTCGTGTATTAGTTTTTTGGGTAGCCCAAATTGACTGAAGAAATTTTTGATTGATTTGATGCAGTTGATGCCGTTTCTATTTGGAATAGGGTAGACAGCTGCGAATTTCGAGAACTTGTCTATGATCGTCAGGTTAAAGTTATCGTTAATGGTATAGATGTCAATGTGTATTATGTCGAGGGGTTTTGTTGGGGTTTCTGGGGTTTCGAATACAATGTTCTGTGGTTGCCTGTCGTATTTAAGCTTTAGACAGGTTTCGCAGTTTCTAATTAGTTGATTGTTATTGGGGAAGTAAGTTTCCCGTTTGAGGTGAAGGAATGTTTCATCTATGCCTCTGTGATTGCTGTTTATGTGATATTCGTTAATGACTTTATTTTGTTCAAAGGTTACCATGATTTCGTGGAGAAATGATTTACATCTGATAATTTTGAAGTGTTTTTTGTGTGCAAAAAACGTTAGGAATGCTTTTTCAATTAATGCGGAGTTATTATCATCTGCCAAGAAGGCGAAAATCCTGTTAGGTTTTAGGGTTCCTTTCAAGATTTTAGCGATATTGTCGAAATCGAAAGAGGGTTGTAAGTATTTTTTCCTAATCTTTTGTTTAAATGGTGTTGTAGTTTGGCAAGACGTATGTGAATCTATTTCTAGTATGAGTTGTGTGTTAAATTCATTAATTGGTTTTTCAGATGTGAGGCAAGGCTTAATTGTTAGGGTTTCATTGTGGTTTAAATTTGGGTCTGCTCGACTTAGGGCGTCCGCAATTACATTTTGTGAACCTTTCTTATGAATTATTTCGAAATCATATTCCATAAGTTGGAGTCTCCAACTGATTATTTTTGAGTTGGGTTCCTTAAAATTCATAAGCCATATTAATGGTTTGTGATTCGTAACAATAGTAAATTTTACGCCATAAATATATGGTCTGAAGTATTTTACTGCCCATATTATCGCTAGCATTTCTTTTTCTATAGTTGAATAGTTGACTTCGGTATCGGATAGAGTCCTGCTGGCAAAGCATACAGGTCTATCGTTTTGTAAGGAGCCTTAAGATAGCTCCTAACGCGAAGTTACTAGCATCTGTAGTAAGAATGAATGGTTTTTCGAAGTCTGGGTGTAAAAGTATTGGGTCGTTGGAAAGAAGAGTTTTGCATTGTTCCAATGCGGCTAAAAAGTCTTTGTCTGTAGTAATTTGTCTTTTCCCTTTCAGTTGTTTAGTCATGGGTTTTGTTATTCGTGCAAAGTCCCTTATAAATTTGCTATAGTAGCCTAGTAGGCCGAGGAAAGATTTGAAGGTTCTTCTGTTGGAGGGGCAGGGGAATTATTGAATTGCACTTATTTTGTTCGGTCCTAAAAATTCTATCTCTTTCCTTAGAAATTCTGATTTTGAAAGGTTGTAGTTTGAAGTTCGCTGCTCTAAGTTTTTTAAATACCATTTTTATGTCCAATAAATGCTTTTGTAGGGAAGGTGAAAAAATTATAATGTCGTCAAGGTAGACTAAGCAAATGGTACCGTTAAGGTCACCAAGGACGCTGTCCATAACCCTTTGAAAGGTTGCTGGTGCGTTTTTTAACCCGAAGGGCATCCGTATGAATTCGTAGTGACCCCCTTCGACTGTAAAGGCTGTTTTGGCAATATCTTCTTGTTTCATCTCAATTTGATGAAACCCGCTAGTTAGGTCAAGTGTTGAAAAGCATTTTGCCTTGCCTATGCTATCCAATATGTTATTAATGTTTGGAATGGGGTATCTGTCTGAGGTTTATCGTTGAGTTTTCGATAACCTATTACAAGTCGCCATTTACTGTTTCCTGTTCCGTCGGGTCTTTTTGGGACCACCCAAACTGGGGCGCTCCAAGGGGAGTGGCTCGATCTAATAATTTGCTGGTCTAGCATAGATTCAATTCGTTTTTTGACTTCTGTTTTATGGACAAAGGGGTATCTATAGGATTTTGCGTGGATAGGCGTGCTGTCTATGGTGGGGATGGAGTGTGTGATTTTGCTGGTGAATGTTAGTGGTGTTTCTGGGTTGTAGAATATGTCGCGAAATTGTTTGCATAGGGTTTCTAAGGCTTCTTTTTCCTCTGGGTTAAGGTGTTGTGTTAAAGTTTGTAATGGCACTTGGGGGGTTTCAAATTCTGGGTCGATGAATGAGTTAGTGGATCCTGTATCGATAAGAAATGACAGAGGGAATTTTTGTTGGATTTTTAGAATTATGTATGGGAGGGATGTTGCATGTGTGGTAGGATTTATGTATCCTGTTGGGTTCCCGAGGCTGGTGCCTGAAAATTTATGTTGGTAGGGGGGTGTTGGGTAGCCCATGATATGGTGTTTTATTGTCTCTAAACGGGTTATCAGTTTTGTTGCCAGTGTTGGGCTGATGGTATCTGGGGTTTGAATAATGGTTTGAGTGATTTTGGGTGTATGGTGAATTACGGTTGTTACGCTCGTTGTTGTATCTGCGATTGTTACTGTTATTGTTATTGTAATTGTTAGTTCGTCGTTCGGTGTTGTTTTGGTTGGGGGTATGGGTTTCTGTTATGGTATCGAGCCTTCTCTCTGACACAGCTCGTAGGCTGCTTCAATAGTTTTGGGGTCTTTCAATCTGATGATTGTTTTAAGTGGTTCTCTAATTCCTGAAATGAAGGCATTTAGGCAAACTCCTCCATATAGTGTCTTCTTGGCTTCGATGATTGTGGCCGATTGTCCATTATTGGAAATAGTGGATATGAGTTGGCTTTTAATTTTCGATAAGCCGAAGAACAATTGTCCTAGGGTTAGATTATTCGGAAAGGATTGGAGTTCGCTTAAGAGGCTAGCTTCGCTTTTCTTACGAGAGTATATACGTAGCAAGTTACTTTTGATATCGTCTCATATAAGTTTGGTGCTGGCTAAGTTAAGGGCTTCGTCTGCTCTTCCAACTATTTTATTCCTTATTGCCCTGAGTGTCAGAAGTCCGTATGGTGTTTGGTCGGTTCCCTTGATGAGCATGATTATTTCCTCAACACTAGTTATATACGAGTTGTGTTGGAGTGCCATCGAATGTCGGGAGTTCTTTAACGAAGGCTAAAATATCAGTGGCACTAAGTGCCGTAGCAATATTGCTAAAGCCATTGGCAGTAGGTGTTAAGGGGGCGGAATTAATTTCGGAGGAGTTGGCCAAATCCATATCTATGGGTTGGAGAGGGGGTAAGGGGTATTTTCTTTAATAACGGGGAGGGTGTTTGTGTTGGCAACTGATCGTGTGACTCTCTTTGGTAATGTGTGTGTTCCTAATACGAAACGAGTTGTTTGTTTTATAGTTTTAATATACATAATATTTACTTGTTTTTGGTTGTTGGATAGTGTGTTTTTGTGCGTTAATCTCTGTAATATAGTTATATCAGTGTTTGTATGTATCGTTTAAATAATTTATTTGTGTGAAAGAATGGAAAAATAGATGCATGTTCAAAGAAAGGAGAATTTTATTTATTATATTTTCCCCTATAATTTATATGTAGTTTTGTGGTGTTCTGCCCGGCCTTAAAAATCATACACTTTACTGTTCATATAATATTGTTTCTATGTGCGATGTTGCTTTGATGGTTTGCATATATGTACCATATGTACACGTGAAAGTGGTGATGTGGTACTTGGCCCTACTAAACTTCGGCAGTGATTATCAGCGATTGATTTCACGCAAGTACATTACACGTCATTTTTACACGTATGCATATATGTAAGTTGTATATCTCTTTTGTTATATATAAGTTAACACCAGCTGCAAGCGGGGCCTTCCTTACCTCACCGCGCGGGGCCTTCCTTACCTCGCCGCGCGGGGCCTTTCTTACCTCACCGCGCGGGGCCTTCCTTACCTCGCCGCGCGGGGCCTTTCTTACCTCACCGCGCGGGGCCTTCCTTACCTCGCCGCGCGGGGCCTTTCTTACCTCACCGCGCGGGGCCTTTCTTACCTCGCCGCGCGGGGCCTTTCTTACCTCGCCGCGCGGGGCCTTTCTTACCTCACCGCACGGCTGAACTGCTCAACAATCTGCAAGCGGGGCCTTTATGCGGAGTTCTGGGATTGCACTCAGGATTGCACTCAGAGCAGCAGTCCCGTTGCTCGTGTTCGGCACTGATGCGGGCCGACCGAGGGCTCGACGCTCGCGGCGCGGGAGCCGGGTGCCACTTGCAGAGGAGAACCGGAGCCGAGCGGATCAGACTTTACTTCAACTAACCAAAACTAATAAAGGAAAACCACAAGCTAATACTTGCCGTATCATTTCACGTGGAACAACACATAATTTGGTAATATTTAACCTTGTGTCGATCTGGGGTCTTTCCCCAGGTCGTCGGCACGTAAGTGGCCCCGAGCAGGAACCGGCAATGTCCGGTTGAGTGGCTAAGGCCGAAGAGATTTTTTTTTCTTGTAATTATAATTTGTTTAATTTTGGGTAAATTGTGAATAAAATAAAATAAAACAAACAAGAAAAGAGCAATTACCCTCTGCCGGGGGGAATTACGCCCATCCCGGAGCGCAAAAATATTGCATAATTAAATAAAAAAACATAAAAATGTAAGACTTGTGTTGCGAACACTAAAACATAATATAAATAAGAAAACGACGACCCGCCACCGGAGACGCCACGTCGTCCATGCCGAGCGCAAAAGTTGTAGGATGCCTATAACTCAAAAAAAAAAAAAAAAAAAAAAACGCAATAATTATTTGCGAGCTCTGCTAAATAATGTAAATTAGATCAAAATATCTAAAAGGAATCAAGTGCTGCGTGAGCTGTGAATAAAATAAAATAAAACAAACAAGAAAAGAGCAATTACCCGCTGCCGGGGGGAATTACGCCCATCCCGGAGCGCAAAAATATTGCATAATTAAATAAAAAAAACATAAAATTGTAAGACTTGTGTTGCGAACACTAAAACATAATTTAAATAATAAAACGACGACCCGCCACCGGAGGACGCCACGCCGTCCATGTTAGGGTACAACTTATAACACGCCAAATAATAAAAGACATACAAGGGTGAGTGAAATATTTCATTTAATTTCCTTGCCACATTTACTAAATCCGGTTAGGAAAAAAAGAACACGATAAAAAAAAAACAAAAAAATATATAAAAATTAATATTCCCTTTTTGCCAAGTCGAAAATATCGTCCCATACCCTAATATAATAACGAATCTAATACATTACATACTTCCTCCATCTTTTCAACAAGAACCAAACCTTGAAATGGAGGAGACCTTGCGTATACTCAGTGAGTCTCTTAAGGCCTTAACCAATGTAGTAACAGGTATTAAGGAGGACATCAAAAAGAATAATGATAGGTTGGTCCTTTTAGAACTGGAGCGTGAGAACGCTAATCCTATGGCCGATCAACCACAACCCTTGGTGCGTGTAAGCACCGAGTATGAATTAAAAGAAATATCGGTCCTTCCTGACTGCGTCAAAGAACTACAGGCGTTTGAAGGGCAGCAGGAAGCTTATCTGTCTTGGATAAATAGGGCACAATCGATATTGACCGACTATGATTTGATAAGAACGAGACCCTTGTATAGGGCCATCGTTTTGCATATCAGGCAGAAAATAAGAGGACACGCCGATATGGTCTTGGCGGCCTATGGCGTTCAAGACGATGACTGGGAGGACTTGGCGTTACATTATGCGGACAAACGAGACATACGTACACTCGAGCATGAAGTCGGTGTAATGTCTCAAGGTTCTAGACCCCTAGATAAATTCTATATGGACGTTAATGGCCATCTTTCATTAATCTTGAATAATCTGAAAGCCAAAAATCACCCTCGCGAGGTGGTCAACGTGCTGATAGAGACCTACAGGGACAAGGCCTTGGATGTTTTTATCCGAGGAGTGGTGGGGAGACTGTTCCAAACACCTACTTGTCCGCAACCCCAAGAACCTACCAGAGGCGTACTCTTCTTGTATGGGGTTGCAGAACGTAATGTCGAGGGCCTCCACACCTCAGAACTATCAACCGTCAAGTCCCCCAAGATTCGCAGCCCCATTTCAACATCAAGCCAGGGCACCATTCCGACCCTCTTTTTCTCCCAGTTCGGGCAGATTTTCACAAAATTCCTACAGAGCTCAAGGTCCTAGACATGCCATTAAAATGGAATCCAATCGGTCGGGTCAGTCTTACCAATCAGGGTACAGTGATCGCCAGGAAGGAGGCTCCGGCATTAAAAGAACGTCCGAAGGTGACAACCCATTCCGAAAGGCACAAGGATTATACCACACGGAATTAGCACCACCCCCACTAACCCCGGCGACTAGTGGAGACGACCGAGCCCCTTCACATGAGGGCCATTATGGTGATGCGTCTCAAGTTGTCAAAGAGGCCAACGATTATACCCCGCAGAAGGTAGCGAAAAGAGATACAGATGACATAACCTTGAAACCGAGGGGGGGCCGAATTTTATGACAAACGCCTCTCTAGTGTACCGTACATAGAATACGTGACGGGGAAGGGGGAAAGGCTAAAGTTTTTGATTGACACCGGGGCGAACAAAAACTTTATTAGCCGCAAGCTTGCAGCCGGTTGTACCACGATCCCCAAACCTTTCTCTGTACAATCCGCTGCAGGTAACATTATGATAACACATCGCCTAGTTGGTAAATTCTTCGAACCACTAGGAAACGATTCAGAAATTACCTTTTTCGTCCTTCCAAATTTACGTTCTTTTGATGGTATCATTGGTGATGATACTCTCAAAGACCTAAAAGCCTTAGTAGATAGGAAGAACAATTGTTTGATAATAACCCCAGGAATCAAAATCCCTCTTTCGGCGAAAGCTTCATTAAACGTCAACCCGTTACTCGCCGCTGAACACCCAGACGGTACACAGGAAATTTTGAATTCCCTCCTTGAGGAGTTTTCTCACATTTTCGAGCCCCCCTTACCTGGAATGTCAGTGGAGACGGCCGTCAAGGCCGAAATTCACACAAGCACGCAAGACCCAATTTATACTAAGAGTTACCCGTACCCAGTCAATATGCGCGGAGAAGTCGAACGTCAAATCGACGAACTGCTGCAGGACGGTATAATTCGACCTTCTAACAGCCCTTACAATTTCCCCTACCTGGATAGTCCCGAAGAAACCCAAACCAAATGGGGAAAAACAATATCGCATGGTAGTCGATTTCAAGCGGTTAAATACCGTCACCATATCCGACACTTACCCTATCCCAGATATAAATGCTACACTGGCCAGCCTTGGCAATGCCAAATACTTTACCACCTTAGATTTGACCTCTGGATTCCATCAAATCCACATGAAGGATAGCGATATTCCCAAGACAGCTTTCTCTACCTTAAATGGAAAGTACGAGTTCCTCCGTCTACCATTCGTTTTGAAGAATGCACCTGCAATCTTCCAAAGAATGATTGATGACGTTTTGCGCGAGCATATTGGCAAGATTTGCTACGTTTATATTGACGATATCATCGTCTTCAGTGGGGACTATGATACCCACTGGAAAAATCTCCGATTGGTACTAGCAAGCTTATCAAAGGCAAACCTCCAAGTGAACCTTAAGTCGCATTTTTTGGATACACGGGTAGAATTTCTGGGATATGTCGTCACGGCCGATGGCATTAAGGCAGACCCGAAAAAGGTCAGAGCGATTAGTGAAATGCCTCCCCCGACTTCTGATAAAGAGTTAAACAGATTTCTTGGCATGACCTCATATTACAGGAAGTTCATCCAGGACTATGCGAAGGTAGCGAAGCCTCTCACAAACTTGACCCGTGGCCTATATGCCAATATAAAATCTTCGCAATCGAACAAAATTCCAATTACGTTGGACGAAACGGCATTACAGTCTTTTAATGATTTGAGGTCAATTCTGTATTCTTCTGAGATACTGGCGTTTCCATGTATCACTAAGCCATTTCATCTAACAACGAACGCTTCTAATTATGCCATCGGAGCTGTCCTCTCACAGGACGACCAGGGTAGAGATAGGCCGGTAGCGTATATTTCGTGTTCACTAAATAAAACAGAGGAAAATTACGCTACTATTGAAAAAGAAATGCTCGCGATAATTTGGGCGCTGGACAACCTTCGGGCTTATTTATACGGTGCTAGTATTATTAAAGTATACACTGACCATCAACCTCTAACGTTCGCCTTGGGCAACAGAAACTTCAACGCGAAATTAAAACGCTGGAAGGCTCGTATAGAGGAATATAACTGCGAGCTCATCTACAAACCCGGGAAATCTAACGTAGTGGCTGACGCGCTTTCACGCATTCCGCTTCAGCTTAACCCTTTGAGTACCGACCTAGATGATGATACGCAGTCTTTGGCTACTGCCCATAGCGCTTCGCATGACAGCTCGCAATTGATTCCCCACATTGAATCTCCAATTAACGTTTTCAGGAACCAACTCATTTTTGATACGACCAGGTCAGAGTACATGTGCGAACACCCGTACCCAGGTTATACTCGCCATTTGATTCCTCTCATGACGGATCACTTGCCGATTTAACCAACTCGTTACGGTCGTATCTGCACCCGTAATAATTAACGGCGTCAAAATCCCAGAAGCTTATTTGCAACTTTTCCAATCCGTCTGCTTAGCGAGTTTTCTTTTATACAAAATTCGGATAACGCAACGTCTAGTGGCAGATGTGACCGACGCGGAGGAAATTTGCGAAATAATCGAAAAAGAACATTTATTATGCTCCAACCCAAAAGAGTAAAGTAAATGGACAAGTCGAGAGATTCCATTCTACGTTCCTAGAAATCTATCGCTGTCTTAAGAATGAGCTCCCTACTTTCAAGCCCATCGAACTGGTGATGATAGCGGTGGACCGATAGAACACTTCTGTTCACTCAGTAACGAATCGGAAACCAGCAGACATTTTTTTTCGACCGCTCGTCGAGAATAAATTATCAGGGTCTGACAGATTTCCGGCGACAAACTTTAGAAGATATAAGGGGCTTAATCGAGTATAAACAAGCTAGAACTAACTTGGCTCGGAACAAAAATAGGAGCGAGCCCAAGTCTTATGGCTTGGGGGAAGAAGTTTTTGTTGCAAATAAGCAAATAAAAACAAAAGAAAAGCCGAGGTTCAGATACGAAGAGGTACAGGAAGACAACAAAGAACCAGATCAGGAAAAACTTTCCACAAATCCGATTTAAGGAACTGAAACATGGTTTTTACTAACAAAAAAATTAATAATTAAAATAAAAAAATAATTAGTGGCAACCTAATGAAATATTTCACCCATTCATACACTAAATTTATAAAAACATCAAACACTAAAACATACTACAATACAATACTAAAGATTATATTATATTAAAAAAAAAAAAAAACAAAAAATATATAAAAAATTACAAAATATAAAATAAAATTAAAAATAAACACATAAAATGTACTGTACCCCAACTTACACACTTGTAGCCTAAGAATAACTTAAACGGCCAAATATTTGCAAATTGTAAGCTCGATTTCTGCATGCGCAGTAAGCCCCGCCCACGTATATAAGTACGAGGGGCCGGTGATCCCCTTGCAGTATGGCGAGGTATGGAGAATCAATGGCGTCTTCAAACTAGCGTACCTCGTCGATCTTGCAAAGATGAACAAAACGGTTGCCTTGGCGGATAAGAAAGCTGAAGCTCTGGTCGACTACTACCTCAACACAGCCATGGAAGGAATCAACAGGCTTTCCGGACGAGCGCGATGCCAATCTTGCACACTGGACTGGCTGGGGTCGGCTTGGAAATGGATAGCTGGATCTCCAGATGCTGCTGACTGGAACATCATAAGCTACTCGCAAACTTAGAGGCATTGGGCCAAACCGAGCCAAGCCAGGCTCATTGACCTCACCGCGCGGGGCCTTTCTTACCTCACCGCACGGCTGAACTGCTCAACAATCTGCAAGCGGGGCCTTTATGCGGAGTTGCTGGGATTGCACTCAGGATTGCACTCAGAGCAGCAGTCCCGTTGCTCGTGTTCGGCACTGATGCGGGCCGACCGAGGGCTTGACGCTGGTGGCGCGGGAGCCGGGTGGCACTTGCAGAGGAGAACCGGAGCCGAGCGGATCAGACTTAACTTCAACTAACCAAAACTAATAAAGGAAAACCACAAGCTAATACTTGCTGTATCATTTCACGTGGAACAACACATAATTTGGTAATATTTAACCTTGTGCCGATCAGGGGTCATTTCCCCAGGTCGTCGGCACGTAAGTTATATATATATATATATATATATATTTTTTTTTTTTTTTTGTGTTGTGGTACTTGGCCTTACTAAACTTCGGCAGTGATTATCAGCGATTGATTTCACGCAAGTACATCACAGGTTATTTTTTTTTTACACGTATGCGTATGTATATGTTGTATATATCTTTTTTTTATATATATATTTAATTTTTTTTTTTTGTGATGTGGTACCAGGCCTTTAATATTTCGGCAGTGGTTTATCAGCGATTGATGCCACGCAGGTACACTGCACTTTTGATATGTACAAGGGAAATGTTTTGCATTTGAAATATATGTATGTTATATGTTGTATATCCTTTTTTGTTGTGTATATATTTATTATTATTTTTTTTGTGATGTAGTACCAGGCCTTTAATATTTCGGCAGTGGTTTATCAGCGATTGATGCCACGCAGGTACACTGCACTTTTGATATGTACAAGGGAAATGTTTTGCATTTAAAATATATGTATGTTATATGTTGTATATCCTTTTTTGTTGTGTATATATTTATTATTATTTTTTTGTGATGTAGTACCAGGCCTTTAAAATTTCGGCAGTGGTTTATCAGCGATTGATGCCACGCAGGTACACTACACTTTTGATATGTAAAAACAAATGTTTTGCATTTGGAATATATGTATGTAATTTATGTTATATAGTAGCATAATATGCTTCACATATTACGCTTACATAAGCATTGTACATATATGTACAATCTTGCACATTCTCAAAATTCACAATTTTGCTTACACCTAAGCGCATGATTTGTTGCGTAACCATATCGTTCTTTTTGTACACATATTAAATATAAAAATAAATATAAAAACCAAACCCCAAAAAAACGCTGACTAGACATTTCCGTTTTCCACGACTCACTTCAAGCCGATCAAAACTTTGTACATTTAGTCTTAAGCTGACATTTATTAAATAAAGACATTCCCCGGAATTATTCGAGTTTTCTATTTAAAATCGGTTCAGCGTTGATCTTTGTCCTAGTAGTGACGGATCATTTATTCCACCAAAATAATAACTACGTAAGTGGCGCAGTCGGTAGGATGATACTAATTGATGCGATATTAAACATAAATAAAAAAAAAACAAAATAATACATATAACCAATATACTAAAAATAAGAAAATAACAACAATAATAATAACAGCGAAAATAAGTGAAAATTAAATAAACTTAACTACAACAAGTAAATACTTAAACCAACTTCAAATACATAAACACTAATCAAAATCCAAACCAACAAACCACGATGGCCGTAGCAGCACCAGCACAAATAGAATTATCTGACTCGAACATGATTCAAGTAGAAAGACAAATACACGCAATCGAGGTTTTCAACGGAGATCCTAACACTTTGTACACTTTCATCAGTCGCGTCGACTTCATCTTGGCTCTGTATCAGACCACAGATGAAAGACAAAAGTTAGTAATCTTTGGACATATCGAACGGAACATCAGTGGCGATGTTAACTACAAGCCCCAAGCACCGAACCACCAACTTCTGGAAGAATTCAGGAACATACAATATCGAGGTAACATTCGACATTTCCTTGAAGAAGCCGAAAGAAAACGACAGATACTTATAAGTAAATTAGAACTAGAAAATAATACTAACGAAACCATTCTCTATACTAGATTAATACAAACCAGCATCGAAAATCTAATTCAAAAACTTCCAAGCCACATTTATCTCAGAATAGTTAACTGTAATATTCCAAACCTAAGATCACTAATAAATATATAGTATTACAAGAAAAAGGTCTTTATGAGGCACCAACCTCAAGCAAAGATAATATAAAGCCAACTTCAATTCCAAACAAAATAACAACCAACCCCCAAAATAGACAAATGAATAACCAAATTAGACCCTTTGTACCCTTACAACCATTCTATAATAACGTCTATCAACCCCTATCACCAAGCACATCTCATATGCCCAGGTTTAACCCAAACCCGGTTCCTCAATATCAAAATATACCCATTTACCCACAATCTAACATACCCATGTCACAAGTACCCAGACCAAACCCAGCTTTTAACAGACAAAATATTTTTGACCAAAACCGATTTGGACCTAGCCACACTAACATGCCCACAACATATCCTCAAAACAGAAACGTACAAACCAATAACACAATAAAAAGACAGAGACCATCAGACAGTGGGCAGTCTAAAATGAGCATAGAAGAGCTAAGATAC
This sequence comes from Drosophila merina, assembly GCA_035047645.1. Taxonomy (NCBI): domain Eukaryota; kingdom Metazoa; phylum Arthropoda; class Insecta; order Diptera; family Drosophilidae; genus Drosophila; species Drosophila merina. The sequence continues at coordinate 418,902 of JAWNPH010000050.1, read as the reverse complement.
CAGCAAGCAACGTCTTATCAACCTGAAAATCCTTATAATTATAACTGCTATTATCCCTGCTATCCAGAATATTTTCAACCCCAGCCTTATCCCTACCAATTAAACTATACACCAGAATCAATTCAGTGTCCCCCTGAACAGAACTACGACAATTCGGAGACAACAGAAGAGGAAATACGAACAACAAATGACAACGAACCAGATGACCTTGAACAAGTAGAAAATTTTCGGCTAGTAGCCCCGGATCAAGCCAATATATAATGATAAAACATAATAATACGGAATTGAAATGTCTAATTGATACAGGATCTACGATAAATATGCTCACGCGAAATATTTTTCAAACGCCAATACAAGAAACCAATCATCTAATACACACTAGTAATGGCCCATTAATTATTAACACACTTACGAATATACCACCTAATAACTACTTCCCTATTGCCCAAGAGTACTTGATCCACCAGTTCTCGGATCATTATGACATGCTGATTGGACGCAAATTGTTGTCCGAAGCCAAAGCAATAATCGATTATAAAAAGAAAACTGCTACCCTATTTAACAAAATATACAAGAAAAAAGACAGTAATAACATTACAGAACATAATCATATCCAAATGGACCCTTCATTTCCACAAGACCCCACCTATTTAGAAACCTCCACACTTCAGGAAAACTTGTTCCGACTAGAACACCTTAACGTAGAAGAAAAAACAAAAATTAATTAACCTACTGATAAAATACCAAGACATCCAATTTCACGAAGGTGACACGCTCATGTTCACAAACCAAGAAAAACATGTTATCAACACCACACACAATATCCCCGTCTACTCTAAATTTTATAGTTTCCAACAGACATATGAAAAGGAGGTAGAAAAACAGATCCAAGACATGCTAGAACAGGGTATTATCCGAGAAAGTAATTCACCGTACTGTAGCCCCATTTGGGTCGTACCCAAAAAGCTAGATGCTTCTGGACAGCAGAAGCTCCGTATCGTAATTGACTATAGGAAATTGAACGAAATAACAATAAACGACAGATACCCCATACCAAACATAGATGAAATATTAGGAAAACTAGGGAGGTCAAATTATTTCACAACAATAGATCTTGCAAAGGGCTTTCATCAAATAGAAATGGACTCAGAGTCAATAGCCAAAACTGCCTTCTCTACAAAATATGGACACTACGAGTACACGCGAATGCCATTTGGGCTTAAAAACGCCCCCGCTACATTTCAACGATGTATGAATAATTTACTCCTTCCGCTTTTAAATAAATGTTGTCTAGTATACCTAGACGACATCATAGTTTTCTCCACATCTTTAGAAGAACATCTTCAGGCCTTACAGGCTGTTTTCGAAAAATTATCACAGGCATATTTAAAATTACAACTAAACAAATGTGAATTCTTAAAACAAGAGACAATTTTCTTAGGACATGTTATCACTAAAGACGGGATTAAACCAAACCCGGATAAAATAAAAGCTATAGTAATGTATCCATTACCAAGAAAAACTAAAGAAATTAAAGCCTTCCTAGGACTCACAGTGTATTATAGGAAATTTATACCTAACTTTTCTGACATTGCCAAACCCCTGACCAAGTGCCTAAAGAAAGGAGCAACAATAGATATAAACAGTTCAGAATACTTAGAAGCATTCCAAAGGTTAAAATTATTAATCTCTGAAAATCCGATCCTAAAAATACCGAATTTCGAGAGGAAATTTACATTAACAACAGATGCCAGCAATGTGGCTTTAGGAGCTGTTCTATCACAAGACGGACCCTGTTAGCTACATCAGCAGAACATTAAACGAACATGAAGTCAATTATAGCGCCATAGAAAAAGAATTATTAGCAATAGTTTGGGCCACTAAAACCTTCCGACACTATCTGTTAGGACGACATTTCGAAGTAGCTTCTGACCATCAACCCTTGTGCTGGCTACACAAACTAAAAGAACCTAATTCAAAATTAACAAGATGGAAAATTAGACTTTCGGAATATGACTTCGACATAAAATATATAAAAGGAAAAGAAAATTACGTAGCAGACGCACTTTCCAGAATAAGGATAGAACAAACATTTTTTGGTGAATCTACACAGCATAGTGCCGAAGAGGACAGTAACAATTTGATCGGACTATCAGAGAAAGCTATTAATCAATATAAAAGGCAAATCATCTTTACTAAATGTCCCAGTAGTACAGAAATAGAAACTTACTTCAAAAAACAAATTATACACCTTTCTTATGAAGAAATGACCCCCGAAATAGCCAAACGATATCTACTCGACTATTTCTGTTCAAAAAACAGCGCTCTTTACATCGAAAGCGATGCAGATTTCGAAGTAATTCAAAAAGCATATAAGGAGACAATGAATCCAAGACATACAAAAATTTTCCGAAGCCTCATCTTACTAAAAAACATTCCCACGTACGCAAATTTTAAAGAACTAATTCTAAACATACATGAAAAACTTTTACACCCCGGAATACAAAAAAATATTAAAAATTTTCAGCGAAACATACTACTTCCCAAATAGCCAACTCCTCATTCAAAATATAATTAACGAATGTCAAGTTTGTAATTTAGCAAAAACAGAACACCGAAATACAAAAATGCCAATGAAAGTCACCCCTAAACCCGAACATTGCCGCGATAAATTTGTAATAGATATCTACTCCTCTGAAGGAAATCACTATTTGAGCTGTATCGACATTTATTCTAAATTTGCCACCCTTGAGCAGATAAAAACAAAAGATTGGATAGAATGTAAAAATGTTCTAATGCGCATATTCAATCAGTTGGGAAAACCTTAAATCCTAAAGGCAGACAGAGATGGCGCATTTTCTAGCTTAGCCCTCAAACGTTGGCTCGAAACTGAAAATGTGGAATTACAACTTAACACTACAAAAACAGGTGTTGCAGATATAGAAAGGCTCCACAAAACGATAAATGAAAAAATCCGTATTATAAAAAATTCCGATGACAATGAAGCCAAACTCAGTAAAATAGAAACGATCGTTTACATTTACAACCACAAAACCAAACACGATACTACTGGACAAACTCCTGCCCACATATTTATTTATGCTGGACAACCAATTTTAGATACACAACACAACAAAGAAATTAAAATCAACGAAATAAACAAAGACCGAACAGAATACAACGTCGACGCTAGATATAGAAAGGGACCGTTGCAAAAAGGGAAATTAGAAAACCCTTTTAAATTAACAAGGAACGTCGAACAAACTGACGAAGACCATTACAAAATCACCAATAGAAATACAGAAACACATTACTACAAGACCCAATTTAAAAAACAGAAAAAAATTAATAAACTTTACATTCCACAGGCCCCTGGTTCATCTTAATATTCCTCCTCGCGTTTACAAAAGTATGCCTAACTCAACAACTTCCAATCAACAACATTGATACTAACCATGGATACCTCTTATTTTCCGATAAATCAATTCAAATCCCTTCAGAATATGAACATCATTGTCTTCGCGTAAACCTTTCCGATATAGATAACCTAACTCACTATTTCAACAATAAAATAACTAATTACACTAACATTCCCCAAATTGACCTTTTATACAATAAAATGCGAAGCGAACTTAGCGGAATAACTTTACACCAGACAAACAGGCAGAAACGAGGACTAATCAACATAGTAGGATCTGCGTTTAAATATTTATTTGGAACACTAGACAATGATAACCGAACAAAGATTGAGAAACAGTTAGAATCAGCAGCAACGAGTTCAATAAATCTACATGAAATAAACGATATAATTCAACTTATCAACAGTAACATACTAAGAATGAAAGAATATTTAGACGAACATACTAACAGAGAACAGTTAGTATACGAACTTATCCAATTTACCGAGTATATAGAAGACATTGCAATGGGAATGCAACTTTCGCGACTATGACTATTTAATCCCAAATTACTTAATTACGACAGACTAGAGAACGTTGACAGTAGTAACATACTACAAATTAAAACATCAACCTGGATTAGTACCAATCAAATACTTATCATAGCACACATCCCTATTAAACAAAAAACCGTTCACACCATTAACATAATACCCTACCCAGATAATAACGGATATCAACTCGATCACAACGAAAAAGATACTAATTTTGAAGAACATGGCAAAGTCTATAACCAAAATTGTAAAGAAATAAATAACGAATGTATTAAGAACATTATAAAAAGAACTAAACCAATATGCAATTTCATCCCTACAACAGTTAACCAGATAATTAAATATGTAGAGCCAAACAATATCCTTACTTGGAATATAAAAAATACTATTATAGAACAAGATTGCCAAGAAATAGATAAAAATGTAACAATAAACGGCAACAAAATAATAACAATAAAACAATGTAAAATTAAAATAGGAAAAATAACGTTCAATGAAAACCAGCTGAATCTCGAAATAAATCTAACACCATTGTACACACCCATTGAATTAATAAAAATAAAACCAATAGAACATAAAGACATTGTAAATCTAATATCAAATAATAATATTACAGTCTCTATTATCGTATCACTCATTAGCCTCGCATTTTGTATAGTTTGTATCTACTTAAAACTAAAAACAACAATAACAATTATAGAAACACAAGATACCAACACAACTGCATTACCAAGATTATATGCGTCAACCCCAATAGAAGCATAAGCTTCCTTTTAAGGGAGGGAAGTAGCATAATATGCTTCACATATTACGCCTACATAAGCATTGTACATATAGTACAATCTTGCACATTTCACAATTCACATTTTTGCTTACCCCTAAGCGCATGATTTGTTGCGCAACCATGTCGTTCTTTTTGTACACATATTAAATATAAAAATAAATATAAAAACCAAACCCCAAAAAAATGCTGACTAGACATTTCCGTTTTCCACGACTCACTTCGAGCCGATCAAAACTTTGTCCATTTAGTCTTAAGCTGACATTTATTAAATAAAGACATTCACCGGAATTATTCGTGTTTTTCTATTTAAAATCGGTTCAGCGTTGATCTTTGTCCTAGTAGTGACGGATCATTTATTCACCAAAATAATAACTACGTAAGTATATATATCCCTTTTTGTTGTGTATATATTTATTATTATTATTTTTTTTTTTTGTGATGTGGTACCAGGCCTTTAATATTTCGGCAGTGGTTTATCAGCGATTGATGCCACGCAGGTACACTGCACTTTTGATATGTACAAGGGAAATGTTTTGCATTTGAAATATATGTTGTTTTGATTGTTTTGTATGTTTTTTTAAGGCGATTTTTGTATTGTAGTAGAACTTTTGTTGTAATCACTTTTAAGATTTTCGGACATTTTGCACTTTTTATTTTGTTTGAACATACTTCTTCATTTTTATTCTTTTCTCACAACAACTTGCAGTAAAATTCCATTCCATTCTAGTTTTCCGGCTGCGCCAGTTAATAAGTTTTAATTGGCTTTTATTTTTTTGTAATCGTCGTTGGCTTTGGTTTTTTGCTGTTGTCGCTGAGAAGTTTCGGGAATGAAAAGTCACTTGCTGTCGGGTTGGCTCTTGGCTATCGACTGACCGCCGTCTTTCTTTTACGACTTAAAATAAACTAACATGAATTTGTATGTGTGAGTTTAACAATGTTGTGTTTCTTAGAAATAAAGTGCGTCTTATTCTTACCTTAAAATAAGTTAACAAGAATTTGTATGTGTGTATAACAATGTTGTGTTTCTTAGAACTAGAGTGCTTGCTGCAGCAGAAAGTGTTCATATGTATGTATGTATGTAAATGCATATGTTGCACTATTTTCCAGGAAAGAATGCGGTGTCAGGGGTGGTGTATGGTACCGATGGGTCGGTAACTCGCACGGATTTCTGGCGCCGGTACAAACGGCAAAATTACTATACGAGAAAGTCAAAAAGCAACGGCCAGAATGCACGAAGAGGAACAAAGTGTACGTGAGAGTACAGAAAAAATTTCGCAAAATAATGAAATGTTGCAACAGCTAGTATAATTGTTGTCGTTATATATTTAAGCTGATGAAATAAAGCAAAATGAACCGAAAATAAGTGCGAAAAATTTTAAGACCATAATACAGACTTTGACGGCAGTACCATTCCGGTAACACATTGGTTTAATACGTGACAGTACAGAAAAAATTTCGCAAAATAATGAAATGTTGCAACAGCTAGTATAATTGTTGTCGTTATATATTTAAGCTGATGAAATAAAGCATAATGAACCGAAAATAAGTGCGGAATGTTTTAAGACCATAATACCAGACTTTGACGGCAGTACCATTCCGGTAACACATTGGTTTAATAACTTCGAAGTTAATCCGGAAGCATACGGCCTAAGAAGTGTACAAAAGTAAGTTCAGGCGCCAACAAAAATAACTCAAACAGCGAAACCGTTTCTAAAGTCTACAGTGGTGTACAATTATGATGACTTGCGTACCGCATTAGAAGAGGAATTCGGGAAAGAGTGTTCGTTTAGAAAGTGCTTGAAATCAACCATGCCATGGATAAGCATATGTAGAAACATGACCCCAGCACAGGCAACTTTAACAATTTAACCTGTAACGGTGCGGCGGGAGACGATTATCAGGATCCCAGTTTAAGATTTTTAGTGCAAATAACAGAAACTGCTTTTGCACCGACTCAGTGCTATTTTGGTGGGAGGAGTATTGAGGACTCCAAACGCACGAGCAGTATTCAAGGATAGACGAACTAAGGTGATATAAAGGGATTTGGTGGTAAAAGGATCGTTAAATTCTTTAGACCATCGCTTAATAAAGGCTAACATTCTTCTGGCTTTATTCACTGTCACAGAAATGTGATCATTAAACTTAAGTTTATGATCAAAAAGAACTCAAAGATCATTGATTGTGGAAACACGATCAAGAAAGTGATTTCCAAGAGAGTAAGATACTATAAGCGGTACACTGCGATGGAATGTCTAAAGTTCGCATTTGGCGCAGTTTAGGAACAGAAGATTGCTTGAGCACCACAAATTGAGTTCCTCTAGGTCTAGATGCAGATGGCTGTGCAGGAAATGTTCCAAGAAGGAATAGCATAACTTGACATCATCAACATACATAAGCGTAGAGGCATAACTAATCGCATTGGGAAGATCGTATAAACAACAGTGGTCCTAGATGACTGCGGGACGCCCGATGAGACATGGATGACCTTCGACTTGGTAGATTTAAATAGGACACGCTGAGTTCGATCTGAAAGGTAGGAAGCAACCCACATGAGGATATTTGGTGGAAAAACAATAAGCGAGAGTTTCCGTAGCAAGAGCTGATGATTAACTGAATCAAATGCTTTGCTAAAGTCCGTACAAATTACATCAGTTTGTAAGCAATATTGAAAACCTCGGTTGATTATTAACGAAAATTTAAGTGGAGTAGTTGTTTTCAAGCGAAGCTTGACAAAGCCATGCTGTGCTGGTGAGATTATGCTCTTGCATGCATGTTGCAACTGCGATGTGATGAGTTTCTCAAGAAGCTTGGGAATCGCAGAAAGCTTAGCAATGCCACGGTAGTTCTCAATGGAAGTCTTAGAGCCTTTTTTATGAATTGATATAAGGTATGATTCATTCCATAATTAAGGTAGGGATGTTAGCTCCAATGATAGGTTAAATATTGTAGTATAGTGAGAGGTAAGGTAAGAAGATCGGAGCACCTTCTGAGGATGCAGGTAGGGACATTGTCTTTTTTTATACCCTTGAAAAAGGGTATTATAATTTTGTCCAGAAATGTGTAACGCATTAAAGGAAGCATCTCCGACCCCACAAAGTATATATATTCTTGATCAGCATCAACAGCCGAGTCGATATAGCCATGTCCGTCTGTCCCTCTGTCCGTCTATCCGTCTGTCCGTCTGTTTCTATGCAAAAAAATAGACAGTAGTTTTAAAGCTAGCGTTTTGAAATTTTTACCAGATCATTATTTTTGTTGCACGCAGATCAAGTTTAAGAATCGGTCGGATCGGACCACTACATCATATAGCTGCCATACAAACGACCGATATGAAAACAAGTCTTTGTATGGAAAACTTTTTTGTTTTCCAATCTATTGCAACCGAATTCAACATTTATCCATTTGACATAGCCATACATGATTTGTAAAAGTTTGATCCGAATCAGATCACTATATCATATAGCTGCCATACAAACGACCGATATGAAAACAAGTCTTTGTATGGAAAACTTTTTTGTTTTCCAAGCTATTGCAACCGAATTCAATATTTATCCATTTGACATAGGCATACATGATTTGTGAAAGGTTGGTCCGGATCGGACTACTATATCATATAGTTGCCATACAAACGACCGATATGAAAAAAAGTCTTTGTATGGAAAACTTTTTGTTTTCAAGGGTATACCATCTTCGGCAAGCCGAAGATAACTTTTCTCACTTGTTGTATGATGAAAGAGCCGTAAACACATCGTGACAATGGAATTTAGAAAGGTATATGTTATTTATTTAGGGTAAATAATATGGATAGTTAGAGGAGGGATCGAATGAATCAGATGAGTAGTTGATTGAAAAAATGACGCAAAAAAATTCGCAATACCGAGATGTGAAGAGTCGGAAGTATTATTATATGAGAGAGAAGGGGGAAAAGATTGGATTTACGTTTAGAGTTTACAAAAGAGAAAAAGAGCTTGGATCATTTCGAAAATTAAGTTTGCACTTTGAAATATAATTTTTTGTATAGTTGATTGTTAAGGTCAACAAACTGGTTGCGGATTTGAAGATAGTTAGAAAGATGTAACAAGGTTCAAGACTTTAAAGACTTTTTGTAAGCTCTAGATTTCCTATTTCATAGGAGAGAGAGGTGCTTGTTAAATCATGGAGGTTTTGACGTTGATGGAGTCAATGTTTCAGGGATAGATTAATTTATGGCGATATGAATGACTTCATAAAAAGAGTCTGTAGCTTCATCGATATTGCTGAAATTAGAAAGATAACTCCAGTCAACATTAGTCAGGTGATACCAAAATTTCATTGTCTATGACAGTGGAGTTTAGCCAGGTTTCAGTTAGCACAATAGCATCGAAGTCAAAGGAAGAACTGTTAGTATAAAGTAAGTTCAGTTTTCCAAGAATACTGCGAACGTTTTGTTAGCAACAAGAAAAAATCTTGTTGCTTAGTCAGGTGATTTCTTAGGTCACAATAGTTGGTTTTTTTAAAGCATTTTTGACGAGATTGCGCGCTATTACTGGGGGCGACTTCAGGAGAGTCAATAATTAGCGAAACTTAGAGTGTTGGATGGTAAGAGTCCTCAGGAGTAGATAAGGGAGGAGAGCTAAAAGGTTAAAGGACTCAGAATGAATTTTAACGGCTAAAAATTCAATTCCGAAAATATTAGTAATAGTGATACGCTCCACTGTGTAGATGTTGTTTACGGCAATCAGAACGCCACCTCCAAAGCTTGGGCGATCTTCCCAAAAGACAGTGTACACAATAGCATCGAAGTCAAAGGAAGCATTATTAGTAAAAAATAAGTTCAGTTTTCCAAGAATACTTCGAACGTTTTGGTGGCAATAAGAAAACATCATGTTGCCTAGTTTTTTGATATAGCAACTGGACTGGAACCTTGAGAATCTCTGGTCAAGAATTCATGAACAATACTGTGCTCGAGCTCGAGTTATTTTAAATGAAGATATGCTACGTTAATGTTTATACCCTTGAAAAAGGGTATTATAATTTTGTCCAGAAATGTGTAACGCATTAAAGGAAGCATCTCCGACCCCACAAAGTATATATATTCTTGATCAGCATCAACAGCCGAGTCGATATAGCCATGTCCGTCTGTCCGTCTGTCCGTCTATCCGTCTGTCCGTCTGTTTCTATGCAAAAAATAGACAGTAGTTTTAAAGCTAGCGTTTTGAAATTTTCACCAGATCATTATTTTTGTTGCACGCAGATCAAGTTTAAGAATCGGTCGGATCGGACCACTATATCATATAGCTGCCATACAAACGACCGATATGAAAACAAGTCTTTGTATGGGAAACTTTTTTGTTTTCCAACCTATTGCAACTGAATTCAACATTTATTCATTTGACATAGCCACACATGATTTGTGAAAATTTGGTCCGGATCGAACCACTATATCATATAGCTGCCATACAAACGACCGATATGAAAACAAGTCTTTGTATAAACAATTTTTTTGTTTTCTAACCTATTGCAACCGAATTCAACATTTATTCATTTGACATAGCCATACATGATTTGTGAAAGTTTTGTCCGGATCGGACGACTATATCATATAGCTGCCATAAAAACGACCGATAAGAAAACAAGTCTTTGTATGAAAAACTTTTTTTGTTTTCAAGGGTATACCATCTTCGGCAAGCCGAAGATTAAAATTAAAATTATATTTGGTCACAAAAAAGTTTCTGAGGGAGCTATACTAAGATTATTTGCAAGGTGACACCTAACGTCATCTGCAGTGGCGTCAGGCATAAGCCGTGTTACAAAGATGCGATTCAGATGGCACATTTGCTTTGCTGTCGGGTTGGTGCGGCAGCAGGCAGGCGTAGTGAGGGAGCAGCAGGCTGGCTTGGTGATATGACGGTTAAAGATTTGTCAAGTATAGGACCAGGTGGGAGATTCCTACTGGCAGGTTCCGGCGGATCAACTTTTGAAGTGGGAAGACCAGGTTTCTGAAGAGCTAGGCTGGGTGGCTGTTCGCCAGGAGCATCAACCATAATATTACTTACTGGCAAATGTGTGGCTGGAGTGGTACATATATTCATTTGCCGGTTATTTTTAGCGATGTTCAATCATGATGATTCACTTAGTAGTTTAAGGCCCAGAAATAGAGATTCTTAGTTGAGAAACTGCTCATTTAATGAGGCAAATTGTTTCCGAACCTCCCGGAAAACATTTCGAGTTTGCCGCATAAACGTGCGCATCTCGCCTTCTATGTCTCGACAGGCCCAACAGGACCAGTCAAACCGCTGCCTTTTCCCAAGAGATGACCAAATCGGCCATAATGACCGACACCAGCGCATTTCATGTACGAGCAATTGTCGCATAGCCAGCAAGTTAGATAGGAGTCGCCGCTAAAAGCGCCTCCAAATTCGTATCTCTTTGAGATTCAAACAAAAGAAATTTTGGGTAATAAAAGAAAAAATGCGCGCAAAAAGAGATGGTCCAGAGAATGTACGATGAAGAGAGTGATCCAACGACGGTAACGTAGGGCCGATTTCGGCGAACAGCAGGAGCAGCAGCAATCCGGAGGCTGATGAAGAAGCTCCACAAAAGGGGAAGTGCGATAAAGAGTGGTGAGCAGCTTGTTGTAACAAATCAAAGCGACGATTTTTGGTCACTTTGTTGTTCTTCGCGGATCACAGTTTTATGGAGTTAAAAATAAACGAAGAAGAGACGTTTAAAGCTAATCTCTCTAATCTACTCTGCGCATAAATTCCAATTCGTTGGCCTGGGTTACCTATTGGGTCTTTAGTCTTATATTTTCCTGTTCCACTTCTTGCTCGAGCCACTCGTCAACCTGTTTCTTTACTGCTTCAGCATCACCTGCTGACAATAGCGTAGGTGAATGGTGAAACGGCTGGATCACTTCTTCTGGCACAATCTTCATCTCAATGGGACCATCTGATAAGAGCTCTGAATCAGCTGCTCTATTGGTTTTTTGATATTTTTGATTTATTTACATAAGGAGGATTTACTGCAACAATGTATATCGAAGTATACCCCTTCAAAGCACAGCCTTCGTCTTAAAAAATGCATAGCCATGTTTATCCGAAATCATACGGAATCTGGAGAAAAAGTCATTGCCCATATGACATCAGAAATGATACTCGAACCAGGAACCACTAAAAATGGCTTTCTCTAATTAAAGTAACATCAGCTCCCGAATCAACCAGGGCATCAATTGGAAGTCCGTTTATTTGAACCAATTTTGTACGATCTCTCTTGGTGATGACTCGAAAGTTCTTTGTTTTCTCTGCTTTCTCTGCTTTGAGTTCCTCATATTCGCTCACGCTCTCACTATCTAAACACAACTCGGCCAACCTACACAATTGCCTGTACATATTTCTGTTTGTCGGTGAGATCATATGTGTCTGTATTTTTTTCGAATATTTCGAAACATTTTTCATTGACATTGATTTTTCATCACACTCAGTGATTATTTTAGGATAGCTAGTCATATAGCGTATCCTTCACTTAACCAGTACCGTATTAAAGGACTCTTTAATTAGTTGATCCTACCGACGGCGCCAATTAAATACTTGATTTATTCGTAAGTAAAAACAATATAATTTTATTTTACCGAATTTTACTTTTACAAGTTATTTATGTTCAAGAACACCGACCGAATTAATTTAGGTCTCAAACTGAACTTGACTTATTGATCTGGATTGATTTACTATCAAGCCTCGGTCTCGAGCTTTTTGAATATGGACTTTGGATTTAGAGTCCTAATAGAATTTGGAAAAAGCTTTTCGCAACTTAGGCAAATAATTTAAATAGCCATGTAATTTAATTGCAGAATTCAAACCGTTCAGCTTTGAACTATATAGCTAACAACTTTTAAACTATTTAGCCCAACAACTTTATGTTTCGAATCTCACGACTGCTTTTTTTTTGCTTTCCGACAATTAAACCACTACCTCAGAACCGGATTGACTATACAAATGTAGGTTCAGTCTTAAATGATATGATGTGGATATTTAAATACAAAGAAAATTTAACGACTGCAACTGGACTGCTCTCAGCTGCCCATTACCGCAGACTGACTGTGTTGATTTATTAACGTTGTTGCAACGGATCGCATTCTTCACAATCAAGGTTTTCAGTTATCTTGTCTGCATTTTTCCCTATTTTTAAAATTAACCATTATTTTTGCAAATTCTCCTGAATCGCCAGGGTCATCCCCGTTAACTGCTCCTACTGACTCGTTTTCGTTCGCAAATATTTCGACTTGCATTCTACTTCATGCATCCGCATTAGTATTGAATTTGCACAAGTGGTAGTTTTTTTGTGACCGAATGGTAAGTTATTGTGTAGTTATTAGGTAGTCTAGTTATAGGAAGTAAAGGAGTATTACAAGTATTACTTGTAGGTAGTGTAGTTATAGGAGTGGAGTTATATTTTATAGTTCAAGAAGTTCCTCAAAACTATTGATTTCTTTGAGACAGTGTTGAGTGGAACCTCTCTCTATTCGCCGTGCTTTTGTACGGGGGCGCTTTATAGAGCTTAATGCCCAGCTGGTTTTCCAATATGAGTTTATGGGTACTGGTATATGCCGTCAAACCAGAAGGGTGCTGATGATGGCGAGTGGCCGCCAGTGGGGAACGAAGAAGGAAGATAAATAAAGTATTGGGATAAATAAAACCTTTTAAATAAAAAAGCTCTGAGGAATATTCCCATTAACAGTGTTCACCTAGTCACGATATTTGTCTTGCGCAGACCAAATAAAACTGTTTAAAAAAATACAAATTAATTAGTTTACACAAAGAACACATTATTCAGAAGATATTTTCTTTTTTGGCTTATAGTATGAGTTTTAAAAGCTATCTACGTCAAAAACATACCGTATTTTATAAACTGGGCATTCATAAATATTCTTTACATCCTGTTTGTCCTGGGTGACTGCTTTAATATAAACCACAGGCATTGCCGGAAAGAGTTCTTTGTTAAAAGCATCCGCAATCGTTCCCATCTTCATATCCCATCGGGCTCCCTCCATGAAAAGTCCGTTAATATAAGCGCCCTCACGGGGTGCAGAGCTATGTAAAAATAAAATATGTACAAATATAAAAAATTATAATATAAAACAAATATTACTTATTAATTGTTGCAAATGTTCATATGTATGTGTACGAATACATGAGTGTGACCATATGTGGACATGAGCAAAAGCCTCAATGATCTGGTAGAGCAAAGAATATGACCAAGAAGAAGTCGTTGTCTCTCTGTTTTCTGTTAATTTTGTTCGGTCTCTTTGCAACGCTGAGATCGAGTTCTGTTGCTAGTACACGACGAGCGCGTGCACATTGAAAAGAAATAAAATAGAAACAACACTGAATTTCACAAGTTGCTGTTGTTTGATTGTTTAGTCTGATTTTATGATTACTTTCAATATTAATAAATTTTTTTTCTTTTTTAATGCATTGATTGTACATTTAACAAATGTACAATGTAACAATGTAACAATGAATGTAACAAGTATAGTACGTCCAGGGCCTGTCAACACCCGTGCAGACTAGCTAAGGCGTGTCCAGATTCCACCCAGGCCAAGGGTGTCTCAATGCACTAATCAAAATATCACCCAAAAAGACAAAGGTGGTAAAATTCGCATAACGGTCGGCGTCAGTTGGGAATTTCTAGAAGCGTGATAAATTTCGATCAAAGTGCAGCTGTGTTTAGTCGTGCGCATAAAAATATAATAATAAGAAATGCCGAAACCAGCTCGTACTCCAGAAAAAAAAACAGAAACAGGAGAATACAATATATGTTCCTTAAGAGAGTGCTGCGGAAGAGGAAGCAATCATGGAAGCGAAAAATATTGCAGAATTAAAAAAAAAAGTTATTCAGCTAGCATTGAAAAATGAAGTAGATGAACGAAAAGAAAATCAAGCGAAAATGTCGAAAGATGTTTTGGAGAATTATATATTACTTTAATGGAGTATCAATTCCTGTAAAAGCATGTTTTGAAATTTTGGAAAAGAATGATGATGCATATGAGTTGTCGGATAAGCAGAAATATGTAAAACCGCGAAACAAAATGATGAATGCTGCCAAGTTGTTTTTAGAATCGGAGTCCGTATCAAACTATGAAGCACTTAAAAATGCACTTTGTGCGGAAATTCATGACTTGTTACCTGAACAGAAAAAATGAAATTCCGAATCGTTTCGTGAATATTTGCTAAAAATTAAAAAGATTGGAAGTATCGTTGACATTGAAGAGCCAGCATTTTAGTATATATAGCGCTATATAGTACGTACATGGGTTGCAGATACAAAATCACTTTAAAGTTAGCTTTTTTTGTTTAGAGACGTACAAAAACGTAAAGGAGGAGTATGATTTTTATGAGCTCGTGCAAGATCGAAGCAAGAATCGCTATGAACATAGTGGCATTGAAAATAAAAGTCATCGAGTACACAGAAAGTTGATGGAAAAAACAAGAGTACTGCTTTAACTGCGGATCGGCGTAACATAAGAGGTAAGAATGCTCAGCTGAAACTAAAAGATTCAAATGTAACGAGAACGGTCATATTTTACGCGACTGCGCACAAAAGTTCAGAATGTAAATATAATTGCCCAGCAAAGTCAAAGGAAAACAATAAGCATAACTGGAGACGAAGTTGAATGCCTAGTGGACACAGGAGCAGATGTGTCACTGATTAATGAGAGTACGCTAAGGAATCTTAACCCTCTAAGGCTATTTTCTTAAATTCTAAATAAAAAATATCCAAATAATTTTTTCTTAAATGAATTTTGACCACTAAGCTCAAAAATGGCATCAGAAAAAGTTTTCCGCCAACCGTTTACCATCCAGGTGCGAAAATGTGAATGAGGCACTCTTGGGGCTTAGAGTGAAAAATCAAACTCATATTCCATAAGTGTAAGTTTTCATTTTTTATTATGGTATTCGAAAAAAAAATTTTTGTTGGCAGTGCAACAAACGTAAAAATTTTCGCGCCATCTCGATTTAGTCAAATAGGAAAATGACCCTGCAGATCCAAACGCAAGCCTGCTATACGATGATTTGACTTTTCACCAATTTTTAATCTAGCTGGTGGAGAAGACGACAAGGACAGACTTTGTTGCCCAAGTCTATGAAGAGATGGAGATCGCGATGCTTCACTCCTGGGACGACCCAGTAATGGCTTTTGCTGAAATCCTACGCGGCCAGCAGCAATTTCTTCTCAGAAATCCGGAAGAGTGAAAACTTTTTTAGGGTTATCCTTTTCATTAATTGATATAAGCCTGTACAAAATATAGACATTTGTTGCAGGCATTTCCACCAAATGGTAAAAAATACGTGTCGCAGAATCTCTGGTCTTGGCTTTAATGTGGTAGCGGCCGATTAATCCATCCATCAAGTCTACACCGCCCAATACAGGTCTCTCACAAAGGGGTCCTCCCCTTAAATAAACTGCCCCGAAATAAACTAGTCAGGATCTCTAAAAAAACCTACTGCAAATAATGTCTGGCATCGACGACCAAATTTAAGGGGGCAGCAAAGATGGCGAGAGAGCCCACCAAATGACCACCAGGTTCTGGTGAACCTTGTATAAAAACCGGGGTGATGTCAGCCTCCCGAAGTCGATACCAGGGTTACATCTAACGGTTCTAGTGCCATGATTCCTTCTACAGGTTCAGCAAAGGATGGCAAATATCAGGTGGGTACAGGTGCAGGACACAAAAAACGCATTCTTGTGCCGAGAAGAGAACCTCAGAACTAATTAGACGTTCTCGCCATTTTTGGCACAAAAGTCCTTGAGCAACCTTTAAAGACTACTGAGGTTAGAACTGGCCACCGTAACCTAAGAACGTTTCCAGGGGACGTCCCCTCTGACCCTTCGGAAAAGCGGCAGCCCACACAACCTTGGTGGTCTTTTGCGGAGATCACCAATAACCGTATCCTATTGGATAACCAGGATGGCAGAGTGCCATCCATTACAAAACTGTGTGGAGGTCAATTCATATGTCGACTAGTGTTCTGCGGAGCTGTATAAAGTCGCAATTAAGAAACTTAGAATTATCTACGAGGGCGACAGAGTTGTTGTGTTGAGCAGGCCTCACGGTCCTTGCCGACCCCGGCGTCCATCAAGGTTCCGGACCAAATCCTCACTATCACTGTCAAGTGGTGAGGATGGAGGAAATGGTGGGCACCGAATACACGGTGATCCTATTATCCCTAGCTTCCATCAAAGACACTCAGAAAGCTTTGGCGACGGATGCCGAAGATGGCTGCTCCACCGATACCTCGCTTCTTCGCAGCATTCCGGTTATGAGACTATTTTATATGCAATAAAATTATGGGTCCCGCCTTTATTAAAAAGTAGCGCAAGGAAATCATTGACCTTATGGTCAATTGACCTCCAATCCAAGGTAAACCGTCCGACATAAATATCTCAAAATAATCAGGGAATATCTTACAATGGAAGAAGCATCTAATACTGATACAAGATAACTGATACAAACACCCTTAAGTAGCAAATATTCCAAGCACTGGTAAATAATCTTTTATTAACAACACTTTTAAAAAGTACTGGTTGGTTTTTCATTGTTAAAATGCACATGTCGTTGATATTGATAAAAACAAAGGCTTATTTCAATAGTTAATATATATACCTTAGACCAAAAAAGTTTAAGGTTAATCGGCTTGCAAAATGTATATATTTATACACTTTGAAGATAATAGTTGCACAGTACTGAGTTTCACGCGCGAAAAAACATATGTTTCTGGTAAATAGACAAAAAACTTCACGAAGAGCTTTAGAAAGCAATCAAAGCTTTTTGGTATTTATTGGTACATTATTAAGTTACTTTAACATATAACTTAAATAATAAACAACTAATTACTTATTTTTTTATTGCAAAAAAACCAATGAGTGCCTTGGGCACTCTTGGGTATTAGAGGGTTAAATTTTTTTTTGGTACACTTGATGAAAATGATCGGGTAGAATGTAATATAACCACTTATGTACTGGACATAAGTTTCTTTTTCACAAATTTCTTTTATCTATTAAGAACTGCGCATGTGCATTGCGGGTGGTCAAGCTAACATCAATTCCAAACCATCCATCACAGAAGGCGATCTCGCCCTCAAATAATGTAAACAAACAATATCCCAAGCGAGCGATCCCGCTCCCAAATTATGTAAACAACACACAGCTCAATTCAGATTTTTGTACATCAGAATTAGTCTTAAGCTGATATCCGAATAAATAAGTTTAATTAAAATATCGTTATCAAATAATTCTCAGCAATTATTCGACTTGTTGGGAGCTTAATAACTAAAATTGTGCGCGAAGCTATTATATCGAATTAGTAAATGTCGCGGATCGAGCGGTGTAATCGATAGGCGTAGTCAGTATTTTTGTGATAGTGAAAGTTTAGTAGATAAATGTGTGCAGGCACACTGTCGGCCGCCATCGGAAGCCGCGAAAAACTTATCGTGCATTGTCGCACGAGAGTTTGGAGGGCAAACTGCGGTAAGATAGGATTAGAATAATTTATGTTGAATAATTTTAAAAAACGATTATAGAATAAAACGAGCTACTACTGGCGGAAGAGTCTTTCCTTTCTTTCGGGATCCAAAGGGGGTAGCCGTTGAAGGCAACTCCACTCGAGCGACGACATCTTTTATTCGCAGTCCGAGGGAGACTGCAAGGGCAACGGCAAGTTAAAGGGTTGCTAGGAGCTGGAGTGACGGCTTAGACGGTCACGAGGCGCAAGGAGCGCCAAGCATCGACGGCCGCAGCCAGCGGCCACGAGGTGTCGGAGACGCCATTTTGGAGCGCGCACAGGCGCCGCCATATTGAAGCTGGGGAAGATGCAGAATTCCCCCAGGAAGAGTGCCCGGCTGAATGGAGGGGAAGCCACCCCCCATAACAACGAGAGCGGATCAGCAGCCAGTGAATAGTGGAGCAGTAACCCGGCCGCGGGTGAATATTACGGCGGCGACGATTTCTTGCCCGACCACTACGGTGACTACAGTAGGTTCCCAAATCAGAAGTACTGCCGTCACAGCTGCGAGCCCAGCGCCGGAGATGAACCAGCCCCTCACGTTGGATCTCGTGGAGAGAATCGCAGCGTTGGAGAAGGAGCTGGAACAAGTTAAAGCCCTGCAAAGTGTGAGAACCGTCAATTGCGCGCCAATCGCAGTCGGCCCAAGTGCAGTTGGCGCCAACGGTGAAGCGTCGAGTCGGCCGCCATCTTGAAGCGGCCCGCCATTACCCACATCTAACGGAGAGGCCTTACATAACGGGGTCGAGTCGGTGCCCTATAACGGTGACGGCGCGAGCGGTGCGGCCTGCACGGTGACGCCATCTTGGATTGGACCGCATTGCTAACAACTTGCAACCAATTTGTGGACAAGCACTGTGTGCGCTTTAGGTTCGGCCGACCGGAGTAGCTTATACGCAGCCAGCTGAACAGCGTGCGAGAGTTGCAGCCAATTTGGGAGCACAATTTGGCGAAGATCATTCCTTTCGCTACCCGAGTGAGTAACCTCGCGGCCTTCTTGCAGTCAGAGAAGGCGGAGCAGCACGTGGAGAACCCAACCCTCATGGAGGAGCTTGTGGCCAAGCTTCCTACGAGCAAGCGAGTGGACTGGGCCAGGCATGCTGCAACGATTGTGCCCTTTCCCACTGTTGTCCACTTCAGCGCGTGGCTACAGGAGTACGCCAACGTGGTGTGCACGGTTTTGGACGTCGAGGGAAAGGAGCCGAGGCGTCGAGTTCTGCATGCGAGCATCGACCATAACGAAGGCGATCAACATGATGATCGTCATGGAGGTTGTCCAATCTGTGGAGGACAACATGGAATCACGAGTTGCAGAGAATTCGTTAAAGCTTTGCCGCCGGGAAGGTGGAGGATTGTGAAGAGTCACCGACTCGGCTTTACATGCCTACGAAGCGGGCACATCGCTAGATCCTGCTATATGCGAGGTGAATGCCAGATCAATGGATGCCGAATGATGCATCACCGTCTGCTACATGGCGCGGACGAGGAGCGAAGGCCGCAGCAGTGAGCTGGTTTCAGACGCCACGGAGGGAGCCAGCAGCCAGCAGTTCCCAGGCGCATCCCGGCCAGGATGCATTCGGTGCGAGATGGTCATAGGGAAACAGCCTGAAGAGAAGAGCTCTGCGTGAAGCGGGAGCGCCCATGAGGAATTTGAGCTGCGTCGAAGCCGAAGGAGGCCGCCTACTGTTCCGTATACTGCCAGATACGCTGTACGGAGCTGGGCGGAAAGTGGATACGTATGCGCTCCTAGATGATGGATCCTCCGTCACGATGATCGATGACGAGCTGCGAAGAGATCTTGGAGTGCAGGGAGAGCGTCGTCAGTTAAATATCCAATGGTTTGGAGGTAGGGCAACCAGAGAGCCTACCAACGTGGTGAGTTTAAAGATAAGCGGAGTTGGAAAGCTCACTCGCCACTTATTGAGAAATGTGTATGCCATTTCGAGCCTGAGCCTGCCGATGCAGACATTGAGTCGACAGGATGTCCAAGGTGTGAATAGGGACGCGCGTCTGCCAATGAAGCCCTACAGCAGCGCGGTTCCGAAGCTGCACATCGGCCTGGATCACGGACATCTCGGATTGCCACTTAGAACGAGGCGGTTCGCTAGAGAGGGACCGTACGCGGCCAGAACCGAGCTGGGCTGGGTTGTGTTTGGGCCTGTAAGTGGGAAATCGACTACGCCATCACCGAGGTCCGGTCTACTTGCCGTGTCAGTGGATGACGTGATGAAACAGATGGTGGATGACTACTTCGACATGGAGAACTTTGGAGTGAAGCCCGCGCCACAGGTCTCAGCCAGCGACGATGTGCGGGCACAAAGGATGCTTGAAGACACCACGGTGGATGTGGTGCGTCGCTACCAGACGGGATTACTCTGGAAAGACGAACACGTTGTGCTGCCACAGAGCTACGAGATGGCGTACAAGAGGCTGGTCAACGTAGAGAAGAAATTGAAGCGCAATAAGCCGTTGGCGCAGGATTATGATGATTAGGACCTGGACACGTCAAGAGCGTTGGATGGGGTGAGGCTGAGCAAAAAATCCTCGGAATGCGTTGGCAGGTAGCAACGGATGATTTCAGATTCAACATGGAGTATCATCGAGTGCCAAGCGGCGTTCTGTGTGGAGATCGAGCCCCTACGAAGAATATTTGAGTCTGGTGATGTCAACGTTTGATCCCCTGGGATTTCTGTGTCGCCTCATGATTACAACGAAGCTGCTGTTGCGAGGGATTTGGAGGCAGAAGATCCAGTGCGAACCACTACCAGAGGAGTTAAGCAAAGCATTTGCAACTTGGCGCAAAGAGATGGACATCGTGGGACAGTTCCGATGTCCTCACCATTATTTTGGGCGTGGCGCAGGCCGGGCCATAGAATTGAATCTTCGTGGATGTTAGTCAGGCAGCATTCGCAGCGGTGGCGTATTGGAGGGTCATATATGAAGTCGACAACGTGCTGGTGAGCTTCGTATGTGCAAAGACGAAGTGCGCCCCGATGAGAACAATGACGATTCCACGGCTGGAGCTGCAGGCAGTAGTTCTCGGAACCAGGCTGATGAACACTGTCAAGGAGGAGCACAGGGTGGCCATCACGGACCTAGTGTTATGGACGGACTCAAAGACGGTGCTAAGATGGATCGGCAGCACCCACCGCCGGTATAAGCAGTTTGTTGGCAACCGAGTGGCAGAGATTCTCGAGTCGTCAAAGGTTTCTCAATGGAGATGGGTGCCTACGGCCGACAATGCGGCGGATGATGCGATGTGGTCGTAGAGGGGGAGTCGACCTTAGCCCGGATTCAAGGTGGCTAAGAGGACCTGCATTTTTGAGGCAGCCAGCAGCCAGCTGGCCGGGGCCTGAGAAAAGAACTGAGCGTTTTCCAGATGCCCCCGATGAAGAAGAGATGCCCAGTGAGTTTGCATTAGTCGTGGCAAACGAATTTGTTATTCAGTTTCAGAGATTCTCGAGCTTGAATCGCCTGGGGAGGATCATGGCCTGGGTCCTACGGCTTGCGCGAGTTACCTCCGGGGAGCCGACGGTAGGTATTAATGCAGTTGTAGGTGGGGTTTTTGATTGGCTTTGATTTTTGTAGTCGTCGTTGGCTTTGATTTTTGCTGTTGCTGAGAAGTTTCGGGAAAAGAGAAGACACTTGCGAGTTGGCTGTTGGCTATCGACTGACAGCCGTCTTTGTTCTTCGACTTCAAAATATACTAACATGAATTTGTATGTGTGTATAACAATGTTGTGTTTCTTAGGAATAAAGTGCGTCTTATTCTTCGACTTAAAATAAGTTAACATGAATTTGTATGTGTGTATAACAATGTTGTGTTTCTTAGAAATAGAGTGCTTGCTGCAGCAGAAAGTGTTTATATGTATGTATGTATGTAAATGCATATTTTGCCCTATCTACGAGAAAAGAGTGCGGTGTCAACTTCTTGGCCGGATGTCGGCGGCTGATGTTTATGTCGCAATATTATTCGCTGGAATAAGGCCGCTGATGTTTATGTTGCAACTTTGTCCGTTGGTATCAAAAAGCTTCCCGGTTCAATATCTTCTATTGGCGTGAGCGTGCTGGCTTAGGGAGGGGTGGTGTATGGTACCGATGGATCGGTAACTCCTCCCCCCCAGTTTGGAGCGACGGCCATAACGAAGGGATTGGTGGAGCGACGATTGGTAGAACGTGGTCGGGTCCGGTATGAAAGATGTGGGTGTCTCTACGAAGTGTCCAGCTGATTATTACGGCTACTAGGGATATGATGAAGAGAATGTACATGGTTGTCGAGTGCCGAGAGTTTCCTGCAGTGACGACCAGTAGCTTGTTGGATGTTGTGAGTGTGTCCAGGCGAAGTCTTTCTAAGGTATGTACCTTGATAGTGGCATTTATTTTATTAGTCTTCGCATTGGTGGTAGGAAGAAGTCGGGATGCTCTTCTTATTATAGCTGAGCCATTGATGTGGATTGTGGTCTGGTTGGAGGAGATGATTGGGAGGTTGTTTCCGTTAAATATAAATATGAAGCCTTTTTCCGGTTCGAATACGTCAGTCCCGTTTCTTTCATGTCGCAGTAGCTGGTTTTAATTTGGATTAAGTGTCCCAAGCAAGTGTTATTTCCACGGTTATTGATGGACTCGATTTCGCAGACGAATTGTTCCTCTATTACAGGGCATTTATACATCGTTGAAAACATACTACTACTTTTGTTATTATATATTAAGTACTTAGGTGTTATTACAAATTGTGTGTAATTTATTGTAAGTGGAATTATTCTTGCCATTTCGTAGTTAAAATTTAGAAAAATAGGAATTTCGATACTGAAAATTATTTTGTCTTGGTAGTTTAGTGTGTTCAATTTTAACAGATTATAAATATGTTGTTCGGAATTTATAGTATAGTTTTGAGTTTTAAAGATTTGTTTGATTTTCATTATTTCTGTCTTATCTAAAATAAGTTTTGGAATAACATTGATTTTGGCAAGCAGTGTACTTTTTATAATGTCGCTTAGATGATTAAGTAATAAATCTATATTATAGTTGAGTCTATTTATATATTGTAGTTTCTTTATTTCTTCTTCATTGTTATATATCTTTGTGTAGATTGCGTTTTGCATGTTATCGAAAAAGTTTTTAATCAAATTTTGCTCATTATTAATGTGTTTTGTTATGTTTTTGAAACATAATTGAATTTTATCATTAAACAAGTTCTGTATTTTAAAGTTATCTGATTGGTTATCTGATCATCATTGGCATCCGTATTGCTGGTGAAGACTTTAACTAGACTACCTAACCCGCTAATAGGACCTCTTTTGTTGCGTGAGAAGGGTGTTAGTGTGTCGATTTTAGTTTGGGTTTGGGCAAGTTTAGCGGTTAGTATAGATATGGAGTCGGCGAGTTTTTCATCGTATCTTAGGGTATCGATGGTGTGGTATAATTTTTTAATACAATTGGTGTATTCGGGCAGATCGATTATGTGGCTAATCTTTTTATAGTTTGCTATTACGAGTGTTTTTCCTAGTGGCACTTTTGCTAAGGGGTTGGTGCTATCGAAGTTGTGGATGAGGGTAGATTGGTATGCCCCATGGAAGGATCTGGAATACAGGTGGAAAGGCTTAAGTCGTTCGGAGGTTTGAATATTTTCCTAATTTTTGATATGTGGATTTTTTGATTTCTTGTGGTTACAAGAGTTTTTCCCTTTATCTTTTACTGTCCTGTGTAAGGAAAACCGCGGTGTTAATTTATTTCTCCTGTTTTCTTTCCTGATAATTGTTCTACTCTGTTTGTGTTTAGCTTTTCTGTCCTTTGTTGGGCGCTTGTGGACAGTTTATCTTTTATTTCCGAGTAAAGTTTGTTTATTTAAAACAGTTTATTTAAATAATCATGCTCGTTATTAGGTATTTTTGTTTTATTAAATAAATGGGTCCTACCATTAAATAATTCAAAAGGGGTGTGTTTAGTGGTGGAGTGGATTGCGTTATTATATGTTATTAAAAATAATATGTATATAATACATATAATATAATACATATAATATTATATGTTATTATTGAAAGGATGTGACATGGAGTAGTATGTTATATTGAGAACAGAATTTGCAAAATATGTCATTGCAAAAGTCTACTCCGTCGTGTATTAGTTTTTTGGGTAGCCCAAATTGACTGAAGAAATTTTTGATTAATTTGATGCAGTTGATGCCGTTTCCATTTTGGAATAGGGTAGACAGCTGCGAATTTCGAGAACTTGTCTATGATTGTCAGCTTAAAGTTATTGTTAATGGTATAGATGTCAATGTGTATTATGTCAAGGGGTTTTGTTGGGGTTTCGAATATAATGTTCTGTGGTTGCCTGTCGTATTTGAGCTTTAGACAGGTTTCGCAGTTTCTAATTAGTTGATTATTGGGGAAGAAAGTTTCCCGTTTGAGGTGAAGGAATGTTTCATCTTTGCCTCTGTGATTGCTGTTTATGTGATATTCGTTTATGAATTTATTTTGTTCAAAGGTTCCAATGATTTCGTGGAGAAATGATTTACATCTGATAATTTTGAAGTGTTTTTTGTGTGCAAAAAACGTTAGGAATGCTTTTTCAACTAATGCAGAGTTATTATCCTCTGCCAAGAAGGCGCAAATCCTGTTAGGTTTTAGGGTTCCCTTCATGATTTTAGCGATATTGTCGAAATCGAAAGAGGGTTGTGAGTATTTTTTCCTAATCTTTTGTTTAAATGGTGTTGTAGTTTGGCAAGACGTATGTATTTCTAGTATGAATTGTGTGTTAAATTCATTATTTGGTTTTTCAGATGTGAGGCAAGGCTTAATCGTTAGGGTTTCATTGTGGTTTAAATTTGGGTCTGCTCGATTTAGGGCGTCCGCAATTACATTTTGTGAACCTTTCTTATGAATTATTTTGAAATCACATTCCAACGGATTATTTTTGAGTTGGGTTCCTTAAAATTCATAAGCCATATTAATGGTTTGTGATCTGTAACAATAGTAAATTTTACGCCATAAATATATGTTGAATAGTTGAATAGTTGACTTCGGTATCGGATAGAGTCCTGCTGGCAAAGCATACAGGTCTATCGTTTTGTAAGGAGCCTTGAGATAGTACAGCTCCTAACGCAAAGTTACTAGCATCTGTAGTAAGAATGAATGGTTTTTCGAAGTCTGGAATTAAAAGGATTGGGTCGTTGGAAAGAAGAGTTTTGCATTGTTCGAATGCGGCTAAAAAGTCTTTGTCTGTAGCAATTTGTTTTTTCCCTTTCAGTTGTTTAGTCACGGGTTTTGTTATTCGTGCAAAGTCCTTTATAAATTTCCTATAGTAGCCTAGTAAGCCGAGGAAAGATTTGATGGTTCTTCTGTTTTCGGGGCAAGGGAATTTTTGAATTGCACTAATTTTGTTCGGGTTTGGTTTTATTCCGTCTTGTGTGACTATATGGCCTAAAAATTCTATCTCTTTCCTTAGAAATTCTGATTTTGAAGGTTGGAGTTTGAAGTTCGCTGCTCTAAGTTTTTTAAATACCATTTTTATGTCCAATAAATGCTTTTGTAGGGAAGGTGAAAAAATTATAATGTCGTCAAGGTAGACTAAGCAAATGGTACCGTTAAGGTCACCAAGGACGCTGTCCATAACCCTTTGAAAGGTTGCTGGTGCGTTTTTTAACCCGAAGGGCATCCGTATGAATTCGTAGTGACCCCCTTCGACTGTAAAGGCTGTTTTGGCAATATCTTCTTGTTTCATCTCAATTTGATGAAACCCGCTAGTTAGGTCAAGTGTTGAAAAGCATTTTGCCTTGCCTATGCTATCCAATATGTTATTAATGTTTGGAATGGGGTATCTGTCTGAGTTTATCGTTGAGTTTTCGATAGTCTATTACATGTCGCCATTTCCTGTCCTGTTCCGTCGAGTCTTTTTGGGACCACCCACACTGGGGCGCTCCAAGGGGAGTGGTTAGATCTTATAATTTGCTGGTCTAGCATACTATAGATTCAATTTGTTTTTTGACTTCTGTTTTATGGACAAAGGGGACAAAGGGGAAATCTATAGGATTTTGCGTGGATAGGCGTGTTGTCTATGGTGGGGAGTGTGTGATTTGCTGGTTGTAGAATATGTCGCGCAATTGTTTGCATTGGATTTCTTAGGCTTCTTTTTCCTCTGGGTTAAGGTTGAAGTTTGTAATGGCGCTTGGGGGTTTCATTATTAAGAGGTCTAGCTGATATATTAAAGAGTTCTATATGGTCGTTTTTGTTGAAGGGAATAGCGTCTATGGGATATTCTAGGTATAATAGTTTATCTGAGTCAGATTGATTTGAGATTTCGACATTAGCAATATTATTGTTTGATTTATATAGTCCTTCTGACAATGATAACTCATTATTTAGCTGTGTAGTGCAACAATAGAATGCCCCATGCTTAATATTTACTGGTAGTGGTAAAATAACTTTACTATAGGCGGGAACATTAAAAATATTTGAAGCTTGGTTAGTGTACAAAAATATTGGAAGTGCGGAATTTGAAGTTACTAGTTGTAAGTTTACGAGGTCTACTTTTGCTTCTAGGTGTGATAATAGGTCCATTTCTATGAGGCCATTGAAGTAAGAGTGAAATTTAAATTTAAGTAGCGTAAATTGGCCTTCGGGTTTTGAATTCGGGTGGCATTGGGCTTGCTTTTTCCTCGATTTTGAAACTATTTAATGCTGTTGTAATTGAAGTAGATATTGGTAGAATTGCGCAATCTAGTTGATTGGCAAATTCTGGGTCGATGGATGAGTTAGTGGATCCTGTATCGATAAGAAATGACAGAGGGAATTTTTGTTGGATTTTTAGAATTATGTATGGGAGGGATGTTGCATGTGTGGTAGGATTTATGTATCCTGTTGGGTTCCCGAGGCTGGTGCCTGAAAATTTATGTTGGTAGGGGGGTGTTGGGTAAGTTTCCCTTCTTCTATGTTGTGTAGCCCATGATATGGTGTTTTATTGTCTCTAAACGGGTTATCAGTTTTGTTGCCAGTGTTGGGCTGATGGTATCTAGGGTTTGAATAATGGTTTGAGTGATTTTGGGTGTATGGTGAATTACGGTTGTTACGCTCGTTGTATCTGCGATTGTTACTGTTATTGTTATTGTAATTGTTAGTTCGTCGTTCGGTGTTGTTTTGGTTGGGGGTATGGGATTCTGTTATGGTATCGAGCCCTCTCTATCTGACACAGCTCGTAGGCTGCTTCAATAGTTTTGGGGTCTTTCAATCTGATGATTGTTTTAAGTGGTTCTCTAATTCCTGAAAGGCATTTAGGCAAACTTCGCCATATAGTGTCTTCTTGGCTTCGATGATTGTGGCCGATTGGCCATTATTGTAAATAGTGGATATGAGTTGGCTTTTAATTATCGATAAGCCGAAGAGTAATTGTCCTAGGGTTAGATTATTCGGAAAGGATTGGAGTTCGCTTAAGAGGCTAGCTTCGCTTTTCTTACTAGAGTATAAACGTAGCAAGTTACTTTTGATATCGTCCCATATAAGTTTGGTGTTGGCTAAGTTAAGGGCTTCGTCTGCTCTTCCAACTATTTTATTCCTTATTATTCAATTGATTCCAGTGAAGTGAATGATTATTAATAAAAGACAAATAAATACATTCCACCATCGCTCGAATACATATTCTTCCTTTGAAATAGTTAAATAATTGTTTCAAACAAATTAGTTAAAAAAAAAAAAAAGGGCACTATGAGCCAGAACCACACTCGCGCTCAGCGGCAACGAGAGCAAGACGATCGCCGGCTCTCATTACAACGAAACAACGCGTACTTTTCTTATGTCTCCGCGACACCTGCAAACGGAGGCAACGAGCGGCCAATAACCCAGAACCCAACGAACCTTCTTGTACCAACAAATCAAGAAAGAGCGCGCTCTTGCTCTCCCGCACTTCTAGCTCCGACACAAGCTGCGCTATCTGCAACAACAACAACTGGAGCAATATCGACAGCCCGCTCTACTTCGCCATTGGCTGCACCCGCTCACGCTTTTACTGAGTCAGCGAATACAAAAACAAAAGCCCAAGAGCCAAACGGCACTGCTGCACAACTAGCAAAACAAAACGCAAACAAAAAAGTTGGGTCGGCCTCACAGACTGGATTGGACCGCTATATAACAATAAAGCGGAAGCTTAGCCCTAAAACTTCCGATACAGAAAACAAACCGAAAAATATACACGACAATACTACCTCGATCAACAATGAAGCGCCCGCAAATAGCAACAGGATCGCTTTGCTGGCAGATACCAACGAAGACGTGCCACTGAAATCCATCGATAAGGAATCAAAGAAAATAAAGCCTCCCCCAATTTACATCCGCGAGAAGAGCACAAACGGTTTGGTAAATTCTTTAATTGGCCTTATTGGAAAAGATAGCTTTTATAAAATACCCCTCATAAGAGGTACTATAAATGAAATCAAACTTCAAACGAAAACGGAGGAAAACTACAGAAAAGTCACAAAGCATCTTATTGCAAACAAAACATGCTTTTACACCTACCAACTTAAAAGTAGCAAGGGTTTACAAGCAGTACTGAAGGGCATTGACCAACCACTCTTTAAGATTGAGCTTGAACCAGTAAACAAGCACCTAAAAAAAAACGAGGTTCATCCAATTTATAAACTCCTTCTGCACCGTGGGATTACAGTAGAAGAGCCGCATAAACGTAACGCTCCTGTTCAATGTATGAACTGCCAAGAATACGGCCACACACAGCAAACTACAGAGGCTGTCCAATCTACAAAGAGCTGAAAACCCGTCTCCACAAAAGAATGAACGGCATGGGTACACTAAGGAACAGCTACGCTGATACCAACGGAAACAAATCCAGAAGTACTTCTTTCACACACACACAAAATTGGACACACAACAAAACTATAGGCCATCTGAGCAGCAAGAAACGAAAACTGAAGCTATGATCCAACCCTTACAACAGAGCATGACGGAATTCATGACGTTTATGCAAACCACCATTCAAGACATGATGCGTTATCAAAACCTATTGATACAAATGCTTTTCTCCCAACAATCAAAATAAATAATGGCTACCTTACGCATAGCTACGTGGAACGCCAATGGCGTCTCACAGCGCAAACTTGAGCTAGCTCAATTCCTACATGAGAAGCATATCGACGTAATGCTTCTTTCGGAGACACATCTTACAAGCAAATACAACTTTCAAATAAGAGATTTCAACTTCTATGGTACAAATCACCCCGATGGTAGACCACACGGTGGGACCGGCATTCTAATTAGGAACCGTATGCAGCACCACTTTTACAAAGAGTTTGCTGAAATTCATCTACAGGCCACATCTATCAATATACAGCTGGAGGATAACACTCACCTCACACAAGCGGCAGTATACTGCCCCCCTCGTTTCACAATATTGGAAGACCAATTCCTGGATTTCTTCCATGCACTAGGACCACACTTCATTGCAGCAGGCGACTACAATGCTAAACATACTCACTGGGGATCGCGCCTTGTTAATCCAAAAGGAAAACAGCTTTATAAGGCTTTAATTAAAGCCACTAATAAACTTGATCATGTTTCCCCTAGGAGTCCCACATACTGGCCATCAGACCTCAATAAGCTTCCTGACTTGATTGACTTCGCAGTTACGAAAAATATTCCTCGCAGTTTCGTTAGAGCTGAATGTCTACCAGATCTGTCATCTGATCACTCGCCTGTGCTAATTCATCTCAGCCGGTATGCAGAAAACGTAAAACCACCCTACAGACTGACTTCGCACAAAACGAACTGGCTAAGGTATAAAAAATATATAAGTTCACACATTGAGCTAAACCCAAAACTCAATACTGAACCTGATATAGAGAGCTGCAGAGAAACACTGGAATCCATTCTTACGGAATCAGCTCGAAATGCAACACCTAAAACCACAAACGTTACAATTAATCCGAATAAGACTAACGCACAAATCGAGCAACTCGTCCACGCAAAACGACGCTTACGTAGAGAATGGCAATCCTCCAGATCACCATCTGCAAAAGAAAAGCTAAAAATAGCCACACGGAAGCTGACCAACGCTCTGAAACAAGAGGAAGAATACGCTCAGAGCCGATATATAGAGCAACTTTCACCAACAGGTATTAAACAAAAGTCACTGTGGAGAGCCCACCCAACCCTTCGCCCACCGACTGAAACCGTTTTGCCCATAAGGAATTCCTCAGGCGGCTGGGCACGTAGTGATGCAGACAGAGCCACCACAGTTGCCGCTCACCTACAAAATGTATTTACGCCAAACGAGGCTACTAGCACATTTGCGCTACCGACTTCAAACGAAAACGGCATCCAGCAACACACCCCAATTGTGTTTCGTCCAAAAGAAATGTCTAACATAATTAAAGAAAATCTCAGCCCGAAAAAATCCCCCGGCTACGACCTTATTATCCCGGAAATGATCATCAAGTTGCCACTTTCTGCAGTTCGGTACATAACGCAGCTCTTTAATGCCATCACAAAACTTGGCTACTTTCCACATCGATGGAAGAGATCGATTATCATAATGATCCCGAAGCCTTGTAAGGACCACACAGTTCCCTCATCCTACAGACCAATAAGTTTACTCTCATGTATATCGGAACTATTCGAAAA
Source organism: Drosophila merina (assembly GCA_035047645.1). NCBI lineage: Eukaryota > Metazoa > Arthropoda > Insecta > Diptera > Drosophilidae > Drosophila > Drosophila merina. The sequence continues at coordinate 388,003 of JAWNPH010000050.1, read as the reverse complement.
ATGCCTGCTAATCCGACTGAATCCACACAATATAATCCCAGCCTATCAATTTGGCTTTCGCGAAAGCCACGGAACCATTGAACAGGTGAATCGAATAACAGCGGAGATAAGAACTGCATTTGAAAATCGAGAATACTGTACAGCCGTATTTCTAGACGTATCCCAAGCATTCGACAGAGTCTGGCTAGACGGCCTAATGTTTAAAGTTAAAACAGCCGAAAGCAGCCACAAACTTCTAAAGTCATACCTATATGACAGAAAGTTTGCAGTGCGGTGCAACACTGCTACTTCCACTGACCACGAAATTAAGGCCGGAGTCCCCCAAGGCAGCGTTCTTGGGCCAACTTTATACCTCATCTATACCGCTGACATTCCTACAAATAGTCGGCTAACAGTGTCCACGTTTGCCGACGATACAGTTATCCTTAGCCGTTCAAGGTCCCCAATCCAAGCTACAGCATAGCTGGCATTGCAACTCATAGCCACTGAGAAGTGGCTCTCTGACTGGCGAATAAAAGTCAACGAGGAAAATTGCAAGCACGTGACAATTACGCTGAACAGACAAGATTGTCCACCACGTTTGATGAACAACACACCACTCCCGAAAATAGATGAGGTAACGTACCTAGGAGTACACCTCGATAGAAGACTTACATGGCGCAAACACATTGAAGCGAAAAAAATTCATCTTAAGCTCAAAGCGAACAACTTACACTGGCTCATCAACGCTGGCTCTCCGCTCAGCTTGGACCACAAGGTCTTACTCTACAATGCAGTACTGAAATCAATCCGGACCTATGGTGCACAGCTATGGGGCAACGCCAGCAACAGCAATATCGACATCATACAGCGAGCACAGACAAAGATCCTGAGAACTATCACTGGGGCACCGTGGTATGTTCGAAACGAAAACATCCATCGAGATGTAAATATTCCAACAGTCACCAATGAAATCACAGAGCTTACGAAAAAATATCATGGCAAGCTTTCCTCGCACCCCAACCATCTAGCGAGAAATCTAACCCAGCTCAGCAGTCGTTCCCGTCTCCGACGAAGGGACCTACCAACCCAGCGAAGAAATCTATAGGGACGCTTAATCACGGAACAGTTGAATTAATTAAAACGACTGTTTAGGAAAAAATTGTATTAGTTAAGATTTTTAAACTTATTGTTAGCTCTTATTTAAGAGGATCCAATAAAAAAAAGCAGAGTTAAAAAAAAACAAGTGAGAAAAGTTATCTTCGGCTTGCCGAAGATGGTATACCCTTGAAAACAAAAGAGTTTTCCATACAAAGCCTTGTTTTCATATCGGTCGTTTGCATGGCAGCTATATGATATAGTGGTCCGATCCGGACCAAACTTTTACAAATCGTGTATGGCTATGTCAAATGAATAAATGTTGAATTCAGTTGCAATAGGCTGCAAAACAAAAAAGTTTTCCATACAATATTTCGGCAGTGGTTTATCAGCGATTGATGCCACGCAGGTACACTACACTTTTGATATGTACAAAAAAAATTTTTTGCATTTGAAATGTATGTATGTTGTATGTTGTATATCCCTTTTTGTTGTGTATATATTTATTATTATTTTTTATACCCTTGAAAAAGGGTATTATAATTTTGTCCAGAAATGTGTAACGCATTAAAGGAAGCATCTCCGACCCCACAAAGTATATATATTCTTGATCAGCATCAACAGCCGAGTCGATATAGCCATGTCCGTCTGTCCCTCTGTCCGTCTGTCCGTCTGTCCGTCTGTTTCTATGCAAAAAATAGACAGTAGTTTTAAAGCTAGCGTTTTGAAATTTTTACCAGATCATTATTTTTGTTGCACGCAGATCAAGTTTAAGAATCGGTCGGATCGGACCACTATATCATATAGCTGCCATACAAACGACCGATATGAAAACAAGTCTTTGTATGGAAAACTTTTTTGTTTTCCATGCTATTGCAATCGAACTCAATATGTATCCATTTGACATAGGCATACATGATTTGTGAAAGTTTGGTCCGGATCAGATCACTATATCATATAGCTGCCATACAAACGACCGATATGAAAACAAGTCTTTGTATGGAAAACTTTTTGTTTTCAAGGGTATACCATCTTCGGCAAGCCGAAGATAACTTTTTATACCCTTGAAAAAGGGTATTATAATTTTGTCCAGAAATGTGTAACGCATTAAAGGAAGCATCTCCGACCCCACAAAGTATATATATTCTTGATCAGCATCAACAGCCGAGTCGATATAGCCATGTCCGTCTGTCCGTCTGTGCGTCTGTCCGTCTGTTTCTATGCAAAAAATAGACAGTAGTTTTAAAGCTAGCGTTTTGAAATTTTTACCAGATCATTATTTTTGTTGCACGCAGATCAAGTTTAAGAATCGGTCGGATCGGACCACTATATCATATAGCTGCCATACAAACGACCGATATGAAAACAAGTCTTTGTATGGAAAACTTTTTTGTTTTCCATGCTATTGCAATCGAACTCAATATGTATCCATTTGACATAGGCATACATGATTTGTGAAAGTTTGGTCCGGATCAGATCACTATATCATATAGCTGCCATACAAACGACCGATATGAAAATAAGTCTTTGTATGGAAAACTTTTTTGTTTTCCAAGCTATTGCAACCGAATTCAATATGTATCCATTTAACATAGGCATACATGATTTGTGAAAGTTTGGTCCGGATCAGATCACTATATCATATAGCTGCCATACAAACGACCGATATGAAAACAAGTCTTTGTATGGAAAACTTTTTGTTTTCAAGGGTATACCATCTTCGGCAAGCCGAAGATAACTTTTTATACCCTTGAAAAAGGGTATTATAATTTTGTCCAGAAATGTGTAACGCATTAAAGGAAGCATCTCCGACCCCACAAAGTATATATATTCTTGATCAGCATCAACAGCCGAGTCGATATAGCCATGTCCGTCTGTCCGTCTGTGCGTCTGTCCGTCTGTTTCTATGCAAAAAATAGACAGTAGTTTTAAAGCTAGCGTTTTGAAATTTTTACCAGATCATTATTTTTGTTGCACGCAGATCAAGTTTAAGAATCGGTCGGATCGGACCACTATATCATATAGCTGCCATACAAACGACCGATATGAAAACAAGTCTTTGTATGGAAAACTTTTTTGTTTTCCATGCTATTGCAATCGAACTCAATATGTATCCATTTGACATAGGCATACATGATTTGTGAAAGTTTGGTCCGGATCAGATCACTATATCATATAGCTGCCATACAAACGACCGATATGAAAACAAGTCTTTGTATGAAAAATTTTTTTGTTTTCCAACCTATTGCAACCGAATTCAATATTTATAGATTTGACATAGCCATACATGATTTGTAAAAGTTTGATCCGGATCGGATCACTATATCATATAGCTGCCATACAAACGACCGATATGAAAACAAGTCTTTGTATGAAAAATTTTTTGTTTTCCAACCTATTGCAACCGAATTCAACATTTATAGATTTGACATAGCCATACATGATTTGTAAAAGTTTGATCCGGATCGGATCACTATATCATATAGCTGCCATACAAACGACCGATATGAAAACAAGTCTTTGTATGGAAAACTTTGTTGTTTTCAAGGGTATACCATCTTCGGCAAGCCGAAGATAACTTTTCTTACTTGTTTTACTTGTTTTTGTGATGTGGTACTTGGCCTTACTAAACTTCGGCAGTGGTTATCAGCGATTGATTTCACGAAAGTACAATACACGTCATTTTTACACGTATGCATAGAATATATATGTTGTATATCTCTTTTTGTTTTATATATATTTATTTTTTTTTGTGATGTGAAACCAGGCCTTTAATATTTCGGCAGTGGTTTATCAGCGATTGATGCCACGCAGGTACACTACACTTTTGATATGTACAAAAAAAATTTTTTTGCATTTGAAATATATGTATGTTGTATGTTGTATATCCCTTTTTGTTGTGTATATATTTATTATTATTTTTTATACCCTTGAAAAAGGGTATTACAATTTTGTCCAGAAATGTGTAACGCATTAAAGGAAGCATCTCCGACCCCACAAAGTATATATATTCTTGATCAGCATCAACAGCCGAGTCGATATAGCCATGTTCGTCTGTCCGTCTGTCCCTCTGTCCGTCTGTCCGTCTGTTTCTATGCAAAAAATAGACGGTAGTTTTAAAGCTAGCGTTTTGAAATTTTTACCAGATCAATATTTTTGTTGCACGCAGATCAAGTTTAAGAATCGGTCGGATCGGACCACTATATCATATAGCTGCCATACAAACGACCGATATGAAAACAAGTCTTTGTATGGAAAACTTTTTTGTTTTCCAAGCTATTGCAACCGAATTCAATATTTATTCATTTGACATAGCCATACATGATTTGTGAAAGTTTGGCCCGGATCAGATCACTATATCATATAGCTGCCATACAAACGACCGATATGAAAAAAAGTCTTTGTATGGAAAACTTTTTGTTTTCAAGGGTATACCATCTTCGGCAAGCCGAAGATAACTTTTTTTACTTGTTTTTGTGATGTGGTACTTGGCCTTACTAAACTTCGGCAGTGGTTATCAGCGATTGATTTCACGCAAGTACAATACACGTCATTTTTACACGTATGCATAGAATATATATGTTGTATATCTCTTTTTGTTTTATATATATTTATTTTTTTTTGTGATGTGAAACCAGGCCTTTAATATTTCGGCAGTGGTTTATCAGCGATTGATGCCACGCAGGTACACTACACTTTTGATACGTACAAAAAAAATTTTTTGCATTTGAAATATATGTATGTTGTATGTTGTATATCCCTTTTTGTTGTGTATATATTTATTATTATTTTTTATACCCTTGAAAAAGGGTATTATAATTTTGTCCAGAAATGTGTAACGCATTAAAGGAAGCATCTCCGACCCCACAAAGTATATATATTCTTGATCAGCATCAACAGCCGAGTCGATATAGCCATGTCCGTCTGTTCGTCTGTCCCTCTGTCCGTCTGTCCGTCTGTTTCTATGCAAAAAATAGACGGTAGTTTTAAAGCTAGCGTTTTGAAATTTTTACCAGATCAATAATTTTGTTGCACGCAGATCAAGTTTAAGAATCGGTCGGATCGGACCACTATATCATATAGCTGCCATACAAACGACCGATATGAAAACAAGTCTTTGTATGGAAAACTTTTTTGTTTTCCAAGCTATTGCAACCGAATTCAACATTTATTCATTTGACATAGCCATACATGATTTATGAAAGTTTGGTCCGGATCAGATCACTATATCATATAGCTGCCATACAAACGACTGATATGAAAAAAAGTCTTTGTATGGAAAACTTTTTGTTTTCAAGGGTATACCATCTTCGGCAAGCCGAAGATAACTTTTTTTTACTTGTTTTTGTGATGTGGTACTTGGCCTTACTAAACTTCGGCAGTGGTTATCAGCGATTGATTTCACGCAAGTACAATACACGTCATTTTTACACGTATGCATAGAATATATATGTTGTATATCTCTTTTTGTTTTATATATATTTATTTTTTTTGTGATGTGAAACCAGGCCTTTAATATTTCGGCAGTGGTTTATCAGCGATTGATGCCACGCAGGTACACTACACTTTTGATATGTACAAAAAAATATTTTGCATTTCAAATATATGTATGTTGTATGTTGTATATCCCTTTTTGTTGTGTATATATTTATTATTATTTTTTATACCCTTGAAAAAGGGTATTATAATTTTGTCCAGAAATGTGTAACGCATTAAAGGAAGCATCTCCGACCCCACAAAGTATATATATTCTTGATCAGCATCAACAGCCGAGTCGATATAGCCATGTCCGTCTGTCCCTCTGTCCGTCTGTTTCTATGCAAAAAATAGACGGTAGTTTTAAAGCTAGCGTTTTGAAATTTTTACCAGATCAATAATTTTGTTGCACGCAGATCAAGTTTAAGAATCGGTCGGATCGGACCACTATATCATATAGCTGCCATACAAACGACCGATATAAAACAAGTCTTTGTATGGAAAATTTTTTTGTTTTCCAAGCTATTGCAACCGAATTCAACATTTATTTATTTGACATAGCCATACATGATTTGTGAAAGTTTGGTCCGGATCGGACTACTATATCATATAGCTGCCATACAAACGACCGATATGAAAAAAAGTCTTTGTATGGAAAACTTTTTGTTTTCAAGGGTATACCATCTTCGGCAAGCCGAAGATAACTTTTTTTACTTGTTTTTGTGATGTGGTACTTGGCCTTACTAAACTTCGGCAGTGGTTATCAGCGATTGATTTCACGCAAGTACAATACACGTCATTTTTACACGTATGCATAGAATATATATGTTGTATATCTCTTTTTGTTTTATATATATTTATTTTTTTTTTGTGATGTGAAACCAGGCCTTTAATATTTCGGCAGTGGTTTATCAGCGATTGATGCCACGCAGGTACACTACACTTTTGATATGTACAAAAAAAATGTTTTGCATTTGAATTATATGTATGTTGTTTTGATTGTTTTGTATGTTTGTTAAGGCGGTTTATGTATTGTAGTATAAGTTCTGTAGAACTTTTATTGTAATCACTTTTAAGATTTTCGGACATTTTGCACTTTTTATTTTGTTTGAACGTACTTCTTCATTTTTTGTAGTCGTCGTTGGCTTTGATTTTTGCTGTTTTCGCTGAGAAGTTTCGGGAAAAGAAAAGACACTTGCTGTCGAGTTGGCTATTGGCTATCGACTGACCGCCGTCTTTGTTCTTCGACTTAAAAATATACTAACATGAATTTGTATGTGTGTATAACAATGTTGTGTTTCTTAGAAATAGAGTGCTTGCTGCAGCAGAAAGTGTTTATATGTATGTATGTATGTAAATGCATATTTTGCCCTATCTACGAGAAAAGAGTGCGGTGTCAACTTCTTGGCCGAATGCCTGCGGCTGATGTTTATGTCGCAATATTATTCGCTGGAATAAGGCCGCTGATGGTTATGTTGCAACTTTGTCCGTTGGTATCAAAAAGCTTCCCGGTTCAATATCTTCTATTGGCGTGAGCGTGCTGGCTTAGGGGGAGGGGTGGTGTATGGTACCGATGGGTCGGTAACTCGCGCGTATGCCGCAAACAGATAAGCGACCTCGAGGAATATGGGTATTAGAGGGTTAAAGGAGTCAAGTTGTACAGTAGCGTGTCGGTATTGAAAGGACTAGGTCACACATTGCAGGCAGAGTTGTAGTTATATAAAAAAAAAGGTGAGGAAGATGTGAGACTCGAAGCTACCAAGTTTTCCGCGGGGATAGATCCGAGAGAATAAAGTGGAGAAAAGATTACGAGAAAGAAGTGATATGCGTTTGTTGCTCTGAAATGTAGTTGAGAATTGAGGATTTTATAGAAGTGGAAGTGCAGAGTGAAATAATGAGTATAAGTCATTGTAGTCAGAATACGAAACCTTGAAAGGCTCATGCTGGGCATATGTAGATCTACAACAACATTACCATTAATAAGGTTATGGAGGAAAACGACCCCCAACATCTTTCTACGATTGGTTAGGGAAGGTAAATTAATTAGAAGGAGTCTGTTATAATGAGATGGGAGGTGAAGATTTGCATCCCAGTTGTGTCCCCTAAGAGCAAACATGAAGAAGTGCTTTTGAACGGATTCAATGCGATCTTAGTGAACCCCATATTGAGGGCTCCAGACGCATGATCCGTACTCCAGTCTTGGACGTACTAAAGATATGTATAAGCTTTTAGTTATATAAGGGTCATTGAATTCCTTAGACCATCTTTTACTGAAGCCAAGTACACCCTTGGCTTTATTAACCATTCTAGAAATATGGTCGGAAAATTTTAGTTTGAAGTCTAAAAGGACACTAAGATCGGTAACCTGGGTTAATCTTCTTTAATCCCATAAAGAAAGTATATGGCCTGGTTAGAGCGCGAACGAAAAAAGACATAAGCTTACATTTTGAACCATTGAGTTTTAAGAGATTGGTTGAACAAAATTTTTGAAAATTGTCCAAATCTGACTGAAGTTGGGCAGCATGGTATTTCTATTGAAGACAAAGTTTAACGTCGTCTGCATACATAATAACCAGAGCGTTCGTTAGAGCAGGGGGTAAGTCGTTAATAAAATAGTGAAAAGTAGCGGCCATAGCTTCCTTAGGGGGCTCCCGATGTAGCTCTAACAAGGCAAAAGAGGACATCTTTATTTTTAAAGATGTCCTCTTTTGCCTTGTTAGACACATCGGGAGCTCCCCAAGGACACGTTGAGTTCTTCCAGCTAAGTAGCTAGAAATCCACGTGAGAAGGTCTGAGGGAAATCCTAAGCTATTAAGTTTACTCAAAAGGAGTTAGTTGTTGACAGTGTCAAATGCTTTACTGAAGTCCGTATAGATGACATCTTTTTCAAGGGCCTTTACGGAAGCCATCTATAAAAAAGGAAGTCAGCTCCAAGAGGTTTGTGGTGGTGGAGCGACGCTTTATGAAACGATGTTCACATGGAGAAATAATGCACAGGTGTTAAAGATGTGCTGTTACCAATTTTGCGAAAAGTGTTGGAACTGCTGACAATTTAGTTATTCTATTTATTCTATTCTATTTATGTAGAGAATTATGAAATTATGAGAAAAGTTACATTGCAGCCAGTTCTTTTTATATCTCTTAAGGAGTCTGTTTTTAATATATTTCAAGTTTTTAAGGCTCCTGTAAACCAAGGCAGATCAGTCGAGGCGGATGGTTACTTCCATGGCACGCAAAAGTCGAAGAAAGCCTTTTGTAGAATACGAGGGCGGGTCAATAAGTCTGTTGAAATTACGTTATAATTTAAATAAGCTTTATATATGTTGATCTGGCAACGCTCTATTATAGCTTAAGAAGATATTGTGAAATTCCCATTACTCAGTTTCGATTAAACCGTCAACCACACCACTACGCTCTTGTGTTTATTTGTTCGGTCGGTCAAGAAGCACATAACGGTTGTGCTGATCGAACAGTAAATTGCTAACAGTTGGTTATGGGCCCTCAGCAAGCAAAGTTTTCGGTTTGAATAATTAAAAGTAATTAAATGGACTAAAACGCGTCCGGTTGAAACTCGAAATAAGTAAAAAAACTAATTTGCGGAATTCGACAAAATGAGTGTGTCAATTCAAATAGAAAAATTAGGCGACGACAATTACGACGTATGGAGCATTTTAATGCGTAGTGTGCTTATAACAGCAGATCTATGGAAGGTCGTTTGTGGCCAATATGTAAAGCCAGAAGATGGCTCTGAAGATTTCGAAAAATGGAATATGCTCGATCAAAAGGCCCTGGCAAGTTTGTTTTTAAATTTAAAAGCAACGCAGTTAATGCATATAAAGGCATGCACAACAGCAGCAGACGCGTGGAAAAAATTGCGTGATGTACATTTGCCAGGTGGCCCGATCAGAAAAGTGCAGTTATATCAACAACTCTCAAGGCTGAGAATGCTTGAAGGGGATAACGTTGTTCAATATGTCAATAAATTTGCTGAAACAATCGACAAATTAGCTGAGATGGAAATAACAATTAATGATGAATTAAAAACACATTATGTTGTTATCCAGTTTGCAAATTCGTGGGAAAATTTCGTCGTAGCGATCGAAACACGCGACACGCTGCCGACGTTTGAAACGGTAAAAGTAAAGCTTCTGGAAGAGGGAGCGCGCAAGCAAGAGAAGGAACGATAGAGAAGGTTCTGTCCAAGCCGTGTATGTACATACAAAATTACATGGAACTGCAAAGCAAAAACAAGGCGAAGAATGTCACGACATCAGTGCAACGGCCATGAAAAAGAACCTTGAAAAGAGTAGTTTCAAGGGAAAATGCTACATTTGCGAGAAATTCGGCCACCGAGCACGAGAATGCCCGAGCAAAGAGAGGCATAAAAAACTATGGGAAAGCAAGGAGAAATCAAACTGCTTGATGCATATTAGTGCTACCACTCAAAAGAAAAACATATGGTGTGTTGATAGTGGTGCCACGTCGCATATGTGTTGTGATAAGGATTTGTTTACATCTTTCATTAATAAGGAAACATCGATTATGCTAGCAGCAGATAAGTTCGTGAAATCGAGCGGCATCGGGACTGTTATGCTTAAATCACAAAATGTAAACATTGAATTACGAGATGTAATATACGTTCCATCATTGCATATGAATTTTTTATCAGTGAGCAAGTCCGCGGAGTACGAAAAAATAACTACTTTTGATAAAAAGGCGGCGGTGATAAAAGACAAACAAGGTGAAGTGATGATTAGAGCAATGCAAGAAGAAAATTTGTATTTATTTACAAGTAGCTCTAAAAACAGTGCGGTTCATTTGTTGAATGATTCTTCTCGCATGCCATGTTGCCATGCGAGAAGAATCATTCAACAAATGAACCGCACTGTTTTAGAGCTACTGTAAATAAATACAAATTTTCTTCGGTTTGGTCATTTAAATTTTCAATGTTTAAAAGTAATCAAAGAAAAAGAGCTAGTAATTGGCATGGACGTTAAAAATGTGTCAGTGAATATTAATTGCGACACATGCAATATGGCAAAAATAGACGTATTGCCATTCCCACAGAAAAGCGAGAGCGACACGCAAAGTGTACTGGAATTAGTTCACAGTGACGTGTGCGGGCCAATGAATGTTAGTTCTTTAGGCGGCAACAGGTATTTCGTCACGTTCATAGACGACTATTCACGGAAAATATTCATATATTTTATGCATGCGAAAAAACGAAGTGTTTGATAAATTCAAATTGTTCAAATCATATGTCGAGTGCCAAACGGGCAAGAAAATAAAAGCTTTGCGAAGTGACAACGGAACAGAATATGTAAACCGGCAGTTTACAGAGTATTTGAACACATGCGGCATAAAAAGGCAATTAACGGTTCCGTATACACCACAACAAAACGGCGTCGCGGAACGCGCTAATCGAACGATCGTCGAGATGGCCAAAAGTATGCTGATTCATGCGAAATTAGAGGAGTTTTGTGGGCCGAGGCCGTGTCCACAGCTTCATATTTGCGTAACAGGTGCCTTCCAAAGCAATCATGGGCGCTACACCCTTCGAAATATGGCAAAATAGGAAGCCATCTGTTAAACATTTGCGAGTGTTCGGATCTCGCGCGTTTGCACTGGATAAGACAAGAAAAAGCAAGTTCCAGGCAAAGGGAAAAGAGTATATATTTGTAGGATACTCTTCAACAGCTAAAGCTTACCGTTTATACGATCGGGAAAAACGTATCATTGTTGCACGTCGTGATGTCAAATTTGTAGAGGGTGAGTTTGATAACACTGAATCTGAAAAATGCACTATTTCAGAACAAAATAATGACTTCGCTACAAACATCATTCACCTTGAGTCAAACATCCAAGTACCAGAGCAGCAGCGGCAGGCTATGCCCATGGTGGTCGAGCAGAGCAATAATTCTTACGACAGCTATGACTCCGGTGAAGAGGAGGAGGAGTTTGTAAGCGCAAGCGATGAAGAGCAAATTCTCACTGAGGAGGAGATCGTACCAGACGTACAAGAGCAAGAGAGCAACGCACCTCGACGTGGACCCGGCAGACCAAAAATTATTCGCAGTGGTAAGCCTGGTAGACCCAGAAAAAGAATACAACAGCCTAAATTACATTGAAGACATTGAGACGCCACAGTGCGTTGGAGACGCTTTACGGGGCGAGCATGCCCAAGACTGGAAGACGTCAATGAAGAATGAATATGATGCTCTGATTTCAAATAATACATGGACATTGTGTGATTTACCTCCAGGACAGAAGGCCATAGGATCCAAGTGGGTCTTCCGCGTCAAAAAGGATAAAGAGGGAAATATACAAAAGTTTAAATCAAGACTTGTTGCTCAAGGTTGTGGGCAAAAGATGGGCGTCAACTATTCGGAAACGTTTTCTCCAGTAATCCGCTACGAAACCATCAGAATGCTATTCGCTATAGCAGCAGAAAAACAGCTATGCATGCACCAGGTTGACATATCAAACGCATATTTAAACGGCAGACTTCAAGAAGAAGTGTATATGAGGCAACCACAGAACTTCATAGATGAGAAGCATCCAAACAGAGTATTAAAGCTTCAAAAGGCGATCTACGGACTTAAACAGTCAAGGCGTGTCTGGAATGACACATTGGACGAAGTTTTGAAGAGCATTGGTTTCAAGCGCAGCAAAAATGAGGCGTGCCTGTACGTGAAGCAGCAGCAGCAACAACACAGCTACATTGCAGTATATGTCGACGATCTAATCATCATCAGCTACGACGAGAACGAGATCAGCGCGATTAAGAGGAAGATCGCAAATAAATTCGACCTACAAGATGGCAGCCAACTAAATTATTTCCTTGGCATGGAAATTCAACGAGGAGAGTACAAGAGGGTCGATTTCGCTATGCTAGAAGCAGGTCATCAAAAACCTATTGGATGAATATGGCATGCAAAATTGTCGTCCCGCAGCTACGCCGCTAGACCCTGGTTATAAGATGGATTGTAAAAATGAGAATTGTGTCAAGGTAAATACAACACAATTTCAATCATTAATCGGTTCCCTTATGTATTTAGCAGTCTTGAGCCGACCAGACATTTTGCATACTGTGAGCAAACTGTCGCAAAAGAAACACTGATCCACACAGTGAAGACGAGACTGCAGCGAAACATGTTTTGAGATACCTTTCGGCCACGGTTGATCTCAAAATCACATACAGCAAGTCCGGCGAACAGGTAATGGGCTTCGCCGACGCAGACTGGGCAAACGACCTGTCAGATCGAAAATCATACAGTGGGTATGCATTCTTCCTTGGAGGCAGTGCGTTTTCATGGACTTCAGCTAAGCAGAGCATCGTCGCCATGAGCAGCACAGAAGCAGAATACGTTGCTTTATCCACGGCTGCAAAAGAAGCGGTGTATCTTCGCCGTTTGCTTTTAGAGATTGGATGGTCATTAGATGGACCAATAACCATATGTGGCGACAACATAAGTTCTCATCATATTGCAAAGAATCCAGTACACTATAAACGCACTAAGCACATAGATATTAAGTATCATTTTGTTCGTGAAAAAGTAGAATGTAATGAAATAATTCTTGAATATGTACCCACTGATAAAAATGTTGCAGATGTACTAACGAAAGGCTTGTGTAAGCAAAAGCAACAGAATTTTGCTAAGTTGCTTGGATTAAATTAATTTTCGTTTTACATCACATATATATAGCTTAAGAGGAAGTGTTGAAATTACGTTATAATTTAAATAAGCTTTATATATGTTGATCTGGCAACGCTCTATTATAGCTTAAGAAGATATTGTGAAATTCCCATTACTCAGTTTCGATTAAACCGTCAACCACACCACTACGCTCTTGTGTTTATTTGTTCGGTCGGTCAAGAAGCACATAACGGTTGTGCTGATCGAACAGTAAATTGCTAACAAAGTCCGTGACTATTTGAATGAAACACAGGTTTTTACCTAAAAAGTTATTTTATTTTTCAACGTAGTCTCCTTTGAGCTCTATACACTTAGCCCAACGTTTCTCCAATTTTTTTATTCCTCCAAAAAATATGATTTGTCGAGGTCTTCAAAATAGGCATTTGTTTGTGAGATGACTTCGTCATTGGAGGCAAATCTCTTTCCGCCGAGCAATTTCTTGAAGTTTGGGAACAAGAAATAGTCACACGGGGCTAGATCGGGTGAATAGGCCAGATGAGGGAGCAATTCGTAGCCCATTTCAAGGAATTTTGCCATGGAAACTGCACATGTGTGCACCCGTGGATTGTCCTGGTGGAAAAGAACTTTTTCTTGGCCAAGTGCGGTCTCTTTTTTTTCAATGCCTCATCGAATCGACCCAATAAGTTGCTGTAATATTCACCATTGATTGTTTTTCCTTTTTGAAGGTAGTCAAAGTGAATAATACCGCGTGCATCCCAAAAAAAACAGTCGCCATGACTTTATTGGCTTTGCCTTCTTTGGCGCCGATTCACCCCGAGAAACCCACTGTTTTGACTGCTGTTTGGTCTCCGGTGTGTTGTGGTGGATCCACGTTTCGTCCACGGTTACGAAACGGCGCAAAAACTCGTTCGTATTGCGATTGAACAACGCTAAACATTCCTGCGAAATTGTCACACGGTTGCATTTGTGGTCGATTGTGAGCAAACGCGGCACCCATCGTGCGGAAAGCTTTCTCATACCCAAATGATCATTCAAAATTCATTCATTCAATCAATTCAATCATTCGAAGCTTCCACAATCTCTCTCACTTTTAATCGCCGATCGGCTAAAATCATATCGTGGATTTTTTTAATTGTTTCGGATGTGGAAACCTCAACTGGGCGTCCAGAACGTTCGGCATCTTCCGTGCTTGTACGGCCACATCGGAATTCGGTAAACCACTTTTTTACCATGGAAATGGATGGTGCAGAGTCTCCATAATATTTATCAAGCTTGGCCTTGGTTTTCGTAATGGATTTTTTCCTCAAAAAATAATGCTTAATGAGCACACGAAATTCACTTTTTTCCATTTTCTTCTCAGTCAACGCGGTAGTCTGATATTAACGGCTGTCAAAAACAAACTAAATGTCGCAGCTTGTTAAATTTTTGACAATAGTCAACTGACAGATGACTGTTGACGGGAGCAGTGTTACCATTTCAATTAAGAGGCGGGAAATTTAAAAAGTCACGGACTTATTGACCCGCCCTCGTATTTTGCTAAAGCGATATTAATATCGGTGCATTCCCAGATATCGTACCAATGGAATGTTTAATTTAAATTGCTTAGTCTCTGAAAGTCAGCCTTACGAAAGCAGCGAGTTTAATAAACTCCATGGCGAGACTGAAGATTGCCAGCAGTAAGGGTTTCAATCGACACCTTAAGCCTTGGTAGGTAAGGATCTTTTGGGGTCGAAAGTGGCATGGCTCTGGAAAGGGTTATTCCATCTGGATCAGAAACGAAACATACATCTAGAAGCCGAACTAAAGAATCCCATAGGTGGTTTATTTGACCAAGGTATATGTCGAACATACCCTCAGTAAAATCATGGTGTGTTGAGAGTGATAAAGATGGTGAATTTTCGGTGTTTGACCAGATAAGTTCAGGTAAATTAAAGTATATAAATAAAAGTCTGCTAGAGTCACTAGCAGGTCACTGTCAGACATGTGACTAGAAACCAGCTGAATGGTGCCAGTATGTAGGCGGTTCTGAAAAAGGTGGTAAGTATGAGCATGTGATGTAATGTGATTGAAAAGATATAGTGATTTTCATACATAGGAATTCTAGATCAACAAGATTCGGTAACTTAACCTCTTCAGAAACTAAGTCTAATTCCACAGAGACTCCTCCCCTTCACGCCTTTGTAGTGGTCCATCCCGTCTGTAAGTGGTGTACTTGTCTGGAAAAACTTCGGAGCTCAAAATCTCCGGCTTTAACCGGATTTCCATAGACTATAATCTGGGAAGCAAATGAAGAACTATCAGAATACAATTTAGGGAGCTTACTCCGAAGCTTCCTAGTAATTTGATAGGTAAGAGTAATAGATGTTGTTAGTTTTTTGAGGAAGAAGTTTTTGGTAAAGAACAAGAGGGTTCAGGGTTTTTAGGCTTTATGCCACAGGCTTGATAACTTTTTTTTAACTGTACTCCGGCCAAAACCTGGGCGAACAAATCATGTCGAGCATCGGCAAGGGTACACGTATCTTGAAAGATGACATAAGCCTCGAGTAAGTATATATAAACTTCTGAATGTCCTCCACTCCACTTGGGGTAGTAAAAGTTATAAGCGGCTGCTGGGTCGTCGGCTGATCAGGCTGAAAAGCGATCTTGGTACATACGTCCCTAACAGCGGTTTTTTTTTTTTGGTTTGGAGACTCATTTAGCAGTTGGAGGCTGCTAAATTGGGAATCAAGCGCAGAGAGTTGGTCGTTGATTTTACGGAAACCACCGAGAAACTCTTTAACACCATTTTTAGTTTGCGCCTTTGTTCACACTATAAACTTGTGCGTACATTTAATGAGTTTAATTCGGGTGTTTGAATCTAACTGACTCGCTACTGCGAGGGCTTCGCCTTTTATTCATTCTTACATAGGTTCTTATCATCTAATTATATAATGCAGCGCTTGTAAGACGCCGCAGTCTGCGTTTCTAAATGCAGCTGAGTTTTATTCTTAAATCTATGTTTGAGGCCTATGACCGCGCTAATCACCTCCCGCGTGGTCACATCTCTTGACACTTCGGCAATAGGCCGCTGCAATTGTACTTATCTGTAGTTGCCACTCATGCTGTCCTGTGACATGTTTAGTGCAGCCCATAAATAGAATATGTTTATAGTTTGCCTACTTATCATGTCTTAACACATATTTAGACATTCTCCGGGGGGAAAAATGTACGGCCAGTAGTCGTCTCTCATTTATGCGTTGCCTCCGGATATAAATGACCAATATAATTATGATAATCGTTGTCAACCCTAGAGCCGAGTGTCCGCTTGCAGTATCAATAAACAGCATAGCACAGTAGCTATGCTTCCAGTGCCATTCCTTTTCTCTCTTGGAACTCGCTGCCTAAGCTTCTTGTCCTTGCGTAGCTGCATTGACTCCGTTATAGATGGCGTTGCAGCTCCAGCTGGTTTTGCTTCGCTAACAGGAAGTTGACAGATCTTGTTTAGCGATCTTTTTACTTCCCCATCGTTTGTTTTGACTGTGACTACCCGGACTTTATCATCTTGTCCTTTAGTCGTACTAATGATTCTTCCCATTGGCCATCTTGCAGGGTGAGTGTTCTCATGTTTTATAAGAACCAGCTGTCCCTCCTTCAGATTTGGCTTTTCTTGGCGCCATTTGGTTCGCTGTTGCAATGACACCAGATACTCCTCCTTCCATTTCTTCCAAAAATCACCTCTGATGCGTTGAATAAGCTTCCATCTATCCAAAGAGCTGATTGTCTTACTTTCGTCAAAATGTTCAGGAGCTCCAATTTGAGGTCTTCCCACCAGAAAATGACTCGGCGTTAATATGTCCTCACCATTTATTTCGCTCCTTACAGTGACTAATGGACGCGAGTTTAGCACTGCTTCGATTTGACATAGCAGCGATGCAAATTCTTCATATGAAAAGCTGTTTTCACCAATAACTCGTTTAAGGTGATGCTTCACTGATTTTACACCGGCTTCCCATAAACCTCCCATATGGGGGCTTCCCGGGGAATAAAGTGCCACTTGATGCCTTCTGTTTCCAGTGTAGGTGCTAACTTATTATTGTTTTTAATGGCAGCTACCAATTCTTTGTCCAATACTCTTGAAGCTCCCACGAAGTTTGTTCCATTATCTGAGTATAGGTTCTCACTCTTGCCTCGTCTTGCAAAGAACCGTCGAAGAGCCTCCAGGAATTTGTCTGACGAAAGGTCGCTAACAGCTTCCAGATGTATCGCTTTTGTTGCCATACAAACAAATACACAAATGTATCCTTTATACGTTTTTTGACCTCTTCCCTTGGAGCAGCGAATCTGGAACGGTCCGGCGTAGTCGATTCCAGTATTTTGAAACGAGTAATTAGCCGTTACTCGATAAACTGGTAAATTTCCCATCAGTTGACTGGACATCTCTTGCTTGTATCGTATGCATACAATACATTCCCTTAAATATTTCTTTAAGGAATTTTGTATGCCAAATATCCAGAACTCCCTCTGAATATAAGTTCTCATAATGTTAATTCCGCCATGCAGAGTTTTCTTATGCGCATCCTTTGCAATTAACCAAGTCAAATGTGACTTATCTAGTATAATTGGATGTTTTACATTATAGGGTATCATTGCGTTTTGTAGTCGTCCACCAACTCGAAGTACGCCATCACTATCCAAAAACGGATTTAGCGCCTGTAACTTACTCTTGGGGTCTAATGGTCTTTTGTTTTTGAGTAGTCTGACTTCGTGTCCAAAATCCAGCTGTTGTTGTATCTTTACCACGGCAATTTTCGCTAGCTTTAATTCCTCCACCGTAAGATGTGAAGGCTGTTGCGACTTTCCTCTTAGGTTTGTTATGAAGCGCAATATATACGCCATTACTCTAAAAAGTTTGTCGATCGATGAATACTTCGATAAAAGATGATTTTGCAGATATTCGGATTTTATCAATGTGGATACTACAACAATTTCCGATACCTTTTGAGTGGGCCAGTGTTGTGCATCCATAGCTAGCCAATTCGGCCCTCTCCACCAAATTTCACAGATTTTAAGAGCTTGCGGTGATATCCCTCTTGAAGCCACGTCTGCTGGATTTTCTTCAGATTTAACGTAATTCCATTTGACATTGGGAATTAGTTTATTGATTTCTTCAACTCTAGTTCTGACGAACTTATCTTTGCTGCGCTTGTTCTGTATCCAAGCAATAGTAATTTGCGAATCACTCCATGCATGCATTGTGATCTCATTGCTCCATATTGCCTGCACCTTAGCTAATAACTTTGCTAATAAATGCGCAGCACATAATTCCAACTTTGGAATTGTTTTCCTGTTTTTTATAGGATTTACTTTGCTTTTTGCTGCTAGCAAAGTCACTCTGCCGTCTACTTTTGTATACACAGCCGCTGCATATGCTTTCTCTGATGCATCGCAGAATCCATGTAGCTCCATAATACCTTTGAAGCATCCAGTCCAGCGTGAAATGCTAATTTCTTCTAAATATGATAGACCTTTAGCATATTCCATCCACCAGTTAGCTAAGTTGGATTCCAATTCAACGTCCCAAGTCATCGGTAACTTCCACAGTTCCTGAATGAAACATTTGCCTTGAATCGTTACAGGTGCCAACCATCCTAGTGGGTCGAAAATTCTGGACAACTGTGATAACACTAACCGCTTTGTTATACGTGTTAGCATTGGGTTTTCTGCCGAAAACGTAAATGTATCCTTTTTCGGATCCCATTGAAGTCCTAAGGTTTTGATCGATTCATTCTCCTCAATGCAGATTTTCTCCGTAGCACGGTCGTCCTGAATATCGGCTAAAATCCGATTGTCATTTGCAACCCATTTTCGCAGATGCATGCCGGCATTCTCCATCACTTGCCTCAATTTTCTTTGAAGTTCATAGCACTCGTTGACTGTGTCTCCACCAGTTATGAGGTCATCCATATAAAAGTCGTCTCTAATTGTTTCTGCTAAGACGCTATCCTCTTGGCAAAAGCGATCTGCCAACTCTCGTAGACATCGTACTGCTAAGAAAGGTGCTGCCGATGTGCCATAAGTTACGGTTGTTAACTTAAACTCACTGATCGGTAATTTTGGATCATCTCTCCATAGGATATATTGGTATTCTTGGTCTTTTTCAGCAACCTTTATTTGGCGATACATTTTTTCAATGTCAGCTACCACAACATATTGCCACTTGCGCCATTTAATTAGAATATCGAATATATCCTTTTGAATCTTAGGACCAGCTATAATAACGTCATTTAGGCTTAGTCCATTTGTCGTCTTTGCGGATGCGTCAAAAACTACTCGTAGCTTCGTAGTTAAGCTTCCAGGCCTGATGATTGCTTGATGGGAAAAATAGTATTTACCTTGACCCGTTGTCTTTACAGATTCCATATGTCCCATTTTAAGGTATTCTTTCATGAATTCGTTGTATGCAGCCCAGTTCTTTGGGTTTCTTTGAAACTTCTTTTCCATTTGCATAAGCCTTGCCATTGCTTGTTTGCGAGAATCTCCCAGCTTTGCCTCTTTGTGGAATGGAATTGAAACTACAAATCTGCCTTCCTCGTTGATGACAGTTGTTTCTTGGAATTTTCTTTTCGCATTCTGCATTGTCTGTAATCGTCTCCTCGGCTTCATTTTCCAATTCCCAAAAGCGTTCCAGGTCCTTTAGATTTATCGTTGTAGTGGCACTTATAATTTTTTGCTTTGCTGCCCGAGTTATATTTCCGGACACAATCCATCCAAATCTGGTTTTTGTCCCAAGATTCCATTTACGGTTTTTATTTTCTCCATCATAATCAGGGGAATTAGATCCACACCTATCACCATGTCAATTCTGCTTGGCTCGTTGAATCGTGGATCTGCTAGCCTGTAGCCCTTCCACTCTTTGTTGATATCAATATCAAACTTTTTGCTGGGAAGGGCTCTATGGAGTGTTGGTAAAACCAATGCTTCCGTTGATGTTTTGAAGCTGCTTGGAATTTTTGGTTTGATCGTCAGGTGGACGCTATTTTTTGATAATTGAGTAGTCTGGGAGATACCTTCTACCTCTACAGTACTCCTTACTCTGGGAATCCTTAATATTTGTGCTGCCTCCTCTGAAATCAGCGTCTTCTGGGATCCACCGTCAATAAGCGCCCTCAACTCGTTGTAACCTCCAGCTTTGTTTTTAACTAAAACCACAGCTGTAGCCAATAGTGTGTCTTGGCCTTGCTTGAGGCTATTGCTGTTGATACTGCGTTTCGTGTCTTCATGGAAGAAGGCTGTTGTGTCCTTTGGAGCATCGATTGCATGTAATTTCCTTTCTGCAGTCGATAGCATTATGCTTTCCAAAGCATCTAAAGCACATGCTGTTCTTTTGAACGAACTCTTTTCTTTTTTCGATTGATTGTGCTCTGAATTTGAGACACTTTATCATATCGTGGCCATCCTTAGAGCAAAAGGCACACGATCTAACTTGCACTTTTCTTGTAGCAAGCTGAGCGGTATTTTTGGTAATGGCATTTACTGAGTTGTATTGTTGCTCAATAAACTCCAGTACGTCTTGTAAGGACTGTATAGCTCTTGCCTTTTTTACATGCTGTTCATACAGCTGCAAGGCTTCTGGCGAAAATTTCCGCAGTAGAATTTCTGCTAAAATCACGTCAGCCGAGCTTTCTATTTTTCCTTTCTCCTTTATGATGAATATGCTCTCGGTCGCAGTATCCAAAAACTTCCTTAAATTTTTCTCATCATGGGGCAGCAAGCACTCCAGTTCCATTAATTTGTTGAAGTGTTGGGAGAATATTTTTCTGCTATTCTCATAGCGTTTGCAGATAAGCTCCCATGCTGCTGAATAGCTAGCCGCTGATCCCGTTATCAAATGGCTAACCACCATTTGAGCTTCTCCTTTTAAGCAGGCTCTTAAATATCCTAGCTTCCTTGTGTTGCTGAGATCCTTCCTGCTGTCTATTAGCTCAGAGAACAGCTCGTAAAATGTTGGCCATTCCTTCGCATTTCCATTGAATGTTGGAAGGTCCACTTTTGGGAGTTCTGGCACGTCATAGTTGGAACTTTTGAACTGTTCCAACTTCATTTGAAGTACCATCTCTAATGCGGCAACTTCCGATTGCAGAATGTCTGCCTCATCTTGATCAAAGGCAGTTCTGTCATACTTGTTTTCAAGCAGTTTTAGTGTGTCCGTCACGTTGGACCAATGACTTTTCATCATTGCCAGCTGCTTGACTAGTTCAATCTCACTTGAACTATCTAGGGTTTCGTAGATTAGGCTCATCTGTTGCCTCACCCTGTCCGCTCTTCTATCCACCAGTTGAACCAGATTATCAACTGGACTGGAGCTCCGAGCTGATGCGGTATCAGATAATTTTGATCCGCTTGGTAGATTTATTTCTTCAAGTGTTTCTACCTTTAACTGTGACTCCTTGTAGGCCTTGATAGCATCCATAGTTTTAATAAATATTTTGTCATTAAAATATTGATGATCGCCAACTCCCAATTTTACCAGCGCATTGTTGTTAGTAGTGAATCGGACTACCAATACTTCTATTGCTGGTATAGATGCCTTTTCCTTGATGGCTTGCAGTATTTTGTTCTGCAGCTCTCCTTGGTCTTGCATCAATTTCACAGATCTTTTCGACAACATCTTGGGAAAACAATCACTGTGACTTTTTTGTGCTTTCTGCTTGTATTCTTTGGCGTGATCCGTTGGAGGATTTTTTGATTGGTCGCCCAGTTGACCTAGCTGTGCCTCGACTCACAGCTGATTTGATCAGCCAAAGAAAAGCAGAGCACAATGTTTCACCTTATAGTCCTAGTACTTTAAGGCGTGGTCTTTTATTCTGTGTTTCTTACCACTGGTGGGGGAAACAACAGAATCACTCGAATAACCTTGCTCTTTTTACTTCGAAGCGCTGGTTTTTTATTCTGTGTTTCTTACCACTGGTGGGGGAAACAACAGAATTTCTCGAAGGACCAAAATGTTCACACTATAAACTTGTGCGTACATTTAATGAGTTCAATTCGGGTGTTTGAATCTAACTGACTCGCTACTGCGAGGGCTTCGCCTTTTATTCATTCTTACATAGGTTCTTATCATCTAATTATATAATGCAGCGCTTGTAAGACGCCGCAGTCTGCGTTTCTAAATGCAGCTGAGTTTTATTCTTAAATCTATGTTTGAGGCCTATGACCGCGCTAATCACCTCCCGCGTGGTCACATCTCTTGACACTTCGGCAATAGGCCGCTGCAATTGTACTTATCTGTAGTTGCCACTCATGCTGTCCTGTGACATGTTTATTGCAGCCCATAAATAGAATATGTTTATAGTTTGCCTACTTATCATATCTTAACACATATTTAGACAGCCTTAAACGTTCGCAAATCTTTTTTAACCGCGCGACATCCACTCCAGCAAAACTTAAAACCAGGATTTCGTGAAATTGCATCCGATACTGGGGAGGTCAAACCGGCACATTTATGTACCACATTTTCACACAGCCAACAGGATGGATCTGATAGCAATCCTAAATAGCGAATACAAAACCGAAGCACCAACAGAAGACATGCTGCAAAATTTATACAATACAATGAGTTTCATTAAACTCAACACAAATCTTCTTAGGCACATGCCTACTCACCGAACCATTTTCCCCTTTCAGAATGTCTGTTATGGGATGGGCTATGGCGTCAAAGTCTTTGATGAACACTCTGTAATAGCTGGCTAAACCAAGGAAAGATCTAACGCTATAGACGCTTTTGGGTTCAGGGTATTGGCCTTTACTTTTTCTGGATCGGACTTAGTTCCATACTTGCTCACTATGAAGTTGAGGTATTCAACACTTCCTTTGAAGAACCTAGTCTTTTCCTGGCTCACCCTCATATTCGCCTCGAAGAGGCATTTCGGCACAGTATCGATGTGGCCGACATGGTCAGATTCGTTCTCTGAGAAAATTATGACGTCATCTACATAGACGTAACATTGTTTCCCGATTTGCTCCCTCAACACACCGTTTAACGCCCTTTGAAAGATGCTGCTTGCATTTCTCAAGAAGGGCAGACGACAAAATTCGTATTTGCCGCCATTTACCGAAAATGACGTCTCCTCGCGGTCATGCTCCGCAAGGTATATTTGGTGATAACCTGACTTTTAGTTAAGGGTAGTAAAGAATTTTGCCTTGCCAAGATTCGCTAGAATCTGTTATAGGGTGACCTAGAGGACCTAATAATGCAGTCTTTCAGCAATTTGGGTAAGCTCTGGAGTACACCGGTTCATTGACTACTGTGCGAATCGTGGCAGTAACAGCGGTGTTAAATGGAAGAGCTTCATTAGGAGTGGAAAAAGCTTTTTTCCTCCTCATTATTGTGTCTTTGAACTCCTTCTTAACGGACGCAGGTACAACAATATCGTTCACATCAGTGAAGCTTACATTCGGGCAGCTGAAATAGTTTAGCTTTTTAGAGATGCCCTGGTATTCTAGGGAGTCCTCTGCTAAGTTTAACTTTACTCCGGCCTGTGTTAACAGGTCCAAGCCTATAATAGCGTCGAACGCGTTGAGAGAGTCAAGATGAAAAAATGGGGAGGTGTGCTTGAAAACTTTCAGTAAGCACTTGTGTTTCATTTCGGTAGAGCCATGTATTGAGCTCACCGAAAAAGGGCGGGCGACCGGCATTACATCTTTTAGCTCCTTTACGGGCTTTATATAATTTTTTGCCGCGCCGGTGTCGATTAATATCCTTAAAGTTCTCCCAGCCAACCGTCGTTCAATGAACGGCAACCGCGAAGCGTCACCTAAAAAATTAAATGAGTCGTCACTGGGGCGTACTCATTCTCACTGTCGATCTCTTCGACTGCAGCCTTTGATGCTTTTTCATACTTGTCGTCTCGGTCCTGTCAAGCGTTCTGAAGAATTTCTTCTCTTAAAAGCATTCGTATCATTAGGGTGGTTCTTGTGTTGCTCAATGCGCTGTCTAAATCTGGAGGACGAGTCGACCTCCATTGGCTGAGGAGCTTGCGCCTGATTGTCACTATTGGTCTGTCCGTTAACGTTACTTTTTTGACGCCTGACATAATGCGGGTTCCTATCCCTGCTCCTGTCCCAGCTCTTCCCTGTTATCTCTATTGGGTTTCCCTTGGAAGCGGCTCTTGAGTTTGCGAACATGGTTCTCTCTATGCTTGCTTCTGCTTATCTAGCCAAAGCCAGTGCAGATGGCAAATCTTTTAATGGGCCGGGAAGACCACAGCTCTGAGGGACTTTTTGAGCCATGAAATGAAAGCATGTAGCGCGTCGGCTCTGACTTCAGCGTTAAGCAGGTCAGCCCCTCTTGTTCATGCGTCATTACGATCTTCTTGGTGACAAGCGTTAGCTTTTTCTCAACTTCGTCGTAGTTTTGCATTAATGTTAGGTCACCCTGCGTAACCATCTCCAATCCGTGCCTCAACAGACGTAAAGATGTCTTGTTCGAGTAGGTACAATCTAGCCTGGCAAAAATTGCATCGAAGTCCTTCTGTCCGTCTGTCCGTCTGTTTCTATGCAAAAAATATACAGTAGTTTTAAAGCTACCGTTTTGAAATTTTTACCAGATCAATAATTTTGTTGCACGCAAATCAAGTTTAAAAATCGATCGGATCGGACCACTATATCATATAGCTGCCATACAAATGACCGATATGAAAACAAGTCTTTGTATGGAAAACTTTTTTGTTTTCCAAGCTCTTGCAACCGAATTCAACATTCATCCATTTGACATAGCCATACATGATTTGTGAAAGTTTGATCCGGATCAGATCACTATCATATAGCTGCCATACAAACGACCGATATGAAAACAAGTCTTTGTATGGAAAACTTTTTTGTTTTCAAGGGTATACCATCTTCGGCAAGCCGATGATAACTTTTCTCACTTGTTTTTATACCCTTGAAAAAGGGTATTCTAATTTTGTCCGGAAATGTGTAACGCATTAAAGGAAGCATCTCCAACCCCACAAAGTATATATATTCTTGATCAGCATCAACAGCCGAGTCGATATAGCCATGTCCGTCTGTCTGTCTGTTTCTATGCAAAAAATAGACAGTAGTTTTAAAGCTAGCGTTTTGAAATTTTTACCAGATCATTATTTTTGTTGCACGCAGATCAAGTTTAAGAATCGGTCGGGTCGGACCACTATATCATATAGCTGTCATACAAACGACCGATATGAAAACAAGTCTTTGTATGGAAAACTTTTTTGTTTTCAAGGGTATACCATCTTCGGCAAGCCGAAGATAACTTTTCTCACTTGTTTATTATTAATATTAAGCGTTGAAAACATACATTCTAAATAGCATCTTAACAACATATATAAAAAACCAATCTTAAAGAACCAAACCTCTCACGAGGATGACTAGCAGGTGGTGGGAGGGCTGGACAATTAACGAATCGTCTTGCTGAATCCCAGTCTTTTAAGTCGCCTTAACGGCCTAGCTAGTAGCAGTCTCCTTGCAAGTATACTGCGGTGTCTAACAAGTCGATCGTTGTACCTGCTGGAATGCCTACAAATCTGTTCTTCCACAGTGTGTAGATTGAGATCACGGTGAAGTGTGGAGCCCACGCACGTACCAGGTACTGTTAGTTATCTGCCGCAGGGTTCGGTTCTGCATTACTTGTATCCGCTTGTAGTTTGATTTGGCAGCAATCCCCCAGATTTGCACTCCGTATAGCCAATTTGGAGTTATACCATACGCGTATACTGCTCTTTTGGCTCTTAGCGACAGAGTGCTCCTTTTATTTATCAACCATCGTAGTTGCTGCATTCTTTGACCACACCTTTTAGTTATTGTTTTTAGGTGAGGCCCAAAAGTAAGGCGCATATCTAAAATTATGCCGACGTATTTCACTTGATGGCTGTGCCAATGTCACACCTTCAAATTGTATTGCTGGGGTATTCATTACAACCCTCTGAATTTTCTCGTAGGTAGATCTGGGTTAGTCAGCAGTATATAAAGAATAGAGCAGCGGGCCAAGGACGCTGCCCTGCGGAACTCTAGCTATCATTTGGCAGGGAGCAGAGTGGGTATCCCTGTACCTGACCATAAACTCCCGTCCGTCCAGATATGACCGCAGGAGGCCATAGTAAGGTGCAATACAATATAATTTTTAAAAAACTGGCAACCCTTGCGCCGAGTTGCACGTCATTAACACCATAAGCGGAAAAAATATTAATTTCGACGCAATATATTAAGTTAAGCCCACAACAGTGGCACAAAATTTGAATAGTGATCCCTAGACTCAATCTAACAATCTAAATCGTGGCCCAGCTGAACAGCGGGCACAACAACAACGCAATATATTAACGCAATATATTAAGTTAAGCCCACAATAGTGGCACAAACTGTGAATAGTGATCCCTAGACTCACTATTAGGTATAAAAACACTCAACACTCACAGTGATATAAGCTTGCTGCAAACAATCTAAATCGTGGCCCAGCTGAACAGCGGGCACAACAACAATGCACCTGTTCAAAGCAGCTGTTCACATCTGATCTAAGTTTGTTGATAAACTTTTGGAAATTGCATTTATGGACCCAAATGGAAAAATTATGATGCCCGCTGCTACCGAGCGCTTACTCAGCCTCGGCGAGCTCTTCAATATTGCAGTAAACCAAGCCTCTGTGACGAAACGGACATCCAAAGTGGCCGACACTATTAAGCCAGCACCTCAGCGGATGCAAGTCATTAAGCCGAAGGCATGTGGGTCTCCACTGAATGCCAAGAAGAAGGCAATACTTGATACCAAGAATCCTCTTCCCACCTACAGCGGCAGCTCAAACCGCTTTGGGTTGCTTGCGCAAACCGAGGAACTGAGTGAGCAGCCCAGTACCATCCATCAAGCAGCTATCGCTGCTATCAAACGTGATGCAGCCTCATCTGGCAATATCCGTGCACCTTGCAAGGCGCAACCTAAACGCCCTCTAATAGTTTTGGAAGCACACCCCTGCTGATGGACAACATCTCAAAAACCACTGATCTGAACAAGGTCTCTGCCAAGGAATCGATGAGCTGAGTCCTGAGGATCTACGCGGCAGACGCTAGCACCTACCGCAGCATAGACAGCTGGCTCGAGACCGAAAAGATTAAGTTTCACTGCTACCAGCACATCGCTGCTGCGACGAACAACAAAGAGATCCTGGCTCTTAAGGGTCTATGCCCCATGAGAGTTGTCATCGAGCCCCTCCGCAAGCGAAACACGACAACCCAATGCCATCGATGCCAGCAAAATTGCTAAATTGCAATTTGCTGCTGACCAAATGGTCATACGGCCAAGTACTGCCGTAAAGCGCACATCTGCCTCAAATGCGCCGGCGAACATCCTGCCAAAGACTGTACGCGACCACGAAGCGAGCCATGCACTTGCCATAACTGTGGTGAACAGCACCCAGCGAAATATTCCGGATGCTCTAAACTCCAGGCATTCCTTCAGCACTCTAGGCTACAAAGAGGTGTGGGAGGAAGAAGCGAAGTCAACAATCGACATATGTCCCATGTTCCTACTGGATGTATGCCGATTGCACCTCTCCGAAGCGGAGTCTCCTACGCAGATGTAGCTAAAGCCTGGATGGGCCCCAAGCAGGATCAGCAACAGGTGCCGCAGCCCTTCCAGCAGCAACCTGAGACCAGGAAACACAGCCGGCAAAGGAGTCGGTCTAGAGGTGGACATTAGCCCCCTTTGGACAATAACACTTTCAGCATCCTGCAGACGCTAAACGAAAGTATGAACGCTCTGCGCTCCCTTCAGGAACAGCAGATTGAACAAATGAGGATGATGCTACTACAGCAAGGTCAGATGATCCATCTGCTCACTGCTATACACGCGCAGACAGCGAAAAAATGAAGCCGCTGCGTATATCAGTATTAGTAGTACGGCGTCTCTGCGAAACTGCCCGAAGTTGAATGCTTTGTGCGGCGCTACGAGATTAATGTTTTGCATTGCAAAGATGTAGTTTTTGCAAATATTGTTAGATTATGCAGCTAAAGCCTGGATGGGCCCCAAGCAGGATCAGCAACAGGAGCCACAGACCTTCCAGCGGCGACCAGGAAGCACTGTCAGGAAGCAAAGGAGTCGGTCTAGAGGCGGACATCCGACTGGAGCGGCATCGCAGCCGACTCACTAAGGTCCTACCAGACCTCGCCAACAAAGGGGGCTCAAGAGGTGACTTCCAAACAGCAGACGCACAACAAGATGATGATGAGTAAAACGATATATTCCCCATCGTCTCTCTTTCAAATTTCTTAGCTTTTAAGTATTGTTAATAAAAAAAAAAAAAAAAAAAAAATTCAGGAAGTCACACGGTTGCCTGGAACAAGTCGACCATCTAGTCAATCGCGTAACGCACGCCCTTGAGTCCAAGCTCTACACCGTGGCAGTCTTCCTCGATGTCAAGCAAGCTTTTGATAAGGTATGGCACGAGGGACTACAATACAAACTCAAGGCTCTACTTCCAGGACCCCACTATAATATCCTGAGATCCTTCATCACCGATCGGACTTTCGAGGTGGCTGTGAGAGACTCTCGATCGAGAATGCTGGCCATGAACGCAGGAGTTCCTCAAGGAAGTGTACTCGGACCCTTTTTGTACATCCTATACACAGCAGATATGCCAGTTCCGTCCCCCAGTGCTCCCTCGGCTGAGGTACTACTGGCTACATACGCCGATGACACAGCCATGCTTGCGTCTCACATGTCTCTGCAAACGGCCTCGAATGAAGTACAAGAATGGCTGCACGACATTGAAGCCTGGGTAGCCAAGTGGAATACAGCCATCAATTGTGCTAAGTCCGCTTGTGTGACCTTCGCGCTCCGTTCCGGCACCTGCGCTGGCCTAACATTTAAAGGTGGGTTGATAGGCAACGTCAATTCCCACTGTCACCTGGGAGTCCACCTGGATCGGAAACTCATCTGGCGGGCTCATATCACAACGGTCAAGGCCAAGTGCCTTTTAAAGATGAAAAAACTAGACTGGCTCCTACGGTCTCGCAAACTACAACTCCTAACTAAAGTGCTACTCATCAAGGTAATACTAAACCCTACTTGGACCTATGCCATTCAAGTATGGGGAACGGCCTCCAAGCACCAGCTTGACAGTCTGAAAACTTCGCCCCTTAGTGTGGAATAGCCTTGTGGCGTAGCAATGTAATTGATAATAATGTCAATTGGGTTTACCGTTGTACGCCGGAGCAAAGTAGTGGTTTATTGTGCTTCAAAACTAAGACTGAGGAGTTGACAATCTTCAAAGTAAGTATACCCTCACAGCAATGCATCGCGCCACCAAGACAAGTCGGCAAGCCGACTCAGCATTCCTTGCAGCGTGATGCAACACTCCGAATAAGAAGTGTCAGCTTTCCGCTGCCAGACGTTCTTTGCGCGGAGCGCTGAACCCAATTTTTTGCGGGGTAGCATTGTTTGTACAAAGCTAGTTAGTTGCTATGAAGTAATACATTTTCAGTTGTTAACTTATAACATATTTGTTTTTTTTTTTATCTAACTGTTTATTGAGGCATACAGGGTATCTTAAAACCCCATGGGGTCCTTGGCATCTATTAATACTACCCGAGAGGCTCGCCGGCTAAGTGTGCTTAGCGTTACCATTATTACTAAATTTAAACTTACAAACTAACAATATTTGCAAAACTTAAAAACAAAAAATATAAAAGAAAGAAAGACAATGGGGAGTATATCTTTTGGCTTATCATCATCTTGCTGTGCGCCTTTCTTGTCCCAACATTTAGTTAAGTCAGTCGTGGTTGAATGATCAGTAGAATAATACGATATAACAAATTCATCAGGTTATTTACCCAGGGAGCCTAATAATTACAATTGTGCGCAAATTCATTATATCGAATAAGTAAAGAAAATGAATAGCGTAAACTCTGGACTTTCTCGTTTGTATCAATAAATTCAACAATGAACTCAATTGAACAACAATTATGGCGTGTGGGTTGTGCGAGATGGCATGCAGCATGCTGGATCATATTGATATCAACGAGAGTTTTTGCGCAGAGGCCATAGATAAAGCTGCATATCTGCGCAACCACTCTGAGGCGTCGACGTTGACCAATATGACACCTCAAGATTCATGGAATGGCAAGAAACTAGGCGCAAGTCATCTACGAGTATTTGGTTGTAAAGCTATCGGGCTGCAAAAGAAGTTTCAAACTAAATGTGAGGAGCGAGTGTTAATTAGCTATTCTGCAAGAGCAAAGGCATATCATTTGTTCGACCCAAAACCAAGGAAGGTAACAGAATCTTGAATATTCGACTACAGATGACAGCATGGAAATCAAGGCTCAACAAACAGTACTGAAGTCACGCTGGTGGAGGACGAGTCTAATCCTTAGTGTAACATAGACGACAATTCTGAAGATGTGTCACTGGACGATGTGAATCAAGATGAACAGCAACAAGAAGCAGCTACAATTGGAGAAGGAATTTGGAAGTCGACACAGCTTATGATTGCGGCAAGAGAGGACCTGGACGACCAAAGCTAATTCATGCAGGGAAACCCGGACGCCCACGGAAGCAGTATAACATACAATGTCAATGTCATGACAACTGATGATTAGCAGTACCTGGGATTGTAGATGCAGCCTTGAATTCTCATCATGCCAAATTTTGGGTTTGGATAAATTCAAGTCCTGTTTAGTGGCTAAAGGCTGTGGGCAGCGCTTTGGCATATACTACAGCGAAACTTTTCCACCTGTGGCAAGGTATTCTACGATCAGGCTGGCCATTGCACTGGCAGTCGAGTATGGTATGTATGTCCATTAAATAGATGTTTCTTCTGCTTATCTCAACTACCAGATTTGGTGTACATGCGCCAACCAGAGCGATTTGTCGGCCAGAAGTTTCCTGAGCGTGTGCTAAAGCTGAACAAATCTTTCTACGGCTTAAAGCAGAGTTGGCGTGAGTGGAATGAGAAGCAAAAATCTGTGCGACAAGGTCAAGCATTGGGCATCATAGTGGTATATATAGTGGTATATATATGGCCAGTTCCAGCAAAGGTGACCTAGAAAGAATAAAATTGTCGATTGCTAACGAATGCAACGTCACTGATGGCGATCATTTAACCCTTGGATTTCTTGGAATGGAAAAAGATCGTGAAGGCGAGACAGGTAACATAATTATTGGCCATAAGCAATATATTGAAAATCTCTTGCGTCAGTATGGTATGCAAAACTGCAGATCTAATGTTATACCTCTCGAAGCAGGATTTCAAAAAAAAGTGCGATCGCGACGACTGAAATCGTGTAGACCAAACGATATATCAATCATTGATAGGCTCTCTAAAGTATCTTGCAATAACAACACAGCCAGATATTCTTAACTTAGTTGTAAAACTAGCACAGCAGAATGTAGATCCACATCAGGAGCACGAACCAGCTTCCAAACGAATACTGAGGTACTTGGGAAAGCAAGAAACAGGGTGTGGTAACTTTGAGCAGAACTGATGCGGATGGCTGCTTTTTCGATGGCTGCAAAAGAAGCAACGTACATACGCAAAGTGATGCGTAAAGTCGGATTTTGCGACGGCTACGCAACACAAATCAACAGCGATATTCAAAGTGCACAATGTCTAGCTAAGGACTAGAAATTTTATGCACGCAAAATGGTGGAAATTAATTATGTTCGTACTGAAAATATGATAGCTTGAATATCAGCTGTATATAACCAAAAATCTGTGTAAAGTTAAGCCACCAAATGTTTGTTTTTACATTGTTATTTCTTCCTTCTCCATATTAAGTGGACTTTAAAATTTTCTTATTCTGTGAATTTATAAAACAATCATTTTCCATATTCAAGCTGGTGCTTGAACACACAGTTCCATCGAGAAATAACATCGAAAATTGAACTCGATATTTCGATTTTAATTAAAAAAACTGTTTTAATTACCATTTAAATTAAAAATTCAATTTACGCCGTGGGTTGCCCACTAAAAGAGAAAAAATTGGAATTGAATTTTCTATTAGGTCTGACTATTGGTGATGGAGAAAGTAAAAATAAAATATTGATATTGATATCACTTCCTGGATTTCCCCATGGCCATAGAATAGAACCTATCAAGAGAGGAGGTAAACGTCGCCACACCCATTCCTGGCATACTTTCAAAGAAATTTCGAATCAACTTCTTCCTCCCACGATCTCCCTTTACAGATGCTACCTTACTCAGATAGATTAAGAAAATAATAATTAAGTTAGAAATCGTATTTTGAGTAATAGTGAATATAAGCCCGTTAAGCATATTTAAAGATTAAAATTATATTATGCCGAAATTAAAAGGAATCGGAAGTTACAAGTCTCGCCTACATATAAAGGTATAAGACCCAGTGCGAAAAATTCCGGTGGATAAACTCATCCATTTTTCTGAATGTAGAAATGCATTATAAAAACAATATACGGTAGATCAATCTGTATTTTAATCCTAGCATTAAACAGGGGTTGATATTACGGCACGATTTTTTGAAAATATTTGAACTTGCTCGTAGGTGAAGAATCAAGAGTGGAAAATGCATATACTTTGACTGCTAGTTAACTACAACAGCTATCTTTAATTAAAGAGCTCTTTACGAAAGTTTCTGAAATGAAACTAAAAATAATGCTTACCCAAGCATCGATGGCATATTTTCTCGTTCACTGGAAGCAAACATAATTTCCAAACTAGACTATTGACTATTGGTCAATGCAACTTAGTAAGGAGTCTAAACCTTTCACGGCGCTTAACTGGCCGTCCATTATATCAGTTCAAGATAATACCATTTGGACTATGCAATGCTCCGTCCACCTTGTGTTGGTTCATGAATCAAATAATACTTCCCGATTTACGGTATGTGTGTTCGGATGACTGGATGATTTGTGTATCGTGTCGGAAGACTTTGCCACTCA
Source organism: Drosophila merina (assembly GCA_035047645.1). Taxonomy (NCBI): domain Eukaryota; kingdom Metazoa; phylum Arthropoda; class Insecta; order Diptera; family Drosophilidae; genus Drosophila; species Drosophila merina. Next base: position 354,872 of record JAWNPH010000050.1, on the reverse strand, counting down.
TCATGCAATTTTAGTAGGAATTACCAAATTCGTAAAGCTAATCTTACTCTGAATTTGGAGAAGTCAGTTTAGTGTGACAAGCATAAACTACCTAGGCTACGTTATTGGTAGCTATGATGTTTACACTGAGCTCCGCCAAAGAACCTTACGCAGACTCGCGGATTTTTAGTACTTTGTGGGTGGAATAGTCGATCCATTCCTAATTTCTCTCATTTCATTTGCCCGATCATGGATTTGTTAACCGAAAAGATCAAGTTTAAATGGACGACGGGCGCTCAGGTGGCAATGAATTGCACCTGGATTGCATCAGGATTGCAAGAAGATTTATCTTCATTGCGATGCAAGCGACTTTAGAATTGGAGCAATATTGGTGAAGCTAGCAGATGATAAGGCAGAAAAGCCTACTGCACGGACCATTCCAGTCCGCTCTGGGTAATGCCCCAACAATATGACACAGGTAGACTGCTCGCTGAATTTTCCGATTGCAACAGTGAAAAGACCACGTCGTACCAGCTCACGATACTCTTACTTGTGCTTATTCGGGGAATGCAAAAAACTATAGAAAAGTTGCGGCTTTATATTTTTTGGTCCGGATTATCCGAGGATGTACGAGACTATATACGTTCGGGGTATTTGTGTAAAAACAAAAAAAGTCACCGAACTATATTCTGCGTCCACCTATGGGAGCTAATTTACCTTCTTGTTGTCCTTTTCAACGCCTATACATCAGTCTTTTAGGTCCATATCTTCGAAAAAACAAGGTTATGTAGGAATATTAATAGTTATTGACAATTTTATAAATACTTTTGGCTGCAGCCACTAAAAACATTTATTTTCTTGGTTACCAAAGAATTTTCGTTGAAAATTATTTTTCATTGTTTTGGAAAACACAAAACAATATTACAATAATCAGCGAAAATGGCATTCAATCTAATGCTGCTGAGTTCAACGCGTTCCTTATCGAGCTAGCTAATTTTTTTTTTTATTTAAACAGAGAGGCAGACAGAAGCGAAAAGTTAACAACGATCGACAAAAACCGTCTGGGAGAAGAGTCGAGGCAGAAGTCAGCGAGATTCGGGAAAAGAGGTCAACATCAAGAAGTCAGAGCAGTCAGTTGTTATGAAATTTCAAGAATACACTAAAATAATAATTACAACTTATTCAAGAATACACAATAATATAATAAACAAGAATATAATAAACTTTACATATGTGGGCTCAACCAGTTCTAGTGTTAATCTCATTTATGTTCGATCGCGTGTGTATATAGTAAAATAGTGTAAAACGGACATCCAAAGTGGCCGACACTATTATGCCAGCGCCTCAGCGGATGCAAGTCATTAAGCGGAAGGCATGTGGGTCTCCACTGAATGCCAATTAGAAGGCAATACTTGATACCAAGATTCCTCTTCCCACTTACAGCGGGAGTTTCACTGCTACCAGCTCAAGGAGGACAGGCATACCGAGTCTGCGTTACTCCACTACAGTACGCTCCATCATCAAATCGTTGATGTACTGAAAAGTCTCGCTCACAAGGTGCTAGACGTTCATACACCAAAAAGGCGAAACGAGCCAGGTGCTCCTGCTGCCAATCCCATAAAGATTTTCTTTTTGAACATCGCTGCTGCCGATTGCACCTCTCCGAAGCGGAATCTCCTACGCAGATGTACCTAAAGCCTGGATGGGCCCCAAGCAGGATCAGCAACAGGTGCCCTTCCAGCAGCAACCTGAGACCAGGAAGCACAGCCAGCAAAGGAGTCGGGTCTAGAGGCGGACATCAGCCCCCTTTGGACAATAACAATTTTAGCATCCTGCAGATGCTAAACGAAAGCATGAACGCTCTGTGCTCTCTTCAGGAACAGCAAATTAAACAAACGAGGATGATGCTGCTACAGCAAGGGCAGATGATCCAACTGCTCACTGCTATACACGCGCAGACAGCGACAAAATGAAGCCACTGCGCATTTTAATATGGTGTCCGCGAAACTGCCCGAAGTTGAATGCTTTGTGCGGCGATACGAGATTGATGTTTTGCTTATTAGTGAAACACATTGCAAAGATGTAGTCAAGCCCAAGCTGTATGGTTACGAGGCCTATACTGAAAACGACCCGGGTGAGGGTAACGCTAAAGGTGGATCAGCGATTATGATCAAATCAAGTTTGGTCCATTTTCCTCTTCCTTCAGTAGCCACTGATAGGGTGCAACTTGCGTCTGCAACTATAGAAACTGGGCACGGCATTATAAACTTCGGCGCGGTCTACTGCCCACCGAGGTTTGTTTGGACCACAGACAACTTCAAATCCATATTGGAGCAACAACAGCATAAATTCATTGTAGCAGGCGACTGGAATGCGTCCCACTGGCTTTGGTGAGCAGGGAGGTGTAACCAAAGAGGTCATGCCCTGGCAAATCTAATCTTTAACTCTGATGTAATCTCGCTAGCAACAGGTGGCCCCACAAGGTTCCCTTTTGGCAGTAGAATATCTCCAGGCTACATCGATTTTGCGCTGACAAGAGGTATCCCGGGTTTACACTCAGATATCCGGTCGGTTGCCGAGCTCAGCTCTGACCACTTACCTCTCATCATCACTCTGGACACAACAGCTACAGCCTATCCCAAAGTCGAGCGGCTAATCAGCAGGCGCACTAACATGGAACGTTTCCAAGAGCACCTCGAGTCGTCACTGAACCTTGACATGGCGCTGAACTCCGAGTGGGACATTGAAGCTGCAATCGACTCTCTCACCCACAACATCCAAGTAGAAGCTAGATTGGCCACTCACACCCCAGGACTGAGACCCGCAGCAGCCAGAATACCGGTCCCCAGAGAGATTCTGATGCTCATTGCAGAGAAGAGGCGTTTACGCTCCAGATGGATGAGATCGAGCCACCCGCTGGACAAAGCTGATTTTTACAGAGCGAAGTCTATCCTCCATCGTGCACTGGTGGAACACAAAGCAGCATGGTTCGATGACAGGTTAGCAAATACGGGTACCGAAGCCGACGCGACGCACTCGCTCTGGAAGGCCACACGTGCGATTAAAAGACGTTGCTTAAGGAAAGCACCATTGGTGAACAGCAACGGGGTATGGTGCCGAACCGATTTGGAGCAAGCAGAAGCGTTTGCCGCGCACCTGGCCGAGCGGTTCCAACCTTTTAACCTCGCCAGTCCGCAGCAGGTCGAAGCGACTCACGATCAGCTGTCCCAAGCTCTCCAAATGGACATGCCGATCCAACCGTTCGATCCTGTTGAAATAGCTAATGTTATCGCCCAGCATAACTCTAAAAAACCACCAGGCCATGATGCAATATGTAACGCCACTCTAAAGGCCCTACCGAGCAGAGCGATCCGCTACGTAGCGATGCTTTTTAATGCTATTGTGAGGCTGCAGTACTTCCCTCCTCAGTGGAAACTGGGAATCATCTCTATGATACGTAAAGCTGGCAAGCCGGAGAAGGACCCTGGATCCTACCGGCCGATTAGTCTCCTCCCATCGATCTCAAAGGTGTTTGAGAGGCTGATTGCCGCCCGGATGGTCAGGTTTATAGAGGCCCAGGGAATAATGCCAGAACACCAGTTTGGATTCCGTGCTGGTCACTGCACGGTCGAGCAAATTTTAACGGCCTTCGACTGCGATGAATACTGCAACGCTCTTTTCCTCGATGTCCGGGAGGCGTTTGACCGTGTGTGACATCCTGGTCTGCTACTTAAAATCAAGAATACCCTGCCTGCGCCTTACTACTGTCTCCTGGCGTCGTATCTTAGGAATAGGGGATTTGCGGTCCGTTTCCACTCTGCGCTCTCAACCGAGTATAATGCGGCAGCTGGAGTACCCCAGGAAAGCGTCCTAGGCCCGCTATTATACTGCCTTTATAGCCATGACATGCCGCGCCCGGCTGACAGCATCTACACAACGTCAATGCTGGCCACATTCGCCGACGACGTGTGCATAACGTACAGGTCCAGGTGCGAGCAGGAGGCCGCCAACGGTATCCAGAACTACGCAACAAGATTTTCCGACTGGGCTAGGAGATGGAATTTTGGCATAAATGGAAACAAGTCCACGAATGTTTGCTACACTCTCAAACGGAGAACGCCACCAGCAGTGCTCATTGACGACACCCCTGTGGAACAGAGTTGATTCAGCCAAATACCTGGGAGTCATACCCGACCGCCGGCTCATGTTCTCGAAACAAGTGAGCGAATTGAGAATACGCATACGGGCCGCGGCTTCAAAGCACTACTGGCTCATGGGCCCGCGTAGCAAACTGTCGCTAGCTCCTATTTGGAGGTATGCGTGCCAAATTTGGGGCCTGGCGTGTGACAGCCAGATCCGCAGAATCCAGAGCATCCAAAATAAGATGGCGAGGACGATCACTGGCTGCGAGTGGTATGTAAGGAACACCACCCTCCACAGTGACCTAAAGCTGCTAACGGTCTTTGAGACCATAAATTTCCACTCCAGCCGTTACAATGACCGACTGGAGCGGCATCGCAACCGACTCGCTAAGGGTCTTACCAGACCACGCCCACAAAGAAGGCTCAACAGGCGACTCCCTAGGGACCTAATTGACCAGCTGCCAATAAGACGCACAGCAAGATGAGGATAAGCTAAACGATACTCCCCATCGTCTTTCTTTCTTTTATATTTTTTGTTCTTAAGTTTTGTAAATATTGTTAGTCTGTAAGTTAAAATTTAGTTATAATTGGCAACGCTAAGCACACTTAGCCGGCGAGCCCCTCGGGCAGTATTAATAGATTCCAAGGCCACAAACGGGTTTTAAGATACCCTGTATGCCTCAATAAATAGTAATTAAAAAAAAATGAGTTGGTGAAAAAAACAGGTGATTTTTACAGTGCGAAGTCTATCCTCCATCGTGCACTGGTGGAACAAAAAGCAGCATGGTTCGACAACAGGTTAGCCAATACGGGTACCGAAGCCGACGCGACGCACTCGCTCTGGAAGGCCACACGTGCGATTGAAAGACGCTGCTTAAGGAAAGCACCATTGGTGAACAGCAACGGGGCATGGTGCCGAACTGATTTGGAGTAAGCAGAAGCGTTTGCTGCGCACCTGGCCGAGCGGTTCCAACCTTTTAACCTCGCCAGTCCGCAGCAGGTTGAAGATACTCACGATCAGCTGTCTCAAGCTCTCCAAATAGACATGCCGATCCAACCATTCGATCCTGCTAAAATAGCTGATGGTTTCGCCCAGCAAATATGTAACGCTACTCGAAAGGCCTTACCGAGCAGACCGATCCGCTACGTAGCGATGCTTTTTAATGCTATTGTGAGGCTGCAGTACTTCCCTCCTCAGTGGAAACTGGGAATCATTGCATCAGGATTGCAAGAAGATTTATCTTCATTGCGATGCAAGCGACTTTAGAATTGGAGCAATATTGGTGAAGCTAGCAGATGATAAGGCAGAAAAGCCTACTGCACGGACCATTCCAGTCTGCTCTGGGTGATGCCCCAACAATATGACGCAGGTAGACTGCTCGCTGAATTTTCCGATTGCAACAGTGAAAAGACCACGTCGTACCAGCTCACGATACTCTTACTTGTGCTCATTCGGGGAATGCAAAAAACTATAGAAAAGTTGCGGCTTTATATTTTTTGGTCCGGATTATCCGAGGATGTACGAGACTATATACGTTCGGGGTATGTGTGTAAAAACAAAAAAAGTCACCGAACTTGTTGTCCTTTTCAACGCCTATACATCAGTCTTTTAGGTCCATATCTTCGAAAAAACGAATATATTAATAGTTATTGACAATTTTATAAATACTTTTAGCTGCAGCCACTAAAAAAATTGATTTCCTTGGTTACCAAAGAATTTTCGTTGAAAATTATTTTTCATTGTGCTGCCATTGCTGCCAATCCCATAAACATTTTATTTTTGAACATCGCTGCTGCCGATTGCACCTCTCCGAAGCGAAGTCTCCTACGCAGATGTACCTAAAGCCTGGATGGGCCCCAAGCAGGATCAGCAACAGGAGCCACAGACCTTCCAGCAGTGACCAGGAAGCACTGGCGGCAAAGGAGTCGGTCTAGAGGCGGACATCCGACTGGAGCGCCATCGCAACCGACTCGCTAAGGGTCTTCCCAGACCTCGCTCACAAAGGAGGCTCAACAGGCGACTTCCACACAGCTCTCTTTTAAATTTCTTAGTTTTTAAGTATTGTTAACTATTGTTAGTTTGTTAATTTAGTTTAAATTTAGTAATTATGGTAACGCTAAGCTCACTTAGCCGGCGAGCCCTTCGGGCAGTATTAATTGATACCAAGGAAACCAAGGGGTTCCAAGGTACCCTGTATGCCTTAATAAACAATTACAAAAAAAAATAAAAATAAAAAAAACAAGTGAGAAAATCGTTTGTATGGCAGCTATATGATATAGTGGTCCGATCCGGACAAAGCTTTCATAAATCGTGTTTGGCTATGTCAAATGAATAAATGTTCAATTCGGTTGCGATAGCTTGGAGAACAAAAAAGTTTTCCATACAAAGACTTGAAATCTGATTTATCGTTTTTATGGCAGCTATATGATATAGTGGTCCGATCCCACCGATTTTTAAACTTGATCTGCGTGCAACAAAAATAATGATCTGGTAAAAATTTCAAAACGCTAGTTTAAAACTACTGTCTATTTTTTGCATAGAAACAGACGGACAGACAAACATGGCTATATCGACTCGGCTGTTGATGTTGATCAAGAATATACGTACTTTGTGGGGTCGAAGATGCTTCCTTTAATGCGTTACACATTTCTGGACAAAATTATAATACCCTTTTCAAGGTTATAAAAAAACAATATAATTCTTAAATGGAAAGCAGTTTTTTTTATTAATTAACACATTAATTAACATTAACTTTATTTAATATTATTCAGGAACAGTTCTAATTAAAGCCTTTAAAATAAAAGTTGTCTTAAGTAAATAATCTCTTATTTATAAATTATAATTTGTTTTCATCTTATTATATAGGAATAGGTCAAATTACGAATAGTGAGGCTTCAAGTAAATAATATATTCATATTAATATCATAGAAGCAGCCCAAAATGTCTTCTTTTGAGCCTGCGAATTGGGATAGCCCCCTGTAATATGCGGGCGAGACGATTACGGTGGGCAGTTAGTCGGTCGTTGTATCTGCTTGAGAAGAACGAGATTTGGTCTTCAACAAGGCTCAGGTTGAAGTCATTGTGAAGCGTTTGGCCGCTAACGAACCACTCACAGCCAGTGATTTGTCTTAATGTTTTATTCTGGACGGTTTGGAAACGTTTTCGGTGGGACGCAGCCGCCACTCCCCAAAGTTGGATGCCGTATCTCCAAGTAGGTGCGATGATTTGCTGATAAATCTGACGCTTGCATCTTAAAGGTAGTTTACTTTTCTTATTTAGCATCCAGAATAGTTGGTTACGCTTTAGGTTGCACATTTTGACGACTCTGGAAATATGTTCACGGAAGGTTAGGCGTTTGTCCAGTATGAGGCCTAGGTATTTCGCCTTAGTCGCTTGCTCTATGTCCACATTATTAATGTGTACCGCAGGAGTTGTGTTACGGCGTAACGTAAAGCAAACGTTTACGCATTTGCTTACGTTAATTTTGATGTTGTTCGCCATGGCCCATTTCTCGAATTCGTTGAGATAAGTTTGCAGCATTTGTGACGATTCGGTCTCACTGTTCGAGGAGCTGAGAAAGCAGACGTCTTCAGCGAAGCTGGCCAACAGCATTTTGCTGTTGTCATAGGTCATTTCATAATAGCTTGGCTTGGGGATGTCTGCTGTATAGATGGAGTACAGTATCGGTCCTAAGACGCTTCCTTGAGGTACGCCAGCTGCAATGGAAACATTTGCAGAGGTTGCGTCTCTGGACTGGACGCAAAACTCTCTGTGAGAAACGATCTGATGAGCTCAAACAGGTTGGCTGGCAGCGCTGTTTTGACTTTGGCTAGTAGTCCCGGGATCCAAACTCTATCAAATGCCTGTTGAATGTCAAGGAAGATTCCGTTGCAGTATTCTTTATGTTCGTAGGCCTTCAGGATATGATTGACTACACGGTGCAATTGCAACAGCTCTGAATCCGAATTGGTGCATTGGGATAGTATCATTGTCTTCTAGGTGTGTTATAAGTCGGGAAGCTAACAGCCTTTCCATTACCTTCGATAAGGAGGGCAGGAGACTGATAGGCCGGTAGGAGCTTGGATCCTGTTCCGGCTTCCCTGGCTTTAGAATCATACTGATTCTAGCACTCTTCCATTTTTTAGGAAAGTATTGCACTCTAAGTATCGCATTGAATATCAATGTGATAAGTAATAGTGCTCTCTTGGGAAGGATTTTAAGTACTGCGTTGCTTATTAGGTCGTGACCTGGCGCCTTTCGACTTTTGGGGGTACGTATCATGTTTGAGACTTCTTCCAGACGGATATGTCTTATTGGAGGTGACATCTGGAATGGGCGCTGTAGTACTTCGTTTATTCTGTTGATATCGCCCTCGGATGCGAAATTAAACGCAGTGAATCTGTCGCCAAGGTGTTCCGCAAATGTTTGTACTTGCTCTTCTAAGGAGCGACACCAGTTACCATTGCTGTTCTTCAGAGGCGTAACTTTCTGTGGCATTCTTTTTACTTTTTTGGTAAAGGACCACACATTAAAAATGGAATCATTAGAATAATCCATATTGGTCAGCATATGTTCGAATTGCGCATTTTTCAATTCAGCCATGGCAACGTGAAGCTCTCTGGCGCATCTATGCCATTGAGCTTTATCCTCAGGACTGTGCGTTCGAATATAACGTCTTCTCAGGCTCTCTTACGGACTAGAATCTCTGCAATGGTTGGGTCAATTCTATTCGAGTGGCGTATGAGGGCTCTGCTATGATTGTTTGCAGTGTACACGTTTGCACTCCTCGCCGCATTTGTCACATTGGTAGTGAAGAGGTCTACCGCGTCGTCAATTTCAGCAGCAGAGTTGAGGTCAATGTTAAGGCCTATCGATCTACATAGTTCTTCCTTGAAAACAGCTACATTTTTATGTTTGCTAAGAAGTTGCCTACGTTGAGTGCATTGTATGGCTTCTGTTTTTAATGTAGTGATGAGAGACAGATTCAAGGTCCCAGCTGTCTCTGATGTTTAGCTTGTCGTGTGGAATGTTGCGATAGATTGCAAAGTCTAAACAGGATGGTCTTCGATTTACTGCGCTTGGATAGTATGTGGTTGCTCCAGTCGCCAGGATGTTGGCGTTAATTGAGATGACGCTAGCGATAAGTAAGTTACCTCGGTGACAGGTGATCGCAGAACCCCACCATGGATGTTTTGCGTTCCAGTCTCCGCTAATGAATGATCTTGAAAAGTTGAAGTTAGCGAATATGTCATCAAATTCTGATTGAGTCCAGCTGAACTTTAGAGGGCAGTAGATTGATCCGATGAATATTTGTCCTATACATGTTTGGATTTTGGCACCTACGATTTGGACTTTAGCATGGGCGATTGGCTCAATGGGAAAGTGATTGATCTTTTTGTTAACCAGGATTGCAGCTCCACCCCTGCGGCTGCCGTCAGGTAGATTTGAAGTGTAGACTTCATATCCAAATAGTTGAAGGTTGGATGTCTTCGTTTCGGTGAGAAGGATAATGTCAATATTCTCTCTCTCCGCAAGATGCCCGATTTCAGTCATTTTGCCGGCAGCACCTCGCGTGTTCCAGGTGGTAATTTTTATTTGGGACATTGTGTGAGTTGCGCGTTAATTGCGGCCAGCGTCTGCAGCATCTGGGCTTGCATGGAGTGTAGACCCTCGATAGCTTTTGTGAGCGATGTAATTGCCGTTTCTATATTAAATTCTTGTGCATTTTGCTGTTGTGACACATCTGGGAAGAAGTGCGCATTTTTTTTGCACCGTAGTGATGTTGCTGTTGAATGGTGTCCTGTAGCCTATTTGTTAGGTTTCCTGGTCGTTTGTTTTGTTTTTCCGTGATTGGAAGTGCATTTCTGGCTATTTGAGCATAAGAAACTCCATTTTCATAATGTTTAGGTGTAGAGTTATTGTTTATGACCAATTTTCTGTACATTTTCGTTCATTTTGAGCAATCTTTGATTTAATCGCACGTGTGGCCTTCCAGAGCGAGTGCGTCGCGTCGGCTTCGGTACCCGTATTTGCTAACCTGTCATCGAACCATGCTGCTTTGTGTTCCACCAGTGCACGATGGAGGATAGACTTCGCTCTGTAAAAATCAGCTTTGTCCAGCGGGTGGCTCGATCTCATCCATCTGGAGCGTAAACGTCTCTTCTCTGCAATGAGCATCAGAATCTCTCTGGGGACCGGTATTCTGGCTGCTGCGGGTCTCAGTCCTGGGGTGTGAGTGGCCAATCTAGCTGCTACTTGGATGTTGTGGGTGAGAGAGTCGATTGCAGCTTCAATGTCCCGCTCGGAGTTCAGCGCCATGTCAAGGTTCAGTGACGACTCGAGGTGCTCTTGGAAACGTTCCATGTTAGTGCGCCAGTTGATTAGCCGCTCGACTTTGGGATAGGCTGTAGCTGTTGTGTCCAGAGTGATGATGAGAGGTAAGTGGTCAGAGTTGAGGTCGGCAACCGACCGGATATCTGAGTGTAAACCCAGGATACCTCTTGTCAGCGCAAAATCGATGTAGCCTGGAGACCCTCTACTGCCAAAAGGGAATCTTGTGGGGCCACCTGTTGCTAGCGAGATTACATCAGAGTTAAAGATTATATTTGCCAGGGCATGACCTCTTTGGTTACACCTCCCTGCTCACCAAAGCCAGTGGGACGCATTCCAGTCGCCTGCTACAATGAATTTATGCTGTTGTTGCTCCAATATGGATTTGAAGTTGTCTGTGGTCCAAACAAACCTCGGTGGGCAGTAGACCGCGCCGAAGTTTATAATGCCGTCCCCAGTTTCTATAGTTGCAGACGCAAGTTGCACCCTATCAGTGGCTACTGAAGGAAGAGGAAAATGGACGAAACTTGATTTGATCATAATCGCTGATCCACCTTTAGCGTTACCCTCACCCGGGTCGTTTTCAGTATAGGCCTCGTAACCATTCAGCTTGGGCTTGACTACATCTTTTCAATGTGTTTCACTAATAAGCAAAACATCGCATGTCGCTGTCTGCGCGTGTATAGCAGTGAGCAGTTGGATCATCTGCCCTTGCTGTAGTAGCATCATCCTCGTTTGTTCAATCTGCTGTTCCTGAAGGGAGCGCAGAGCGTTCATACTTTCGTTTAGCGTCTGCAGGATGCTGAAAGTGTTATTGTCCAAAGGGGGCTGATGTCCGCCTCTAGACCGACTCCTTTGCCGGCTGTGTTTCCTGGTCTCAGGTTGCTGCTGGAAGGGCTGCGGCACCTGTTGCTGATCCTGCGTGGGGCCCATCCAGGCTTTAGCTACACCTGCGTAGGAGACTCCGCTTCGGAGAGGTGCAATCGGCATGCATCCAGTAGGAACGTCGGACATAGGTCGATTGTTGACTTCGCTTCTTCCGCCCAAACCTCTTTTTGGCCTAGAGCGCTGAAGGAATGCCTGTAGTTTGGAGCATCCGGAATAATTCGCTGGATGCTGTTCACCACAGTTATAGCAAGTGCATGGCTCGCTTCGTGGTCGCGTACAGTCTTTGGCAGGATGTTCGCCGGCGCATTTGAGGCAGATGTGAGCTTTACGGCAGTACTTGGCCGTGTGACCAAATTGCTGGCATCGATGGCATTGGGTTGTCGTATTTCGCTTGCGAAGGGGCTCGATGACAACTCTCATGTGGCATAAGCCCTTAAGAGCCAGGATCTCCTTGTTGTTTGTGGCAGCAGCGATGTTCAAAAAGAACATGTTTATGGGATTGGAAACAGGAGCACCTGGCTCGTTTCGCCTTTTCGGAGTATAAACGTCTAGCACCTTGGGGTCGAGACTTTTCAGTTCATCAATGATTTGATGATGGAGCGTACTGTGGTGGAGTCCTTTAACGCAGACTCGGTATGGCCGGTCCTCCTTGAGTTGGTAACAGTGAAACTCAAGCTTTTCGGTCTCGAGCCAGCTGACTATGCTGCGGAAGGTGCTAGCGTCTGCCGCGTAGAGCCTCAGAACTCCGCCCATCGATGCCTTGGCAGAGACCTTGCTCAGATCAGTGATTTTTGTGATTTTGTCCATCAGCCGGGGTACGCTTTCAATACCTTCCAAAACTATTGGAGGAGGTTTAGGTTGCGCCTTGGTAGTTGCAGTGATAATGCTAGAAGAGGCTACATCATGTTTGGCAGCAGCAATTGCTGCTTGATGGCTGGTACTGGGCTGCTCGCTCAGATCCTCGGTTTGCGCTAGCAACCCAAAGCGGTTTGAGCTGCCGCTGTAGGTGGGCACAGGAATTTTGTTATCCAGTATTGCCTTCTTCTTGGCTTTCATTGGAGACCCACTTGCCTTCCTCTTGATGACTTGCATCCGCTGAGGCGCTGGCTTAATAGTGTTGGCTACTTTCGATGTCCGTTTCGTCTCAGAGGCTTTGTTCACTGCGATATTAAAGAGCTCGCCGAGGCTGAGTAAGCGCTCGGTAGGAGCGGGCATCATAGTTTTTGCATTTGGGTCCATAACTGCAATTTCCAAAAGTTTATAAACAAACTTCGATCAGCTGTGAACAGCTGCAAGAGCTGAATTTTTGTTTTGGCCGCTGTTCAGCGGGCCCACGATGTAGATTGTTTACAGCAAGGTTTTATCTCTGCGCTAGAGTGTTTTTTACCTGATAGTGAGTCCAGGTGACACTCTTCACAGTTTTGCCACTATTGTGGGCTTTACTTGATATATTGCGTCGAAATTAATATTTTCCCGCTTGTATCTCAACTCATAAAGTGAAAACCAAAAATTGTCCATTATCTGGCCACGTAATGGTGATGAAATTCGGTTTGACTTAATTTCCATTGCATACTTTCGGCAGAATAAATTTTCATTCATACTATTTTAAGAGAATAAATATTGCATACTTTTTATTGTTACCTTTTTAAATAAATATTGCATACTTTTTATTGGTACTTTTTTAAACAAATATTACCTTTTACTGCTTTCCAACAGTCGCTAATCTGCTCTTGACGAGAACAGTTGTGTCCCGGGAAAAAAACAGAGCGTGTTTATTTTTCGTTATTCTTTTGTTCTCTATTCTTCGTGTGCTAAAAATAGCACAGATCGGACGCTGTCTAGCGCAGTGTCGGCAGCTGGACAAAAACAACAACATAAGAGTAGTGCGATAGTTATTGCATCGCTGTCCCCCTCACACTGCGCAACAGCTGCACAAGAGGGGCAATAAAAGCAGTGATACATTCTACTTTGCATAAATTCGCGAGAAATGGCAAATTCTAGGAAAACGAAACTTAGCGAAGCCCTGAGAAAAGCCGTCATAGACGAGCAGATTACAGGAGAGTTAACTCTGACAGGAGAACTGGCCACTAGCGGCAAGCTTAACCCATATGGTATAGCAGTATCAAGCAGTAATGCAGCCTGTGTCACTAGTACTCTGACAACAACTCATAGTCCAATATATACCTACACTACATCATCCCCCAGCATATGCAGTAGCGTGTGCTCAACGTCTATGCCTCCTAAAGCCTTTAGCACTTCTATAGACTTCCCCCCTTTACCGGGCCTCAATGAATCTGATTCACCTAAATGGCAAAAAATCCAGAGCCAGAAGAGGAAGGTGCCATGGAACTCACCAATAATTCAACGAAAACGTGCTGTTCCTAGAAATTTAGAACCCAGTGACCCTGCGACAGCAAACAGGTTCGAGACACTATCAGTTGTTGACGACGAGATGGACTGTAATAGTGTGGACGAACCACACTATACTCACTATAAAGGCAGTATAGTAGCGGGCCTAGGACGCTTCCCTGGGGTACTCCAGCTGCCGCATTATACTCGGTTGAGAGCGCAGAGTGAGAACGGACCGCAAATCTCCTATTCCTAAGATACGATGCCAGAAGACAGTAGTAAGGCGCAGGCAGGGTATTCTTGATTTTAAGTAGCAGACCAGGGTACCACACACGGTCAAACGCCTCCCGGACATCGAGGAAAAGAGTGTTGCAGTATTCGTCGCAGTCGAAGGCCGTTAAAATTTGCTCGACCACTCGATGCAGTTGCTCCACCGTGCAGTGACCAGCACGGAATCCGAACTGGTGTTCTGGCGTTATTCCCTGGGCCTTTATAAACCTGACCATCCGGGCGGCAATCAGCCTCTCAAACACCTTTGCGATCGATGGGGGGAGACTAATCGGCCGGTAGGATCCAGGGTCCTTCTCCGGCTTGCCAGCTTTACGTATCATAGAGACGATTCCCAGTTTGCACTGAGGAGGGAAGTACTGCAGCCTCACAATAGCATTAAAAAGCATCGCTACGTAGCGGATCGATCTGCTCGGTAGGGCCTTTAGAGTGGCGTTACATATTGCATCATGGCCTGGTGCTTTTTTAGAGTTTTGCTGGGCGATAACATCAGCTATTTCAACAGGATCTAACGGTTGGATCGGCATGTCCATTTGGAGAGCTTGGGTCAGCTGAGTCTCTTCAACCTGCTGCGGACTGGTGAGGTTAAAAGGTTGGAACCGCTCGGCCAGGTGCGCGGCAAACGCTTCTGCTTGCTCCAAATCGGTTCGGCACCATACCCCGTTGCTGTTCACCAATGGTGCTTTCATTAGGCAACGTCTTTTAATTGCACGTGTGGCCTTCCAGAGCGAGTGCGTCGCGTCGGGTTCGGTACCCGTATTTGCTAACCTGTCATCGAACCATGCTGCTTTGTGTTCCACCAGTGCACGATGGAGGATAGACTTCACTCTGTAAAAATCAGCTTTGTCCAGCGGGTGGCTCGATCTCATCCATCTGGAGCGTAAACGCCTCTTCTCTGCAATGAGCATCAGAATCTCTCTGGGGACCGGTATTCTGGCTGCTGCGGGTCTCAGTCCTGGGGTGTGAGTGGGCAATCTAGCTGCTACTTGGATGTTGTGGGTGAGAGAGTCGATTGCAGCTTCAATGTCCCGCTCGGAGTTCAGCGCCATGTCAAGGTTCAGTGACGACTCGAGGTGCTCTTGGAAACGTTCCATGTTAGTGCGCCAGCTGATTAGCCGCTCGACTTTGGGATAGGCTGTAGCTGTTGTTCCACAGTGATGATGAGAGGTAAGTGGTCAGAGCTGAGCTCGGCAACCGACCGGATATCTGAGTGTAAACCCAGGATACCTCTTGTCAGCGCAAAATCGATGTAGCCTGGAGACCCTCTACTGCCAAAAGGGAACCTTGTGGGGCCACCTGTTGCTAGCGAGATTACATCAGAGTTAAAGATTATATTTGCCAGGGCATGACCTCTTTGGTTACACCTCCCTGCTCACCAAAGCCAGTGGGACGCATTCCAGTCGCCTGCTACAATGAATTTATGCTGTTGTTGCTCCAATATGGATTTGAAGTTGTCTGTGGTCCAAACAAACCTCGGTGGGCAGTAGACCGCGCCGAAGTTTATAATGCCGTGCCCAGTTTCTATAGTTGCAGACGCAACTACACTCTCAAATGGAGAACGCCACCAGCAGTGCTCATTGACGACACCCCTGTGGAACAGGTTGATTCAGCCAAATACCTGGGAGTCATACTCGACCGCCGGCTCACGTTCTCGAAACAAGTGAGCGAATTGAGAATACTCATACGGGCCGCGGCGTCAAAGCACTACTGGCTCATGGGCCCGCGTAGCAAACTGTCGCTAAGAAATAAGTTGACTATATATAATCAAATTATAGCTCCTATTTGGAGGTATGCGTGCCAAATTTGGGGCCTGGCGTGTGACAGCCAGATCCGCAGAATCCAGAGCATCCAAAATAAGATGGCGAGGACGATCACTGGCTGCGAGTGGTATGTAAAGAACACCACCCTCCACAGTGACCTAAAGCTGCTAACGGTCTTTGAGACCATAAATTTCCACTCCAGCCGTTACAATGACCGACTGGAGCGGCATCGCAACCGACTCGCTAAGGGTCTTACCAGACCACGCCCACAAAGAAGGCTCAACAGGCGACTCCCTAGGGACCTAATTGACCGGCTGCCAACAAGACGCACAGCAAGATGATGATAAGCTAAACGATATACTCCCCATCGTCTTTCTTTCTTTCTTTCTTTTATATTTTTTATATTTTTTGTTCTTAAGTGTTGTAAATATTGTTAGTCTGTAAGTTGAAATTTAGTTATAATTGGCAACGCTAAGCACACTTAGCCGGCGAGCCCCTCGGGCAGTATTAATAGATTCCAAGGCCACAAACGGGTTTTAAGATACCCTGTATGCCTCAATAAATAGTAATTAAAAAAAAATGAGTTGAGATCGCGCCACCCGCTGGACACAGGTGATTTTTACAGTGCGAAGTCTATCCTCCATCGTGCACTGGTGGAACAAAAAGCAGCATGGTTCGACAACAGGTTAGCCAATACGGGTACCGAAGCCGACGCGACGCACTCGCTCTGGAAGGCCACACGTGCGATTGAAAGACGCTGCTTAAGGAAAGCACCATTGGTGAACAGCAACGGGGCATGGTGCCGAACTGATTTGGAGTAAGCAGAAGCGTTTGCTGCGCACCTGGCCGAGCGGTTCCAACCTTTTAACCTCGCCAGTCCGCAGCAGGTTGAAGATACTCACGATCAGCTGTCTCAAGCTCTCCAAATAGACATGCCGATCCAACCATTCGATCCTGCTAAAATAGCTGATGGTTTCGCCCAGCAAATATGTAACGCTACTCGAAAGGCCTTACCGAGCAGACCGATCCGCTACGTAGCGATGCTTTTTAATGCTATTGTGAGGCTGCAGTACTTCCCTCCTCAGTGGAAACTGGGAATCATTGCATCAGGATTGCAAGAAGATTTATCTTCATTGCGATGCAAGCGACTTTAGAATTGGAGCAATATTGGTGAAGCTAGCAGATGATAAGGCAGAAAAGCCTACTGCACGGACCATTCCAGTCTGCTCTGGGTGATGCCCCAACAATATGACGCAGGTAGACTGCTCGCTGAATTTTCCGAATGCAACAGTGAAAAGACCACGTCGTACCAGCTCACGATACTCTTACTTGTGCTCATTCGGGGAATGCAAAAAACTATAGAAAAGTTGCGGCTTTATATTTTTTGGTCCGGATTATCCGAGGATGTACGAGACAATATACGTTCGGGGTATTAGTGTAAAAAAAAAAAAAGCCACCGAACTATATTCTGCGTCCACCTATGGGAGCTAATTTACCTTCTTGTTGTCCTTTTCAACGCCTATACATCAGTCTTTTAGGTCCATATCTTCGAAAAAACAAGGTTATGTAGGAATATTAATAGTTATTGACAATTTTATAAATACTTTTGGCTGCAGCCACTAAAAACATTTATTTCCTTGGTTACCAAAGAATTTTCGTTGAAAATTATTTTTCATTGTTTTGGAAAACACAAAACAATATTACAATAATCAGCGAAAATGGCATTCAATCTAATGCTGCTGAGTTCAACGCGTTCCTTATCGAGCTAGCTAATTTTTTTTTTTTATTTAAACAGAGAGGCAGACAGAAGCGAAAAGTTAACAACGGTCGACAAAAACAGTCTTAGAGAAGAGTCGAGGCAGAAGTCAGCGAGATTCGTGAAAAGAGGTCAACATCAAGAAGTCAGAGCAGTCAGTTGTTATGAAATTTCAAGAATACACTAAAATAATAATTACAACTTATTCAAGAATACACAATAATATAATACACAAGAATATAATAAACTTTACATATGTGGGCTCAACCAGTTCTAGTGTTAATCTCATTTATGTTCGATCGCGTGTGTATATAGTAAAAAAGAGTAAAACGGACATCCAAAGTGGCCGACACTATTATGCCAGCGCCTCAGCGGATGCAAGTCATTAAGCGGAAGGCATGTGGGTCTCCACTGAATGCCAATTAGAAGGCAATACTTGATACCAAGATTCTTCTTCCCACTTACAGCGGGAGTTTCACTGATACCAGCTCAAGGAGGACAGGCATACCGAGTCTGCGTTAAAGGACTCCACTACAGTACGCTCCATCATCAAATCGTTGATGAACTGAAAAGTCTCGGTCACAAGGTGCTAAACGTTCATACACCAAAAAGGCGAAACGAGCCAGGTGCTCCTGCTGCCAATCCCATAAAGATTTTCTTTTTGAACATCGCTGCTGCCGATTGCACCTCTCCGAAGCGAAGTCTCCTACGCAGATGTAACTAAAGCCTGGATGGGCCCCAAGCAGGAGCAGAAAAGGTGCCACAGCCCTTCCAGCAGCAACCTGAGACCAGGAAGCACAGCCGGCAAAGGAGTCGGGTCTAGAGGCGGACATCAGCCCCCTTTGGACAATAACAATTTTAGCATCCTGCAGATGCTAAACGAAAGCATGAACGCTCTGTGCTCTCTTCAGGAACAGCAAATTAAACAAATGAGGATGATGCTACTACAGCAAGGGCGGATGATCCATCTGCTCACTGCTATACACGCGCAGACAGCGACAAAATGAAGCCGCTGCGCATATCAGTATTAGTTGTACGGCGTCTCCGCGAAACTGCCCGAAGTTGAATGCTTCGTGCGGCGCTACGAGATTAATGTTTTGCATTGCAAAGATGTAGTTTTTGCAAATATTGTTAGATTATGGAGCTAAAGCCTGGATGGGCCCAAGCAGGATCAGCAACAGGAGCCACAGACCTTCCAGCAAAGGAGTCGGTCTAGAGGCGGACATCCGACTGGAGCGCCATCGCAACCAAATCGCTAAGGGTCTTCCCAGACCTCGCTCACAAAGGAGGCTCAACAGGCGACTTCCACACAGCTCTCTTTTAAATTTCTTAGTTTTTAAGTATTGTTAATTATTGTTAGTTTGTTAATTTAGTTTAAATTTAGTAATTATGGTAACGCTAAGCTCACTTAGCCGGCGAGCCCTTCGGGCAGTATTAATTGATACCAAGGAAACCAAGGGGTTCCAAGGTACCCTGTAGGCCTTAATAAACAATTACAAAAAAAAATAAAAATAAAAAAAACAAGTGAGAAAATCGGTCGTTTGTATGGCAGCTATATGATATATATATATCCGATCCGGACAAAGCTTTCATAAATCGTGTTTGGCTATGTCAAATGAATAAATGTTCAATTCGGTTGCGATAGCTTGGAGAACAAAAAAGTTTTCCATACAAAGACTTGAAATCTGATTTATCGTTTTTATGGCAGCTATATGATATAGTGGTCCGATCCCACCGATTTTTAAACTTGATCTGCGTGCAACAAAAATAATGATCTGGTAAAAATTTCAAAACGCTAGTTTAAAACTACTGTCTATTTTTTGCATAGAAACAGACGGACAGACAAACATGGCTATATCGATTCGGCTGTTGATGTTGATCAAGAATATACATACTTTGTGGGGTCGAAGATGCTTCCTTTAATGCGTTACACATTTCTGGACAAAATTATAATACCCTTTTTAAGGGTATAAAAAAACAATATAATTCTTAAATGGAAAGCAGTTTTTTTTATTAATTAACATATTAATTAACATTAACTTTATTTAATATTATTCAGGAACAGTTCTAATTAAAGCCTTTAACCTAAATGTTGTCTTAAGTAAATAATATGTTCACGGAAGGTTAGGCGTTTGTCCAGTATGAGGCCTAGGTATTTCGCCTTAGTCGCTTGCTCTATGTCCACATTATTAATGTGTACCGAAGGAGTTGTGTTACGGCGTAACGTAAAGCAAACGTTTACGCATTTGCTTTCGTTTATTTTGATGTTGTTCGCCATGGCCCATTTGGAAAGCAGTTTTTTATTAATTAACATCTTTATTTAATATTATTCAGGAACAGTTCTAATTAAAGCCTTTAACCTAAATGTTGTCTTAAGTAAATAATCTCTTAATTATAAATTATAATTTGTTTTCATCTTATTATATAGGAATAGGTCAAATTACGAATAGTGAGGCTTCAAGTAAATAATATATTCATATTAATATCTTAGAAGCAGCCCAAAATGTCTTCTTTTGAGCCTGCGAATTGGGATAGCCCCCTGTAATATGCGAGCGAGACGATTACGGTGGGCAGTTAGTCGGTCGTTGTATCTGCTTGAGAAAAACGAGATTTGGTCTTCAACAAGGCTCAGGTTGAAGTCATTGTGAAACGTTTGGCCGCTAACGAACCACTCACAGCCAGTGATTTGTCTTAATGTTTTATTCTGGACGGTTTGGAAACGTTTTCGGTGGGACGCAGCCGCCACTCCCCAAATTTGGATGCCGTATCTCCAAGTAGGTGCGATGATTTGCTGATAAATCTGACGCTTGCATCTTAAAGGTAGTTTACTTTTCTTATTTAGCATCCAGAATAGTTGGTTACGCTTTAGGTTGCACATTTTGACGACTCTGGCAATATGTTCACGGAAGGTTAGGCGTTTGTCCAGTATGAGGCCTAGGTATTTCGCCTTAGTCGCTTGCTCTGTGCCCACATTATTAATGTGTACCGCAGGAGTTGTGTTACGGCGTAACGTAAAGCAAACGTTTACGCATTTGCTTACGTTAATTTTGATGTTGTTCGCCATGGCCCATTTCTCGAATTCGTTGAGATAAGTTTGCAGCATTTGTGACGATTCGGTCTCACTGTTCGAGGAGCTGAGAAAGCAGACGTCGTCAGCGAAACTGGCCAACAGCATTTTGCTGTTGTCATAGGTCATTTCATAATCGCTTGGCTTGGGGATGTCTGCTGTAGATGGAGTATAGTATGGACTACAGTATCGGTCCTAAGACGCTTCCTTGAGGTACGCCAGCTGCAATGGCAACATTTGCAGAGGTCGCGTCTCTGGACTGGACGCAAAACTCTCTGTTTGTGAGAAACGATCTGATGACCTCAAACAGGTTGGATGGCAGCGCTGTTTTGACTTTGGCTAGTAGTCCCGGGATCCAAACTCTATCAAATGCCTGTTGAATGTCAAGGAAGATTCCGTTGCAGTATTCTTTATGGTCGTAGGCCTTCAGGATATGATTGACTACACGGTGCAATTGCAACAGCTCTGAATCCGAATTGGTGCATTGGGATAGTATCATTGTCTTCTAGGTGTACTATAAGTCGGGAAGCTATCAGCCTTCCATTACCTTCGATAAGGAGGGCAGGAGACTGATAGGCCGGTAGGAGCTTGGATCCTGTTCCGGCTTCCCTGGCTTTAGAATCATACTGATTCTAGCACTCTTCCATTTTTTAGGAAAGTATTGCACTCTAAGTATCGCATTGAATATCAATGATAAGTAATAGTGCTCTCTTGGGAAGGATTTTAAGTACTGCGTTGCTTATTAGGTCGTGACCTGGCGCCTTTCGACTTTTGGGGGTACGTATCATGTTTGAGACTTCTTCCAGACGGATATGTCTTATTGGAGGTGACATCTGGAATGGGCGCTGTAGTACTTCGTTTATTCTGTTGATATCGCCCTCGGATGCGAAATTAAACGCAGTGAATCTGTCGCCAAGGTGTTCCGCAAATGTTTGTACTTGCTCTTCTAAGGAGCGACACCAGTTACCATTGCTGTTCTTCAGAGGCGTAACTTTGTGTGGCATTCTTTTTACTTTTTTGGTAAAGGACCACACATTAAAAATGGAATCATTTGAATAATCCATATTGGTCATCATATGTTCGAATTGCGCATTTTTCAATTCAGCCATGGCAACGTGAAGCTCTCTGGCGCATCTATGCCATTGAGCTTTATCCTCAGGACTGTGCGTTCGAATATAACGTCTTCTCAGGCTCTCTTACGGACTAGAATCTCTGCAATGGTTGGGTCAATTCTATTCGAGTGGCGTATGAGGGCTCTGCTATGATTGTTTGCAGTGTACACGTTTGCACTCCTCGCCGCATTTGTCACATTGGTAGTGAAGAGGTCTACCGCGTCGTCAATTTCAGCAGCAGAGTTGAGGTCAATGTTAAGGCGTATCGATCTACATAGTTCTACTGCCCACCGAGGTTTGTTTGGACCACAGACAACTTCAAATCCATATTGGAGCAACAACAGCATAAATTCATTGTAGCAGGCGACTGGAATGCGTCCCACTGGCTTTGGGGAGCAGGGAGGTGTTACCAAAGAGGTCATGCCCTGGCAAATCTAATCTTTAACTCTGATGTAAACTCGCTAGTAACAGGTGGCCCCACAAGGTTCCCTTATGGCAGTAGAGGGTCTCCAGGCTACATCGATTTTGCGCTGACAAGAGGTATCCTGGATTTACACTCAGATATCCGGTCGGTTGCCGAGCTCAGCTCTGACCACTTACCTCTCATCATCACTCTGGACATAACAGCTACAACCTATCCCAAAGTCGAGCGGCTTATCACCAGGCGCACTAACATGGAACGTTTTCAAGAGCACCTCGAGTCGTCACTGAACCTTGACATGGCGGTGAACTCCGAGCGGGACATTGAAGCTGCAATGGACTCTCTCACCCACAGCATCGAAGTAGCAGCTAGATTGGCCACTCACACCCCAGGACTGAGACCCGCAGCAGCCAGAATACCGGTCCCCAGAGAGATTCTGATGCTCATTGCAGAGAAGAGGCGTTTACGCTCCAGATGGATGAGATCGAGCCACCCGCTGGACAAAGCTGATTTTTACAGAGCGAAGTCTATCCTCCATCGTGCACTGGTGGAACACAAAGCAGCATGGTTCGATGACAGGTTAGCAAATACGGGTACCGAAGCCGACGCGACGCACTCGCTCTGGAAGGCCACACGTGCGATTAAAAGACGTTGCTTAAGGAAAGCACCATTGGTGAACAGCAACGGGGTATGGTGCCGAACCGATTTGGAGCAAGCAGAAGCGTTTGCCGCGCACCTGGCCGAGCGGTTCCAACCTTTTAACCTCGCCAGTCCGCAGCAGGTCGAAGCGACTCACGATCAGCTGTCCCAAGCTCTCCAAATGGACATGCCGATCCAACCGTTCGATCCTGTTGAAATAGCTAATGTTATCGCCCAGCATAACTCTAAAAAACCACCAGGCCATGATGCAATATGTAACGCCACTCTAAAGGCCCTACCGAGCAGAGCGATCCGCTACGTAGCGATGCTTTTTAATGCTATTGTGAGGCTGCAGTACTTCCCTCCTCAGTGGAAACTGGGAATCATCTCTATGATACGTAAAGCTGGCAAGCCGGAGAAGGACCCTGGATCCTACCGGCCGATTAGTCTCCTCCCATCGATCTCAAAGGTGTTTGAGAGGCTGATTGCCGCCCGGATGGTCAGGTTTATAGAGGCCCAGGGAATAATGCCAGAACACCAGTTCGGATTCCGTGCTGGTCACTGCACGGTGGAGCAACTGCATCAAGTGGTCGAGCAAATTTTAATGGCCTTCGACTGCGACGAATACTGCAACGCTCTTTTCCTCGATGTCCGGGAGGCGTTTGACCGTGTGGGCATCCTGGTCTGCTACTGAAAATCAAGAATACCCTGCCTGCGCCTTACTACTGTCTCCTGGAGTCCTACTTTAGGAATAGGAGATTTGCGGTCCGTTTCCACTCTGCGCTCTTAACCGAGTATAATGCGGCAGCTGGAGTACCCCAGGGAAGCGTACTAGACCTGCTACTATACTGCCTTTATAGCCATGACATGCCGCGCCCGGCTGACAGTCTCTACGGAACGTCAATGCTGGCCACATTTTCCGGCGACGTGTGCATAACGTACAGGTCCAGGTGCGAGCAGGAGGCCGCCAACGGTATCCAGAACTACGCAACAAGATTTACCGACTGGGCTAGAAGATGGAATATTGGCATCAATGGCAACAAGTCCAAGAATGTTTGCTACACTCTCAAACGGAGAACGCCACCAGCAGTGCTCATTGACGACACTCCTGTGGAACAGGTTGACTCAGACAAATACCTGGGAGTCATACTCGACCGCCGGCTCACTTTCTTGAAGGAAGTGAGTGAGATGAGAATACGCATACGGGCCGCGGCTTTAAAGCACTACTGGCTCAAGGGCCCGAGTTACCACCCCACCCCCTATACCTCCACGCCTCTAACATTGTCCACAACTAACCCGGCCAGCCGAATGCTGAGGAAGCACAAAAATCTATTATTTATTTAAATCTATTATATTATTTTATACACTAAGAACACATGTACACCTAAAACGAAGCCACTCATTTATATACATAAAAACTTGAGCAACCCAGAGCTAGAGGAGACTTCTCCGACACAATAAACTTCACTCTGTTTTTACACTTAGAAGAGCTCAGTCGCATTTTTATTCGTCATTTCAACAACTCCACATTTTGGTAAACTCCATCAGCTTCCCCCTCTGGACACGATTGATATCTGGCGCAGCCGGATAAACTACCTAACCATAATCACTTACTTGTAAGTAGGAAAATGTGAGAAACGAAACGGGGCATACTTAAATGTCGACCAATGACTAGTGACTATATACGATACGCCAAATGAAAAATGAAAGACCAAAAGCCAAAAGAAAAGCGTGAATGCTGCCATGGTGACATGGAATCAAACGATGATAATCATGTCACGGGTACGCAAACACCCTGGTAACGGCAAAAAAAAAAAAAAAAAAAAAAAAAAAAAAAAAAATCTATATACACATATATATCCCCATGTGCTTGTGCATATGTACTCTGTCGCCGCGTCGGTGTGAAATCAAACGCTGATCATCACACTGACATGCACATGCATGTAAAATATTTTTCCACATTCCCATGTGCTTGTGCATATGTACTCTGTCGCCGCGTCGGTGTGAAATCAAACGCTGATCATCACACTGACATGCACATGCATGTAAAATATTTTTCCACATTCGCTTACATACAGCACTAAACGGTACAGCCGCGTCGGTGTGAAATCAAACGCTGATAATCACACGGACAACGCGTACACATGCATTCGCTGATATACAATGCCTTATAAGGAAGCCACGGTGGTGTGGAATCAAACGTTGATCACCATGCCACTATGATATAAAACCAAGTCGGGGAAGTAGAGGGTGAACGCTTGAGTGTCGTCAAGCTGTCTCGCCTTTCGCTTTCCCGCGAAGTCTCGCTACACCCATAAAAGCACATTCTAAATAAAAAAATATATATGCATTGGAGAAGTCGACATATATTTATGCTCTGTTCCCTTTCGTAATTCTGTATATAAAAGTTAACACCAGCTGCAAGCGGGGCCTTTCTTACCTTGCCGCGCGGGGCCTTTCTTACCTCACCGAGCGGGGCCTTCCTTACCTCGTCGCGCGGGGCCTTTCTTACCTTGCCGCGCGGGGCATTTCTTACCTCACCGAGCGGGGCCTTCCTTACCTCGCCGCGCGGGGCCTTTCCTACCTCGCCGAGCGGGGCCTTTCTTACCTTACCGAACGGGGCCTTCCTTACCTCGCCGAGCGGGGCCTTTCTTGCCTCACCGCCCCAGCTGCCCCCGGACCTTTATGCGGAGTTACTGGGATTGCACTCAGGATTGTAACACTCGAGCACGAGAGCAGCACTCCCGTTGCTCGTGTTCGGCACTGATGCGGGCCGACCGAGGGCTCGACGCTCGTGGCACCAATCAGCACCGGCTAAACGCTTCCCCTGACCCCTTGCTCCATACACTTGCCACGGCTGAGCTGGTCAACGGTCTGCAAGCGGGGCCTTTCTTACCTTTATGCGGAGTTGCTGAGATTGCACTCAGAATTGCACTCAGAACAGCAGTCCCGTTGCTCGTGTTCGGAACTGATACGAGCCGACCGAGGGCTCGACGCTCGTGGCGCGGGAACCCGGTGGCACTTGCAAAGGAGAACCAGAGCTAAGCGGATCAAACTTCAACTAACCAAAAAAAAAAAGGAAAAGGAAAACCACAAGCTAATACTTGGAACAAAACACAATTTGATAAGTATTAATTCAAATAACATTGCACAAGCAAACACACACACAGATAAGTAAATACACATCCAAACCCAAGAAGAAATATACCAGTTACATTTAAAAATACCTTAAAATAAGTACACCACCTACGTTTAAGACACACTATTTACATACACACACACTTAAATAAGTACATAATTCACATTTGAGACACATTTTACCAGTTACATTTAAAAATACCTTAAAATAAGTACACCACCTACGTTTAAGACACACTATTTACATACACACACACTTAAATAAGTACATAATTTACATTTAAGACACATTTTAGGCATACCCACACATTTTCTTGAAGAAAAAAAAAAAAAAAAAAAAACTTGTTCATTATTTCTGATCACATTCCGGGTAATTTCAACTCTAATGTCAAAGAAACTTGTCTACAACCTTAGGAAGACTACACGTTCAGTTGTCAGGGCTTCATCAACCACTAATAGGCTTCCTCACCCTACTAGACGATCTGACCCTCTCCTTCCGATTTCAGAAGAACCCATGGCAACACCTTGCCAAAACCCTACAATGGACTTAAGCAATAATTCTGGCCGTCCTACCCCAACTCCCTTAACACCCACTGTCGGTGGAATTAGCTCGGTAATCTCGACGACACTCAGACCTAAAGACATTTTGGCTTTCGTTGAGCATTTGCCAACTTTTGACGGCACTCCCCGTCAATTAGATAGGTTCATTACCAGCGCGGAGGAAATTCTAATGCTCATCCAAGGAGCAGATCAAACGCCATACGGCTTACTTACCCTGAGGACCATTAGGAACAAAATTATCGATAGAGCCGACGAAGCCTTAGAGCTCGCAAATACTCCCCTGGTTTGGGACGAGATAAAGAACAATCTCATCCGCCTCTACTCGAGTAAAAAAAGCGAAGCCATCTTGTTAAGCGAACTTAACACATTTTCTGACAACCATAGTTTAGGGCAACTGTTCTTTGGTATATCAAAGGTGAGAAGCCAACTCTTCTCTATACTTAAAAACAGTGAGCACAACAACGCCGTTATAGACGCCAAGAAAGTTGTCTATAACGAAGTATGTCTCAACGCTTTTATCACAGGCTTGAGAGAACCCCTCAAGACATTCGTCAGGCTAAAGTCCCCTTCTACTCTCGAACAGGCATACGAGCAATGCCAAATAGAACAGACCTTATATAGGGCACAACACCATCGGTCCAATAGACCAGAGCAGAGATCCAATTACTCAGTTGGTAGAAATCAACGAAATAATAACGGCAATAACAACCGCAACGGACGAAACGACCGAAACGACCGTAGAGGACCGTACTCTAATTCCAACCAGAACAGATCATCTAACACGTACAACCGTACGCCCCGATCCGGGAATAACGATAACCAAGCCAGTACATCAAACCCCTTCCGATCATCGGCGCATAGTCTGAATAATATAGAGGAGGAACCTCAACCCAACCCGAATTTTCGGCAACCTGCCTCGGGAAGTCAACCGGGTACATAAGTCCAGCCACACATAGTTCTTCTCTCCCTTTCATTAAAATCAGACTACCCCATACAAACCCTCTGAAATTCCTGATCGACACAGGCTCCACACACTCCTTTATCGATCCAAAATACGTTGATTCTCAGAAGTGTGTGACCTTACAAACGCCTATAACACTCAAAACAGCCCTAAATAATTTTACAATATACCAACATGTATCTATACCATTCCCACCCGAATTTCAAATCACGGGCGAAATGATCCTCCTTCCTTTCAAATTCCACTCCTACTTTGATGGTCTGATAGGAATGGACTTATTATCCTACTTAAAAATAGAAATAGATTTGCCAAACTTAAAACTAAAAACCTCAACTACCACTATTCCCTTATGGACCCATAGCAACTTAACTTCGAACGTATTTAACATCTCTGGGCACACGAAAGCTGTTTTGCCACTACCAGTGAAAAACAAACAAGGCGATTTTTACATTAACCCAATTTCAATCAATGATGATTTAATAATATCAGACGGTATTTATAGCTCCCAAAACAACACTGCATATTTCGTTATCACAAACTATAGCGATGTAGACCAGTTGTTGTATCTCGAAAGCCCGATAGAAGGTATGCCATACTCCACAGTCGATAGCGTCGAACTTTTCAACATCACCTCAGTTTCCCCACAAACCCAAGACACCGCAACATCCTTACAAGCCCTTAATACCGAGAACCTATCCCCTGAAGAGAAACAGGGGCTACTTTCACTTTGCAAGAAGTATTTAGATATCTTCTACAACGAAGGAAACCCACTTACCTTCACCAATAAGGTTACACACGCCATAAAAACTATAGACGATACCCCCCTTCATACAAAATCCTATAGGTACCCCTACATCCACAAAGAGGAAGTTAAAAAGCAAATAGAATCAATGCTAGACCAAGATATCATAAAATCTAGCTATTCCCCGTGGAGCGCCCCTGTTTGGGTCGTTCCCAAAAAATTACTCCTACGGGAGAACAAAAATGGCGTCTTGTCATCGACTATAGGAAACTTAATGAAAAAACTATATCTGATAGGTACCCCATACCTAACATTGCAGACATCTTAGACAGATTGGGCAAAGCCAGATACTTTTCTACACTCGATCTTGCAAGTGGATTTCACCAGATAGAAATGAACCCTGATGACATACCCAAAACTGCATTTACAGTAGAAGGAGGTCATTACGAGTTCGTCAGAATGCCGTTTGGCCTCAAAAATGCTCCAGCCACCTTCCAAAGGGTGATGGACAATGTTTTTGGGGACCTCATCGGAACCATCTGCCTAGTCTATCTGGACGACATAATAATTTTCTCAACTTCTCTACAAGAGCACCTTACACACTTAAAAACCATTTTCGAAAGACTTAGGTCTGCTAACTTTAAAGTAAAACTAACCAAGTCCAACTTCCTCAGGAAGGAGACGGAATTCCTTGGCCACATTGTTTCACAAGAAGGTGTTAAACCTAACCCCAATAAGATCGAAGCCATTAAAAACTTCCCATGTCCTCAAAGTAAAAAAACAATTAAGTCCTTTCTCGGCTTGTTAGGCTATTATAGAAAATTCATTAGGGATTTTGCAAAACTTACCCAACCCATGACGAAGAAGTTAAAAGGCAACAATAAGTCTATTATAATAGATGACGACTTTAGGGAAGCCTTCGAGTCATGTAAAACCCTACTTTCTAATGACCCAATCCTCCAATACCCAGACTTTACTAAACCTTTTATATTAACCACGGACGCAAGCAATTTCGCAATAGGAGCTGTCTTATCACAGGGTCCCGTAAACAATGATAAACCCGTATGTTTTGCTAGCAGAACCTTGTCAACTGCGGAAACAAACTATTCCACAATTGAGAAGGAGATGCTGGCTATTATATGGGCGGTGCAATACTTCAGACCCTACCTCTTTGGCAAGAGATTTACCATAGTGACTGACCATAAACCATTAACTTGGTTAATGAACTTCAAACAACCCAATTCTAAAATAATTCGGTGGAGACTCCAGCTTCAAGAGTACGATTTTGAAGTTGTCTACAAAAAGGGGTCTCAAAATGTAATCGCTGATGCCCTCAGCCGACCAGAGACCTCTATCAACCACTCTGAAGTATTACCGACTCCCCAAACCGTTTGCCCTATTTCAGAAAAACCCCTTAATGATTTTAATTTCCAGCTCCTTTTTAAAATAGCCCCGAATATAAACTATATCACGCTGACCCCGTTTAAACATAAACTTAGGAGGGAATTCTCTAGACCCGACTTCCAATATGATGACATAGTTACCATTCTTAGACAGTCACTTAAACCAAACAAAACATGCGCAGCATTTGCCCCCGATCACGTATTTCTAATAGTGGAAAAAGTCTACCAGACCTATTTCTCTGCCAACAGCGCATTCAAACTTGTTAGATGTTTGAGTTTCCTCCCCGAATTAACTGATAATACGGAAATCGAGAAAACTATAACCGACTATCATCTTAACAATAATCATCGTGGTATAGATGAGACATATTTCCACTTAAAAAGGCAACAATTTTTCCCCCATATGAAGGAGAAAATTACTCGGATGATCAGAGAATGTGAAACATGTTTGAAATTAAAATACGATAGACAACCTCAAAAGACTTCGTATCAAATACCCGAAATACCCTTAAAACCGTTGGACATTTTACATATAGACATCTACACGATTAACAAAAACTACAACCTTAGCATTATTGACAAATTCTCCAAATTTGCGACTGCATATCCTATAGCTAATAGGAACAGTATTAACGTAGTTAAAGCGTTAAAACATTTTATCTCCCAATTTGGTATTCCCAAAAAGATAGTATATGACCAGGGAGCAGAATTCGCTAGCGACATGTTCAACAAATTCTGTAATCAATTTAATATTGATCTACATGTTACGTCTTTTCAGCAATCTTCCAGTAATTCTCCCGTTGAACGGTTACACTCAACATTAACTGAAATCTACAGAATAGTACTTGATGCTAGGAAACAGCAAAAACTCAATAGCGAACATGACGAGATAATGTCCGAAGTTCTAATTACATATAATAACGCAATTCATTCCGCGACTAAACATACTCCCTTCGAACTATTTAATGGACGCACCCATATATTCGATCAAACAATCAAGTTCAATAATGAACATGACTACTTGACAAAATTAAATGAATTCCGCGAAAAATTGTACCCCATCGTTACAGAAAAACTTTCAAATGACATAACTAAGAGAACCCTTAAATTAAATGAAACTAGAACAGACCCTATAACCCTTGAACCCGACACTCTAATCCTTAGGAGGGAAAACAGACGGAACAAAATTACCCCTAGGTTTTCCATTCACAAAGTTAAACACGACAAAGGCCACACTTTAATTACTTCTAGAAATCAAAAATTACACAAGTCAAAGATTCGAAAGATAGTCCTGAAAAATTCACCTTTAAGTCGATTAAAGCCATCTCCGTCCGTTACCTAAACTAGATGACACATTCTTGTGCGACGAGGATTTTTTTTTTCTTTTTCTTATAGACAAACCTGGACACTATACCCTGCTCCTATACCCTGGACCTATACTCTGCTCGGACTGCTAGCATCCTTAGCAATAATCCCATGGCTGCACCGACGAACGAAGCATATCGCCCATGAAGATCATCGACTGCCGATCTACGCACCGTCCATACCTTCGCTATGGCCGTCGCTTCGAACTGGGGGGGGAGGAGTTACCACCCCACCCCCTATACCTCCACGCCTCTAACATTGTCCACAACTAACCCGGCCAGCCGAATGCTGAGGAAGCACAAAAATCTATTATTTATTTAAATCTATTATATTATTTTATACACTAAGAACACATGTACACCTAAAACGAAGCCACTCATTTATATACATAAAAACTTGAGCAACCCAGAGCTAGAGGAGACTTCTCCGACACAATAAACTTCACTCTGTTTTTACACTTAGAAGAGCTCAGTCGCATTTTTATTCGTCATTTCAACAACTCCACATTTTGGTAAACTCCATCAGCTTCCCCCTCTGGACACGATTGATATCTCCCGCGTAGCAAACTGTCGCTGAGAAATAAGTTGACTATCTACAATGAAATCATAGCTCCTATTTGGAGGTATGCGTGCCAAATTTGGGGCCTGGCGTGTGACAGTCAGATCCGCAGAATTCAGAGCACCCAAAGTAAGAAAGCGAGGACGATCACTGGCTGCGAGTGGTATGTGAGGAACACCACCCTCCACAGTGACCTAAAGCTGTTCACGGTCTTTGAGACCATAAATTTTCACTCCAGCCGCAACAACGACCGACTGGAGCGCCATCACAACCGACTCGCTAAGGGTCTTACCAGACCTCCTCCACAAAGGAGGCTCAACAGGCGACTCCCTAGGGACCTAATTGACCAGCTGCCAATAAGACGCACAGCAAGATGACGATAAGCCAAACGATATACTCCCCATTGTCGTTCTGTCTTTCGTTCTTCCATATTTTTAGTTTTTAAGTTTTGTAAATATTGTTAGGTTGTAAGTTTAAATTTAGTTATAATGTAACTCTAAGCACACTTAGCCGGCGAGCCTCTCGGGCAGTATGCCAAGGCCACCAAGGGGTTTTAAGATACCCTGTACGCCTCAGTAAACTCAAAAAAAAAAAAAAAAAAAGATTATGCAGATAAAGCCTGGATGGGCCCCATGCAGGATCAGCAACAGGAGCCACAGACCTTCCAGCAGCGACCAGGAAGCACTGGCGGTAAAAGGAGTCGGTCTAGAGGCGGACATCCGACTGGAGCGCCATTGCAACCGACTCGCTATGGGTCCTACCAAACCTCGCCCACAAAGGAGGCTCAACAGGCGACTTCCACACAGCAGACGCACAGCAAGATGATGATGAGTAAAACGATATATTCCCCATCGTCTCTCTTTTATATTTCTTAGTTTTTAAGTATTGTTAATTATTGTTAGTTTGTTAAGTTAGTTTACCTTTAGTAATTATGGTAACGCTAAGCACACTTAGCCGGCGAGCCCTTCGGGAAGTTTTAATTGATACCAAGGAAACGAAGGGGTTCCAAGATAACCTGTATGCCTTAATAAACAATTACAAAAAAATAAAAAAAAACAATATAATTTTTAAATGAAAAGCAGTAAAAGTTTTTTTTTTTTACATATTTAGCGTCGGAATCAGTTCAGAGCCTTCTGAATGGAAACAGACGAGGGAAATGGAGGATTATAATTTTGCTAGATTAACACTTAACTAACTTACATTTAAGAGTTTGGCGGGATTTAGAATTTTACGATATTATAGGATAGGGGGATCAGAGGGGGTGGATTCTCTTCAGACGACGGATGCTGAGAGTATTGGCGAGATCACTTGCCAGGGAGTTTGGGTGTGATGCCAATTTCTCCGCGTATCGGCTGCTGTGGAGGTTGATCTAATCACCAATCAGAGTAATCCGGAGATCCCTTAGGATAGAGTGGTTGGATACGTACCAAGGGAGCCCGGATGCAAGCCGAGCAGCACGTGTCTGGACAGTTTTCAGCCTGTCAAGCTGGTGCTTGGAGGCCGTTCCCCATACTTGAATGGCATATGTCCAAGTAGGGTTTAGTATTACCTTGATGAGTAGCACTTTAGTTAGGAGTTGTAGTTTGCTAGACCGTAGGAGCCAGTCTAGTTTTTTCATCTTTAAAAGGCACTTGGCCTTGACCGTTGTGATATGAGCCCGCCAGATGAGTTTCCGATCCAGGTGGACTCCCAGGTGACAGTGGGAATTGACGTTGCCTATCAACCCACCGTTAAATGTTAGGCCAGCGCAGGTGTCAGGACGGAGCGCGAAGGTCACACAAGCGGACTTAGCACAATTGATGGCTGTATTCCACTTGGCTGCCCAGGCTTCAATGTCGTGCAGCCATTCTTGTACTGCATTCGAGGCCGTTTGCAGAGACATGTGAGACGCAAGCATGGCTGTGTCGTCGGCGTATTTAGCCAGTAGTACCTCAGCCGAGGGAGCACTGGGTGACGGAACTGGCATATCTGCTGTATAGGGTGTACAAAAAGGGTCCGAGTACACTTCCTTGAGGAACTCCTGCGTTCATGGCCAGCATTCTCGATCGAGAGTCTCACTGCCACCTCGAAAGTCCGATCGGTGATGAAGGATCTCAGGATATTATAGTGGGGTCCTGGAAGTAGAGCCTTGAGTTTGTATTGTAGTCCCTCGTGCCATACCTTATCAAAAGCTTGCTTGACATCGAGGAAGACTGCCACGGTGTAGAGCTTGGACTCAAGGGCGTGCGTTACGCGATTGACTAGACGGTCGACTTGTTCCAGGCAACCGCGTGACTTCCTGAATTTTGTTTTTTTTTTTTTTTTTATTAACAATACTTAAAAGCTAAGAAATTTGAAAGAGAGACGATGGGGAATATATCGTTTTACTCATCATCATCTTGTTGTGCGTCTGCTGTGTAGAAGTCACCTCTTGAGCCCCATTTGTTGGCGAGGTCTGGTAGGACCTTAGTGAGTCGGTTGCGATGCCGCTCCAGTCGGATGTCCGCCTCTAGACCGACTCCTTTGCTTCCTGACAGTGCTTCCTGGTCGCCGCTGGAAGGTCTGCGGCTCCTGTTGCTGATCCTGCTTGGGGCCCATCCAGGCTTTAGCTGCATAATCTAACAATATTTGCAAAAACTACATCTTTGCAATGCAAAACATTAATCTCGTAGCGCCGCACAAAGCATTCAACTTCGGGCAATTTCGCAGAGACGCCGTACTACTAATACTGATATACGCAGCGGCTTCATTTTGTCGCTGTCTGCGCGTGTATAGCAGTGAGCAGATGGATCATCTGCCCTTGCTATAGTAGCATCATCCTCATTTGTTCAATCTGCTGTTCCTGAAGGGAGCGCAGAGCGTTCATACTTTCGTTTAGCGTCTGCAGGATGCTGAAAGTGTTATTGTCCAAAGGGGGCTAATGTCCGCCTCTAGACCGACTCCTTTGCCGGCTGTGTTTCCTGGTCTCAGGTTGCTGCTGGAAGGGCTGCGGCACCTGTTGCTGATCCTGCTTGGGGCCCATCCAGGCTTTAGCTACATCTGCGTAGGAGACTCCGCTTCGGAGAGGTGCAATCGGCATACATCCAGTAGGAACATGGGACATATGTCGATTGTTGACTTCGCTTCTTCCTCCCACACCTCTTTGTAGCCTAGAGTGCTGAAGGAATGCCTGGGTGCTGTTCACCACAGTTATGCCAAGTGCATGGCTCGCTTCGTGGTCGCGTACAGTCTTTGCACCTTTACAGTCTTTACGCTTTACGGCAGTATTTGGCCGTGTGACCAAATTGTTGGCATCGATGGCATTGGGTTGTCGTGTTTCGCTTGCGAAGGGGCTCGATGACAATTCTCATGTGGCATAAGCCCTTAAGAGCCAGGATCTCCTTGTTGTTCGTAGCAGCACCGATGTTCAAAAAGAACATGTTTATGGGATTGGCAGCAGAAGCCCCTGGCTCGTTTCACCTTTTCGGTGTATGAACGTCTTTCCCCTTGTGCCCGAGGCTTTTCAGTTCATCAATGATTTGATGATGGAGCGTACCTTAGAGGAGTCCTTTAACGCAGACTCGGTATGGCCGGTCCTCCTTGAGTTGGTAACAGTGAAACTCAAGCTTTTCGGTCTCGAGCCAGCTGACTATGCTACGGAAGGTGCTAGCGTCTGCCGCGTAGAGCATCAGGACTCCGCCCATCGATGCTCAGATCAGTGATTTTTGAGATGTTGTCCATCAGCAGATCACCATCCAAAACTATTGGAGGTTGCGCCTTGGAAGGTGCACTGACAATGCCAGTTGAGGCTGCATCACGATTGGCAGCAGCAATAGCTGCTTGATGGCTGGTACTGGGCTGTTCGCTCAGATCCTCGGTTGGCGCAAGCAACCCAAAGCGGTTTGAGCTGCCGCTGTAGGTGGGAAGAGGAACACCCTGGCAACTGCTACAACAAGCAAACTTTGCTCTGATTTGAACCTGAAAAAATACGATCAATCGTCGCTTCAGTGCTCTTCTGCTGCCCCGCGTGCCACTACTGACGTAGCTACAGTGATCAGTGGGGCCGCACCAAAAATGTTGCTTTCGCAAGTGCAAAAAAGCATGAAATGAAAAAACGCAAAACCTTCTTCACCCATCGCAAGTGTTAAGAGTGCGACTAGAGAAGCTGACCTTCCAATCTCTAGCAACAGGTTCGCGCTTCTTGACATGGAAGTAGAAGCTGACGACACTGTGAAAAATGTGGTCACCAAGAGCCACCTAGGAACCACCAGAATCTTCCCCAAGGATAGTGACACCTACAGGGCTATTGTTGACCATCTGGACAGACATTGTGTGGAGTTCCACACATACCAAACGCAGACAGAATAGCCGCATCGAATTTTTGTCAAGGGCCTACACCACAGCACTCTAAACAAGGACATCAAAGACAGTCTGCAAAAGTACGGCTTTGAGGTACTCCACATTCATAATCCCGCATCCAGGGCTAACAGGGAAGAGAAGCTAAAGCTTTTCTTTATCAACATTAAAACATGCGATACGATAAATGACGTCTTTAAAATCACAATCCTCTGCAGACAAAAGGTAAGGGTGGAGCGAATGAGAAAAGCCACAGACGTCGTACAGTGCAAACGGTGCCAGCAGTACGGCCACACTGCCCGACATTGCCGACGACACCCCAATTGCGCCAGATGTGGGTCATCAAACAAGTGAGTGTATACGCCCCCTTGACGCAACACCTACCTGCTTCCATTGCTTAGGAGCTCATAAACCTAGCTACAAAGGTTGCAAGTCGTACCAGGAGTATCTTCGTCGGTCATCGGAGTCTCCAAAAAAAACGGCAATCGAAACTAGATCACTTAATGGCAAAGTGGCCCATCAATATTCTGCTAATAGGTACGTGCAGGAATTTCCTGCGCCTGGCCCCGCTAGAATATCTAGGAAAAAAGTGCCCCAAATTGCATTCCAACCAGCAACAAAGCAGATGACGCCACGGAGCTACAGTACCCGCACAAGTGACTCCTATGCAGCAGTCGCAGCTACAGTGCCAAGCAATCCTGGAAATGCTCAACGTCGTTTGAACTATGCTCAAACGCAGCCAAGTCCACAACAACAACAGCCGATCGATATCCAGTCGCTGCAGCAACAGCAGCAACAACAGTTTCAGGAATGGCAACAGCACCTCCCGCAGCAGCAGCAACAGCAGTTTCTCATATGGCTCCAACAGCAACAGCAAGAACAACAACAGCAAAATAAGCTAGCTAATGAACGCCTTGCACGGCTAGAAATAATAGTGTCTGAGATGGCCAGCACCATTAAGCAATCGGCTGGAAATAATTCTCAGATCAACGCTACAGCCTCGCCATGAACTCACTTAAAGTTCTCATCTGGAATGCATTTCAGGAAAAGTCGGAGAAGTCGAACTTTTTGCCACAACAACGGCATTGATATCCTTCTCTTGACTGAAACCAGACTAAACCGCGGTGAAACTGTTCGTCTTTGGATACACATTCTATCCTCGCTACAAGCCATCTTCCAATACGCACAGTGGAGGTGGAGTGGCGGTGCTAGTCAGGACCACTCTCCGACATTTTCCCCAAAGGGTAATAGAGACGCGCAGTATACAAATGTCATCGGTAAAAGTAGCTACGCGGCTTGGTGATATGTTCAGTTCCATCTACTGCCCTCCAGAAAACAGAATACGGGATGTGGACAAAGGTACCTGGTTGGTGGCGATTGGAACGCACGACATTGGCTATGGGGCGACACCTGCAACTCCCCTAGGGGACAAGAACTAGCTGAAGCCATCTCCGTCAACGGGGCAAAGATTCTTGCCACAGGAGCCTCTACCAGATACCCATACGTCACCACACATACGCCCGCATGTATTGATTTTGCCGTCCACCATGGAGTACCGGACTACTGCGCGAGTATTGGGGCTTAGAATCCGACCATCTGGCCCTTGTAGTCACCATAGATACCAATAGGATTAATGCTCGCTCTAATGCAAGGCTAATCAGCAATCGAACTGACCTAACTCTATTTCACCGGAATCTGGAGCGCTCCATCCATCTTGAAACAGAGCTGAATTCTGGGGAGGATATAGAAATGGCAGTGGAAATCTTCACTAATAATATGCACAGGGCTGCTGCTGCATCCACTCCACCTGCGAGCCCTTAAAGCCGACAAAATATGGTGTCACACTCACCAGGGAGGCAAAAGAGCTACTGGCTGCAAAAAGGCGCCTACGAAGAAAAGCAATTCGAACCCAAGACCCTTGGGATCGAATCCTGTGGAAACGAGCAGCCAAGCGACTACGGATCCTCTTAAGGGAGCTCAGAAATAACTTCTTTGAGCACAAGCTGTCTTTGATGGACTACACTGTTGACGCCAATTACTCACAATCACGCCAATCAGAGTTCAGGAGGAGCCATCAAAGCTCTTCCGAAAAACAAGGCTCTTGGCATGGACAGAATATGCCACGTCACACTGAAGGCCCTGCCAAATCGTGCGAATCTTTACATGGCACTTATTTTTAATGCTATGCTAAGGATTCAGTTCTTCCCTTCCCAATGGAAAATAGCGGTAATCCACATGATCTATAAGCCAGGCAAGCCGGAAGACGACCCGGAATCCTATCGCCCAATAAGTCTTCTCTCCTCTATATCAAAGGTATTGGAAAGACTCATTGCTAATCGACTTAATGGGATTATAACTCAGTGCTTCTTTGAGCACAAGTTGTCCTCGATGGACTACACTGTTGACGCCAATTACTCACTGGGGAAATGCACAAAGGCGACGAATCCGCCGTTTAGACAGGTCCCCGTTAGGCATCATTGCGGCGAACTTGCACAGAATGAAGAGGAGGTCTGTATGAATTCGTATGCTGATGCGTGAAGACGTGTTTTCATCGAGCTCCGATAAAATCAATTGATTCTAGTGAAGTGAATGATTATTAATAAAAAACAAATAAATATATTGAAAGCGAAAAAGACGCTCCGGGCGATGCATCATCGCTCGAATACATATTTGCGTTTGAAATAGTTAAATAATAGTTTCAAACAAATTAATTAAAACAAGTAAGAAAAGTTATGGTTATCGTTTGTATGGCAGCTATATGATATAGTGGTCCGATCCGACCGATTTTGAAACTTGATCTGAAACTTTATCAAAATATTGATCTGGTAAAAATTTCAAAACGCTAGCTTTAAAACTACTGTCTATTTTTTGCATAGAAACAGACGGACAGACGGACAGACGGACATGGCTATATCGACTCGGCTGTCGATGCTGATCTAGAATATATATACTTTGTGGGGTCGGAGATGCTTCCTTTAATGCGTTACACATTTCTTTTTTTTTTTTTTAATTACTATTTATTGAGACATACAGGGTATCTTAAAACCCCTTTGTGGCCTTGGCATCTATTAATACTGCCCGAGGGGCTCGCCGGCTAAGTGTGCTTAGCGTTACCAATTATAACTAAATTTAAACTTATAGACTAACAATATTTACAAAACTTAAGAACAAAAAATATAAAAGAAAGAAAGACGATGGGGAGTATATCGTTTAGCTTATCCTCATCTTGCTGTGCGTCTTGTTGGCAGCCGGTCAATTAGGTCCCTAGGGAGTCGCCTGTTGAGCCTTCTTTGTGGGCGGGGTCTGGTGAGACCCTTAGCGAGTCGGTTGCGATGGCGCTCCAGTCGTTCATTGTAGCGGCTGGAGTGGAAATTTATGGACAGCATTGACGTTGTGTAGATGCTGTCCGCCGGGCGCGGCATGTCATGGCTATAAAGGCAGTATAGTAGCGGGCCTAGGACGCTTTCCTGGGGTACTCCAGCTGCCGCATTATACTCGGTTGAGAGCGCAGAGTGGAAACGGACCGCAAATCCCCTATTCCCTAAGATACGACGCCAGGAGACAGTAGTAAGGCGCAGGCAGGGTATTCTTGATTTTAAGTAGCAGACCAGGATGTCACACACGGTCAAACGCCTCCCGGACATCGAGGAAAAGAGCGTTGCAGTATTCATCGCAGTCGAAGGCCGTTAAAATTTGCTCGACCATGCAGTGACCAGCACGGAATCCAAACGGGTGTTCTGGCATTATTCCCTGGGCCTCTATAAACCTGACTATCCGGGCGGCAATCAGCCTCTCAAACACCTTTGAGATCGATGGGAGGAGACTAATCGGCCGGTAGGATTCAGGGTCCTTCTCCAGCTTGCCAGCTTTATGTATCATAGAGATGATTCCCAGTTTCCACTGAGGAGGGAAGTACTGCAGCCTCACAATAGCATTAAAAAGCATCGCTACGTAGCGGATCGATCTGCTCGGTAGGGCCTTTAGAGTGGCGTTACATATTGCATATATGGCGTGGTGCTTTTTTAGAGTTTTGCTGGGCGATAACATCAGCTATTTCAACAGGATCGAACGGTTGGATCGGCATGTCCATTTGGAGAGCTTGGGACAGCTGATCGTGAGTCTCTTCAACCTGCTGCGGACTGGCGAGGTTAAAAGGTTGGAACCGCTCGGCCAGGTGCGCGGCAAACGCTTCTGCTTGCTCCAAATCGGTTCGGCACCATACCCCGTTGCTGTTCACCAATGGTGCTTTCCTTAAGCAACGTCTTTTAATCGCACGTGTGGCCTTCCAGAGCGAGTGCGTCGCGTCGGCTTAGGTACCCGTATTTGCTAACCTGTCATCGAACCATGCTGCTTTGTGTTCCACCAGTGCACGATGGAGGATAGACTTCGCTCTGTAAAAATCAGCTTTGTCCAGCGGGTGGCGCGATCTCATCCATCTGGAGCGTAAACGCCTCTTCTCTGCAATGAGCATCAGAATCTCTCTGGGGACCGGTATTCTGGCTGCTGCGGGTCTCAGTCCTGGGGTGTGAGTGGCCAATCTAGCTGCTACTTGGATGTTGTGGGTGAGAGAGTCGATTGCAGCTTCAATGTCCCGCTCGGAGTTCAGCGCCATGTCAAGGTTCAGTGACGACTCGAGGTGCTCTTGGAAACGTTCCATGTTAGTGCGCCAGCTGATTAGCCGCTCGACTTTGGGATAGGCTGTAGCTGTTGTGTCCAGAGTGATGATGAGAGGTAAGTGGTCAGAGCTGAGCTCGGCAACCGACCGGATATCTGAGTGTAAACCCAGGATACCTCTTGTCAGCGCAAAATCTATGTAGCCTGGAGACCCTCTACTGCCATAAGGGAACCTTGTGGGGCCACCTGTTGCTAGCGAGATTACATCAGAGTTAAAGATTAGATTTGCCTGGGCATGACCTCTTTGGTTACACCTCCCTGCTCCCCAAAGCCAGTGGGACGCATTCCAGTCGCCTGCTACAATGAATTTATGCTGTTGTTGCTCCAATATGGATTTGAAGTTGTCTGTGGTCCAAACAAACCTCGGTGGGCAATAGACCGCGCCGAAGTTTATAATGCCGTCCCCAGTTTCTATAGTTGCAGACGCAAGTTGCACCCTATCAGTGGCTACTGAAGGAAGAGGAAAATGGACCAAACTTGATTTGATCATAATCGCTGATCCACCTTTAGCGTTACCCTCACCCGGGTCGTTTTCACTATAGGCCTCGTAACAATACAGCTTGGGCTTGACTACATCTTTTCAATTTGTTTCACTAATAAGCAAAACATCAATCTCGTATCGCCGCACAAAGCATTCAACTTCGGGCAGTTTCGCAGAGACGCCGTACTACTAATACTGATATACGCAGCGGCTTCATTTTGTCGCTGTCTGCGCGTGTATAGCAGTGAGCAGATGGATCATCTGCCCTTGCTGTAGTAGCATCATCCTCATTTGTTCCATCTGCTGTTCCTGAAGGGAGCGCAGAGCGTTCATACTTTCGTTTAGCGTCTGCAGGATGCTGAAAGTGTTATTGTCCAAAGGGGGCTGATGTCCGCCTCTAGACCGACTCCTTTGCCGGCTGTGTTTCCTGGTCTCAGGTTGCTGCTGGAAGGGCTGCGGCACCTGTTGCTGATCCTGCGTGGGGCCCATCCAGGCTTTAGCTACACATGCGTAGGAGACTCCGCTTCGGAGAGGTGCAATCGGCATGCATCCAGTAGGAACGTCGGACATAGGTCGATTGTTGACTTCGCTTCTTCCGCCCAAACCTCTTTTTGGCCTAGAGCGCTGAAGGAATGCCTGGAGTTTGGAGCATCCGGAATAATTCGCTGGATGCTGTTCACCACAGTTATAGCAAGTGCATGGCTCGCTTCGTGGTCGCGTACAGTCTTTGGCAGGATGTTCGCCGGCGCATTTGAGGCAGATGTGAGCTTTACGGCAGTACTTGGCCGTGTGACCAAATTGCTGGCATCGATGGCATTGGGTTGTCGTATTTCGCTTGCGAAGGGGCTCGATGACAACTCTCATGTGGCATAAGCCCTTAAGAGCCAGGATCTCCTTGTTGTTTGTGGCAGCAGCGATGTTCAAAAAGAACATGTTTATGGGATTGGAAACAGGAGCACCTGGCTCGTTTCGCCTTTTCGGCGTATAAACGTCTAGCACCTTGGGGCCGAGACTTTTCAGTTTATCAATGATTTGATGATGGAGCGTACTGTGGTGGAGTCCTTTAACGCAGACTCGGTATGGCTCCTTGAGTTGGTAACAGTGAAACTCAAGCTTTTCGGTCTCGAGCCAGCTGACTATGCTACGGAAGGTGGTAGCGTCTGCCGCGTAGAGCATCAGGACTCCGCCCATCGATGCCTTGGCAGAGACCTTGTTTAGATCAGTGATTTTAGACATGTTGTCCAACAGCAGGGGTACGCTTTCAACACCTTCCAAAACTATTGGAGGGGGTTTAGGTTGCGCCATGGAAGTTGCACTGATTATGCCAGAAGAGGCTGCATCATGGTTGGCAGCAGCAATAGCTGCTTGATGGCTGGTACTGGGCTGCTCGCTCAGATCCTCGGTTTGCGCTAGCAACCCAAAGCGGTTTGAGCTGCCGCTGTAGGTGGGCAAAGGAATTTTGTTATACAGTATTGCCTTCTTCTTGGCATTCATTGGAGACCCACTTGCCTTCCTCTTGATGACTTGCATCCGCTGAGGCGCTGGCTTAATAGTGTTGGCCACTTTGGACGTCCGTTTCGTCTCAGAGGCTTTGTTCACTGCAATATTAAAGAGCTCGCCAAGGCTGATGCCCGCTCGGTAGGAGCGAGCATCATAGTTTTTGCATTTAGGTCCATAAATGCAATTTCCAAAAGTTTTTAAACAAACTTCGATCAGCTGGCCGCTGTTCAGCGGGCCCACGATGTAGATTGTTTGCAGCAAGGTTATATCTCTACGCTTGAGTGTTTTTTTACCTGATAGTGAGTCCAGGGGACACTCTTCACAGTTTTGCCACTATTGTGGGCTTTACTTGATATATTGCGTCGAAATTAATATTTTTCCCGCTTGTGGTGTTAATAAAGTGCAACCGTCGCAAGCTGTATTTTGTGAATAAATCCTAACTTAATTATTATTTCTAACTTAATTATTATTTTCTTAATCTATCTGGATAAGGTAGCATCTGTAAAGGGAGAGCGTGGGAGGAAGAAGTTGATTCGAAATTTCTTTGAAAGTATGCCAGGAATGGGTGTGGCGACGTTTACCTCCTCTCTTGATAGATTCTATTCTATGGCCATGGGGAAATGCAGGCAGTGATATCAATATCGATATATTATTTTTACTTTCTCCATCACCAATAGTCAGACCTAATAGCAAATTCAATTCCAATTTTTTCTCTTTTAGTGGGCAACCCACACCGTAAATTGAATTTTTAATTTAAATGGTAATTACAAAAGTTTTTTTATATACAACATTGAGTATGGTATACTGCTTCCGTGAGCGTCCGGGATTACCTGCATGAATTAGCTTTGGTCGTCCAGGTCCTCTCTTGCCGCATTCATCAGCTGTGTCGACTTCCAAATTCCTTCTCCAATTGTAGCTGCTTCTTGTTGCTGTTCATCTTGATTCACATCGTCCAGTGACACATCTTCAGAATTGTCGTCTATGTTACACTCAGGATTAGACTCGTCCTCCACCAGCGTGACTTCAGTACTGTTTGTTGAGCCTTGATTTCCATGCTGTCATCTGTAGTGGAATATTCAAGATTCTGTTACCTTCCTTGGTTTTGGGTCGAACAAATGATATGCCTTTGCTCTTGCAGAATAGCTAATTAACACTCGCTCCTCACATTTAGTTTGAAACTTCTTTTGCAGCCCGATAGCTTTACAACCAAATACTCGTAGATGACTTGCGCCTAGTTTCTTGCCATTCCATGAATCTTGAGGTGTCATATTGGTCAACGTCGACGCCTCAGAGTGGTTGCGCAGATATGCAGCTTTATCTATGGCCTCTGCGCAAAAACTCTCGTTGATATCAATATGATCCAGCATGCTGCATGCCATCTCGCACAACCCACACGCCATAATTGTTGTTCAATTGAGTTCATTGTTGAATTCATTGATACAAACGAGAAAGTCCAGAGTTTACGCTATTCATTTTCTTTACTTATTCGATATAATGAATTCGCGCACAATTGTAATTATTAGGCTCCCCTGTGTAAATAGCCTGATGAATTTGTTATATCGTATTATTGTACTGATCATTCAACCACGACTGACTTAACCGAATGTTGGGACAAGAAAGTCGCACAGCCAGATGATGATAAGCCAAACGATATACTCTCCATCGTCTTTCTTTCTTTTATATTTTTTGTTTTTAAGTTTTGTAAATATTGTTAGTTTGTAAGTTTAAATTAAGTAAAAATGGTAACGCTAAGCACACTTAGCCGGCGAGCTTCTCGGGTAGTATTAATAGATGCCAAGGACCCCATGGGGTTTTAAGATACCCTGTATGCCTCAATAAACAGTTAGATAAAAAAAAAAACAAATATGTTATAAGTTAACAACTGAAAATGTATTACTTCATAGCAACTAACTAGCTTTGTACAAACAATGCTACCCCGCAAAAATTGGGTTCAGCGCTCCGCGCAAAGAACGTCTGGCAGCGAAAAGCTGACACTTCTTATTCGGAGTGTTGCTTCACGCTGCAAGGAATGCTGAGTCGGCTTGCCGACTTGTCTTGGTGGCGCGATGCATTGCTGTGAGGGTATACTTACTTTGAAGATTGTCAACTCCTCAGTCTTAGTTTTGAAGCACAATAAACCACTACTTTGCTTCGGCGTACAGCCGTAAACCCAATTGACATTATTATCAATTACATTGCTACGCCACAAGGCTATTCCACACTAAGGGGGCGAAGTTTTCAGACTGTCAAGCTGGTGCTTGGAGGCCGTTCCCCATACTTGAATGGCATAGGTCCAAGTAGGGTTTATTACCTTGATGAGTAGCACTTTAGTTAGGAGTTGTAGTTTGCTAGACCGT
Organism: Drosophila merina; assembly: GCA_035047645.1. Taxonomy (NCBI): domain Eukaryota; kingdom Metazoa; phylum Arthropoda; class Insecta; order Diptera; family Drosophilidae; genus Drosophila; species Drosophila merina. The sequence continues at coordinate 310,086 of JAWNPH010000050.1, read as the reverse complement.
AGGAGCCAGTCTAGTTTTTTCATCTTTAAAAGGCACTTGGCCTTGACCGTTGTGATATGAGGACTTAGCACAATTGATGGCTGTATTCCACTTGGCTACCCAGGCTTCAATGTCGTGCAGCCATTCTTGTACTGCATTCGAGGCCGTTTGCAGAGACATGTGAGACGCAAGCATGGCTGTGTCATCGGCGTATGTAGCCAGTAGTACCTCAGCCGAGGGAGCACTGGGGGACGGAACTGGCATATCTGCTGTATAGGGTGTACAAAAAGGGTCCGAGTACACTTCCTTGAGGAACTCCTGCGTTCATGGCCAGCATTCTCGATCGAGAGTCTCTCACTGCCACCTCGAAAGTCCGATCGGTGATGAAGGATCTCAGGATATTATAGTGGGGTCCTGGAAGTAGAGCCTTGAGTTTGTATTGTAGTCCCTCGTGTCATATCTTATTAAAAGCTTGCTTGACATCGAGGAAGACTGCCACGGTGTAGAGCTTGGACTCAAGAGCGTGAGTTAACATACCCCCTCTCAGCGGCCACAAGGAATCAACAACGACCCAGCATGAAAAACTGAGGAGCCGAGACAATTCGACCACAGGGAGACAACACCGACCCAGGAATATAAAACACTGAGGAGCCGAGCCAAATTCAAGAAGCTTACAACCTTTTGTAATAAAGACTACTCACTTTCATTTCATACCCCAAGCTGAGCAGTTGTGTTTTTCCGAATCTTTCCTCCCTCGGCCACAGGATTGTAACTGGCGCAGCCGGACTACGGACAAGGGATTAACAACGCCCACTACGCTATACGCTTATTCTAAAGAGGTAATGAACATGTGACGGCAATAGTTGTGGGGATTCTATTAGTGAGTGGTAAAATAATAAATTAAATAAAAAGTTATTACAGCATGATGACTTGCAAATAAAACAAAAGAAACAAAGAAAATCAAGTTCAAATTGCTTCACAAGCGACCGTATATGTGTACATCAATCGCTGATAAGGCACCGGGATCGCTTGTGCAAATTTACAAAAATATTACCAACAAATTACTGTGTGTGATGACCGTATATGTGTACATCAATCGCTGATAATGCACCGGGATCATCCATACACCCTAACTCATAAAATAATACCAACTAAAAGGTTTATAAAAATAATTGTGAGTTGTGTGATTAATGACCGAATATGTGTACAACAATCGCTGTTAAGGCACCGGGATCGTTTTCACTTAAACATTTAAGATGAAAAAAAAAAAAATACATTTATATACACATGTGCTTGTGCATATGTACTCTGTCGCCGCGTCGGTGTGAAATCAAACGCTGATAATCACACGGACAACGAGTACACATGCATATGGAGTGTTTTTCGCATTCGCTTAAATACAACGCTACACGGTACAGTCGCGTCGGTGTGAAATCAAACGCTGATAATCACACGGACAACGCGTACACATGCATATGGAGCATTTTTCGCATTCGCTTACATACAGCGCTATACAATGTAGCCGCGTCGATGTGAAATCATACGCCGATAATCACACGGACAACGGGTACACATGCATATGGAGCGTTTTTCGCATTCGCTTACATACAGCGCTATACAATGTAGCCGCGTCGATGTGAAATCAAACGCCGATAATCACACGGACAACGGGTACACATGCAAGTTATCTTATCCTGTCCCGCGTCGATGTAGGAGGCGTGGCAGGTTGAGGTGTAGTCCAGCGGCGTTAGCTGCTAATTATATAATCCTGTCCCGCGTCGATGTAGAAGGCGTGGCAGGTTGAGGTGTAGTCCAGCGGCGTTAGCTGCTATCCTGGAATCACGCAGTGGTACTGCTGTTGTGGGACCAGTCTTCTTACGAAGTTTATGTTGGAGAGTTTACTTCCTCTCTGATCACCGGACTTGTGGCTCGGTAATTATGTCAATAATAAGACAAGGTTTTACGGCAATGCCGGAGCTATGTTTTATTGATGAAGCGTAAGCTTTCGTATCTTAGACAGAACTGAATACAAGGGAATGGAAAAATATGAATCTACCCTAGCTTTAATGCATCACGCCATAAACCCATGGTCGGCAAGCCGACTCAGCATTTATGCAGCGCATTTCGATACCCCGGAAGATGGGTATCCAATTGCCACTGCTGACCGTTCTTAGCGCAGAGCGCTGAACTCAGTTGGGGCGCGTCAGCATTATTTATTTGAAGCTACTTAGTTTCTAGGGTAGTGTTAACGTCAACTTATGCTCTTTCAGGTGTTAACTGCTCCCCCTTCAGATTATGACCGTCCTCGGTTATATTGAGTTTATCGATGGTTTGTTGTATTTCGATGGAGTCTCGCCTTTTCCTTAATGCCAAAAAAAGGATGAGTGAACCAATCAGAGCAACGTTCAGGATTACTCCAGCCGCGAACCAAAGTTTAGGGGAGCCCGCGGCGTCAACCTCGTCCTTGAACCCTTGGATAAAGCGCACATTGTCGTTGTTCATGCGGTGTAGCAAGGGCATGCTCAATACTGGGTCATGGCCGACGATGTTCAGTAGTGGTGATCTTGCTACGCCAGGCTGCTTATCTAATGTTTTTTTTAAATTTATGAATTCCGATCCGTTGACTGTAGCTGACCGCTCGAAGGTTATTAGGTGCGTCCCTTTGACGAGAACCTCTGGGCCGCCGTCCGTGCTGACGCGGGCTGTCGCTTCGTTAATGACAACGATGCCGTCATCTATAGGCATTACTGCTCCCAGGTGGCTGGGTTGAGTGTAGCAGTGGGCCGAGATTCCCGCATGGAGCGAGCGGGCGCAGGTTTCGCGTCGCGACCGCTCACAGAAGGTGCTGTGCGTTGTTTCCCTGCACTCTGTGACCGCAAAGGTGTCTTCTTCACATTCCGCCAAAATGTTTTCGTCGAGCCGTAGGATTATTTGATTATGTGATACCGGGTATATGAGGACTTTTTTACATCTGACCTTAACTCTAGGGTAGGCTATTAGTATATGGATAATATTATCGGACTGAAGAACTCTAATTTTAGCTGCTTTTAATAAACTAACTATTGGAGTGTCTTGTTCAATTAGTGATTTCAGATCGGCATGACTAAGGATAGTGGGATTTATTATATCAGCCTTAGCCAATGTTATGGTTAGAATTAAATTTTGTATCTCTGTCGTCAGCATTCTATTTCTCGCTAGTAGTGCTTCATACAGGTGCGGGGTGTCAACCAAATTGTTATTTCGGGCCTTAATAATTTTATTAATGGTGTCGGTCAGTTTGTTTATCTGTTTTTGAGTCTCTGAGTTTATATTAATCTGCCTGGAGTTTGAGTCCACTAGCTGAGCTTCTGTCATCTTGATTTTTAGGAAATCTGAGGCATCGGGAGTTCCTGCAACTACCTTAAGAGCTGTACCTAAGAAGTCTAAACTCCTCGCAATTCGGTGGTGTATTTTTTGAACGGACAACAAGTTTCTCAAATGATCTGTATCAACGTCTAGTAATTTGCGCATATGCGACTGAGGAAAAGACTCGGACAATTTTTCTGTCTCATCTACCATACTAATAAGTTCTGAGAGGTTGCTCGAGTGCCTCAAGCAGTCACGTTGTTCAAACACCAGTACATCTCCATCTGCGACGGGAATATATTTGGCGTGAGAAAAGTCGGTGATCCGCGCATTTGCCACTGCCAGGGTGATGAGCGTTACGAAGGCGAACCTGCAATCCAAACGTAGAATGAGACCACGGCGTTTTTACTAAAATCTAGCTTACTATTAAAGGGTATGGTATAAGTAAATTAAAAGTGGGGGAATTTATTTGAGGTTGTCCTTATGGACCACCCTCCCCTTAATAAGAACAGACGTTCCTAGGTCTGCCTGCACTTTTTGTTCTGTGCACAATGGGGTTAGCTTGTTTCCTAACCTTTTGTTGTTTTTAACAAAAACCTCTTCTCCTACCTCAAAAACACGGTTTCGTCTAGCTGGGTTACATCTTTCGATATTGATTTGCTGGGCCTTTATCAACCTGTCTTTAATGCCTAGGCAGCGATCATCGGAACCTGCGTTTAGGATCTCGACCGGTTTCTCCTAGTGACAGAATGTATTGTTTTATTATATTCTATCGTTGCCCTAAAGATTAGCTCTACCGTATCGCTGATTTTTTTATCTAGCTTAAAACATCTGGCGATTTCTGTCAAGGTGCTGTGGAATCGTTCCACTTGACCGTTTGACAAGCTATGAAGCGGGGCCGCGTTCACGATGTCAATGTGGTAATTGTTTTTAAGTAAAGAGGTGATCGTTTCTGAATTGAAGACGGCCTCATTGTCGCAATATATTGTTCTGGTTTTGGGGAACAAGTTTACGAATTGAAGTAAGGGGCCTGTGACGTCCACTATTGTTCTGGACAGCACTGGTTGCACTATTGCAAGCTTCGAGAATTTGTCAACGCATGTTAAGAATTGCTTCTTATCGGTTGAGAAGATATCAATGTGCAACATTTCGCCGGTGTAGCTCGGTATGGGTGTTTCCCCAAGCTCCTGTTTTTTTGGGTGCCTGTCATATTTGGCTTTGGTGCATATTTTGCAATTTGCAACCACCTCCTTTGCTAGGCCGCTCATTTTGGGGAAATAGTAATCGCGGAGGACTTGCTTGGTATTCTCCTGAGCCGCCCTGTGTGCACGATTGTGTTCTGTCGTGACAATTTCCAACTGCTCGTTCCTATTGGTAACGTCTATTACAATATTTTTACAATATCGAAACTGCGTAGCCGGGAAATGAGCAATTAAGTCATGTTGAAAACTTGCCAGGGTGGGTAGGTCGCAGTGTATTGCATTTACGACCTCGGGGTTCACGACTTCCTTCAGCATTTCCAAAATGGTGCTTTTGTCGGCGAAATTAATTAAGTGACGAGTTTTGCTACGGAACAACACCAAGCTTCGCTTTAGCTGGAAACGTGCTTCTTCTATAACAATTTGGTTTCTGAAGCAGTTTACTGGTTGGTCTGCCGCTTCGACCGTGTAGGTCAGTGACATTTCACTGTGAATAGTCGCAGCGTCCGACTGAGGCTCATCTTGTAAGGCATTAATGTTCTGCCTGGAAAGAGCGTCGGCCACATGGTTGTCTTTACCCGGTTTGTAGTGGATTTTTGCGTTATGATCGTCAATATACGCTTTCCATCTTTTTATTTTCGGATTTGGATTTCGATCGGACACCGCGAATGTCAACGGTTGATGGTCCGTATAAATATTAATATCGCGAGTGCCGTACAGGTAGTGTTATAACTTGCCTAAAGCCCACACTATGGCCAATAATTCCCTTTCATTCGTGGCGTAGTGTGACTCGCTCTCTTTGAGGGTGCTAGCGATCATTGTGATGGGTCTTTTGTCTTGCGATAGAACCGCACCGATACCGTTCGCGGAAGCATCCGTTGTCAGGTCGAATGGCTTCCTGAAATCAGGGTATCTGAGAATTACATCCTCGGAAGCCAAGACATTTCTCAGCCTCTCGAACGCATCTCTCTGCAAGTCACCGAACTCAATAGAAGTCTTCTTAGACATGTGCTTACTGACAGAGCCGTTTTCTCCTTTCATCAAGCTTGTCAAAGGCCTCGCGATCGCCGCGAAGTCTTTAACGAAACATCGGTAATAACTGGCTAGACCCAAAAATGATCTAAGCTCATACAGATTTGTAGGCTCTGGGTATTCCTTTATGGCCTTTACTTTTTCTGGGTCGGTCTTTGCACCTCCATTGGTGACAATAAATCCCAGATATTCAACGCTTTGCTTAAAAAAGTGCGTCTTTTCGTTGGATACCTTCATGTTGGCATCACACAGGCTTTTTAAAACCCAATCTATGTGCCTAACATGGTCGTCTTCATTTTCAGAAAAAATAATGACGGCGTCTACGTAGACATAGCACGATTTGCCAATCTGTTCCCGTAAGACGTCGTCGATCGCTCTTTGGAAGATACTTCCCGCATTCTTCAACCCGAACGGTAATCGACAAAACTCATACTTTCCGCCGTTTACCGAAAAAGAGGTCTTCTCACGGTCGTGCTCGGCCAAGTAAATCTGGTGGTAGCCGGACTTTAAATCTAACGTTGTAAAGTACTTGGCTTTTCCTAAGTTTGCCAGTATCATGGGGATGTTTGGCATTGGGTACTTATCAGCGATGGTTTTTTCGTTAAGTTTCCTAAAGTCTATAACCAGACGCTTATTTTTGTTCCCCAGCTCATCATGGCCTTTTTTGTCCACAACCCATGTTGGATTGTTGTACGGTGACCTTGAGGTTCTGATAATGCCTTTCTGCAGTAAGTCTGCGATTTCTCGCTTAACAAACTCAGCTACACCCATGGGGTGCGGGTATAATTTGGAATATACCGGCTTTTCGTCGCTTGTTCGAATTGTGGCAACAACAGAAGTGTTAAACGGCAGTGCCTCGTTAGAGGCTAAAAATGCCTTAGATCTGTTTGCGATCATGTTTCGAAATTGATCTTTAACATGTTCTGGTACGGCGATGTCATTTACGTTAGTAAAATTCACATTGTCGCAATTATGATGCTGAAGCTTTTCAGAAACAGAACCATAATTTATCGTACCTTTCTCTGCGTCGAGTTTTGCTCCCACTTGAGCTAGGAGGTCAAATCCTATAATACCATCGAATGGTGTTAGCGCGTCTAAAAGAAAGAACGCAGATGTTTTTCCAAAAATGTTCATCAAAAATTTCTGGTGAACTCTGTTAGAACCATGAATGGAACTAACTGTGAAAGGGGAATCGACCGGCATCACATTTTTAAGCTCCTTTACGGGCCTGATGTAGTTTTTTGCCGCCCCTGTGTCGATTAAAATTTTTAGTTTCCTCCCTTGTAGCTGTCGTTCAACGAACGGCAGTCGGGAGCGCTCCCTAAAAAATTGATCTGATCATTATCATCAGACCCTTCGTCTATCTCGGTAACGGCCGCTGCTGCCGCGCCTTCGTATTCGCTGTCATTTTTATCGTCAGCCTGTTGCATGGTGTGTTGCAATCTCTGACGCCTTTGACCGGTCATGCGTGCGGTGTCAAATCTTTTATGGCCCCGAGCGCTCTCGGCCTGGGTATTTGTAGGCTGACCGCTTTCAAAGGAAGTCGGTTGCCTAAATTGAGTCATGGTGGACCCTAACTCCATAGGCTCAGGCGACTGATTACGGTAGTTGCCCGTGTTCTGTGCAGAACTATTGTGTTGGGGCCAATTTTTCTTTCTGTAGAAATGAGGGTTTTTCCCTTGGTCATTTTCGGCCCTGCTATGTTTTCCCTGCGGCTCCCTTGAGCGGTTTTGATTTTTTCGGTGCTCATAGAGGAGTGTCTTGTCCTCCAAAGCCTTTGCATACGTGGCAGTGAAGGTAGTGCGCTCTATGGTAGCCTCGGATTCCCTAGCCAAAGCCAAAGCTGAGGGCAAATCCTTGGGCTGCGCTGGCAAGACTATGGCCCTCAAGTTTTCTAAGGCCTGCAATAAATGCATGGAGAGCATCCTCTCTAACTTCATTATTGAACAGAATAGCACTGTCCGGTTCGTGTGTCATAACGATCTTGTTCGTTATCAACGTTAATCGTTTTTCTACCTCGTCATAATACTGCATCAGGCTAAGCTCCCCTTGCCTAACTGTTTCAAGTCCCTGCCTAAGGACACGCAGCGACGTTTTGTCCGCGTAAGTGCAGTCCAATCGAGCAATAATGGCATCGAAATTCAAGACTGTGTTATGGGCAACTAGTAGCCCTCTTGCCGACCCCCTGATTTTATTTCTGATAATCGAAACGGCCTGATAATGCGCTTCGCTACCATAATACGGTTTGAAGATCTCGTATGCGTCTACGGCTGACTGCCACCATGACACATAGTCATCTTGCTCTCCCGTAAAATCCGGTATAGTTTTTACGATGTCAAGCTTGACTTCACATCGAATACTAGGGTCCGGCTTTATCCTTTCGTAAGCTTCTACTTGTGGTGCTTCCACGCACAAGCTTTTCATTTGCTGTTTCATCTCAACTAACTGTGCCTGGAATGCCTGCTTCAATCTAACTTCTTGCTGGGCTAAGGCCTGGCTAACGGCTCCAGCTATAACTGCTTCTAAATGGGCAGCGTCCATGACTGCTGTGTTATTTGCCGTATTAGGCCGAAAACCTTCTGATTCTAATTCCCACTCGTCGTCACTCTCGTACTCGACTTTAATGTTTCTATATGCCCAACTCATTTACCATTGGCTGGCACCGCGCAATTAAATTTTTTCGAGCACGGTTGATTGCTATACGAGGTGCGATTAATTATTACATGCGCGAAAAGTAGAATGCGACACAAAGACAAAAAAAAAAATTTTTTTTTTTTTTTTTTTTTCAAAAACGAAGGGTCTGTGCAAAAAAAATAATTATTTCTTATTAATTCACGAATGTGAAACAACAAGGTATGCTACAGAATTCGTTTTTGGTAAAAGTATGCAGTGCAAAATACCACTCCGTAGGGTATGTTATAGAATTTATGCTCTAGGTATGCAATGAAAAACAACAACATAATTTGGGGTATGCTACAAATTTTTCTTTTTTGGTAAAAGTATGCAGTGGAAATAATACTGGCATACAAAAAAGGCTTTTGGCTTTTTTATTTATTTAATAAACAATTCCTTTTTTTTTTTTTTTTTTAATTACTATTTATTGAGACTACAGGGTATCTTAAAACCCCTTTGTGGCCTTGGCATCTATTAATACTGCCCGAGGGGCTCGCCGGCTAAGTGTGGTTAGCGTTACCAGTTATAACTAAATTTAAACTTACAGACTAACAATATTTACAAAACTTAAGAACAAAAATATAAAAGAAAGAAAGACGATTAGGAGTATATCGTTCAGCTTATCCTCATCTTGCTGTGCGTCTTGTTGGCAGCCGGTCAATTAGGTCCCTAGGGAGTCGCCTGTTGAGCCTTCTTTGTGGGCGGGGTCTGGCGAGACCCTTAGCGAGTCGGTTGCGATGCGCAGTGGCTTCATTTTGTCGCTGTCTGCGCGTGTATAGCAGTGAGCAGTTGGATCATCTGCCCTTGCTGTAGTAGCATCATCCTCGTTTGTTCCATCTGCTGTTCCTGAAGGGAGCGCAGAGCTTTCATGTTTTCGTTTAGCGTCTGCAGGATGCTAAAAGTGTTATTGTCCAAAGGGGGCTGATGTCCGCCTCTAGACCGACTCCTTTGCCGGCTGTGTTTCCTGGTCTCAGGTTGCTGCTGGAAGGGCTGCGGCACCTGTTGCTGATCCTGCGTGGGGCCCATCCAGGCTTTAGCTACACCTGCGTAGGAGACTCCGCTTCGGAGAGGTGCAATCGGCATGCATCCAGTCGGCACGTCGGACATAGGTCGATTGTTGACTTCGCTTCTTCCGCCCACACCTCTTTTTGGCCTAGAGCGCTGAAGGAATGCCTGGAGTTTGGAGCATCCGGAATAATTCGCTGGATGCTGTTCACCACAGTTATAGCAAGTGCATGGCTCGCTTCATGGTCGCGTACAGTCTTTGGCAGGATGTTCGCCGGCGCATTTGAGGCAGATGTGCGCTTTACGGCAGTACTTGGCCGTGTGACCAAATTGCTGGCATCGATAGCATTGGGTTGTCGTATTTCGCTTGCGAAGGGGCTCGATGACCACTCTCATGTGGCATAAGCCCTTAAGAGCCAGGATCTCCTTGTTGTTTGTGGCAGCAGCGATGTTCAAAAAGAACATGTTTATGGGATTGGAAACAGGAGCACCAGGCTCGTTTCGCCTTTTCGGCGTATAAACGTCTAGCACCTTGTGGCCGAGACTTTTCAGTTCATCAATGATTTGATGATGGAGCGTACTGTGGTGGAGTCCTTTAACGCAGACTCGGTATGGCCTGTCCTCCTTGAGTTGGTAACAGTGAAACTCAAGCTTTTCGGTCTCGAGCCAGCTGACTATGCTGCGGAAGGTGCTAGCGTCTGCCGCGTAGAGCCTCAGAACTCCGCCCATCGATGCCTTGGCAGAGACCTTGCTCAGATAAGTGATTTTTGAGATTTTGTCCATCAGCTGGGGTACGCTTTCCATACCTTCCAAAACTATTGGAGGAGGTTTAGGTTGCGCCTTGGTAGTAGCACTGATGATGCCAGAAGAGGCTGCATCATGTTTGGCAGCAGCAATTGCTGCTTGATGGCTGGTACTGGGCTGCTCGCTCAGATCCTCGGTTTGCGCTAGCAACCCAAAGCGGTTTGAGCTGCCGCTGTAGGTGGGCACAGGAATTTTGTTATCCAGTATTGCCTTCTTCTTGGCATTCATTGGAGATCCACTTGCCTTCCTCTTGATGACTTGCATCCGCTGAGGCGCTGGCTTAATAGTGTTGGCCACTTTGGACGTCCGTTTCGTCTCAGAGGCTTTGTTCACTGCAATATTAAAGAGCTCGCCGAGGCTGAGTAAGCGCTCGATAGGAGCGGGCATCATAGTTTTTGCATTAGGGTCCATAAATGCAATTTCAAAGTTTATAAACAAACTTTGATCAGCTGTGAACAGCTGCTTTCAACAGCTGAATTTTTGTTGTGGCCGCTGTTCAGCGGCCCACGATGTAGATTGTTTGCAGCATGGTTTTATCTCTGCGCTTGAGTGTTTTTTTACCTGATAGTGAGTCCAGGGGACACTCTTCACAGTTTTGCCACTATTGTGGGCTTTGCTTGGTATATTACGTCGAAATTAATATTTTCCCGCTTGTGTTGCTAATAAAGTGCCAAACAATTCCTATGCTGCCGAATTGACTTCACTAATCAAACTTACATGTTTGATCCTCTTAACTATCCTGTTAGGATACTCCTAGGTCCTTGATGAACGTTGGGCGCCAGTTATCTTATCCTGTCCCGCGTCGATGTAGGAGGCGTGGCAGGTTGAGGTGTAGTCCAGCGGCGTTAGCTGCTAATTATATAATCCTGTATCGCGTCGATGTAGGAGGCGTGGCAGGTTGAGGTGTAGTCCAGCGGCTATCCTGGAATCACGCAGTGGTACTGCTTGATTCCCTTTATGCTTTGTTCCCTTTCGTAACGTAATTCTGTACATAAAAGTTAACACCAGCTGCAAGCGGGGCCTTCCTTACCTCGCCGCGCGGGGCCTTTCTTGCCTCATCGCCCCCCGGACCTTTATGCGGAGTTGCTGGGATTGCACTGAGGATTGTAACACTCGAGCGCGAGAGCAGCAGTCCCGTTGCTCGTGTTCGGCACTGATGCGGGCCGACCGAGGGCTCGACGCTCGTGGCGCGGGAATCGGGTGGCACTTGCAGAGAGAGAACCAGAGCCGAGCGGATCAAACTTCAACTAACCAAAAAAGGAAAACCACAAACTAATACTTGGAACAACACATAATTTGATAAGTATTAATGCAAATAACATTGCACAAGCAAACACACACACAAATAAGTAAATACACACGAAATTCAAAATACACATCCACACCCAAGTAGAAATATACCCCTTACATTTAAAAATACCTTAAAATAAGTACACCACCTACGTTTAAGACACACTATTTGCATACACACACACTTAAATAAGTACATAATTTACATTTGAGACACATTTTAGGCATACCCACACACTTTCTTGAAGAAAAAAAAACTTGTTTATTGTTTTCTGATCACATTCCGGGTAATTTAAACTCTAATGTCAAAGAAACTTGTCTACAACCTTAGAAAGACTACACGTTCAGTTGTCGGGGCTTCATCAACCACTAATAGGCTTCCCTCACCCTACTAGACCCTCTCCTTCCGATTTCAGAAGAACCCATGGCAACACCTTGCCAAAACCCTACAATGGACTCAAGCAGTAATTCTGGCCGTCCCACCCCAACTCCCTTAACACCCACAGGCCTAAAGACATTTTGGCTTTCGTTGAGCATTTGCCAACTTTTGACGGCACTCCCCGTCAATTAGATAGGTTCATTACCAGCGCGGAGGAAATTCTAATGCTCATCCAAGGAGCAGATCAAACGCCATACGGCTTACTTACCCTGAGGACCATTAGGAACAAAATTATTGATAGAGCCGACGAAGCCTTAGAGCTCGCAAATACTCCCCTGGTTTGGGACGAGATTAAGAACAATCTCATCCGCCTCTATTCGAGTAAAAAAAGCGAAGCCATCTTGTTAAGCGAACTTAACACATTTTCTGACAACCATAGTTTAGGGCAACTGTTCTTTGGTATATCAAAGGTGAGAAGCCAACTCTTCTCTATACTTAAAAACAGTGAGCACAACAACGCCGTTATAGACGCCAAGAAAGTTGTCTATAACGAAGTGTGTCTCAACGCTTTTATCACAGGCTTGAGAGAACCCCTCAAGACATTCGTCAGGCTAAAGTCCCCTTCTACTCTCAAACAGGCATACGAGCAATGCCAAATAGAACAGACCTTATATAGGGCACAACACCATCGGTCCAATAAACCAGAGCAGAGATCCAATTACTCAGATGGTAGAAATCAACGAAATAATAACGGCAATAACAACCGCAACGGACGAAACGACCGTAGAGGACCGTACTCTAATTCCAACCAGAACAGATCATCTAACTCGTACAACGGTACGCCCCGATCCGGTAATAACGATAACCAAGCCAGTACATCAAACCCCTTCCGATCATCGCCGCATAGTCTGAACAATGTAGAGGAGGAACCTCAACCCAACCCGAATTTTCGGCAACCTGCCTCGGGAAGTCAACCGGGTACATAAGTCCGGCCACGCATAGTTCTGCTCTCCCTTTCATTAAAATCAAACTACCCCATACAAACCCTCTGAAATTCCTGATCGACACAGGCTCCACACACTCCTTTATCGATCCAAAATACGTTGATTCTCAAAACTGTGTGACCTTACAAACGCCTATAATACTCAAAACGGCCTTAAATAATTTTACAATCTACCAACATGTATCTATACGGGCGAAATGATCCTCCTTCCTTTCAAACCCACAAACAAATTAACGCCCAATGTTGTCACATGTTCACAAACCTCTACAACACACCTATTAATTACTTATTTAGTTTATGCATTAAAGTTCGAAGGAAGCACAGCAGAACTACGTGAACGACAATTCACGCTAAATACCAGGAAGCTGGGAAAGGAGGAAGCTGCGTAACGGACACACACATACAGATACACATATAAAAAAAATTTTGTAAAATTCAAAATATCGCCGGAGTTCGTGGCATACACCAACAACACGTCGACTAACCACCCTTCTACGATCCGGCCATTTCCCCAAACGGCCTTCTCTTCGCACTGGGGGGGGGAGGAGTTAACATACCCCCCCTCACCGGCCACAAGGAACCAACAACGACCCAGCATGAAAAACTGAGGAACCGAGACAATTCGACCACAGGGAGACAACACCGACCCAGGAATATAAAAAACTGAGGAGCCGAGCAAAATTCAATAAGCTTACAACCTTTTGTAATAAAGACTACTCACTTTCATTTCATACCCCAAGCTGAGCAGTTGTGTTTTTCCGAATCTTTCCTCCCTCGGCCACAGGATTGTAACTCGTGCGTTACGCGATTGACTAGACGGTCGACTTGTTCCAGGCAACCGTGTGACTTCCTGAATTTTTTTTATTAACTATTTATTAAGGAATACAGGGTATCTTGGGACCCCTTGGTGTCCTTGGTATCAATTAATACTGCCCGAAGGCCTCGCCGGCTAAGTGTGCTTAGCGTTCCCATAATTACTAAATTTAAACTAACTTAACAAACTAACAATAATTAACAATACTTAAAAGCTAAGAAATTTGAAAGAGAGACGATCGGGAATATATCGTTTTGCTCATCATCATCTTGCTGTGCGTCTGCTGTGTGGAAGTCGCCTGTTGAGCCCCCTTTGTGGGCGAGGTTTGGTAGGACCCTTAGTGAGTCGGTTGCGATGGCGCTCCAGTCGGATGTCCGCCTCTAGACCGACTTCTTTGCTTCCTGACAGTGCTTCCTGGTCACTGCTGGAAGGTCTGTGGCTCCTGTTGCTGATCCTGCTTGGGGCCCATCCAGGCTTTAGCTGCATAATCTAACAATATTTGCAAAAACTATATCTTTGCAATGCAAAACATTAATCTCGTAGCGCCGCACGAAGCATTCAACTTCGGGCAGTTTCGCGGAGACGCCGTACTACTAATACTGATATGCGCAGCGGCTTCATTTTGTCGCTGTCTGCTCGTGTATAGCAGTGTGAAGATGGGTCATCTGTCCTTGATGTAGTAGCATCATCCTCATTTGTTTAATTTGCTGTTCCTGAAGAGAGCGCAGAGCGTTCATGCTTTCGTTTAGCATCTGCAGGATGCTAAAATTGTTATTGTCCAAAGGGGGCTGATGTCCGCCTCTAGACCCGACTCCTTTGCCGGCTGTGCTTCGTGGTCTCAGGTTGCTGCTGGAAGGGCTGTGGCACATGTGGCTGATCCTGCTTGGGGCCCATCCAGGCTTTAGGTACATCTGTTTAGGAGACTTCGCTTCGGAGAGGTGCAATCGGCAGCAGCGATGTTCAAAAAGAAAATGTTTATGGGATTCACAGCAGGAGCACCTGGCTCGTTTCGCCTTTTTGGTGTATGAACGTTTAGCACCTTGTGACCGAGACTTTTCAGTTCATCAACGATTTGATGATGGAGCGTACTGTAGTGGAGTCCTTTAACGCAGACTCGGTATGGCCTGTCCTCCTTGAGCTGGTAGCAGTGAAACTCCCGCTGTAAGTGGGAAGAGGAATCTTGGTATCAAGTATTGCCTTCTAATTGGCATTCAGTGGAGACCCACATGCCTTCCGCTTAATGACTTGCATCCGCTGAGGCGCTGGCATAATAGTGTCGGCCACTTTGGATGTCCGTTTTACACTGTTTTACTATATACACACGCGATCGAACATAAATGAGATTAACACTAGAACTGGTTGAGCCCACATATGTAAAGTTTATTATATTCTTGTTTATTATATTATTGTGTATTCTTGAATAAGTTGTAATTATTATTTTAGTGTATTCTTGAAATTTCATAACAACTGACTGCTCTGACTTCTTGATGTTGACCTCTTTTCCCGAATCTCGCTGACTTCTGCCTCGACTCTTCTCCCAGACGGTTTTTGTCGATCGTTGTTAACTTTTCGCTTCTGTCTGCCTCTCTGTTTAAATAAAAAAAAAAATTAGCTAGCTCGGTAAGGAACGCGTTGGACTCAGCAGCATTAGATTGAATGCCATTTTCGCTGATTATTGTAATATTGTTTTGTGTTTTCCAAAACAATGAAAAATAATTTTCAACGAAAATTCTTTGGTAACCAAGGAAATAAATGTTTTTAGTGGCTGCAGCCAAAAGTATTTATAAAATTGTCAATAACTATTAATATTCCTACATAACCTTGTTTTTTCGAAGATATGGACCTAAAAGACTGATGTATAGGCGTTGAAAAGGACAACAAGAAGGTAAATTAGCTCCCATAGGTGGACGCAGAATATAGTTCGGTGGCTTCTTTTGTTTTTACACAAATACCCCGAACGTATATTGTCTCGTACATCCTCGGATAATCCGGACCAAAAAATATAAAGCCGCAACTTTTCTATAGTTTTTTGCATTCCCCGAATAAGCACAAGTAAGAGTATCGTGAGCTGGTACGACGTGGTCTTTTCACTGTTGCAATCGGAAAATTCAGCGAGCAGTCTACCTGTGTCATATTGTTGGGGCATTACCCAGAGCGGACTGGAATGGTCCGTGCAGTAGGCTTTTCTGCCTTATCATCTGCTAGCTTCACCAATATTGCTCCAATTCTAAAGTCGCTTGCATCGCAATGAAGATAAATCTTCTTGCAATCCTGATGCAATCCAGGTGCAATTCATTGCCACCTGAGCGCCCGTCGTCCATTTAAACTTGATCTTTTCGGTTAACAAATCCATGATCGGGCAAATGAAATGAGAGAAATTAGGAATGGATCGACTATTCCACCCACAAAGTACTAAAAATCCGCGAGTCTGCGTAAGGTTCTTTGGCGGAGCTCAGTGTAAATATCATCGCTACCAATAACGTAGCCTAGGTAATTTATGCTCGTCACACTAAACTGACTTCTCCAAATTCAGAGTAAGATTAGCTTTACGAATTTGGCAATTCCTACTAAAATTGCATGATGAGTGGCAAAGTCTTCCGACACGATACGCAAATCATCCAGGCATCCGAACACACACACCGTAAATCGGGAGGTATTATTTGATTCATGAACCAACACAAGGTGGACGGAGCATTGCATAGTCCAAATGATATTATCTTGAACTGATATAATGGTCGGCCAGTTAAACGCCGTGAGAGGTTTAGACTCCTTACTAAGTTGCATTGACCAATAGTCAATAGTCTAGTTTGGAAATTATGTTTGCTTCCAGTGAACGAGAAAATATGCCATCGATGCTTGGGTAAGCATTATTTTTAGTTTCATTTCAGAAACTTTCGTAAAGAGCTCTTTAATTAAAGATAGCTTTTGTAGTTAACTAGCAGTCAAAGTATATGCATTTTCCACTCTTGATTCTTCACCTACGAGCAAGTTCAAATATTTTCAAAAAATCGTGCCGTAATATCAACCCCTGTTTAATGCTAGGATTAAAATACAGATTGATCTACCGTATATTGTTTTTATAATGCATTTCTACATTCAGAAAAATGGATGAGTTTATCCACCGGAATTTTTCGCAATGGATCTTATAGCTTTATATGTAGGCGAAACTTGTAACTTCCGATTCCTTTTAATTTCGGCATAATATAATTTTAATCTTTAAATATGCTTAACGGGCTTATATTCACTTTTTTTTTTTTTTTTTTTTTTATAACATTCTTAATTTGTATTTAAAATCTGTCCAAGTGGACAATCATTAAATGGTTTGGGGGGACCTTGACTTAAGGGAGGTACATGGAATGTATATCTTATGAGGTTGACTTAGGTGTCTATTGGTTGGGGAGATCAAGCGGGTGTTTCCTTTTCAGGCGTCTTGGGGATTGCCTATTATCTAGGAGGTTGATGGCCAGGTGGTTGGGGTGGTTATCCAGTCTTTTTATGTATCTTCCGCTGAGACGGGTGATCTCCTCTGTTACACATCTAATTCCAAGCTCTTTATGTATTATTGAGTTTTCGTGGTACGGATGGGCGTTCGAAACTATTCTCAGGCATTTATTTTGAAATCGCTGTATTTTGATGCGGTTCGAACAGCTTGCCGTGCCCCACAACTGTATCCCATATGTCCAGATTGGCTTAAGCACTACCTTATAAATAAGAAGCTTGAATTTTACTTTGAGTTTGGACCTCCTTCCCAGGAGCCAATGCAGTTGCTTGAGCCGTAGGTTGGCCTGGTTGCGCTTATTGATTAGGTGCGGACGCCATGTGAGCCTGCGGTCCAGTGTCAGCCCTAGATATTTGGGAGTGTTATTATTTGGGATGGTTTCCCCGTTGAGTGTGACGGGGGGCATTCTCCCCTGCGTAGTGCGAAGGTTGTTTGTGTAGATTTCTCGGCGTTCACCACGATGTTCCAACGTTTCATCCATGGACCGAGGGCATTCAGTTGCCTCTGGATGATGGCTGAAGCTTCCAGAGGATCTGTGGCGGAGGCTAGGAAGGCGGTGTCATCGGCATAAGTGGCTACTGTGAGGTTCCTGGAGGGGGTGATGGGGAGGTCCGCTGTGTAGAGTGTGTATAAGATGGGTCCAAGAACACTGCCTTGTGGTACTCCTGCTCTTATGGGCCTAGGGGTGCTGATTGATGATCCGCATCGCACTTGGAATTCTCTTCCCTCTGTGTATGATTTGAGGAAGGCGAAATGGGAACTTGGGAGGTGGGTTTTAATTTTGAAAAGTAGTCCAGGGTGCCAGACTCTGTCAAACGCCTGTTTGACATCAAGCATAACGGCGCAGCAGTACTTCTTCTTTTCGAAGACCTCAAGGATAGTCTCAACAATCCGGTGGCATTGCTCAGGTGTTCCGTGAAGGCGTCTGAAGCCAAACTGGTGGTCAGGGATCAGACCGGCCTCCTCCAATACCGGCATTACTCTACGTAAGAATACTCTTTCGAGTATTTTTGAAAGGATTGCCAGCAAGCTAATCGGTCGATATGATGCTAGGTTGTCTTCAGGTTTCCCAGGTTTTAGGAGGACAATTACTTCCGCTCGCTTCCACTCTTTAGGAAGTACCCTAGACGAAGGCAGCTGTTGAATATGTTGGCCAGCCTTTGGGAGCAGATTAGGGGCAACATTTTCAGTGCTGTAGCATCGATACGGTCTGGACCCGGTGACTTGCCATTTTTTAGGGAGGCGATCTCCTGCGCAATCTCCTCTGGTTCGACGGGCTGTATTGGCGGGCCAGGAGCACTTGGGCTGTCTATGAACCTTATGGTTGGGCTTATATTCACTATTACTCAAAATACGATTTCTAACTTAATTATTATTTTCTTAATCTATCTGGATAAGGTAGCATCTGTAAAGGGAGAGCGTGGGAGGAAGAAGTTGATTCGAAATTTCTTTGAAAGTATGCCAGGAATGGGTGTGGCGGCGTTTACCTCCTCTCTTGATAGGTTCTATTCTATGGCCATGGGGAAATGCAGGCAGTGATATCAATATCGATATTTTATTTTTACTTTCTCCATCACCAATAGTCAGACCTAATAGCAAATTCAATTCCAATTTTTTCTCTTTTAGTGGGCAACCCACAGCGTAAATTGAATTTTTAATTTAAATGGTAATTACAACAGTTTTTTTATATACAACATTGAGTATGGTATACTGCTTCCGTGAGCGTCCGGGATTACCTGCATGAATTAGCTTTGGTCGTCCAGGTCCTCTCTTGCCGCATTCATCAGCTGTGTCGACTTCCAAATTCCTTCTCCAATTGTAGCTGCTTCTTGTTGCTGTTCATCTTGATTCACACATCTTCAGAATTGTCGTCTATGTTACACTCAGGATTAGACTCGTCCTCCACCAGCGTGACTTCAGTACTGTTTGTTGAGCCTTGATTTCCATGCTGTCATCTGTAGTGGAATATTCAAGATTCTGTTACCTTCCTTGGTTTTGGGTCGAACAAATGATATGCCTTTGCTCTTGCAGAATAGCTAATTAACACTCGCTCCTCACATTTAGTTTGAAACTTCTTTTGCAGCCCGATAGCTTTACAACCAAATACTCGTAGATGACTTGCGCCTAGTTTCTTGCCATTCCATGAATCTTGAGGTGTCATATTGGTCAACGTCGACGCCTCAGAGTGGTTGCGCAGATATGCAGCTTTATCTATGGCCTCTGCGCAAAAACTCTCGTTGATATCAATATGATCCAGCATGCTGCATGCCATCTCGCACAACCCACACGCCATAATTGTTGTTCAATTGAGTTCATTGTTGAATTCATTGATACAAACGAGAAAGTCCAGAGTTTACGCTATTCATTTTCTTTACTTATTCGATATAATGAATTCGCGCACAATTGTAATTATTAGGCTCCCTGTGTAAATATCCTGATGAATTTGTTATATCGTATTATTGTACTGATCATTCAACCACGACTAACTTAACTGAATGTTGGGACAAGAAAGTCGCACAGCCAGATGATGATAAGCCAAACGATATACTCTCCATCGTCTTTCTTTCTTTTATATTTTTTGTTTTTAAGTTTTGTAAATATTGTTAGTTTGTAAGTTTAAATTAAGTAATAATGGTAACGCTAAGCACACTTAGCCGGCGAGCTTCTCGGGTAGTATTAATAGATGCCAAGGACCCCATGGGGTTTTAAGATACCCTGTATGCCTCAATAAATAGTTATATAAAAAAAACAAATATGTTATAAGTTAACAACTGAAAATGTATTACTTCATAGCAACTAACTAGCTTTGTACAAACAATGCTACCCCGCAAAAATTGGGTTCAGCGCTCCGCGCAAAGAACGTCTGGCAGCGGAAAGCTGACACTTCTTATTCGGAGTGTTGCATCACGACAAGTGATAAAAGTTATCTTCGGCTTGCCGATGATGGTATACCCTTAAACAAAAAAAGTTTTCCATACAAAGACTTGTTTTTATATGGGTCGTTTGTATAGCAGCTATATGATATAGTGGTCCCATCCGGCCCAAACTTTAAAGAATGATGTATAGCTATGCGAAATGAAAAAATCTTAAATTCGGTTGCAATAGCTAGGAAAACAAAAAAGTTTTCCATACGAAGACTTGTTTTCATATCGGTCGTTTGTATGGCAGCTATATGATATAGTGGTCCGCTCCGGACCAAAGTTTCACAAATCGTGTATGGCTATGTCAAATGAATAAATGTTGAAATCGGTTGCAAGAGCTTGGAATACAAAAAAGTTTTCCATACAAAGACTTGGTTTCATTGTATGGATTTTTTAATTTTAACTTGATCTGCGTGCAACAAAAAGAATGATCTGGGAAAATTTTCAAAACGCTAGATTTAAAACTACTGTCTATTTTTTGCATAGAAACAGACGGACAGACGGACAGAAGGACGGACGGACAAACGGACATGGCTATATCGACTCAGCTGTTGTTGCTGATCACGAATATATATACTTTGTGAGGACGGAGATGCTTCCTATAATGCGTTATACATTTCTGGACAAAATTATAATACCCTTTTCAAGGGTAAAAAAAGTTTTCCATACAAAGACTTGTTTTCATATCGGTCGTTTGTATGGCAGCTATATGATATAGTGGTCCGATCCGGACCAAACTTTTCCAACTTATGTATGGCTATGTCAAATAATTAAATGTTTAATTCGGTTGCGATAGCTTGGAAAACAAAAAAGTTTTCCATACAAAGACTTGTTTTCATATCGGTCGTTTGTATGGCACCTATATGACATAGTGGGCCGATCCGGACCAAACTATCACAAATCGCGTATGGCAATATTAAATAAATAACTGTTGACTTCGGTTGCGATAGCTTGGAGAACAAAACAGTTTTCCATACAAAGACTTGTTTCCATATCGGTCGTTTGTATGGCACCTATATGACATATCCGGACCAAACTATCACAAATCGTGTACGGCTATGTCAAATGAATAAATATTGAATTCAGTTGCAATAGTTTGGAGAACAAAAAAGTTTTTCATACAAAGACTTGTTTTCATATCGGTAGTTTGTATGACAGCTATATGATATAGTGGTCCGCTCTGGACCAAAGTTTCACAAATCGTGTATGGCTCTGTCAAATAATTTAATGTTTAATTCGGTTGCAATAGCTTGGAAAACAAAAAAGTTTTCCATACAAAGACTTGTTCTCATATCGGTCGTTAGTATGGCAGCTATATGATATAGTGGTCCGATCCGACCGATTTTTAAACTTGACCTGCGTGCAACAAAAATAATGATCTGGTAAATTTTGAAACGCTAGCTTTAAAACTACTGTCTATTTTTGGCATAGAAACAGATTGAGCTTGAGCCAGAAAACAAGCATCTAAAAAAAAAAACGAGGTTCATCCAATAAACTCCAGCTCCTTCTGGACCGTAGAATTACAGTAGAAGAGCCGTATAAACGTAACGCTCCTGTTTAATGTATGAACTGCCAAGAATACGGCCACACGAGATCGTATTGCACACTTCGCCCAGTGTGTGTAGTCCGTGGAGATCTCCACGTCTCCACACACTGCCAAGCTAATAAAGAAAATGCAAGCGCGAAAAAGTGCGGTAACTGTGGGGGTAATCACACAGCAAACTACAGAGGCTGTCCAATCTACAAAGAGCTGAAATCCACAAAAGAATGAACACGGCACGGGTACACCAAGGAACAGGTACGCTGATACCATCGGAAACAAATCCGGAAGTACTTTTTTCGAAACCAACAAGTATAGCTCCCTGGACTATACCAAGTACTAACAAGATAAGTTTTGCAAACGTTTTAAAATCAGGTATGACACCTCCAATCCAAAACTACCAGACCTCACATAAAGAACACACAAAATTGGACACACAATAAAACTATAGGCCATCTGAGCAGCAAGAAACGGAAACTGAAGCTATGATCCAAGCCTTACAACAAAACATGATGGAATTCATGACATTTATGCGAACCACCATTCAAGACATGATGCGTTATCAAAACCTATTGATACAAATGCTTTTCTCCCAACAATCAAAATAAATAATGGCTACCTTACGCATAGCTACGTGGAACGACAATGGCGTCTCAAAGCGCAAACTTGAGCTAGCTTAATTCCTACATGAGAAGCATATCGACGTAATGCTTCTTTCGGAGACACATCTTACAAGCAAATACAACTTTCAAATAAGAGATTACAACTTCTATGGTACAAATCACCCCGATGGTAGACCACACGGTGGGACCGGCATTCTAATTAGGAACCGTATGAAGCACCACTTTTACAAAGAGTTTGCTGAAATTCATCTACAGGCCACATCTATCAATATACAGCTGGAGGACAACACTCACCTCACATTAGCGGCCGTATACTGCCCCCCTCGATTCACAATATTGGAAGACCAATTCCTGGATTTCTTCCATGCACTAGGACCACACTTCATTGCAGCAGGCGACTACAATGATAAACATACTCACTGGGGATCGCGCCTTGTTAATCCAAAAGGAAAACAGCTTTATAAGGCTTTAATATAAGCCACTAATAAACTTGATCATGTTTCCCCTAGGAGTCCCACATACTGGCCATCAGACCTCAATAAGCTGCCTGACTTGATTGACTTCGCAGTTACGAAAAATATTCCTCGCAGTTTCGTTAGAGCTGAATGTCTACCAGATCTGTCATCTGATCACTCGCCTGTGCTAATTCATCTCAGCCGGTATGCAGAAAACGTAAAACCACCCTACAGACTGACTTCGCACAAAACGAACTGGCTAAGGTATAAAAAATATATAAGTTCACACATTGAGCTAAACCCAAAACTCAATACTGAACCTGATATAGAGAGCTGCAGAGAAACACTGGAATCCATTCTTACGGAATCAGCTCGAAATGCAACACCTAAAACCACAAACGTTACAATTAATCCGAATAAGACTAACGCACAAATCGAGCAACTCGTCCACGCAAAACGACGCTTACGTAGAGAATGGCAATCCTCCAGATCACCATCTGCAAAACAAAAGCTACAAATAGCCACACGGAAGCTGGCCAACGCTCTGAAACAAGAGGAAGAATACGCTCAGAGCCGATATATAGAGCAACTTTCACCAACAGGTATTAAACAAAAGTCACTGTGGAGAGCCCACCCAACCCTTCGCCCACCGACTGAAACCGTTTTGCCCATAAGGAATTCCTCAGGCGGCTGGGCACGTAGTGATGCAGACAGAGCCACCACAGTTGCCGCTCACCTACAAAATGTATTTACGCCAAACGAGGCTACTAGCACATTTGCGCTACCGACTTCAAACGAAAACGGCATCCAGCAACACACCCCAATTGTGTTTCGTCCAAAAGAAATGTCTAACATAATTAAAGAAAATCTCAGCCCGAAAAAATCCCCCGGCTACGACCTTATTATCCCGGAAATGATCATAAAGTTGCCAATTTCTGCAGTTCGGTACATAACGCAGCTCTTTAATGCCATCACAAAGCTTGGCTACTTTCCACAACGATGGAATAGATCGATTATCATAATGATTCCGAAGCCTGGTAAGGACCACACAGTTCCCTCATCCTACAGACCAATAAGTTTACTCTCATGTATATCGAAACTATTCGAAAAATGCCTGCTAATCCGACTGAATCCACACCTGAGAGCCCACAATATAATCCCAGCCCATCAATTTGGCTTTCGCGAAAGCCACGGAACCATTGAACAGGTGAATCGAATAACAGCGGAGATAAGAACTGCATTTGAAAATCGAGAATACTGTACTGTACAGTTTCTAGACGTATCCCAAGCATTCGACAGAGTCTGGCTAGACGGTCTAATGTTTAAAGTTAAAACATCTCTACTCGAAAGCACACACAAACTTCTAAAGTCCTACCTATATGACAGAAAGTTTGCTGTGCGGTGCAACACTGCTACTTCCACTGACCACGATATTAAGGCCGGAGTCCCCCAAGGCAGCGTTCTTGGGCCAACTTTATACCTCATCTATACCGCTGACATTCCTACAAATAGTCGGCTAACAGTGTCCACGTTTGCCGACGATACAGCTATCCTTAGCCGTTCAAGGTCCCCAATCCAAGCTACAGCACAGCAGGCATTGCACCTCATAGCCACTGAGAAGTGACTCTCTGACTGGCGAATAAAAGTCAACGAGGATAAATGCAAGCACGTGACATTTACGCTGAACAGACAAGATTGCCCACCACGTTTGATGAACACACCACTCCCGAAAACAGATGAGGTAACGTACCTAGGAGTACACCTCGATAGAAGACTTACATGGCGCAAACACATTGAAGCGAAAAAAATATCATATTAAGCTCAAAGCGAACAACTTACACTGGCTCATCAACGCTGGCTCTCCGCTCAGCTTGGACCACAAGGTTTTAGTCTACAATGCAGTACTGAAACCAATCTGGACCTATGGTGCACAGCTATGGGGCAACGCCAGCAACAGCAATATTGACATCATATCATATGTTCGAAACGAAAACATCCATCCAGATTTAAATATTCCAACAGTCACCAATGAAATCACAGAGCTTACGAAAAAATATCATGGCAAGCTTTCCTCGCACCCCAACCACCTGTTTGAAGGCTTTTACGGAAGCCATCTATAATAAAGGAGGTCAGCTCCAAGAGGTTTGTGGTGGTGGAGCGACGCTTTATAAAACCATGCTGGCATGGAGAAATAATTGAACTGCAGAGATGTTGAAGATGTGGTGTTACCAATTTTTCAAAAAGCTTTGCAATTGCTGACAATTTAGAGATTCCTCTATAGTCTTTAGCATCCGATTTTTTTCCTTTTTTGTGTAAGGGAATTATGAACGATATCTTCCACATTTAGGGAAAAATCGAAGTTTCCAGAGACAAAGAGAAAAGTTTAAGAAGGGGTCTGCACAATGGCTTAGCGCAGTTTTTCAGTACACAGCCAGGAACACCATCAGGACCTGGCGACTAGACTGGTTTCACCCTCGAAGATCCGATAACACAGTGCTTTCGGAGAAAGTTGGTCTGAAAATAAGATTAGCTGATTGAATGTTATATGAATAAGGCTGATCCATAATTGTAGGAAATGCGTACGTTGTTTGAAAGAAAGTTGCGAATAGATCGGCAATACCCTGATCAGTAGTCGCTGATAAATTTTCAAACGAAATTAGAAGATTCATGCTTACGCTTAATGCTAACAAAATTATAAAACTGCTTCGGAACCTGAGTAAACTGGATCCGACAGCGGTATATATAATTTTTATAACACTCAGCGTTATGTACGGTGAAATTTGACCGACCTACTAAGTATCTTGAGAAAGTTACATTACAGCCAGTTTTCTTATATCTCTTAAGGAGTCTATTTTTAATGTATTTTAAGTTTTTAAGGCTCCTTGTAAACCAAGGAGTGTCGGTCGAGGCGGATGGATACGTCCATGGCACGCAAGAGTCGAAGAAAGCGTTAAGCGTTTTGTAGAATGTTTCTGAAGCGATATTATTATCGGTGCATTTCCAGAGATCGGACAAATCAAATAAAGAAATTAAATTGCTTAGACTCTGAAAATCAGCCTTACGAAAGCAGCGAGTTTTATGAACTCCAGGGCGAGACTGAAGGTTGCTAGCAGTAAGGGTTTCAATCGAAACCTCAAGCGTTGGGTGGTAAGGATCTTCTGGGAGCGAAAGTGGCATGGCTCTGGAAACGGTTATTCCATCTGGGTCAGAAACGAAACATAGATCTAGAAGCCGACCTAAAGAATTCCTTACGTGGTTAATTTGACCAAGGGATATGTCGAACATACCCTCAGTAAAATCGTAATGTGTTGAGAGTGTTAAAGATGGTGAATTCTCGATGTTTGACCAGATAAGTTCAGGTAAATTGAAATCTCCTAGAGTCACTAAAAGGTCACTGTCAGACATGCGGTTCCAAACCAGCTGAATGGCAGATAAGTGGTGCCAGTATGTAGGTTGTTCAGAAGAAGGTGGTAAATATGAGCATGTTATGAATATTGATTGAAGCGACATAGTGATTTTGACACATAGGAATTCAATATCACCAAGATTCGGTAACCTAACTCTTCAGAAGCAAAACCGGAGTCCACAGAGATTAGAACTCCTCCTCCCCTTCGTAGTGGTCGGTCCCGTCTGTAAGTGGTGTACCTGTCTGGGAAAATTTCGGAACTGAAAATCTCCGGCATTAACCAGGTCTCTGTGAAAACTACAATCTGGGATGCAAAAGATGAACTATCAGAATACAGTTTAGGGAGCTTACTCATCACCTGGAGGGCAGATTCACCCCACTCAACGTTGGCTGATATCGAAGAGACCCAGGAGAGCTTGCAGACCCCGCTCCAGATGTCCCTCCCCATCACGCCAATCAGAGTTCAGGACATTACCGAAGCCATCAAAGATCTTCCGAAAAACAAGGCTCCTGGCATGGACAGAAGATGCCACGTCACACTGAAGGCCCTGCCAAATCGTGCGAACCTTTACATGGCACTTATTTTTAATGCTATGCTAAGGATTCAGTTCTTCCCTTCATAATGGAAAAAAACGCTTCCCCCTCCACTAACGTAAATCCCCGTTTCCCCCTCCATTAACATAAATCCGCGTGCTAAGCGCTCGGCGATGGGCTTATAAAGACTATTTTTATACCCTTGAAAAGGCTGTTATAATTTTGTCAAGAAATGTATAACGCATTATAGGAAGCATCTCCGACCGTCTGTTTCTATGCAAAAAATAGACAGTAGTTTTAAAGATAGCAATTTGAAATTTTTACCAGATCATTACGTTTGTTGCATGCAGAGCAAGTTTAAAAATCGGTCGGATCGGACCACTATATCATATAGCTGCTATACAAACGATCAATTAGATTTCAAGTCTTTGTATGGAAAATTTTTTTTTCTCCCAGCTATCGCAACCGAATTAAATATTAAATTATTTGACAGAGCCATACACGATTTGTGATAGTTTGGTCCGGATCGGCCCCCATATGTCATATAGGTGCCATACAAACGACCGATATGGAAACAAGTCTTTGTATGGGAAACTTTTTTGTTTTCTAAGCTATTGCAACCGAAATAAACATTTATTTATTTGACATAGCCATACACGATTTGTGATAGATTGGTCCGGATCGGACCACTATATCACATTTTTGCCATACAAACGACCGATATGAAAACAAGTCTTTGTATGGAGAAATTTGTTATACCCTTGAAAAGGGTATTATAATTTTGTCCAGAAATGTATAACGCATTATAAGAAGAATCTCCGTCCTCACAAAGTATATATATTCGTGATCAGCATCAACCGCTGAGTCGATATAGCCATGTCCGTTTGTCCGT
The DNA here is from genome assembly GCA_035047645.1 of Drosophila merina. Classification (NCBI taxonomy): domain Eukaryota; kingdom Metazoa; phylum Arthropoda; class Insecta; order Diptera; family Drosophilidae; genus Drosophila; species Drosophila merina. Next base: position 282,693 of record JAWNPH010000050.1, on the reverse strand, counting down.
TTGTCCGTCTGTCCTTCTGACCGTCTGTCCGTCTGTCCTTCTGACCGTCTGTCCGTCTGTCCGTCTGTCCTTCTGTCCGTCTGTTTCTATGCAAAAAATAGACAGTAGTTTTGAAGCTGGCGTTTTGAAATTTTTACCAGGTCAATATTTTTGCTGCACGCAGATCAATTTTAAAAATTGGTCGGATCGGACCACTATATCATATAGGTGTCATACAAACGACCGATATGAAAACAAGTCTTTGTACGGAAAACTTTTTTGTTTTCAAAGCTATTGCAACCGAATTAAACATTAAATTATTTGACAGAGCCATACACGATTTGTGAAAGTTTGGTCCAGATCGGACCACTATATCATATAGGTGCCATACAAACGGCCGATATGAAAACAAGTCTTTGTATGGAAAACTTTTTTGTTCTCCAAGCTATAGCAACCGTATTCATCTTTTATTTATTTGACATAGCCATACACGATTTGTGTAACTTTCGTCCGAAGCGGACCGCTATATCATACAGCTGTCATACAAACGACCGATATGAAAACAAGTCTTTGTATGGAAAACTTTTTTATACCCTTGAAAAGGGTATTATAATTTTGTCCAGAAATGTATAACGCATTATAGGAAGCATCTCCGACCTCACAAAGTATATATATTCCTGATCAGCAACAACCGCTGAGTCGATATAGCCATGTGCGTTTGTCCGTCTGTCCTTCTGACCGTCTGTCCGTCTGTCCTTCTGTCCGTCTGTTTCTATGCAAAAAATAGACAGTAGTTTTAAAGGTGGCGTTTTGAAATTTTTACCAGGTCAATATTTTTGTTGCACGCAGATCAATTTTAAAAATTGGTCGGATCGGACCACTATATCATATAGGTGTCATACAAACGACCGATATGAAAACAAGTCTTTGTATGGAAAACTTTTTTGTTTTCTACGCTATTGCAACCGAATTAAACATTAAATTATTTGACAGAGCCATACACGATTTATGAAACTTTGGTCCGGATCGGACCACTATATTACATATTTGCCATACTAACGACCGATATGAAAACAAGTCTTTGTATGGAAAAATTTGTTATACCCTTGAAAAGGGTATTATAATTTTGTCCAGAAATGTATAACGCATTATAGGAAGCATCTCCGTCCTCACAAAGTATATATATTCGTGATCAGCATCAACCGCTGAGTCGATATAGCCATGTCCGTTTGTCCGTCTGTCCTTCTGACCGTCTGTCCGTCTGTCCTTCTGTCCGTCTGTTTCTATGCAAAAAATAGACAGTAGTTTTAAAGCTGGCGTTTTGAAATTTTTACCAGGTCAATATTTTTGTTGCACGCAGGTCAATTTTAAAAATTGGTCGGATCGGACCACTATATCATATAGGTGTCATACAAACGACCGATATGAAAACAAGTCTTTGTATGGAAAACTTTTTTGTTTTCCAAGCTATTGCAACCGAATTAAACATTAAATTATTTAACAGAGCCATACACGATTTGTGAAACTTTGGTCCGGATCGGACCACTATATCATATAGCTGCCATACAAACGACCGATATGAAAACAAGTCTGTATGGAAAACTTTTTTATACCCTTGAAAAGGGTATTATAATTTTGTCCAGAAATGTATAACGCATTAAAGGAAGCATCTCCGACCTCACAAAGTATATATATTCGTGATCAGCAACAACAGCTGAGTCGATATAGCCATGTCCGTTTGTCCGTCTGTCCGTCTGTCCGTCTGTCCTTCTGTTCATCTGTCCGTCTGTTTCTATTCAAAAAATAGACAGTAGTTTTAAATCTAGCGTTTCGAAATTTTTACCAGATCATTATTTTTGTTGCACGCAGGTCAAGTTTTAAAATCGGTCGGATCGGACCACTATATCATATAGCTGCCATACAAACGACCGATATGAAAACAAGTCTTTGTATGGAAAACTTTTTTGTTTTCCAAGCTATTTAAACCGAATTAAACATTTATTCATTTTACATAGCCATTCTTAGTGTTTTAAAGTTTGGTCCGGATCGGACCACTATATCACATAGGTACCATACAAACGACCGATATGAAAACAAGTCTTTGTATGGAAAACTTTTTTGTTTTCCAAGCTATTAAATCCGAATTCAGAATCTATTTATCTGATATAACTATACACGATTTGCCAAAGTTTGGTCCGGAGCCGCAAACTATATCATATAGCTGTCATACAAACCACCGATATGAAAACAAGTCTTTGTATGGAAAACTTTTTTTGTTTAAGGGTATACCATCATCGGCAAGCCGAAGATAACTTTTATCACTTGTTTGCTTATGTTGTTAAGGTGCCAAATTGTACCACGGTTTCAATACTTAAATAATAATAAAAAAAAAAAAAAATTGCGTGTGCCAGATAATGGAAAATTATTGGTTTTCACTTTATGACTTTTATTTGAGGCGTGCCGAAGAATTCACTTGTAAAACCTACATGATCATTTACTTAACTACCTTGTTAAATCAGATTGTTGAGTTCAAGATGCAGTTAGGCGCCAATTATGAAGTGTGTTCCAGCGTCGATCCAGAGTCTTCTCTCCTGGGACGGCGGTGGTGAGACGATTGCATCTGGTTTGAAACTTCTTATGAAGATTACGGTGATGGGCTTGACTTCGCCCCCCTAGTGTGGATTGCTAGCCTTGTGGCGTAGCAATGTAATTGTTAATGTTGTCAATTGGGTTTACGGATGTACGCCGGAGCAATGTAGTGGTTTATTGTGCTTCAAAACTAAGACTGAGGAGTTGAGAATCTTCAAACTAAGTTTACCCTCACAGCAAGCCGACTCAGCATTTCTTGCAGCGTGAGTTGCATCACGAATAAGAAGTGTCAGCTTTCCGCTGCCAGACGTTCTTTGCGCGGAGCGCTGAACCCAATTTTTGCGGGGTAGCATTGTTTGTACAAAGCTACTTAGTTGCTATGAAGTAATACATTTTCAGTTGTTAACTTATAACATATTTGTTTTTTTTTATATATAACTATTTATTAAGGCATACAGGGTATCTTAAAACCCCATGGTGTCCTTGGCATCTATTAATACTACCCGAGAGGCTCGCCGGCTAAGTGTGCTTAGCGTTACCATTATTACTTAATTTAAACTTCCAAACTAACAATATTTACAAAACTTAAATAAAAAAAATATAAATATAAATTATCGTCATTTCGCTGTGCGCCTTGCTTGTCGCAACATTCAGTTAAGTCAGTCGTGGTTGAATGATCAGTACAATAATTCGTTATATAGTAAAATAAGATGTTATATTTCTTGAAGATTCCATTACAGATGACAGCATGGGAACTCAAGGCTCAACAAACAGTACTGAAGTCACACTGGTGGAGGACGAGTCTAATCCTGAGTGTAACATAGACGACAGTTCTGAAGATGTGCCACTGGACGATGTGAATCAAGATGAACAGCAACAAGAAGCAGCTACAATTGGAGAAGGAATTTGGAAGTCGACACAGCTGATGATTGCGGCAAGAGAGGACCTGGACGACCAAAGCTAATTCATGCAGGGAAACCCGGACGCCCACGGAAGCAGTATAACATACAATGTCAATGTCATGACAACTGATGATGTAGCAGTACCTGGGAATGTAGATGCAGCTTTAAATTCTCATCATGCCAAATTTTGGGTTTGGGTAAATTCAAGTCCTGTTTAGTGGCTAAAGGCTGTGGCATTAACTACAGCGAAACTTTTCCACCTGTGGCAAGGTATTCTACGATCAAGCTGGCCATTGCACTGGCAGTCGAGTATGGTATGTATGTCCATTAAATGGATGTTTCTTCTGCTTATCTCAACTACCAGATTTGGTGTACATGCGCCAACCAGAGCAATTTGTCGGCCAGAAGTTTCCTGAGCGTGTGCTAAAGCTGAACAAATCTTTCTACGGCTTAAAGCAGAGTTGGCGTGAGTGGAATGAGAAGCAAAAATCTGTGCGACAAGGTCAAGCATTGGGCATCATAGTGGTATATATAGTGGTATATATATGGCCAGTTCCAGCAAAGATGACCTAGAAAGAATAAAATTGTCGATTGCTAACGAATGCAACGTCACTGATGGCGGTCATTTAACCCTTGGATTTCTTGGAATGGAAAAAGATCGTGAAGGCGAGACAGGTAACATAATTATTGGCCATAAGCAATATATTGAAAATCTCTTGCGTCAGTATGGTATGCAAAACTGCAGATCTAATGTTATACCTCTTGAAGCAGGATTTCAAAAAAAGTGCGATCACGACGACTGAAATCGTGTAGACCAAACGATATATCATCGATAATCATTGATAGGCTCTCTAAAGTATCTTGCAATAACAACACAGCCAGATATTCTTAAGTTTAGCCACCAAATGTTTGTTTTTACATTGTTATTTCTTTCTTCTCCATATTAAGTGGAATTTAAAATTTTCTTATTCTGTGAATTTATAAAACAATCATTTTCCATATTCAAGCTGGTGCTTGAACACACAGTTCCATCGAGCTATAACATCGAAAATTGAACTCGATAATTCGATTTTAATTAAAAAAAATGTTTTAATTACCATTTAAATTAAAAATTCAATTTACGCTGTGGGTTGCCAAATAAAATAGAAGAAATTGGAATTGAATTTTCTATTGGGTCTGACTATTGGTGATAAAGAAAGTAAAAATAAAATATTGATATTGATATCACTGGCTGGATTTCCCCATGGCCATAGAATAGAACCTATCAAGAGAGGAGGTAAACGTCGCCACACCCATTCCTGGCATACTTTCAAAGAAATTTCGAATCAACTTCTTCCTCCCACGCTCTCCCCTTACAGATGCTACCTTACTCAGATAGATTAAGAAAATAATAATTAAGTTAGAAATCGTATTTTGAGTAATAGTGAATATAAGCCCGTTAAGCATATTTAAAGATTAAAATTATATTATGCCGAAATTAAAAGGAATCGGAAGTTACAAGTCTCGCCTACATATAAAGGTATAAGACCCAGTGCGAAAAATTCCAGTGGATAAACTCATCCATTTTTCTGAATGTAGAAATGCATTATAAAAACAATATACGGTAGATCAATCTGTATTTTAATCCTAGCATTAAACAGGGGTTGATATTACGGCACGATTTTTTGAAAATATTTGAACTTGCTCGTAGCTGAAGAATGAAGAGTGGAAAATGCATATACTTTGACTGCTAGTTAACTACAACAGCCATCTTTAATTAAAGAGCTCTTTACGAAAGTTTCTGAAATGAAACTAAAAATAATGCTTACCCAAGCATCGATGGCATATTTTCTCGTTCACTGGAAGCAAACATAATTTCCAAACTAGACTATTGACTATTGGTCAATGCAACTTAGTAAGGAGTCTAAACCTCTCACGGCGTTTAACTGGCCGACCATTATATCAGTTCAAGATAATATCATTTGGACTATGCAATGCTCCGTCCACCTTGTGTTGGTTCATGAATCAAATAATACCTCCCGATTTACGGTGTGTGTGTTCGGATGCCTGGATGATTTGCGTATCGTGTCGGAAGACTTTGCCACTCATCATGCAATTTTAGTAGGAATTGCCAAATTCGTAAAGCTAATCTTACTCTGAATTTGGAGAAGTCAGTTTAGTGTGACGAGCATAAATTACCTAGGCTACGTTATTGGTAGCGATGATATTTACACTGAGCTCCGCCAAAGAACCTTACGCAGACTCGCGGATTTTTAGTACTTTGTGGGTGGAATAGTCGATCCATTCCTAATTTCTCTCATTTCATTTGCCCGATCATGGATTTGTTAACCGAAAAGATTCATTGCGCTCAGGTGGCAATGAATTGCACCTGGATTGCATCAGGATTGCAAGAAGATTTATCTTCATTGCGATGCAAGCGACTTTAGAATTGGAGCAATATTGGTGAAGCTAGCAGATGATAAGGCAGAAAAGCCTACTGCACGGACCATTCCAGTCTGCTCTGGGTAATGCCCCAACAATATGACACAGGTAGACTGCTCGCTGAATTTTCCGATTGCAACAGTGAAAAGACCACGTCGGACCAGCTCACGATACTCTTACTTGTGCTCATTCGGGGAATGCAAAAAACTATAGAAAAGTTGCGGCTTTATATTTTTTGGTCCGGATTATCCGAGGATGTACGAGACTATATACGTTCGGGGTATGTGTGTAAAAACAAAAAAAGCCACCGAACTATATTCTGCGTCCACCTATGGGAGCTAATTTACCTTCTTGTTGTCCTTTTCAACGCCTATACATCAGTCTTTTAGGTCCATATCTTCGAAAAAACAAGGTTATGTAGGAATATTAATAGTTATTGACAATTTTATAAATACTTTTGGCTGCAGCCACTAAAAACATTTATTTCCTTGGTTACCAAAGAATTTTCGTTGAAAATAATTTTTCATTGTTTTGGAAAACACAAAACAATATTACAATAATCAGCGAAAATGGCATTCAATGTAATGCTGCTGAGTTCAACGCGTTCCTTACCGAGCTAGCTATTTTTTTTGTTTATTTAAAGAGAGAGGCAGACAGAAGCGAAAAGTTAACAACGATCGACAAAAACCGTCTGGGAGAAGAGTCGAGGCAGAAGTCAGCGAGATTCGTGAAAAGAGGTCAACATCAAGAAGTCAGAGCAGTCAGTTGTTATGAAATTTCAAGAATACACTAAAATAATAATTACAACTTATTCAAGAATATAATATATGTCGGAGCATAATTCTGGATGTGTTAGTGTATGGGTATGCTTTTAGTTTATTTCATTAGAGGTAGTAATTTCATCAGAATGGAAATGTTGCATCAGCCTTTAGTTGTGCAGTTGTGTGGTCGTCTGTATTTTGTAGCTTTGGGAAGAACCGTTATAGCGCGGCGCCAGCGTGTTGTCGCTGACGCCGAGTGTGGTTCGATGGTAAGCACGTAGAAGTTGCGTGCGCCACAAGTTAGTTGGGTACAGAACTTCAGTGCGATCGAAACTCACTGCGCTAACAATATGTCGGGAAAAGATCAAACTGAACCTTTGACATCAGAAGTGGGATCGGGCTCGCTACCTGATAGCCTAGTGAGCCGTGGCGGATACTAATGGAAATGCAAAATAAACTTTTTATCGTGCTTCTTAAAACACTGCAAACAACGGCATCCGCAACAGCAAATAAAAATTCGGTAGTGCTACTCAAATTCAACGCAGACGTTGTTGGCGCCGATGCAACGGCGTGGTGCTCTACAGTCGACATAATTTTAGCGGAAAACACCATAAAAGGCAGCGCGTTGGTGATGGCTTTGAGTGCAGCGATGGAAGGTAGTGCTTCGCAGTGGCTTGCTCAAATATGCTATCCTGGCATAACTTGGGCCGAATTTAAGGAACTTTTCGTTCAGCGTTTTGCCAGTGCGGAAACTCCAGCGGCTATGTTTTTGGCAATGCTAGCAGATTGCCCGACTGACGGTGAATGCCTTTCTAATTACGCTAGTCGCATGATGACGTCACTTATTACGAAATGGCGTGATATGGATGTGGAGGAAATTGCAGCTTCTGTAACGCTTGCTAAGATGGCTCATGTGGATAGCAGACTGCAGCGATTGACATTTACTTCAAATTTACGGACCAGAAGTGAATTGCAAACGGAGCTTAAAGCATTTACTTTCAACAAAAGGAAGAAAACTCCGCAAGAAGAAGTGGCTCCGTCTGAAATAAAGCGTCATAAATTTTCAACAATAAGATGTCATTTCTGCGGAAAACTAGGTCACAAGATGAGCGAATGCAGAACTAAACAGCAGCAAAATCTTTCATCTCGTGCTAAGGACAGCAACGACAGGAGCGCAGTTGGTCACCATCAAAAAATCGGATGTAACCTGTTTTAACTGTGGTGAACGTGGCCATATTTCAACATATTGCAGTAAACCAAAGAAAGAAAAAGGCACGCATCAGGTGAAAAGGCTGGAGCTTTGCGAAGTTGTTGAACCCAAGAGCGAGATGGTTCATCAGTGCGAGACATTCCCAATAACTTTTGACTCTGGAGCGGAATTTTCGTTAATTAAACAAAAGCTAAGTGATAAGTTAGTTGGTAAAAGAATTAACAATGTAGTGTTGTTGAAAGGTATTGGCAATGGTAGTATTTGTAGCACATTGCAAATACTTAGCAACGTAAAAATTAACAACTATTGTATTGAGATACTGTTTCATGTTTTGGAGGATGTGTATTTAAGAAATTATATCATTATTGGTCGAGAAGTGTTGTCCTCAGGATTTAATGTAGTAGTATCACCTGGCCAATTTGAATTGTAAGATCAAAAACCGTAAATTATTGTTCAAATGATGAACAACTCTGTGAGTTAAATACTGATCTTGTTGATGAAGATTTAAGTCTAATGGAAAAGTACTCAAAATCTTTTATTAACGGAATTCCTTTGTCTAGAGTTAGCTCAGGAGAAATGAAAATTAAATTGGTAGACCCAAACAGAATTGTTCAAAGAAGACCATATATGCTTAGTCCAAATGAAAGAGAATTAGTGCGTGAGAAAATTAAGGAGCTATTGGAGTGTAAGATCATAAAACCGAGCTGCTCGCCCTATGCAAGTCCCATAATGTAAGTTAACAAAAAGGATGGTTCTCATCGTTTGTGCGTTGATTACCGAGAATTAAATTCAAATACGGTCTCAGATAGATATCCTTTGCCTCTTATATCAGATCAGATAGACTTCATGGAGCGAAATATTTTACATGCTTAGACATGGCAAGTGGATATTACCAAATTCCCTTGCATGCAGATTCGGTGGAGTGTACAGCTTTTGTCACCCCAGATGGGCAATATGAATTTTTGGCAATGCCGTTTGGGCTCAAAAATGCTCCTTCAGTTTTTCAGCGTACAGTGATGCAAGCATTTGGAGATCTTGCAAATAAATTTGTTGTCGTATATATGGATGACGTAATGGTGGCTGCTTCAACAAAAAGTGAGGCCTTAGAAAGGTTACAAATTACTCTTGATTGTCTCACCAAGGCTGGATTTGCATTTAATTTAAAAAAATGTTCTTTCTAAAGTCAACAGTTCAATTTGGGATACGAAGTGAGTGCAGGTGAAATTCGTCCAAATTCATAAAAAATTGCAGCGTTAACTACTTTATCACCCCCACAGTCGGTCTCTGCTTTACGGCAATTTATAGGATTAGCGTCTTATTTTAGACAATTTATGCAGGGATTTTCATGCTTTATGAAGCCGCTATATCTTTTGACTTCGGAAAGGAATGAATTTATTTGGAACGCAGAGCATGAACAAATCAGACAAAAGATTATCTCTATCCTTACACAAAAGCCAGTTTTAGTTATATTTGACCCGCGACACCCAATAGAGTTGCATACAGATGCAAGTTCTCGTGGATACGGTGCCATCTTATTACACAAAATCAATAATAGGCCTCATGTCGTTGAATATTTTAGTAAGGCTGCTTCACTTGTTGAGTCACGATACCATTCTTATGAATTGGAGACTCTTGCCGTTGTTTTGGCTGTAAAGCATTTTCGGCATTATTTACTGGGTAGAAATTTTATTGTCTTTACTGATTGTAACTCTCTTAAAGCATCAAGGACCAAACTTGACCTATCTCCCAGGGTACAAAGATGATGGGCTTATTTACAGTCGTTTACATTTGACTTGCAATATAGAGAAGGTAAACGAATGGCACATGTTGACTTCTTTTCGAGAAATTTGACTTCGGCTAATGTAATTGCTACAAAGTGCAAGATTCCTGAAAAAAGAGTTAATCTAGCAGAAATATCCAGTAATTGGCTTTTTGGCTGAACAGCGTCAGGATTCCGAAATAGTTAATATCGTAAACAAATTGAAAGATTATTCTCTTCCTCCGGATGTTGCAAAAACTTATGAATTGAGAGGAGGAATATTATATCGGAAAATTCAGCGAAACGGTAGAACTCGTTCATTATCAATTGTTCCAAGATCATTTAGATGGTCTGTTATAAACCAAATTCATGAGGCAATTATGCACCTGGGTTGGGAGAAGACATTAGATAAGGCGTATGACTTTTACTGGTTTGAGAACATGTCTAAATATATTCGAAAGTTCGTGGAAAACTGCATTACTTGTAAAATGTCAAAGACTTCTTCCGGCAAAATTTAAGCTAGCCTTCATCCAATACCAAAAGTAAATATACCTTGGCACACCGTTCATATCGATATTACTGGGAAGTTGAGTGGCAAGTCTGATCAGAAAGAGTATATCATCGTCCAAGTAGATGTTTTTACTAAATTCGTTTATCTAACCCACACTATTAGGATTGACGCTGAGAATTGCATAAAGGCTGTGTCGTCGGCTATATCTTTGTTTGGAGTGCCAAATCGCATTATAGCAGACCAGGGTAGGTGTTTTGCCAGCAGTAGATTTAGTGAGTTTTGTGATCAGCAGAAAATAAATTTGCATTTGATTGCGACTGGTGCAAGTAGAGCTAATGGGCAAGTCGAACGCATAATGAGCACCTTAAAAAACTTATTGACTGCAGTTGAGACTAGCAGCCGCTCTTGGAAAGATGCATTGGGAGAGGTTCAATTAGCGTTAAATTGTACAGTTAGTAAAGTAACCAAGGCAAGTCCCTTAGAACTGTTTATTGGCAAAGTCGCTCGCCCGTTGGGGTTGCTTCCACCTTGCGATACGGTAAATGAGATTGATTTGGGAGAAGTAAGATCACAGGCAGTTCGCAATATTTCAGCTGCAGCAGCATATAACAGGGCTCAATTTGATAAAGGGAAAGCCAAAGTTGTTGGATGTCAGGTTGGAGATTTCGTGTTGTTGAAAAATGAAGAAAGGCATCAAACAAAGTTAGGTCCGAAGTTTAGAGGGCCTTTTGAAATAACTGAATTGTTGGATGGGGATAGATATATGCTCAGGTCGTTGACGAACAATAGAAAATATAAATATGCTCACGATGACATAAGAAAAATGCCAGATTGGCAAGTACAAGAAGAATTAGAAAAATGTAAAAAGAATTTAAATGAAATGGAAACTGTTGAAAGAGACAGTAATGAAGATATGGAAATGAAACTGTTGAAAGAGACAGTAATGATGAAATGGAAAATGAAGCTGTTGAAAGAGACAGTGATATGGAAATGGAAAATGAAGCTGTTGAAAGAGACAGTAATGATGGTTAAAATATAAGCTGTAGCAAGTGACACTATAGAGGCCTGAAGGGCTTATAAGGAAATTTTTAATAATAATGTAAGCAAAAGTGCAAAACAATTGTTTTGATCATGGCGTGTGGCGCATTAGAGGTTGTAATGTAATGATTAAATTAGGTTAAAAAGTTTATATTACTCTAAGAATGATATTGAAATGTAAAATTTAATTTGTTAATGTAAGTGTGATTTGAAAATGGTTTTGTTGCATTAAAGTTATAAAGAACAAAGCATTGTTGGTAATATTTCACGAGGTCGTGTAATAGTCAGGATGGCCGTGTCGGAGCATAGTTCTGTATGTGTTAGTGTATGGGTATGCTTTTAGTTTATTTCATCAGAGGTAGTAATTTCATCAGAATGGAAATGTTGCATCAGCCTTTAGTTGTGCAGTTGTGTGGTCGTCTGTATTTTGTAGCTTTGGGAAGAACCGTTATAGCGCGGCGCCAGCGTGTTGTCGCTGACGCCGAGTGTGGTTCGATGGTAAGCACGTAGAAGTTGCGTGCGCCACAAGTTAGTTGGGTACAGAACTTCAGTGCGATCGAAACTCACTGCGCTAACAATATGTCGGGAAAAGATCAAACTGAACCTTTGACATATACAATAATATAATAAACAAGAATATAATAAACTTTACATATGTGGGCTCAACCAGTTCTAGTGTTAATCTCATTTATGTTCGATCGCGTGTGTATATAGTAAAACAGTGTAAAACGGACATCCAAAGTGGCCGACACTATTATGCCAGCGCCTCAGCGGATGCAAGTCATTAAGCGGAAGGCATGTGGCTCTCCACTGAATGCCAATTAGAAGGCAATACTTGATACCAAGATTCCTCTTCCCACTTACAGCGGGAGTTTCACTGCTACCAGCTCAAGGAGGACAGGCCATACCGAGTCTGCGTTAAAGGACTCCACTACAGTACGCTCCATCATCAAATCGTTGATGAACTGAAAAGTCTCGGTCACAAGGTGCTAAACGTTCATACACCAAAAAGGCGAAACGAGCCAGGTGCTCCTGCTGTGAATCCCATAAACATTTTCTTTTTGAACATCGCTGCTGCCTGGATGGGCCCCAAGCAGGATCAGCAACAGGAGCCACAGACCTTCCAGCAGTGACCAGGAAGCACTGTCAGGAAGCAAAGAAGTCGGTCTAGAGGCGGACATCCGACTGGAGCGCCATCGCAACCGACTCACTAAGGGTCCTACCAAACCTCGCCCACAAAGGGGGCTCAACAGGCGACTTCCACACAGCAGACGCACAGCAAGATGATGATGAGCAAAACGATATATTCCCGATCGTCTCTCTTTCAAATTTCTTAGCTTTTAAGTATTGTTAATTATTGTTAGTTTGTTAAGTTAGTTTAAATTTAGTAATTATGGTAACGGCAGTATTAATTGATACCAAGGACACCAAGGGGTCCCAAGATACCCTGTATTCCTTAATAAATAGTTAATAAAAAAAAATTCAGGAAGTCTCACGGTTGCCTGGAACAAGTCGACCGTCTAGTCAATCGCGTAACGCACGAGTTACAATCCTGTGGCCGAGGGAGGAAAAGATTCGGAAAAACACAACTGCTCAGCTTGGGGTATGAAATGAAAGTGAGTAGTCTTTATTACAAAAGGTTGTAAGCTTATTGAATTTTGCTCGGCTCCTCAGTTTTTTATATTCCTGGGTCGGTGTTGTCTCCCTGTGGTCGAATTGTCTTGGCTCCTCAGTTTTTCATGCTGGGTCGTTGTTGGTTCCTTGTGGCCGGTGAGGGGGGGTATGTTAACTCCTCCCCCCCCAGTGCGAAAAGAAGGCCGTTTGGGGAAATGGCCGGATCGTAGAAGGGTGGTTAGTCGACGTGTTGTTGGTGTATGCCAGGAACTCCGGCGATATTTTGAATTTTACAAAATTTTTTTTATATGTGTATCTGTATGTGTGTGTCCGTTACGCAGCTTCCTCCTTTCCCAGCTTCCTGGTATTTAGCGTGAATTGTATGTCGTTCACGTAGTTCTGCTGTGCTTCCTTCGAACTTTAATGCATAAACTAAATAAGTAATTAATAGGTGTATTGTAGAGGTTTGTGAACATGTGACAACATTGGGCGTTAATTTGTTTGTGGGTTTGAAAGGAAGGAGGATCATTTCGCCCGTGATTTGAAATTCGGGTGGGAATGGTATAGATACATGTTGGTAGATTGTAAAATTATTTAGGGCCGTTTTGAGTATTATAGGCGTTTGTAAGGTCACACTGTTTTGAGAATCAACGTATTTTGGATCGATAAAGGAGTGTGTGGAGCCTGTGTCGATCAGGAATTTCAGAGGGTTTGTATGGGGTAGTTTGATTTTAATGAAAGGGAGAGCAGAACTATGCGTGGCCGGACTTATGTACCCGGTTGACTTCCCGAGGCAGGTTGCCAAAAATTCGGGTTGGGTTGAGGTTCCCCCTCTATATTGTTCAGACTATGCGGCGATGATCGGAAGGGGTTTGATGTACTGGCTTGGTTATCGTTATTACCGGATCGGGGCGTACGGTTGTACGAGTTAGATGATCTGTTCTGGTTGGAATTAGAGTACGGTCCTCTACGGTCGTTTCGTCCGTTGCGGTTGTTATTGCCGTTATTATTTCGTTGATTTCTACCATCTGAGTAATTGGATCTCTGCTCTGGTTTATTGGACCGATGGTGTTGTGCCCTATATAAGGTCTGTTCTATTTGGCATTGCTCGTATGCCTGTTTGAGAGTAGAAGGGGACTTTAGCCTGACGAATGTCTTGAGGGGTTCTCTCAAGCCTGTGATAAAAGCGTTGAGACACACTTCGTTATAGACAACTTTCTTGGCGTCTATAACGGCGTTGTTGTGCTCACTGTTTTTAAGTATAGAGAAGAGTTGGCTTCTCACCTTTGATATACCAAAGAACAGTTGCCCTAAACTATGGTTGTCAGAAAATGTGTTAAGTTCGCTTAACAAGATGGCTTCGCTTTTTTTACTCGAGTAGAGGCGGATGAGATTGTTCTTTATCTCGTCCCAAACCAGGGGAGTATTTGCGAGCTCTAAGGCTTCGTCGGCTCTATCAATAATTTTGTTCCTAATGGTCCTCAGGGTAAGTAAGCCGTATGGCGTTTGATCTGCTCCTTGGATGAGCATTAGAATTTCCTCCGCGCTGGTAATGAACCTATCTAATTGACGGGGAGTGCCGTCAAAAGTTGGCAAATGCTCAACGAAAGCCAAAATGTCTTTAGGCCTGAGTATCGTCGAGATTACCGAGCTAATTCCACCGACAGTGGGTGTTAAGGGAGTTGGGGTGGGACGGCCAGAATTATTGCTTGAGTCCATTGTAGGGTTTTGGCAAGGTGTTGCCATGGGTTCTTCTGAAATCGGAAGGAGAGGGTCAGATCGTCTAGTAGGGTGAGGAAGCCTATTAGTGGTTGATGAAGCCCCGACAACTGAACGTGTAGTCTTCCTAAGGTTATACACAAGTTTCTTTGACAATAGAGTTTAAATTACCCTCATCAGAAAACAATGAGTTTTTTTTTCTTCAAGAAAGTGTGTGGGTATGCCTAAAATGTGTCTCAAATGTAAATTATGTACTTATTTAAGTGTGTGTGTATGCAAATAGTGTGTCTTAAACGTAGGATCAGGTTCAAATTATGTGTTGTTCCACGGCAAGTATTAGCTTGTAGTTTTCCTTTATTAGTTTTGGTTAGTTGAAGTTAAGTCTGATCCGGTCGGCTCCGGTTCTCCTCTGCAAGTGCCACCCGGTTCCCGCGCCACGAGCGTCGAGCCCTCAGTCGGCCCGCATCAGTGCCGAACACGAGCAACGGGACTGCTGCTCTGAGTGCAATCCTGAGTGCAATCCCAGCAACTCCGCATAAAGGTAAGAAAGGCCCCGCTTGCAGACCGTTGACCAGCTCAGCCGTGGCACGTGTATGGTGCGAGGGGCCAGGGGGA
Source organism: Drosophila merina (assembly GCA_035047645.1). Classification (NCBI taxonomy): domain Eukaryota; kingdom Metazoa; phylum Arthropoda; class Insecta; order Diptera; family Drosophilidae; genus Drosophila; species Drosophila merina. The sequence goes on along the minus strand of JAWNPH010000050.1, from coordinate 267,575 downwards.
AGCGTTTAGCCGGTGCTAACTGGTGCCACGAGCGTCGAGCCCTCGGTCGGCCCGCATCAGTGCCGAACACGAGCAACGGGACTGCTGCTCTCGCGCTCGAGTGTTACAATCCTCAGTGCAATCCCAGCCACTCCGCATAAAGGTCCGGGGGGCGGTGAGGCAAAAAAGGTCCCGCGCGGCGAGGCAAGAAAGGCCCCGCGTGGCGAGGTAAGGAAGGCCCCGCTTGCAGCTGGTGTTAACTTTCATGTACAGAATTACGTTACGAAAGGGAACAAAGCATAAATATATGTCGACTTCTCTAATGCATATTTTTTTTTTATTTAGAATGTGCTTTCATGGGTGTAGCGAGACTTCGCGGGAAAGCGAAAGGCGAGACAGCTTGACGACACTCAAGCGTTCACCTTCTACTTCGACTCCCCCGACATGGGTTTATATCATAGTGGCATGGCGATCAACGTTTGATTCCACACCACCGTGGCTTCCTTATAAGGCATTGTATATAAGCGAATGCGAAAAACACTCCATATGCATGTGTACCCGTTATCGGCGTTTGATTTCACATCGACGTGGCTACATTGCATAGCGCTGTATGTAAGCGGATGCGAAAAACGCTCCATATGCATGTGTACCCGTTGTCCGTGTGATTATCGGCGTTTGATTTCACATCGACGCGGCTACATTGTATAGCGCTGTATGTAAGCGAATGCGAAAAACGCTCCATATGCATGTGTACGCGTTGTCCGTGTGATTATCAGCGTTTGATTTCACACCGACGCGACTGTACCGTGTAGCGTTGTATTTAAGCGAATGCGAAAAACACTCCATATGCATGTGTACTCGTTGTCCGTGTGATTATCAGCGTTTGATTTCACACCGACGCGGCGACAGAGTCGATATGCAAATTAAGAAGATTATGATGGAAGGGGGACTGCCCTTCTTAACTGCTGGCCTAGGGACTCAGTCAGTTTTATTTTATTAAAAAGATTAACGGCTGTCGCCGGAGTTGTTCTTATACGAGCTTGTGCTCTTTATTCAATGAGGCTTCAAAACGAACTAAAGTATAAAATAAATGTTAAAGCTAACAAAGGAATCGCAGCGGCCACGCAAATATGCTGTGATTGCCGTCTGCGCACAAGTTTCCGGCCCAATGCCGGGTCAGCACTTTTGACGTTTTTATATCATATTTCGCACACTGAGCCAACTGTTCTAGTACGTTGGCTTGTGTTAACTACTCCCCCTTCAAGATTCCGGCCGTCCTCGGTTGGTCCTAACTCGGCGATCATCCCGTTTAGTTGGATTGCAGATCTCCGCGCTCCGATGAACCGTAGACAGGTGATGCCGATACAAATCATTGCACAACAAATCGCTGCTGCGATAAATATTATGCGATGTAAATGGTTAGTATCAATCTCTCTCCCGAACTCTTTGATGAACTCCAAGTTACGTTCACTCAGCTGGTGAAGATAGGGGAGACTCAGAATATCTCTGTTGGCGGTGATATTCAATGATGGGGAACTCGCTACCCCTGGAGCTCTTGTTTGGGCCTTGTCGTGATTTGTGAAGGTGGTGTCATTTATCACGACGCGATCGTTGAAGGTGATGAAGGTGTGCCACGTAGGTAGACTTCTGTTCCGTTGTCCACCGTGACCCTGGCTGGCCGGTCATTGATGATGATGATTCCCTCACCAACGCGGGTAAGCTGGTGTAGGTCGCTTGGTTGCGACTCGCAATGCGCTAGGATGCCTGCGTGTAGTTCCCTGGCGCACGAGCTTTCCGTTGATAGTTGGCAAAAGGTAGCCCCCGGTGTTGGGGTGCAATCTTTGATTGTATGGACTTCTCCTCCACACTTTGCCACCATGTTGTCGGTAATCCGCAGCATAACTCCTTTGCAAGTGACCGGGAAAATAGTGACCTTCTTACAAGATAATTTTTCTTTGGGAAACTTAATAAAGTGTATCATGTTAGAGGATTGTAGTATTTTTACGGACGATGCGGACATAAGATCCCCTATGGGGGTATCTGTGGGCTCTTTCAGCCAAACTGATTTTAAGTCTGCATGATCTAGGATATTTGGACTGACAATATTATTTTTCGCCAGTGTTACAGCCAACATTAAATTCTGTAACTCCATCATTAGTATTCTATTCCTAGCCAGCAGTGTTTCGTATAAATGGCCGGTGTCAATTTGGGTACTTTTATGAGTTTGTAGAATTTGATTTACAGTTGTTGTTAATTGGTTAATTCGATTTTGTATTCTAGTATTAATTCTGATTTGTCTATTGTTTGATTGGGTCAACTGCCACTCTGTGAATCTAATTCTTTCTAAATCACCGGCATCCGGCGTCCCCGCTACTACCTTTAGCATTGAGCCTAGAAAATCTAAACTCCTTGCGATTCTATGGTGGACTTTCAACGAATCCAGCGTATCTCGAAGGTGCGAGGTATCCACTTCTAGCAATCTCCTCATATGAGACTGTGGAAACATCTCGTTCATGCTGCTTGTTTCTTCTATTATGCGCATGTATTCCGAAAGATTTGCCGAGTGGGTCACATACGCAAACTCCTCCCACACCAGGATCTCTCCATCTATGATGGGGATATACCTTGTTTGTGAGTAGTTAGTGATGTGCGCTGACACCAATGCCAGTGAGAGGAGGATGAAAACTCTGCACCTGTGGAAATGTATTTTTTTAGTCGCTTTTCTTATTCGCTGAGGTTTATCCCATCACCAATTACTTTTATCCTAAAACTAAAACATCGCGCCTTTGGCAACGGACTTAATGTCTACTAAATGGAAGTTTGCCAAGTGGCTGGTGATAATAAAAAATTTAAAATTAAGCGAGGGGTCATTTTAAGTTGTCCTTGTGGACTACCCTCCCCTCAATGAGGACCGTGGTCCCCAGGTCTGCTTGTATGGCTTTTTCCTCATACAAGGGAGTGAGTTTATTGCCAAGCCTTCTATTAGTTTTGACCAAAACCTTTTCGCCCACTTCATAGACTTTGTTTTGTCGAGAAGCATTCTCCCTAGACCTTAGCGTGTCCTGGGCCCTCTTGATTTTGTCAGCAATCCGTTCTTGTGTGTCGTCCGTGTATTCTTGTATTACGTCGACTGGCCTCTTATCGATGACCGAATGGATTGATTTGTTATATCTGGTAGTGGCTAACAAGATTATTTCCACGGTATCACTTAAGCATTTGTCAATTTTTAGGCACCTGGCGAGCTCTAGTAGAGTGCTGTGAAAACGCTCCACTCGCCGTTTGATACACTGTGAAGGGGTGGCGCATTCGTGATGGGGACGCCGAAATGGTTGTCTAGCATGGCCGTGATCGTGTGCGATTTTAACGATGGTTCGTTGTCGCAGTAAATCACTTTGGCCTTTGGGAAGAAATTCATGACCTGTAACAAGGCCGGTTTCAAATCCTCAATTGTCCTTGACGGCACATGCTGTACGACGGCGAATTTCGAAAACTTGTCAATGCAAGTGAGAAAATATTTTTTATCCGTCGAGAAAATGTCTATGTGTAGCATTTCTCCTTAATGAGAGGGAATCGGTGACTCGCCAATCTCTTGTTTCTTCGGATGCCTATCATATTTAGCTTTCGCGCATGTCTTGCAGTTTTGGACAATTTCATTGGCCAGTTTGGCCATTTTTGGGAAGTAATACTCTGTGAGAACTTGTTTCACATTTTCCTGGGCCGACCGGTGGGCCCTATTGTGTTCTGCTAGTATGATTTCCCTTCTTTCCTCGATCCCAAAAATGTCTGTAACACGGTTTTTGCAGTGCCAGAATTTTGTAGTCGGGAATCTCCGGACTAATTTGTCCTGCACCATTGCTAACGTGTGCAAATCGCAATGGAGGGCATTTACGCCTCTGGGGACTATTGTATGCGCAGATCATTGAGTAATGACTCCTTATCGGTGAAGTTGATCGAATGTCGTTTCTTGTCTTTAAAGAGAACGAAAGAGCGTTTTAGCGGAAAGCGGGCCTCTCCAGAATTAGTTGGTTCTGGAAGCAGTTTAGGGGCTTATCCGTTGTTTCTATGGTATGTGTGAGGGAAATCTCACTGTGAATGGTCGCGACGCATGATTCCGCGTCCTGATCTTCTATGGCATTAACTTGCTGCCTAGATAGGGCATCAGCAACTAAATTTTCCTTTCCCGGTTTATAGACTACCTTCGCACCCGTTTCCTCGATGCGACCCTTCCACCTTTTAATTTTCGCGTTAGGGTTAGAATCTGATACCGAGAATGACAATGGCTGATGATCGGTGAAGATAGTTATATCTTTCACCGCATACAAATAGTGTCGCATCTTGGCCAACGCCCAAACGATGGCTAATAATTCGCTTTCGTTTGTGGCGTAGTTTATTTCCCTATCCTTTAATGTCCTCGAGATCATTGTAATAGGACGGTTCTCTTGTGAAAGCACTGCGCCAATACCGTAGGCTGAAGCATCCGTCGTTAGATGGAATGGCTTCTTGTAGTCCGGGTATCTGAGCAAAACATCTTCGGATGCCAAAGTGTTCCGCAATTTTTCGAAAGAATTTTTTTGTGCCTCATCGAATTGTACTTGGATGTGTCGCGATCTATGTCTGCTTATACTTCCATTTTCGCCCTTTAAGATATCCGAAATGGGCCTTGCTATGGTTGCAAAGTCCTTAATAAAGCGCCTGTAATAGCTCGCGAGACCTAGGAACGATCTAACTTCAAATACTGTTTTTGGTTGAGGGAACTCTTTTATGGCCCTTACCTTTTCTGGGTCGGTGGTAGTGCCATCGCTGGTAGTTACCAGCCGAGTTATAAAGCCGAGAAAGTTAACACTTTTTTTAAAAAAGGTTGACTTTTTTACCGAGACTCTCATATTTGCATCGCTTATGGTTTTTAAAACCCAATCCACGTGCTTGACATGAGCATTCTCATTTTCTGAGAAGATTATTACATCGTCGACGTAGACATAGCAGTCTTGCCGATTTGCTCTCTGAGAATGTCATCAATGGCTCTCTGGAAGATGCTGGCAGCATTTCTCAAGCCAAAGGGAAGTCTTTTGAATTCGTACTTCCCTCCGTTTACGGAGAAGACGATCTGGTGATACCCGGACTTGAGGTCCAGTGTCGTGAAGAATTTGGCCTTGCCCAAGTTGCCCAGTATCATGGAGATATCTGGCATCGGGTATTTGTCTGGGATAGTTCTTTCGTTTAGTTTTCGAAAGTCTATGACCAATCGTCTATTCTGATTGCCGGCCTCGTCGGTTCCTTTTTTATCAACCACCCATATTGGGTTGTTATAAGGAGACACCGACTTCTGAATTATACCATTTTTAAGCAGGTCTTGGATTTCGTTGTTGACGAAGTCTGCTGCCCCCATGGGGTATGGATATAATTTTGCGTAAATGGGCTCTTCGCTAGTCGTCCTAATCGTGGCTACTACCGATGTGTTATACGGCAGGGCCTCGTTGGGATCTGCGAAGGCGTTTTTGCGGCTTTTTATCATTCCCAGAAATGCCTTCTTCACCAAAGGTGGTGCATCTGTGCACTCCACGTTAGTGAAGTTGACGTCAGTGCATTTATGGAAAGAAATCTTCTCAACTTCCTTACCCCACTTGAGTTAGGTGGAAGCAAGGCAAAGTGATGCACCGGCCTGTGTTAACAGATCGGCCCCGACTATCCCGTCGAATGTTGTAAGATCTGGTAGAATGAAAAAGGTCGCTTTTAAATTAAAAATAGAGACGAAGCATTTTTCTGTAACGGTGGTGGTGCCGTGGATAGAGTGAATTTCGAAAGGTGAGTTCACCGGGCGGATATCCTTTAGCTCTTTGCGAGGTCGGATAAAATTTTTTGACGCGCCGGTGTCTAGAAGGAAATTCATCGGTACCCCCGCTACTCGTCGTCCGATGACGGGTAACAGGGATTTTCCCTTAAAAAATTGACGTAGTCAGAATCATACTCGGCCATGGCATCATCGCCTATTTTCGATGCCGCTTTGGAGGCGGCGGCGGCATATGCTCCTGCGTTTTCCTCCGCATTCTGCATAGTGAAGTTGATTTTTTGTTGTTTCCTCACGGCGCCTGTGCGCTCAGAGGTGGCTGGTCTCCTGTTCTGGTAGGCATTTGCCTGGGTCGGCTGCAGCAATTTAGAAAATGATGGATCGGTGTCCATAGGCTCTGGTGTGCCGTTGCCTTTGTAATTTTTGGCACTTTGCGGGTCGGCGTGCACCTGTGCCTTATGCTGCCTATTAAAATGTGGGTTTTTGGTATTATAATGTTGTGGGTCTTGGTGGTCGTACCTGTCATGTTGACGACCCTGCGTTTTTGCAGCAGGTTTGCGATCCTTGTCTTCTTGACTTTTTGCAAAACTGGCCGCAAAAACGTACCTCTCGTGGTTAGATTCCACTTCTTGTGCTAAGGCCAAAGCTGACGGCATGTCTTTCGGCTTTGCCGCGAAAAGCACATCAGTGAGGTTACGTTTAAGTCCCGAGATGAAAATACGCAAGGCGTCCTCTCGGAACTTTTCGCACAATGTCTTTGCCGCCGATGGCTCGTGAGACATATGAGCTTTATCAGTAAGTAGGGTGAGTTTTTTCTCGACCTCATCATAATATTGTAACAGGGTCATGTTCCCCTACCTTAAAGTACTCATTTCTTGTTCAATGACATGCATTGGCCGCTTGTCACTGTAAATGAAATCGAGCATCGGCTCGATAATGAATTTCGATGCTATAATAAATCGTATTATAGCATCGAAATTCATTACAGTGCAAAACGAGGATAAAACGTTATTGGCCGCGCCCCTAACTTTATTTCTAATAATTGTTACTGCCTCGTAATGGCGAGAGGTGCCGTTGAAATCCTTAAATATAAATATAAATATATTGCCTTAAATATAAAATTCAGGCAAATATTTAACAGCATCTAAGGTCATGCTACATGGGGAATTATTAGTAATGTCTATGGGCTCGTAAGTTTTAATTACGGGGGCCACTGCTAAGGTGGACGCGACATGCGTTGTTGCCAACTGGCTGGACAGCTCCTGAATTTTCTGACGCATTTCATTTCGCGCGAGTTAATTTTTGGTAGCTTCGTCCGCCAAAGTATTGGCCACAACTGCCTGTATTACAGCTTTGAGCTGTTCTGGGTCTATCGCCATTTCAGGGGGATTCGCGGTTACGCGTCTCAGAGGGGAAGCTTGATCTTCGTTATCAGACTCGGAGTCTGTGGAGTACGGTTAATTATTCCTATACTGTGAGAATGTGGGCTGCATGAGCAGTCCAATTCGCTTGGGTATGCAAAAGCTGCCTGTGTGGGTAGCAGTTGACCAAAGACAAACAAACAAAAAAAAATGAAGACAAAGACTGCAGCGTCGAATATCGCGCTTACGTCGAACGGAAACAAAAAACAACAATAACAAATCAGAAGCGAACGTATGCGCTGTCATGAAGAATAATTATATTTTTTCGTTTTTATTCCCATTGACACGAGACCATTTTTCGGTGTATTTGCTGGATTAATTTATTTTATCACTATATTTTATACTTTTTATTTAAATTAAAGTTAAATAAAAAAGAATTTTTAAATTTTTTTAAAAAAAATTTTCTTTTGTTTTAAATTTTTAAATTTAAATTTAAAAGTTTTTTCTAAAAAAAACGTTTCTGTGCAGACTTAAAATGCGTTTAGCATCGGTTCCCACTCACATGATTTTTTCTGGTGTGTGTGTTTGATCACTAATTTCCTTCACTTTTCCCGCGCCGCTGTCGTGAATTTTCTCGCTGTGTGGCCGGTGTTGGTGATGGTGGTGGTGGGTGGTGGTTTCTACTAGTTGAGCGCCAATTAAGAAGATTATGATGGAAGGGGGACTGCCCTTCTTAACTGCTGGCCTAGGGACTCAGTCAGTTTTATTTTATTAAAAAGAATAACGGCTGTTGCCGGAGTTGTTTCCATACGAGCTTGTGCTCTTTATTCAATGAGGCTTCAAAACGAACTAAAGTACAAAATGATTTTTAAGGCTAACAAAGGAATCGCAGCGGCCACGCAAATATGCTGTGATTGCCGTCTGCGCACAAGTTTCCGGCCCAATGCCGGGTCAGCACTTTTGACTTTTTTATATCATATTTCGCACACTGAGCACACTGTTCTAGTACGTTGACTTGTGTTAACTTATATATGTATTTTTTTTTTTTCATGTGAAATGTTTAAGTGAAAACGATCCCGTTGCCTTAACAGCGATTGTTGTACACATATTCGGTCATTAATCACACAACTCACAATTATTTTATAAACCTTTTAGTTGGTATTATTTTATGAGTTAGGGTGTATGGATGATTCCGGTGCCTTATCAGCGATTGATGTACACATATACGGTCATCACACACAGTAATTTGTTGGTAATATTTTTGTAAATTTGCACAAGCGATCCCGGTGCCTTATCAGCGATTGATGTACACATATACGGTCGCTTGTGAAGCAATTTGAACTTGATTTTCTTTGTTTCTTTTGTTTTATTTGCAAGTCATCATGCTGTAATAACTTTTTATTTAATTTATTAATTTATTTTATTTATTATATATTTTTAGAATCCCCACAACTATTGCCGTCACATGTTCATTACCTCTTTAGAATAAGCGTATAGCGTAGTGGGCGTTGTTAATCCCTTGTCCGTAGTCCGGCTGCGCCAGTTACAACCCTGTGGCTGAGGGAGGAAAGATTCGGAAAAACACAACTGCTCAGCTTGGGGTATGAAATGAAAGTGAGTAGTCTTTATTACAAAAGGTTGTAAGCTTCTTGAATTTGGCTCGGCTCTTCAGTTTTTTATATTCCTGGGTCGGTGTTGTCTCCCTGTGGTCGAATTGTCTCGGCTCCTCAGTTTTTCATGCTGGGTCATTGTTGATTCCTTGTGGCCGGTGAGAGGGGGTATGTTAACTCACGCTCTTAAGTCCAAGCTCTACACCGTGGCAGTCTTCCTCGATGTCAAGCAAGCTTTTAATAAGATATGACACGAGGGACTACAATACAAACTCAAGGCTCTACTTCCAGGACACCACTATAATAACCTGAGATCCTTCATCACCGGTCGGACTTTCGAGGTGGCAGTGAGAGACTCTCGATCGAGAATGCTGGCCATGAACGCAGGAGTTCCTCAAGGAAGTGTACTCGGACCCTTTTTGTACACCCTATACAGCAGATATGCCAGTTCCGTCCCCCAGTGCTCCCTCGGCTGAGGTACTACTGGCTACATACGCCGATGACACAGCCATGCTTGCGTCTCACATGTCTCTGCAAAACGGCCTCGAATGCAGTACAAGAATGGCTGCACGACATTGAAGCCTGGGTAGCCAAGTGGAATACAGGCATCAATTGTGCTAAGTCGTCATATCACAACGGTCAAGGCCAAGTGCCTTTTAAAGATGAAAAAACTAGACTGGCTCCTACGGTCTAGCAAACTACAACTCCTAACTAAAGTGCTACTCATCAAGGTAATACTAAACCCTACTTGGACCTATGCCATTCAAGTATGGGGAACGGCCTCCAAGCACCAGCTTGACAGTCTGAAAACTTCGCCCCCTTAGTGTGGAATAGCCTTGTGGCGTAGCAATGTAATTGATAATAATGTCAATTGGGTTTACCGCTGTACGCCGGAGCAAAGTAGTGGTTTATTGTGCTTCAAAACTAAGACTGAGGAGTTGACAATCTTCAAAGTAAGTATACCCTCACAGCAATGCATGGCGCCACCAAGACAAGTCGGCAAGCCGACTCAGCATTCCTTGCAGCGTGATGCAACACTCCGAATAAGAAGTGTCAGCTTTCCGCTGCCAGACGTTCTTTGCGCGGAGCGCTGAACCCAATTTTTGCGGGGTAGCATTGTTTGTACAAAGCTAGTTAGTTGCTATGAAGTAATACATTTTCAGTTGTTAACTTATAACATATTTGTTTTTTTTTTTATATAATTATTTATTGAGGCATACAGGGTATCTTAAAACCCCATGGGGTCCTTGGCATCTATTAATACACCCGAGAGGCTCGCCGGCTAAGTGTGCTTAGCGTTACCATTATTACTAAATTTAAACTTACAAACTAACAATATTTACAAAACTTAAAAACAAAAAATATAAAAGAAAGAAAGACGATGGGGAGTATATCGTTTGGCTTATCATCATCTTGCTGTGCGCCTTTCTTGTCCCAACATTCAGTTAAGTCAGTCGTGGTTGAATGATCAGTACAATAATACGATATAACAAATTCATCAGGCTATTTACCCAGGGAGCCTAATAATTACAATTGTGCGCGAATTCATTATATCAATTATGGCGTGTGGGTTGTGCGAGATGGCATGCAGCATGCTGGATCATATTGATATCGACGAGAGTTTTGCGCAGAGGCCATAGATAAAGCTGCATATCTGCGCAACCACTCTGAGGCGTCGACGTTGACCAATATGACACCTCAAGATTCATGGAATGGCAAGAAACTAGGCGCAAGTCATCTACGAGTATTTGGTTGTAAAGCTATCGGGCTGCAAAAGAAGTTTCAAACTAAATGTGAGGAGCGAGTGTTAATTAGCTATTCTGCATGAGCAAAGGCATATCATTTGTTCGACCCAAAACCAAGGAAGATAACAGAATCTTGAATATTCCACTACAGATGACAGCATGGGGTTGCCCACTAAAAGAGAAAAAATTGGAATTGAATTTGCTATTAGGTCTGACTATTGGTGATGGAGAAAGTAAAAATAAAATATCGATATTGATATCACTGCCTGCATTTCCCCATGGCCATAGAATAGAACCTATCAAGAGAGGAGGTAAACGTCGCCACACCCATTCCTGGCATACTTTCAAAGAAATTTCGAATCAACTTCTTCCTCCGACGCTCTCCCTTTACAGATGCTACCTTATCCAGATAGATTAAGAAAATAATAATTAAGTTAGAAATAATAATTAAGTTAGGATTTATTCACAAAATACAGCTTGCCGTCGCACCTACCGAGCGGGCATCAGCCTTGGCGAGCTCTTTAATATCGCAGTGAACAAAACCTCTGAGACGAAACGGACATCGAAAGTAGCCAACACTATTAAGCCAGCGCCTTAGCGGATGCAAGTCATCAAGAGGAAGGCAAGTGGGTCTCCAATGAATGCCAAGAAGAAGGCAATACTGTATAACAAAATTCCTGTGCCCACCTACAGCGGCAGCTCAAACCGCTTTGGGTTGCTAGCGCAAACCGAGGATCTGAGCGAGCAGCCCAGTACCAGCCATCAAGCAGCTATTGCTGCTGCCAAACATGATGCAGCCTCTTCTGGCATAATCAGTGCAACTTCCATGGCGCAACCTAAACCCCCTCCAATAGTTTTGGAAGGTGTTGAAAGCGTACCCCTGCTGTTGGACAACATGTCTAAAATCACTGATCTAAACAAGGTCTCTGCCAAGGCATCGATGGGCGGAGTCCTGAGGCTCTACGCGGCAGGCGGTAGCACCTTCCGTAGCATAGTCAGCTGGCTCGAGACCGAAAAGCTTGAGTTTCACTGTTACCAACTCAAGGAGGACAGGCCATACCGAGTCTGCGTTAAAGGACTCCACCACAGTACGCTCCATCATCAAATCATTGATGAACTGAAAAGTCTCGGTCACAAGGTGTTAGACGTTCATACGCCGAAAGGGCAAAACGAGCCAGGTGCTCCTGTTTCCAATCCCATAAACATGTTCTTTTTGAACATTGCTGCTGCTACGAACAACAAGGAGATCCTGGCTCTTAAGGGCTTATGCCACATGAGAGTTGTCATCGAGCCCCTTCACAAGCGAAATACGACAACCGAATGCCATCGATGCCAGCAATTTCGTCACACGGCCAAGTACTACCGTAAAGCGCACATCTGCCTCAAATGCGCCGGCGAACATCCTGCCAAAGACTGTACGCGACCACGAAGCGAGCCATGAACTTGCTATAACTGTGGTGAACAGCATCCAGCGAATTATTCCGGATGCTCCAAACTCCAGGCATTCCTTCAGCGCTCTAGGCCAAAAAGAGGTGTGGGCGGAAGAAGCGAAGTCAACAATCGACCTATGTCCCATGTTCCTACTGGATGCATGCCGATTGCACCTCTCCGAAGCGGAGTCTCCTACGCAGATGTAGCTAAAGCCTGGATGGGCCCCAAGCAGGATCAGCAACAGGTGCCGCAGCCCTTCCAGCAGCAACCTGAGACCAGGAAACACAGCCGGCAAAGGAGTCGGTCTAGAGGCGGACATTAGCCCCTTTGGACAATAACACTTTCAGCATTCTGCAGAAAGTAAACGAAAGTAAAACGAAAGTATGAACGCTCTGCGCTCCCTTCAGGAACAGCAGATTGAACAAACGAGGATGATGCTACTACAGCAAGGGCAGATGATCCATCTGCTCACTGCTATACACGCGCAGACAGCGACAAAATGAAGCCACTGCGTATATCAGTATTAGTAGTACGGCGTCTCTGCGAAACTGCCCGAAGTTGAATGCTTTGTGCGGAGATACGAGATTGATGTTTTGCTTATTAGTGAAACACATTGCAAAGATGTAGTCAAGCCCAAGCTGTATTGTTACGAGGCCTATACTTCAAACGACCCGGGTGAGGGTAACGGTAAAGGTGGATCAGCGATTATGATCAAATCAAGTTTGGTCCATTTTCCTCTTCCTTCAGTAGCCACTGATAGGGTGCAACTTGCGTCTGCAACTATAGAAACTGGGGACGGCATTATAAGCTTCGGCGCGGTCTTCTGCCCACCGAGGTTTGTTTGGACCACAGACAACTTCAAATCCATATTGGAGCAACAACAGCATAAATTCATTGTAGCAGGCGACTGGAATGCGTCCCACTGGCTTTGGGGAGCAGGGAGGTGTTACCAAAGAGGTCATGCCCTGGCAAATCTCACAAGGTTCCCTTTTGGCAGTAGAGGGTCTCCAGGCTACATCGATTTTGCGCTGACAAGAGGTATCCTGGGTTTACACTCAGATATCCGGTCGGTTGCCGAGCTCAGCTCTGACCACTTACCTCTCATCATCACTCTGGACACAACAGCTACAGCCTATCCCAAAGTCGAGCGGCTAATCAGCTGGCGCACTAACATGGAACGTTTCCAAGAGCACATCGAGTCGTCACTGAACCTTGACATGGCGCTGAACTCCGAGCGGGACATTGAAGCTGCAATCGACTCTCTCACCCACACCATCCAAGTAGCAGCTAGATTGGCCACTCACACCCCAGGACTGAGACCCGCAGCAGCCAGAATACCGGTCCCCAGAGAGATTCTGATGCTCATTGCAGAGAAGAGGCGTTTACGCTCCAGATGGATGAGATCGCGCCACCCGCTGGACAAAGCTGATTTTTACAGAGCGAAGTCTATCCTCCATCGTGCACTGGTGGAACACAAAGCAGCATGGTTCGATGACAGGTTAGCAAATACGGGTACCGAAGCCGCCGCCGCACTCGCTCTGGAAGGCCACACGTGCGATTAAAAGACGTTGCTTAAGGAAAGCATCATTGGTGAACAGCAATGGGGTATGGTGCCGAACCGATTTGGAGCAAGCAGAAGCGTTTGCCGCGCACCTGGCCGAGCGGTTCCAACCTTTTAACCTCGCAGCAGGTTGAAGAGACTCACGATCAGCTGTCCCAAGCTCTCCAAATGGACATACCGATCCAACCATTCGATCCTGTTGCAAAACTCTAAAAAAGCACCAGGCCATGATGCAATATGTAACGCCACTCTAAAGGCCCTACCGAGCAGAGCGATCCGCTACGTAGCGATGCTTTTTAATGCTATTGTGAGGCTGCAGTACTTCCCTCCTCAGTGGAAACTGAGAATCATCTCTATGATACATAAAGCTGGCAAGCCGGAGAAGGACCCTGGATCCTACCGGCCGATTAGTCTCCTCCCATCGATCTTAAAGGTGTTTGAGAGGCTGATTGCCGCCCGGATGGTCAGGTTTATAGAGGCCCAGGGAATAATGCCAGAACACCAGTTTGGATTCCGTGCTGGTCACTGCACGGTCGAGCAAATTTTAACGGCCTTAGTCTGCGATGAATACTGCAACGCTCTTTTCCTCGATGTCCGGGAGGCGTTTGACCGTGTGTGGCATCCTGGTCTGCTACTTAAAATCAAGAATACCCTGCCTGCGCCTTACTATTGTCTCCTGGCGTCGTATCTTAGGAATAGGGGATTTGCGGTCCGTTTCCACTCTGCGCTCTCAACCGAGTATAATGCGGCAGCTGGAGTACCCCAGGGAAGCGTCCTAGGCCCGCTACTATACTGCCTTTATAGCCATGACATGCCGCGCCCGGCTGACAGCATCTACGGAACGTCAATGCTGGCCACATTTGCCGACGACGTGTGCATAACGTACAGGTCCAGGTGCGAGCAGGAGGCCGCCAACGGTATCCAGAACTACGCAACAAGATTTTCCGACTGGCTAGGAGTTGGAATATTGGCATAAATGGAAACAAGTCCAAGAATGTTTGCTACACTCTCAAACGGAGAACGCCACCAGCAGTGCTCATTGACGACACCCCTGTGGAACAGGTTGATTCAGCCAAATACCTGGGAGTCATACCCGACCGCCGGCTCATGTTCTCGAAACAAGTGAGCGAATTGAGAATACGCATACGGGCCGCGGCTTCAAAGCACTACTGGCTCATGGGCCCGCGTAGCAAACTGTCGCTAGCTCCTATTTGGAGGTATGCGTGCCAAATTTGGGGCCTGGCGTGTGACAGCCAGATCAGCAGAATCCAGAGCATCCAAAATAAGATGGCGAGGACGATCACTGGCTGCGAGTGGTGTGTAAGGAACACCACCCTCCACAGTGACCTAAAGCTGCTCACGGTCTTTGAGACCATAAATTTCCACTCCAGCCGCTACAATGACCAACTGGAGCGCCATCGCAACCGACTCGCTAAGGGTCTCACCAGACCACGCCCACAAAGAAGGCTCAACAGGCGACTCCCTAGGGACCTAATTGACCGGCTGCCAACAAGACGCACAGCAAGATGATGATAAGCCAAACGATATACTCCCCATCGTCTTTCTTTCTTTTTAAATTTTTATACCCTTGAAAAAGGATATTATAATTTTGTCCAGAAATGTTAACGCATTAAAGGAAGCATCTCCGACCCCACAAAGTATATATATTCTTGATCAGCATCAACAGCCGAGTCGATATAGCCATGTCCGTCTGTCCGTCTGTCCGTCTGTTTCTATGCAAAAAATAGACAGTAGTTTTAAAGCTAGCGTTTTGAAATTTTTACCGGATCATTATTTTTGTCACACGCAGATCATGTTTCAAAATCGGTCGGATCGGACCACTATATCATATAGCTGCCACACAAACGACCGATATGAAAACAAGTCTTTGTATGAAAAACTTTTTTGTTTTCCAAGCTATTGCAACTGAATTCAAGATTTATTTATTTGACATAGCCATTCACGATTTGTGAAAGTTTGGTCCGGATCGCACCACTAAATCATATAGCTGCCATACAAACGACCGATATGGAAAACTTTTTTGTTTTCAAGGGTATACCATCTTCGGCAAGCCGAAGATAACTTTTCTCACTTGTTTTTTTTTAAGTTTTGTAAATATTGTTAGTTTGTAAGTTTAAAGTTAGTAATAATGGTAACGCGTATCACACTTAGCCGGCGAGCCCCTCGGGCAGTATTAATAGGTGCCAAGGCCACAAAGGGGTTTTAAGATTCCCTGTATGCCTCAATAAATAGTTAAAAATAAAAAAAAAAAAGGAATCATACTTTGAGTAATAGTGAATATAAGCCCGTTAAGCATATTTAAAGATTAAAATTATATTATGCCGAAATTAAAAGGAATCGGAAGTTACAAGTCTCGCCTACATATAAGGCTATAAGATCCAGTGCGAAAAATACCGGTGGATAAACTCATCAATTTTTCTGAATTTAGAAATGCATTATAAAAACAATATACGGTAGATCAATCTGTATTTTAATCCTAGCATTAAACAGGGGTTGATATTACGGCACGATTTTTTGAAAATATTTAAACTTGCTCGTAGCTGAAGAATCAAGAGTGGAAAATGCATATACTTTGACTGCTAGTTAACTACAACAGCTATCCTTAATTAAAGAGCTCTTTACGAAAGTTTCTGAAATGAAACTAAAAATAATGCTTACCCAAGCATCGATGGCATATTTTCTCGTTCACTGGAAGCAAACATAATTTCCAGAGCTCGCAAAAAAAATAATAAAAAAAATAAATAATAATATATAATATAAAATGAAATAAAATACGATGCACATGTGCTCTCGCTCTGAACAGAACTTTTCGTTTCTGTGTTTTGGTTTTCGGTTAACTGCTCTCAGTTTCGTGGTGCTTGATATGCTCACTGAACAACAACTCAGAGAGAGCAATCCAACTGAACGCTCGCTCATTGAGGGTCAGCAGATGAGCAAAAAAAACGAAAGGCTCATCGTAAACGGTCTTTTGATTTCAGTGCCTTTTAAACAAAGTTTAGCAACAATTTTCAAATATGTATTTATTAGATGTAAACATTAGATTTATTACTTATTCAGCTTTATAACTAGTAGCGAAACCCTTCGCTATCAAGAAATAAAAAAAGGCTTTCCATCGGTGGTCAAAATCTTTATAATCGAAGAGACTAAGTTGTTGACTAAGGACAACGCTGAGAATATTTATTTAACGAAGGTTTTTATTGTACTTCTTTATTCGGATATCAGCTTAAGACTAAACATCAAATGTAAATTGGATTGAGTAGAAGCTTCAGTATTTTAACAATATTTGTTTTTCGGGAGAGCATTGCTCTTGGATTCTTAAGATTAGGAAAAGATTCAAAGAGAGCAGTCAAATCTGCTTAGGTCAGGCTTTAGGATGTTTACAAGAACGGCTAAGTACCGCTGCCAAAGAATTCTTTATTATAAAAGGGATGCTGCGCAGCTGGGATACATTATGGAAATCACTTAAGTGCATAACTGTTTACAGTTCTTTGAAATAATTGAAGTGTCCGGTTAGGGACCGCCCAAATACGTCACTCCCCTTCCCTTAAAGAGAAGCCTACTTGGGCTGGGATTGATGGATATAGTATGGGAAATGGAGTTTCTTCTATTTCTATTTGTTGTGGTGAGTTTTGATTTTGATTTTTTCTTATTTTAAGTTTTGCATACAGCATTATGAATGGGTTAAATGTTACATATCTTAAATATTATATAAGTAGAACAAAATAGTGCAATTATTACAATGGTCCTTAGTGTAACTTTACTGGAGTTACTTACTTATTGCGTATTCCCGCTTTAATGTAACAGTATCGGAGCTTTCGAGTCAAGATCTAAACTTTGCTTAAGAACTTAGGGTAATAATTAGTAATAAGTAGTCGAGATTTGGAGATCAGAAGCGTCGGTCATCGCCACGCACAAACATACAAATTCGCCTCATCAAATGCAGACCGCATTTATTCTATAATTTATACTTACACAAATAAATATTATTGCCAAAACAATTAACCTAAATTTGTAAAGTGTAATAAATCATCTGAAATCATCTAAATAATGTCGTTGTGTTTTACAATTTTTATTTTTGTTATATTAGGTGGTGTGTATAGTGGTGTCAAATTTATTTCTGGTTTTAACAGATTTTGACTTGAATTATAGTATTGATTTCTATTTTGCATTGGGTTACTCTTATCATATTGTTTCATTCTATTTTTATATTATTAATTAAATTTTGGCAATTTTGGATAAGAATGGCTTGGGTTAAGTTCCACGTTACAATTGTGTTTGGTTCTATGTATTTTATTATTTCGTTCGTGTCTACTGGCTTAAAATTACAAATTGGTTTTAAGTTTTTAATAATATTGGTGACACATTCATTTTTTATTTTTTTGTTTTCAGCATTACAAACTTTATTTTCTTTTTCATAATGTGATTGTGTGTCTGTATATATTTAGCTGATAGCCGTTGGTGTCTGGGTAAGGGATTATTTTAAATGTGTTTATTATTGAAAAGTGAATGGGTATGTGGGATATAAATAATAATTGGTTATCATTGTAGTTAATCCAAGTGGATGTTTTAATGTTTAAAATATTTTGTCTGTTCACATTCTCAAGCTTGTCATAGTTTAGTAATTTGGGGTTAAACAGTCCAAGTCTGGAAAGCTGCATAGCCATTTCCAAATCTTCTACGTATTCCGTAAACTGCATTAGTTCGAACTCTTAATGACTGTTAATGATGATGTGGTTATTTTCATAATTCTGTATCTTTTGCATTCCGTCATTTATCAATCGTATATGTCAATCGTTGATGTCAAGTTTTTTCTGTACTTCGACTCGATCATTTTCATCTAGTGTTCCAAATAGATATTTAAAAACTGAGCCCAAAATGTTAATAAGTCCCCGTTTGTATCTTTGTTGCAGGGTTATTCCGGCTAGTTCTCTTTTCATTTTATTGTATAAAATTTTGATCTGGGGTGATTGATTCTTCACTGGTTTCATATGAAATTTTTCTTTTTCCCATATTCTGTTGAATTTCGTCATCGTCAATCTCGAATTCAGTTCGTTTTGAAGCCTCATACTATAATAAATTGGCGCTCAACTAGTGGTAAAAACCACCACCCACCATCACCATCACCAACACCGCCCACACAGCTTCTAAATATGCGGAAAAGCAAAAGACAGCGGCGCGGGAAAAGTGAAGGGAATTAGTGACGAAATAACACACACACAAAAAAAATCATGTGTGTGGGAACCGATGCTAAACGCATTTTAAGTATGTTAATATTTTTATGTACCACAAATCGCTGCACAGAAACGTTTATAAAAAAAAAAACATATAATAATAAAAACATATAATAATAAAAACAAAAATCATATAATTATTCTTTATAACAGCGCATACGTTCGCTTCTCATTTATTATTGTTGTTTTATGTTTCCATTCGATTCAAGCGCGACATTCGACGCTTCAGTTTTTGTCTTCATTTGTTTGTTTGTCTTTGGTCAACTGTTACCCACACAGGCAGCATTTGCATACCTAAGCGAATTGTACAGCTCATTCAGCCCGGATTCTCACAGTATAGGAATGGTAAACCATACTCGACAGACTCAGAGTCTGATAGCGAAAATCAAGCTTCCCCCTCTAAGACGTGTAACCGCGAATCCCCCTGCAATGGCGATAGACCCAGAATAGCTCAAAGCTGTAATACAGGCAGTTGTGACCAATACTTTGGCGGACGAAGCTGCCAAAAACGAACTCGCACGAAATAAAATGCGTCAGAAAAATTCAGGAGCTGGCCAGCCAGTTGGCAACAACACATGTCGCGTCCACCTCAGCCGTGGCCCCGGAATTAAAACTTACGAACCCATAGATATAACTAATAATTTCCCATGTAGCATGACTTTAGACGCCGTTAAATATTTGCCTGAATTCTCGGGGTCACAGGAATCATTTGTTTCGTTGCGAAAAGCGGCGAAATGGTAGTGACAATTATTAGGAACAAAGTTAGGGGCGCGGCCAATAACGTTTTATCCTCGTCCAATGCATGTCATTGAACAGGACATGAGTACATGGAACAACATGACCCTGTTACAGTATTATGATGAGGTCGAGAAAAAACTCACCCTACTCACAGATAAAGCTCATATATCTCACGAGCCATCGGCGGCAAAAACATTGTGCGAAAAGTTCCGAGAGCACGCCTTGCGTATTTTCATCTCGGGACTTAAAAGCAACCTCACTGATGTGTTTTTAGCGGCAAAGCCGAAAGACATGCCGTCAGCTCTGGCCTTAGGCCAAGAAGTGGAATCTAACCACGAGAGGTACGTTTTTGCAGCCAGTTTTGCAAAAAGTCAAGAAGACAAAGATCGCAAACCTACTGCAAAAGCGCAGGGTCGTCAACTTACGACCACCATGACCCACAACCTAATAATACCAAAAACCCGTATTTTAATAGGCAGCATAAGGCACAGGTTCACGCCGACCCGCGAAGTACCTAAAATTACAAAGTCAACGGCACACCAGAGCCTATGGAGGTCGATCCCTCATTTTCTAAATTGCTGCAGCCGACCCAGGCAAATGCCTAGCAGAACAGAAGACCAGCCACCTCTGAGCGCACAGGCGCCGTGAGGAAACAACAAAAAATTAACTTCATTACGCAGAATGCGGAAGAAAAGATAGGAGAATATGCCGCCGCCGCCTCCAAAGCGGCATCGAAAATAGACGACGATGCCATTGCCGAGTATGATTCTGACTACGTCAATTTTTTAAGGGAAAATCCCTGTTACCCGTCATCAGACGAAGAGTAGCAGGGGTACCAATGAATTTCCTTTTAGACACCGGCGCGTCAAAAAATTTCATTACGACCTCGCAAAGAGTTAAAGGATATCCGCCCGGTGGACTCTCCTTTCGAAATTCACTCAATCAAAATGCTTCGTCTCGATTTTTAATTTAAAAGCGGCTTTTTTCATTCTGTCAGATCTTACAATATTCGACGAGATAATCGGGGCCGATCTGTTAACACAGGCCGGTGCATCACTTTGCCTTGCTTCCACCTAACTCAAGTGGCGTAAGGAAGTTCAGAAGATTTCATTCCATAAATGCACCGACGTCAACTTCACTAACGTGAAGTGCGCAGATGCACCATCTTTGGTGAAGAAGGAATTTCTGGGGATGATAAAGAGCCGAAAAAACGCCTTCGCAGATCCCAACGAGGCCCTGCCATATAACACATCGGTAGTGGCCACGATTAGAACGACTAGCGAAGAGCCCATTTACGGCAAATTATATCCATACCCCATGGGCGCAGCAGATTTCGTCAACAACGAAATCCAAGACCTGCTTAAAAATGGTATAATTCAGAAGTCGGTGTCTCCTTATAACAACCCAATATGGGTGGTTGATAAAAAAGGAACCGACGAGGCCGGCAATCAAAATAGACGATCAGTCATAGACTTTCGTAAACTAAACGAAAGAACTATCCCAGACAAATACCCGATGGCAAATTCTTTACGACACTGGACCTCAAGGGTATCACCAGATCGTCTTAGCGGAAAATGACCGCGAAAAAACTTCCTTCTCCGTAAGCGGAGGGAAGTACGAATTCAAGAGGCTTCCCTTTGGCTTGAGAAATGCTGCCAGCATCTTCCAGAGAGCCATTGATGATATTCTCAGAGAGCAAATCGGCATGACTTGCTATGTCTACGTCGATGATGTAATAATCTTCTCAGAAAATGAGAATGCTCATGTCAAGCACGTGGATTGCGTTTTAAAAACCATAAGCAATGCAAATATGAGAGTCTCAGTAAAAAAGTCAAGTTTTTTTTAAAAAAGCGTAAACTTTCTTGGCTTTATAGTCACCAGCGATGGCACTACCACCGACCCAGAAAAGGTCAGGGCCATAAAAGAGTTCCCTCAACCAAAAACAGTATTTGAAGTTAGATCATTCCTAGGTCTCGCGAGCTATTACAGATGCTTTATTAAGGACTTTGCAGCCGTAGCAAGGCCTATTTCGGACATCTTAAAGGGCGAAAATGGAAGTGTAAGCAGTCATAGATCGCGACACATCCAAGTACAATCCAATGGGGCGCAAAACAATTCTTTCGAAAAACTGCGCAACATTTTGGCATCCGAAGATGTTTTGCTCAGATACCCGGATTACAAGAAGCCATTCCATCTAACGACGGATGCTTCAGCCTACGGTATTGGCACAGTGCTTTCACAAGAAAACCGTCCTATTACAATGATCTCGAGGACATTAAAGGATAGGGAAATGAACTACGCCACAAATGAAAGGGAATTATTAGCCATCGTTTAGGCGTTGGCCAAGCTGCGGCACTATTTATATGCGGTGAAAGATATAACTATCTTCACCGACCATCAGCTATTGTCATTCTCGGTATCAGATTCTAACCCTAACGCGAAAATTAAAAGGTGGAAGGGTCTCATCGAGGAAACGGGTGCGAAGGTAGTCCATAAACCGGGAAAAGAAAATTTGGTTGCTGATACCCTGTCTAGGCAGAAAATTAATGCCATAGAAGAACAGGACGCAGAATCATGCGGTGCGACCATTCACAATGAGATTTCCCTCACTCACACCATATAAATAACGGATAAGCCCCTAAATTGCTTCCAGAACCAACTAATTCTAAAAGAGGCCCGCTTTCCGCTAAAACGATCTTTCGTTCTATTTAAAAATAAGAAACGACATGCGATCAACTTCACCGACAAGGAGTCATTACTCAATGACCTTGCGGATGCACTAGTCCCCAAGGGTACGCCCTCCATTGCGATTTGCACACGCTAGCAACGGTGCAGGACGACTTAGTCCGGAGATTCCCGACTACAAAATTCTGGCAATTGCAAAAACCGTGTTACAGACATTTTTGGGGTCAAGGAAAGAAGGGAAATCACAGTGTATCAAACGGGCAAGTGGAGCGTTTTGACAGCACTCTACTAGAGCTCGCCAGGTGCCTAAAAATTGACAAGGGCATAAGTGATACCGTGGAAATAATCTTGTTAGCCACTACCAGATATAACAAATTAATCCATTCGGTCATCGATAAGAGGCCAGTCGACGCAATACAAGAATACACGGGCGACATACAAGAACGGATTGCTGACAAAATTAAGAGGGCCCAAGACGCTCTAAGGTCTTGGGAGAATGCTTCTCGACAAAACAAAGTCTTCGAAGTGGGCGAAAAGGTTTTGGTCAAAACTAATAGAAGGCTTGGCAATAAAGTCACTCCCTTGTGTGAGGAAAAAGCCATACAAGCAGATCTGGTGACCACGGTCCTCATTGAGGGGAGGGTGGTCCACAAAGACAACTTAAAATGACTCTCTCGCTTAATTTAAAATTTTTTATTATCTCTACCTATCACCAGCCGTTTGGCAAACTTCCATTTAGTATACATTAAGTCCGTCGCCAAAGGCGCGATGTTTTAGTTTTAGGATAAAATAATTGGTGATGGCATAAACCTCAGCGAACAAGAAAAAGCGACTAAAAAAATACATTTCCACAGGTGCAGAGTTTTCATCCTCCTCTCACTGGCATTGGTGTCAGCGCACATCACTAACTATTCACAAACAAGGTATATGTAACCCACTCGGCAAATCTTTTGGTTTCGGAGATGTTTCCACAGTCTCATATGAGGAAATTGCTAGAAGTGGATACCTCGCACCTTCGAGACACGCTGGATTCGTTAAAAGTCCACCATAGAATCGCAAGGACGCCGATCTAGAAAGAATTAGGTTCATAGAGTGGCAGTTGACACAATCAAACAATAGGCAAATCAAAATTAATACTAGGATATAAAGTCGAATCAACAACAACTGTAAATCAAATCCTGCAAACACATAAAAATACCCAAAGTGATACCGGCCATTTATACGAGACACTGGCTACAGAATAGAATACTAATGATGGAGTTACAGAATTTAATGTTGGCTGTAACACTGGCGAAAAACGATATTGTCAGTCCAAATATCCTAGATCACGCAGACTTAAAATCAGTTTGGCTGAAAGAGCCCACAGATACCCCCATAGGGGATCTTATGTCCGCATCGTCTGTAAAAATACTACAATCCTCTAACATGATACACTTTATTATCAAATTCCCCAAAATAAAATCATCTTGTAAGAAGGTCACTATTTTCCCAGTCACTTGCAAAGGAGTTATGCTGCGGATAACCGACAACATGATAGCAAAGTGTGGAGAAGAAGTCCATATAATCAAAGACTGCACCCCAACACCGGTGGCTACCTTTTGCCAACTATCAACGGAAAGCTCATGCGCCAGGGAACTACACGCAGGCGTCCTAGCGCATTGCCAGTCGCAACCAAGCGACCTACACCCGCTTACCCGCGTGGGTGAGGGAATCATCATCATCAATGACCGGCCAGCCAGGGTCACGGTGGACAACGGAACAGAAGTCTACCTACGTGGCACACCTTCATCACCTTCAACGATCGCGTCGTGATAAATGACACCACCTTCATAAATCACGACAAGGCCCAAATAAGAGCTCCAGGGGTAGCGAGTTCCCCATCATTGAATATCACCGCCAACAAAGATATTCTGAGTCTCCCCTATCTTCACCAGCTGAGTGAACGTAACTTGAAGTTCATCAAAGAGTTCGGGAGAAAAATCGCATAATATTTATCGCAGCAGCGATTTGTTGTGTGTTGATTTGTATCGGCATCACCTGTCTACGGTTCATCGGAGCGCGGAGATCTGCAATCCAATTAAACGGGATGATCGCCGGATTAGGACCAACAGAGGACGACTGTAATCTTGAAGGGAGAGTAGTTAACACAAGCCAACAAACTAGAACAGTTGGCTCAGTGTGTGAAACATAATACAAAAACGTCAAAGTGCTGACCCGGCATTGGGCCGGAAACCCGTGCGCAGCCGGCAATCACAGCATATTTGCGTGGCCGCTGCGAGTCTTTGTTAGCTTTAAGAATCATTTTCATGTTTCAGTTCGTTTTGAAGCCTCATACAATAAAGAGCAAAAGCTCATATAAGACTCCGGCAACAGCCGTTACACATTCTTTTATTAAATCAGAACTGATTGAGTCCCTAGGCCAGCAGTTAAAAAGGGTAGTCCCCCTTCCAACATAATCTTCATAAATTGGACAACGGAGGCCAGTCGCTAGCCTACGATTGCTGCGAGGGATCATCATCTCTTCCAATCTTCAGCCCGGTTCCCGATCCAGCGATCCAGGCAACGCGCTCAGCCACAGCTACCGCCCCCCTTTCCGCTACAACCAACTCGGCACAACTCGCCGGCTGCCACCTTCGAGGAGGATAATAAAACTTAAATAATTTATACACACACTTATACAAATGCAAAAGACTTTTTTTCGCTCGTTGCAAAATGGTCAGTGAATGAGCAGAGCAAAAGGTAAACACAGAACACAGACCGTTCGTTCAAGAGACACTGGTGAACGGCTCTTGTCTGACTTTTTGCGCAAGTGGTGCGCAAAGAACTGTTATTTGGTGACTGCAAGAAACGGTCAACTGTTATTTGGGAGCTCTGGTATAAGCAATAATGTTATCAGGTACCAGGTACCTGTGAAATTGAGAGTTGATTATTTTTATACCCTTGAAAAGGGTATTATAATTTTGAAGATTTCCAGAAATGTGTAACGCATTAAAGGAAGCATCTCCGACCCCACACAAAGTATATATATCCTTGATCAGCATCCACAGGCGAGTCGATACAGCCATATCCGTCTGTTTCTATGCAAAAAATAGACAGTAGTTTTAAATCAAGCGTTTTGAAATTTTAACCAGATCATTATTTTTGATGCACGCAGATAATGTTTAAAAATGGGTCGGATCGGACCACTATCATATAGCTGCCATACAAACGATCAATCAGATTTCAAGTCTTTGTATGGAAAACTTTTTTGTTGCGAACACAAAAACATAATTTAAATAAGAAAACGACGACCCGACCCACGTCCATGCCGAGCGCAAAAGTCGTACGATGCCTATAACTAAAAAAAAAAAACACAATCAATGCACAAACCACTGCGGCGGTACGGCTTGTGAAATTTTTTCTAAATTGCCAATTCGCGAGTACAAAAGATTGTGTGTGATAAATTGATAATTAAGAAACCATTGCCGCAGTTTACCTGCGGATGGCTAAAACAAAAAATAATACTTGTAATACGAGCGCCCAGCGCGATAAGGTGGTGTGTGGCAGCTTGTTGGATACGTTAAGTGGTGTGGAATGCACCCAAAAAAATCCGCCCAACAAGTTGTGTGGCGACCGTACCTTAGTAGGCAAAACAGCCAAAAGGGATACTACGGAACCACCGCGCCCAGTGCCGAAATAATCTGAGGACATCAATAAAAGTATATGACAGCCCGCACACAAGGAAAAAAATTATTGCGAAATATTCATAGTGCACACGCAGCACCACAATTGTAAAATAAAATAAATAAATACAAAAATTCCTCAATTTCCCAAGATAAAATAAATTAAATACAAATTTTCTTGAACAACACACTAAGTCACCCCTTTTTTTCCTATCTCCATGGAGTTTTCGTGCTGTAAGGGTACAACTTGTAACACGCCAAATAGTGGAAGACATGCAAGCGCACCTCGTCGATCTTGCAAAAATGAACAGACTGGCTGAGGAAATCGGACGAGAAACCGTTGCCTTTGCGGATAGGAAAGCTAAAGCTCTGGTCGACAACTACCTCAACACAGCCATGGAAGGAATCAACAGGCTTTGCGGACGAGCGCGATGCCAATCTCGCAAACTGGACTGGCTGGGGTCGGCTTGGAAATGGATAGCTGGATCTCCAGATGCTGCTTACTGGAACATCATAAGCTACCCGCAAACTTAGAGGCATTGGGCCAAACCGAACCAAGCCAGGCTCATTGATCTGCGGGCCGCAGATCTTGGGGCGGGAAGGAGTTAACACCAGCTAAACGCTTCCCCTGGCCCCTCACACCATGCACGTGCCACGGCTGAACTGGTCAGCAATCTGCAAGCGGGGCCTTTCTTACCTCGCCGCGCGGGGCCTTTCTTACCTTACCGCGCGGCTGAACTGGTCAACAATCTGCAAGCGGGGCCTTTCTTACCTCACCGCCCCAGCTGCCCCCCGGACCTTTATGCGGAGTTGCTGGGATTGCACTCAGGATTGTAACACTCGAGCGCGAGAGCAACAGTCCCGTTGCGCAAAGGTGCGCAAAGAACTGTTATTTGCGAGCTCTGCTAAATAATTGTGAATAAAATAAAATAAAACAAACAAGAAAAGAGCAATTACCCGCTGCCAGGGGGAATTACCAGCCAAAGAAGGAAGTTGTCGCCAAGATGGTCGAGGAACTATTGGAACGAGACATTATTACTCCGTCCACGTCAGAGTACGCCAGCCCAGTGGTGCTCATCAAGAAGCCAAACGGTAGTGATCGACTTTGCATCGATTACCGCCGCCTGAATAAGCTCATCAGAAAGGAAAACTTCCCAGTACCGAATATTGAGGAAAGGCTGCAGGAAGCGAAGCGTTCACATATTTTTCATCCCTTGACTTGAATAGTGGCTATTATCAGATCAAAATGGATCCAGAAAGCAGAAAGTTCACTGCATTTATCACCACGGATGGATTGTTTGAGTTTAAACGTCTTCCGTTTGGGCTGAAGAATGCACCTGCTGCATTCAATCGACTCATGGCAGAGTTGCAAAAGCGTGTGAAGAAAGGCGACATGATGCATTACATGGACGATATCCTCATTGGCAGCTAAACGTTTAATGAAATGTATGAAAAACTTGAGAGAATTTTAAAAGTGTTACGAGACTGCGGATTAACTTTGAATCGAGATAAGTGTGAGTTGTACAAACAATCAATCACATTTCTAGGTCACCAAATACACACAGATGGAATCAGCCCCGGAGAAGTCAAAAGTAAAGCCATTGCAGAATTTGTAAAGCTAGAGAATATCACCGAAGTTCGACAGTTTTTGGGTCTCACTGGATATTTCCGGAAATACATACCCGGATATGCAATAATATCAGAGCCATTGCGAATTCTTTTGCGCAAGGACCAAAACTTCAAATGGGAACAGCCACAAGACTATGCTTTTGAAAAGTTAAAGTTATGCCTTACGTCAAAGCCTGTTGTGACTAGCTACCGCCTAGATGCCGAACATGAAGTACATACGGATGCAAGTGCCGTTGGGTTAGCGGGAGTTTTGATTCAGAAAGATGAAGATCAACTGAAGCCAATCGCATACTATAGCCGAGCCACTTCCAACCCAGAGAAAAACTAGCATAGTTACGAGCTAGAAGCTTTAGGAGTCGTCGAGTCATTAGAACGATTCAAATACTACATTTATGGAAAAATGGTTAAGGTTATCATTGATTGTATCGCTTTAAAAACATCAATGACAAAACGAGAGCTGATACCACGAATTGCAAGATGGTGGTTACGAATCCAAGAGTTTGACATTGATATTGTTCATCGAGCAGGAACACAGATGTGCCACATAGACGCGCTAAGTAGAGCGCCAGTTGAAAAAGAACATGATATGGAGACAGCATCCCTGAAGATCTCTAAAACAATCATTGATGAAGTTGACTGGTTGTTTGCCATACAATTACAAGACGAGAAAATCCAGAAAACTGTTGCGAATATGAAAGCCGAGAAGAAATCTGAAAACGAAGAGTACGTGATTGAGCAAGATCGCCTGTTTCAGCTGAGCAGCTGAGATTCCATATTCTCCTCGAATGTCACGACAAAGCCGGACACATGAGCACAGATAATACCATCAGTCAGATTTTGAATCTGTTTTGGTTTCCCCGAATGTTTAATTTTGTAAAAGGCTACATTAAGTCCTGTGTCGGCTGCGCAATGTATAAAGCGCCAGGAGGACGCCAAGAAGGTCAGTATCATTACGATGACATCAAGCCGATACCCTTTTCGACCGTTCACATGGATCACCTGGGACCGTTTCCGAAGAGTTTAAAGCGAAATGAACATATTCTAGTCCTTGTCGACGCCTTTACGAAGTTCACCATAGTTCGAGCAGTGAAAAGTACAGCAACAAAGCACGTCCTAGATGCCCTGCAAGAAGTCACAAGCTACGTTGCAATGCCAGATCGTATCGTTACCGATCGAGGGACCGCATTCACCTCAAAAGATTTTGAGAAATATTGTAAATCAAACAATGTGAAGCACATACTCAACGCCGTGAGAACACCAAGAGACAATGGTCATGCAGAACGGACAAATCGAATTACTTTGTCAATGCTTTTGCCTTCAAATGAAAACGAGAAACGTTGGGACGAGATGCTGCGATCAATCCAGTGGAGCATCAATACCATGGTAAATAGTACTACTAAATGCTCCCCATTCCAGCTTCTATATGGTTATGATCCCCGAGATGTCCTAAAAAACACGCTGACGAACGTGATCCAAAATCAAGAGCTAGGCATTATGACTGATGCCGAATTAGAGAAGCTCCGAGCTGATGCTGCGAGTACAGTTAACGACCACCGAGCTGCTGCCAAGCAGAGATACGATGCCATCCATTTCAAGCCAACTTTCTATAATCCTTTAGACATTGTCTTGGTCGAGAACGAGCCTTTCAGCACAGGCACGTCGCGCAAACTAGAGCCGCGATACAAAGGTCCTTTTATTGTATCCAAAGTGCTGCCCAACGACCGATATCTAGTTAAAGATATCCCGCATGCAGAGACACTATAAATCAGTGTATTCATCAGATAAGATGAGACGCTGGTGCGAACTTCCACCCGATGAGTCAGATGAAGACAACGACGAAGAAGACGACCCAGACGACTAATTCCGCGAGGACGCTGTGATTGTCAGGAGAGGCCGAATGTAACGAGCAGGTTCTTGGCAAGGAAGAATATTTATGCAGGAACCGATATAAGCGATAGTCACTCGGTAT
The DNA here is from genome assembly GCA_035047645.1 of Drosophila merina. Classification (NCBI taxonomy): domain Eukaryota; kingdom Metazoa; phylum Arthropoda; class Insecta; order Diptera; family Drosophilidae; genus Drosophila; species Drosophila merina. The sequence goes on along the minus strand of JAWNPH010000050.1, from coordinate 238,168 downwards.
TCTATCGATACCGATATATATAAGAAGAAGAGAAGTGATCGAAAGGCACGAGCGAACGGAGAGCACGCCAAGTTTTGTACAATCAGAATTAAATTAGTTTCTTAATGTTATCCTCTTATTCATTCCAATAAAACCTTACTCCACCACTCGGAAAAGCCATCCCTTTACAGTTGCGATAGCTTGGAGAACAAAAAAGTTTTCCATACAAAGACTTGAAATCTGATTGATCGTTTGTATGGCAGCTATATGATATAGTGGTCCGATCCGACCGATTTTTAAACATGTTCTGCGTGCAACAAAAATAATGATCTGGTAAAAATATCAAAACGTTAGCTTTAAAACTACTGTCTTTTTTGCATAGAAACAGACGGACAGACGGACATGGCTATATCGACTCGGCTGTTGATGCTGATCAAGAATATGTAACTTACGTGCCGACGACCTGGGGAAATGACCCCAGACAATCCTGAGTGCAATCCCAGCAACTCCGCATAAAGGTCCGGGGGGCAGCTGGGGCGGTGAGGTAAGAAAGGCCCCGCTTGCAGATTGTTGACCAGTTCAGCCGCGCGGTGAGGTAAGAAAGGCCCCGCGCGGCGAGGTAAGAAAGGCCCCGCTTGCAGATTGCTGACCAGTTCAGCCGTGGCACGTGCATGGTGTGAGGGGCCAGGGGAAGCGTTTAGCTGGTGTTAACTCCTCCCCGCGCAAAGATCTGCGGCCCGCAGATCAATGAGCCTGGCTTGCCTCGGTTTGGCCAAATGCCTCTAAGTTTGCGGGTAGCTTATGATGTTCCAGTAAGCAGCATCTGGAGATCCAGCTATCCATTTCCAAGCCGACCCCAGCCAGTCCAGTGTGCGAGATTGGCATCGCGCTAGATATCAATCGTGTCCAGAGGGGGAAGCTGATAGAGTTTACCAAAATGTGGAGTTGTTGAAATGACGAATAAAAATGCGACTGAGCTCTTCTAAGTGTAAAAACAGAGTAAAGTTTATTGTGTCGGAGAAGTCTCCTCTAGCTCTGGGTTGCTCAAGTTTTATATATATATGAGTGGCTTCGTTTTAGGTGTACATGTGTTCTTAGTGTATAAAATAATTATAGATTTTTGTGCCTCCTCAGCATTCGGCTGGCCGGGTTAGTTGTGGACAATGTTAGAGGCGTGGAGGTTTAGGGGGTGGGGTGGTAACTCCTCCCTCCCCAGTTCGAAGCGACGGCCATAGCGAAGGTATGGACGGTGCGTAGATCGGCAGCCGATGATCTTCATGGACATGGGCGATATGCTTCGTTCGTCGGTGCAGCCATGGGATTATTGCTAAGGATGCTAGCAGTCCGAGCAGAGTATAGAGTGTCCAGGTTTGTCTATAAGAAAAAAAAAATCCTCGTCGCACAAGAATGTGTCATCTAGTTTAGGTAACGGACGGAGATGGCTTTAATCGACTCAAAGGTGAATTTTTCAGGACTATCGTTCGAATCTTTGACTTGTGTAATTTTTGATTTCTAGAAGTAATTAAAGTGTGGCCTTTGTCGTGTTTAACTTTGTGGATGGAAAACCTAGGGGTAATTTTGTTCCGTCTGTTTTCCCTCCTAAGGATTAGAGTGTCGGGTTCAAGGGTTATAGGGTCTGTTCTAGTTTCATTTAATTTAAGGGTTCTCTTAGTTATGTCATTTGAAAGTTTTTCTGTAACGATGGGGTACAATTTTTCGCGGAATTCATTTAATTTTGTCAAGTAGTCATGTTCATTATTGAACTTGATTGTTTGATCGAATATATGGGTGCGTCCATTAAATAGTTCGAAGGGAGTATGTTTAGTCGCGGAATGAATTGCGTTATTATATGTAATTAGAACTTCGGACATTATCTCGTCATGTTCGCTATTGAGTTTTTGCTGTTTCCTAGCATCAAGTACTATTCTGTAGATTTCAGTTAATGTTGAGTGTAGCCGTTCAACGGGAGAATTACTGGAAGATTGCTGAAAAGACGTAACATGTAGATCAATATTAAATTGATTACAGAATTTGTTGAACATGTCGCTAGCGAATTCTGCTCCCTGGTCATATACTATCTTTTTGGGGATACCAAATTGGGAGATAAAATGTTTTAACGCTTTAACTACGTTAATACAGTTCCTATTAGCTATGGGATATGCAGTCGCAAATTTGGAGAATTTGTCAATAATGCTAAGGTTGTAGTTTTTGTTAATCGTGTAGATGTCTATATGTAAAATGTCCAATGGTTTTGAGGGTATTTCGGGTATTTGATACGAAGTCTTTTGAGGTTGTCTATCGTATTTTAATTTCAAACATGTTTCACATTCTCTGATTATCCGAGTAATTTTCTCCTTCATATGGGGGAAAAATTGTTGTCTTTTTAGGTGGAAATATGTCTCATCTATACCACGATGATTATTGTTAAGATGATAGTCGGTTATAGTTTTCTCGATTTCCGTATTATCAGTTATTTCGGGGAGGAAACTCAAACATCTAACAAGTTTGAATGCGCTGTTGGCAGAGAAATAGGTCTGGTAGACTTTTTCCACTATTAGAAATACGTGATCGGGGGCAAATGCTGCGCATGTTTTGTTTGGTTTAAGTGACTGTCTAAGAATGGTAACCATGTCATCATATTGGAAGTCGGGTCCAGAGAATTCCCTCCTAAGTTTATGTTTAAACGGGGTCAGCGTGATATAGTTTATATTCGGGGCTATTTTAAAAAGGAGCTGGAAATTAAAATCATTAAGGGGTTTTTCTGAAATAGGGCAAACGGTTTGGGGAGTCGGTAATACTTCAGAGTGGTTGATAGAGGTCTCTAGTCGGCTGAGGGCATCAGCAATTACATACGATTCAAAATCGTACTCTTGAAGCTGGAGTCTCCACCGAATTATCTTAGAATTGGGTTGTTTGAAGTTCATTAACCAAGTTAATGGTTTATGGTCGGTGACTATGGTAAATCTCTTGCCAAAGAGGTAGGGTCTGAAGTATTGCACCGCCCATATAATAGCCAGCATCTCCTTCTCAATTGTGGAATAGTTTGTTTCCGCAGTTGACAAGGTTCTGTTAGCAAAACATACGGGTTTATCATTGTTTACGGGACCCTGTGATAAGACAGCTCCTATTGCGAAATTGCTTGCGTCCGTGGTTAATGTAAAAGGTTTAGTAAAGTCTGGGTATTGGAGGATTGGGTCATTAGAAAGTAGGGTTTTACATGACTCGAAGGCTTCCCTAAAGTCGTCATCTATTATAATCGACTTATTGTTGCCTTTTAACTTCTTTGTCATGGGTTGGGTAAGTTTTGCAAAATCCCTAATGAATTTCCTATAATAGCCTAACAAGCCGAGAAAGGACTTAATTGTTTTTTTACTGTGAGGACATGGGAAGTTTTTAATGGCTTCGATCTTATTGGGGTTAGGTTTAACACCTTCTTGTGAAACAATGTGGCCAAGGAATTCCGTCTCCTTCCTGAGGAAGTTGGACTTGGTTAGTTGTACTTTAAGGTTAGCAGACCTAAGTCTTTCGAAAATGGTTTTTAAGTGTGTAAGGTGCTCTTGTAGAGAAGTTGAGAAAATTATTATGTCGTCCAGATAGACTAGGCAGATGGTTCCGATGAGGTCCCCAAAAACATTGTCCATCACCCTTTGGAAGGTGGCTGGAGCATTTTTGAGGCCAAACGGCATCCTGACGAACTCGTAATGACCTTCTACTGTAAATGCAGTTTTGGGTATGTCATCAGGGTTCATTTCTATCTGGTGAAATCCACTTGCAAGATCGAGTGTAGAAAAGTATCTGGCTTTGCCCAATCTGTCTAAGATGTCTGCAATGTTAGGTATGGGGTACCTATCAGATATAGTTTTTTTTATTGAGTTTCCTATAGTCGATGACAAGACGCCATTTTTGTTCTCCCGTAGGAGTAATTTTTTTGGGAACGACCCAAACAGGGGCGCTCCACGGGGAATAGTTAGATTTGATGATATCTTGGTCTAGCATTGATTCTATTTGTTTTTTAACTTCCTCTTTGTGGATGTAGGGGTACCTATAGAATTTTGTATGAAGGGGGGTATCGTCTATAGTTTTTATGGCGTGTGTAACCTTATTGGTGAAGGTAAGTGAGTTTCCTTCGTTGTAGAAGATATCTAAATACTTCTTGCAAAGTGAAAGTAGCCCCTGTTTCTCTTCAGGGGATAGGTTCTCGGTATTAAGGGCTCGGTCTTGGGGTTGTGGGGAAACTGAGGTGATGTTGAAAAGTTCGACGCTATCGACTGTGGAGTATGGCATACCTTCTATCGGGCTTTCGAGATACAACAACTGATCTACATCGCTATGGTTTGTGATAACGAAATATGCAGTGTTGTTTTGGGAGCTATAAATACCGTCTGATATTATTAAATCATCATTGATTGAAATTGGGTTAATGTAGAAATCGCCTTGTTTGGTTTTCACTGGTAATGGCAAAACAGCTTTCGTGTGCCCAGATATGTTAAATACGTTCGAAGTTAACTTGCTATGGGTCCATAAGGGAATAGTGGTAGTTGAGGTTTTTAGTTTTAAGTTAGGCAAATCTATTTCTATTTTTAAGTAGGATAATAAGTCCATTCCTATCAGACCATCAAAATAGGAGTGGAATTTGAAAGGAAGGGGGATCATTTCGCCCGTGATTTGCAATTCGGGTGGGAATGGTATAGATACATGTTGGTAGATTGTAAAATTATTTAGGGCCGTTTTAAGTGTTATAGGCGTTTGTAAGGTCACACAGTTTTGAGAATCAACGTATTTTGGGTCGCTAAAGGAGTGTGTGTCGATCAGGAATTTCAGAGGGTTTGTATGGGGTAGTTTGATTTTAATGAAAGGGAGAGAAGAACTATGCGTGGCCGGACTTATGTACCCGGTTGACTTCCCGAGGCAGGTTGCCGAAAATTCGGGTTGGGTTGAGGTTCCTCCTCTATATTATTCAGACTATGCGCCGATGATCGGAAGGGGTTTGATGTACTTGCTTGGTTATCGTTATTACCGGATCGGGGCGTACGGTTGTACGAGTTAGATGATCTGTTCTGGTTGGAATTAGAGTACGGTCCTCTACGGTCGTTTCGGTCGTTTCGTCCGTTGCGGTTGTTATTGCCGTTATTATTTCGTTGATTTCTACCATCTGAGTAATTGGATCTCTGCTCTGGTCTATTGGACCGATGGTGTTGTGCCCTATATAAGGTCTGTTCTATTTGGCATTGCTCGTATGCCTGTTCGAGAGTAGAAGGAGACTTTAACCTGACGAATGTCTTGAGGGGTTCTCTCAAGCCTGTGATAAAAGCGTTGAGACATACTTCGTTATAGACAACTTTCTTGGCGTCTATAACGGCGTTGTTGTGCTCACTGTTTTTAAATATAGAGAAGAGTTGGCTTCTCACCTTTGATATACCAAAGAACAGTTGCCCTAAACTATGGTTGTCAGAAAATGTGTTAAGTTCGCTTAACAAGATGGCTTCGCTTTTTTTACTCGAGTAGAGGCGGATGAGATTGTTCTTTATCTCGTCCCAAACCAGGGGAGTATTTGGGAGCTCTAAGGCTTCGTCGGCTCTATCAATAATTTTGTTACTAATGGTCCTCAGGGTAAGTAAGCCGTATGGCGTTTGATCTGCTCCTTGGATGAGCATTAGAATTTCCTCCGCGCTGGTAATGAACCTATCTAATTGACGGGGAGTGCCGTCAAAAGTTGGCAAATGCTCAACGAAAGCCAAAATGTCTTTAGGCCTGAGTGTCGTCGAGATTACCGAGCTAATTCCACCGACAGTGGGTGTTAAGGGAGTTGGGGTGGGACGGCCAGAATTATTGCTTAAGTCCATTGTAGGGTTTTGGCAAGGTGTTGCCATGGGTTCTTCTGAAATCGGAAGGAGAGGGTCAGATCGTCTAGTAGGGTGAGGAAGCCTATTAGTGGTTGATGAAGCCCCGACAACTGAACGTGTAGTCTTCCTAAGGTTGTAGACAAGTTTCTTTGACATTAGAGTTTAAATTACCCGGAATGTGATCAGAAAACAATAAACAAGTTTTTTTTTCTTCAAGAAAGTGTGTGGGTATGCCTAAAATGTGTCTCAAATGTAAATTATGTACTTATTTAAGTGTGTGTGTATGTAAATAGTGTGTCTTAAACGTAGGTGGTGTACTTATTTTAAGGTATTTTTAAATGTAATGGGTGTGGATGTGTATTTTGAATTTCGTGTGTATTTACTTATTTGTGTGTGTGTTTGCTTGTGCAATGTTATTTGCATTAATACTTATCAAATTATGTGTTGTTCCAAGTATTAGTTTGTGGTTTTCCTTTTTGGTTAGTTGAAGTTTGATCCGCTCGGCTCTGGTTCTCCTCTGCAAGTGCCACCCGGTTCCCGCGCCACGAGCGTCGAGCCCTCGGTCGGCCCGCATCAGTGCCGAACACGAGCAACGGGACTGCTGTTCTGAGTGCAATCCTGAGTGCAATCCCAGCAACTCCGCATAAAGGTAAGAAAGGCCCCGCTTGCAGACCGTTGACCAGCTCAGCCGTGGCACGTGTATGGTGCAAGGGGCCAGGGGAAGCGTTTAGCCGGTGCTGATTGGTGCCACGAGCGTCGAGCCCTCGGTCGGCCCGCATCAGTGCCGAACACGAGCAACGGGAGTGCTGCTCTCGTGCTCGAGTGTTACAATCCTGAGTGCAATCCCAGTAACTCCGCATAAAGGTCCGGGGGCAGCTGGGGCGGTGAGGCAAAAAAGGCCCCGCGCGGCGAGGTAAGGAAGGCCCCGCGCGGTGAGGTAAGAAAGGCCCCGCGCGGTGAGGTAAGAAAGGCCCCGCGCGACGAGGTAAGGAAGGCCCCGCGCGGTGAGGTAAGAAAGGCCCCGCGCGACGAGGTAAGAAAGGCCCCGCGGCTCGACGCTCGTGGCGCGGGAACCGGGTGGCACTTGCAGAGGAGAACCAGAGCCGAGCGGATCAAACTTCAACTAACCAAATAAGGAAAACCACAAACTAATACTTGGAACAACACATAATTTGATAAGTATTAATGCAAATAACATTGCACAAGCAAACACACACACAAATAAGTAAATACACACGAAATTCAAAATACACATCCACACCCATTACATTTAAAAATACCTTAAAATAAGTAAACCACCTACGTTTAAGACACACTATTTACATACACACATACTTAAATAAGTACATAATTTACATTTGAGACACATTTTAGGCATACCCACACACTTTCTTGAAGAAAAAAAAACTCATTGTTTTCTGATGACATTCCGGGTAATTTAAACTCTAATGTCAAAGAAACTTGTCTACAACCTTAGGAAGACTACACGTTCAGTTGTCGGGGCTTCATCAACCACTAATAGGCTTCCTCACCCTACTAGACGATCTGACCCTCTCCTTCCGATTTCAGAAGAACCCATGGCAACACCTTGCCAAAACCCTACAATGGACTTAAGCAATAATTCTGGCCGTCCCACCCCAACTCCCTTAACACCCACTGTCGGTGGAATTAGCTCGGTAATCTCGACGACACTCAGGCCTAAAGACATTTTGGCTTTCGTTGAGCATTTGCCAACTTTTGACGGCACTCCCCGTCAATTAGATAGGTTCATTACCAGCGCGGAGGAAATTCTAATGCTCATCCAAGGAGCAGATCAAACGCCATACGGCTTACTTACCCTGAGGACCATTAGGAACAAAATTATTGATAGAGCCGACGAAGCCTTAGAGCTCGCAAATACTCCTGGTTTGGGACGAGATAAAGAACAATCTCATCCGCCTCTACTCGAGTAAAAAAAAGCGAAGCCATCTTGTTAAGCGAACTTAACACATTTTCTGACAACCATAGTTTAGGGCAACTGTTCTTTGGTATATCAAAGGTGAGAAGCCAACTCTTCTCTATATTTAAAAACAGTGAGCACAACAACGCCGTTATAGACGCCAAGAAAGTTGTCTATAACGAAGTATGTCTCAACGCTTTTATCACAGGCTTGAGAGAACCCCTCAAGACATTCGTCAGGCTAAAGTCCCCTTCTACTCTCGAACAGGCATACGAGCAATGCCAAATAGAACAGACCTTATATAGGGCACAACACCATCGGTCCAATAGACCAGAGCAGAGATCCAATTACTCAGATGGTAGAAATCAACGAAATAATAACGGCAATAACAACCGCAACGGACGAAACGACCGAAACGACCGTAGAGGACCGTACTCTAATTCCAACCAGAACAGATCATCTAACTCGTACAACCGTACGCCCCGATCCGGTAATAACGATAACCAAGCCAGTACATCAAACCCCTTGCGATCATCGGCGCATAGTCTGAATAATATAGAGGAGGAACCTCAACCCAACCCGAATTTTCGGCAACCTGACTCGGGAAGTCAACCGGGTACATAAGTCCGGCCACGCATAGTTCTTCTCTCCCTTTCATTAAAATCAAACTACCCCATACAAACCCTCTGAAATTCCTGATCGACACACACTCCTTTATCGATCCAAAATACGTTGATTCTCAGAACTGTGTGACCTTACAAACGCCTATAACACTTAAAACGGCCCTAAATAATTTTACAATCTACCAACATGTATCTATACCATTCCCACCCGAATTGCAAATCACGGGCGAAATGATCCCCCTTCCTTTCAAATTCCACTCCTATTTTGATGGTCTGATAGGAATGGACTTATTATCCTACTTAAAAATAGAAATAGATTTGCCTAACTTAAAACTAAAAACCTCAACTACCACTATTCCCTTATGGACCCATAGCAAGTTAACTTCGAACGTATTTAACATATCTGGGCACACGAAAGCTGTTTTGCCATTGCCAGTGAAAACCAAACAAGGCGATTTCTACATTAACCCAATTTCAATCAATGATGATTTAATAATATCAGACGGTATTTATAGCTCCCAAAACAACACTGCATATTTCGTTATCACAAACTATAGCGATGTAGATCAGTTGTTGTATCTCGAAAGCCCGATAGAAGGTATGCCATACTCCACAGTCGATAGCGTCGAACTTTTCAACATCACCTCAGTTTCCCCACAACCCCAAGACCGAGCCCTTAATACCGAGAACCTATCCCCTGAAGAGAAACAGGGGCTACTTTCACTTTGCAAGAAGTATTTAGATATCTTCTACAACGAAGGAAACCCACTTACCTTCACCAATAAGGTTACACACGCCATAAAAACTATAGACGATACCCCCCTTCATACAAAATCCTATAGGTACCCCTACATCCACAAAGAGGAAGTTAAAAAACAAATAGAATCAATGCTAGACCAAGATATCATCAAATCTAACTATTCCCCGTGGAGCGCCCCTGTTTGGGTCGTTCCCAAAAAATTACTCCTACGGGAGAACAAAAATGGCGTCTTGTCATCGACTATAGGAAACTCAATAAAAAAACTATATCTGATAGGTACCCCATACCTAACATTGCAGACATCTTAGACAGATTGGGCAAAGCCAGATACTTTTCTACACTCGATCTTGCAAGTGGATTTCACCAGATAGAAATGAACCCTGATGACATACCCAAAACTGCATTTACAGTAGAAGGTCATTACGAGTTCGTCAGGATGCCGTTTGGCCTCAAAAATGCTCCAGCCACCTTCCAAAGGGTGATGGACAATGTTTTTGGGGACCTCATCGGAACCATCTGCCTAGTCTATCTGGACGACATAATAATTTTCTCAACTTCTCTACAAGAGCACCTTACACACTTAAAAACCATTTTCGAAAGACTTAGGTCTGCTAACCTTAAAGTACAACTAACCAAGTCCAACTTCCTCAGGAAGGAGACGGAATTCCTTGGCCACATTGTTTCACAAGAAGGTGTTAAACCTAACCCCAATAAGATCGAAGCCATTAAAAACTTCCCATGTCCTCACAGTAAAAAAACAATTAAGTCCTTTCTCGGCTTGTTAGGCTATTATAGGAAATTCATTAGGGATTTTGCAAAACTTACCCAACCCATGACAAAGAAGTTAAAAGGCAACAATAAGTCGATTATAATAGATGACGACTTTAGGGAAGCCTTCGAGTCATGTAAAACCCTACTTTCTAATGACCCAATCCTCCAATACCCAGACTTTACTAAACCTTTTACATTAACCACGGACGCAAGCAATTTCGCAATAGGAGCTGTCTTATCACAGGGTCCCGTAAACAATGATAAACCCGTATGTTTTGCTAACAGAACCTTGTCAACTGCGGAAACAAACTATTCCACAATTGAGAAGGAGATGCTGGCTATTATATGGGCGGTGCAATACTTCAGACCCTACCTCTTTGGCAAGAGATTTACCATAGTCACCGACCATAAACCATTAACTTGGTTAATGAACTTCAAACAACCCAATTCTAAGATAATTCGGTGGAGACTCCAGCTTCAAGAGTACGATTTTGAATCGTATGTAATTGCTGATGCCCTCAGCCGACTAGAGACCTCTATCAACCACTCTGAAGTATTACCGACTCCCCAAACCGTTTGCCCTATTTCAGAAAAACCCCTTAATGATTTTAATTTCCAGCTCCTTTTTAAAATAGCCCCGAATATAAACTATATCACGCTGACCCCGTTTAAACATAAACTTAGGAGGGAATTCTCTAGACCCGACTTCCAATATGATGACATGGTTACCATTCTTAGACAGTCACTTAAACCAAACAAAACATGCGCAGCATTTGCCCCCGATCACGTATTTCTAATAGTGGAAAAAGTCTACCAGACCTATTTCTCTGCCAACAGCGCATTCAAACTTGTTAGATGTTTGAGTTTCCTCCCCGAAATAACTGATAATACGGAAATCGAGAAAACTATAACCGACTATCATCTTAACAATAATCATCGTGGTATAGATGAGACATATTTCCACCTAAAAAGGCAACAATTTTTCCCCCATATGAAGGAGAAAATTACTCGGATAATCAGAGAATGTGAAACATGTTTGAAATTAAAATACGATAGACAACCTCAAAAGACTTCGTATCAAATACCCGAAATACCCTCAAAACCATTGGACATTTTACATATAGACATCTACACGATTAACAAAAACTACAACCTTAGCATTATTGACAAATTCTCCAAATTTGCGACTGCATATCCCATAGCTAATAGGAACTGTATTAACGTAGTTAAAGCGTTAAAACATTTTATCTCCCAATTTGGTATCCCCAAAAAGATAGTATATGACCAGGGAGCAGAATTCGCTAGCGACATGTTCAACAAATTCTGTAATCAATTTAATATTGATCTACATGTTACGTCTTTTCAGCAATCTTCCAGTAATTCTCCCGTTGAACGGCTACACTCAACATTAACTGAAATCTACAGAATAGTACTTGATGCTAGGAAACAGCAAAAACTCAATAGCGAACATGACGAGATAATGTCCGAAGTTCTAATTACATATAATAACGCAATTCATTCCGCGACTAAACATACTCCCTTCGAACTATTTAATGGACGCACCCATATATTCGATCAAACAATCAAGTTCAATAATGAACATGACTACTTGACAAAATTAAATGAATTCCGCGAAAAATTGTACCCCATCGTTACAGAAAAACTTTCAAATGACATAACTAAGAGAACCCTTAAATTAAATGAAACTAGAACAGACCCTATAACCCTTGAACCCGACACTCTAATCCTTAGGAGGGAAAACAGACGGAACAAAATTACCCCTAGGTTTTCCATCCACAAAGTTAAACACGACAAAGGCCACACTTTAATTACTTCTAGAAATCAAAAATTACACAAGTCAAAGATTCGAACGATAGTCCTGAAAAATTCACCTTTGAGTCGATTAAAGCCATCTCCGTCCGTTACCTAAACTAGATGACACATTCTTGTGCGACGAGGATTTTTTTTTTTTCTTATAGACAAACCTGGACACTCTATACTCTGCTCGGACTGCTAGCATCCTTAGCAATAATCCCATGGCTGCACCGACGAACGAAGCATATCGCCCATGTCCATGAAGATCATCGGCTGCCGATCTACGCACCGTCCATACCTTCGCTATGGCCGTCGCTTCGAACTGGGGAGGGAGGAGTTACCACCCCACCCCCTAAACCTCCACGCCTCTAACATTGTCCACAACTAACCCGGCCAGCCGAATGCTGAGGAGGCACAACAATCTATAATTATTTTATACACTAAGAACACATGTACACCTAAAACGAAGCCACTCATATATATATAAAACTTGAGCAACCCAGAGCTAGAGGAGACTTCTCCGACACAATAAACTTTACTCTGTTTTTACACTTAGAAGAGCTCAGTCGCATTTTTATTCGTCATTTCAACAACTCCACATTTTGGTAAACTCTATCAGCTTCCCCCTCTGGACACGATTGATATCTAGCGCGATGCCAATCTCGCACACTGGACTGGCTGGGGTCGGCTTGGAAATGGATAGCTGGATCTCCAGATGCTGCTTACTGGAACATCATAAGCTACCCGCAAACTTAGAGGCATTGGGCCAAACCGAGGCAAGCCAGGCTCATTGATCTGCGGGCCGCAGATCTTTGCGCGGGGAGGAGTTAACACCAGCTAAACGCTTCCCCTGGCCCCTCACACCATGCACGTGCCACGGCTGAACTGGTCAGCAATCTGCAAGCGGGGCCTTTCTTACCTCGCCGCGCGGGGCCTTTCTTACCTCACCGCGCGGCTGAACTGGTCAACAATCTGCAAGCGGGGCCTTTCTTACCTCACCGCCCCAGCTGCCCCCCGGACCTTTATGCGGAGTTGCTGGGATTGCACTCAGGATTGTAACACTCGAGCGCGAGAGCAACAGTCCCGTTGCTCGTGTTCGGCACTGATGCGGGCCGACCGAGGGCTCGACGCTCGTGGCGCGGGAGCCGGGTGGCACTTGCAGAGGAGAACCGGAGCTGAGCAGATCTTACTTAACTTCAACTAACCAAAACTAATAAAGGAAAACCATAAGCAAATACTTCGCCGTATTATTTCACGTGGAACAAAACATAATTTGGTAATATCTGACTTTGTGCCGATCTGGGGTCATTTCCTCAGGTCGTCGGCACGTAAGTTACATATTCTTGATCAGCATCAACAGCCGAGTCGATATAGCCATGTCCGTCTGTCCGTCTGTTTCTATGCAAAAAAGACAGTAGTTTTAAAGCTAACGTTTTGAAATTTTTACCAGATCATTATTTTTGTTGCACGCAGAACATGTTTAAAAATCGGTCGGATCGGACCACTATATCATATAGCTGCCATACAAACGATCAATCAGATTTCAAGTCTTTGTATGGAAAACTTTTTGTTCTCCAAGCTATCGCAACTGTAAAGGGATGGCTTTTCCGAGTGGTGGAGTAAGGTTTTATTGGAATGAATAAGAGGATAACATTAAGAAACTAATTTAATTCTGATTGTACAAAACTTGGCGTGCTCTCCGTTCGCTCGTGCCTTTCGATCACTTCTCTTCTTCTTATATATATCGGTATCGATAGAATACCGAGTGACTATCGCTTATATCGGTTCCTGCATAAATATTCTTCCTTGCCAAGAACCTGCTCGTTACATTCGGCCTCTCCTGACAATCGCAGCGTCCTCGCGGAATTAGTCGTCTGGGTCGTCTTCTTCGTCGTTGTCTTCATCTGACTCATCGGGTGGAAGTTCGCACCAGCGTCTCATCTTATCTGATGAATACACTGATTTATAGTGTCTCTGCATGCGGGATATCTTTAACTAGATATCGGTCGTTGGGCAGCACTTTGGATACAATAAAAGGACCTTTGTATCGCGGCTCTAGTTTGCGCGACGTGCCTGTGCTGAAAGGCTCGTTCTCGACCAAGACAATGTCTCCAGGATTATAGAAAGTTGGCTTGAAATGGATGGCATCGTATCTCTGCTTGGCAGCAGCTCGGTGGTCGTTAACTGTACTCGCAGCATCAGCTCGGAGCTTCTCTAATTCGGCATCAGTCATAATGCCTAGCTCTTGATTTTGGATCACGTTCGTCAGCGTGTTTTTTAGGACCTCTCGGGGATCATAACCATATAGAAGCTGGAATGGGGAGCATTAGTAGTACTATTTACCATGGTATTGATGCTCCACTGGATTGATCGCAGCATCTCGTCCCAACGTTTCTCGTTTTCATTTGAAGGCAAAAGCATTGACAAAATAATTCGATTTGTCCGTTCTGCATGACCATTGTCTCTTGGTGTTCTCACGGCGTTGAGTATGTGCTTCACATTGTTTGATTTACAATATTTCTCAAAATCTTTTGAGGTGAATGCGGTCCCTCGATCGGTAACGATACGATCTGGCATTGCAACGTAGCTTGTGACTTCTTGCAGGGCATCTAGGACGTGCTTTGTTGCTGTACTTTTCACTGCTCGAACTATGGTGAACTTCGTAAAGGCGTCGACAAGGACTAGAATATGTTCATTTCGCTTTAAACTCTTCGGAAACGGTCCCAGGTGATCCATGTGAACGGTCGAAAAGGGTATCGGCTTGATGTCATCGTAATGATACTGACCTTCTTGGCGTCCTCCTGGCGCTTTATACATTGCGCAGCCGACACAGGACTTAATGTAGCCTTTTACAAAATTAAACATTCGGGGAAACCAAAACAGATTCAAAATCTGACTGATGGTATTATCTGTGCTCATGTGTCCGGCTTTGTCGTGACATTCGAGGAGAATATGGAATCTCAGCTGCTCAGCTGAAACAGGCGATCTTGCTCAATCACGTACTCTTCGTTTTCAGATTTCTTCTCGGCTTTCATATTCGCAACAGTTTTCTGGATTTTCTCGTCTTGTAATTGTATGGCAAACAACCAGTCAACTTCATCAATGATTGTTTTAGAGATCTTCAGGGATGCTGTCTCCATATCATGTTCTTTTTCAACTGGCGCTCTACTTAGCGCGTCTATGTGGCACATCTGTGTTCCTGCTCGATGAACAATATCAATGTCAAACTCTTGGATTCGTAACCACCATCTTGCAATTCGTGGTATCAGCTCTCGTTTTGTCATTAATGTTTTTAAAGCGATACAATCAATGATAACCTTAACCATTTTTCCATAAATGTAGTATTTGAATCGTTCTAATGACTCGACGACTCCTAAAGCTTCTAGCTCGTAACTATGCTAGTTTTTCTCTGGGTTGGAAGTGGCTCGGCTATAGTATGCGATTGGCTTCAGTTGATCTTCATCTTTCTGAATCAAAACTCCCGCTAACCCAACGGCACTTGCATCCGTATGTACTTCATGTTCGGCATCTAGGCGGTAGCTAGTCACAACAGGCTTTGACGTAAGGCATAACTTTAACTTTTCAAAAGCATAGTCTTGTGGCTGTTCCCATTTGAAGTTTTGGTCCTTGCGCAAAAGAATTCGCAATGGCTCTGATATTATTGCATATCCGGGTATGTATTTCCGGAAATATCCAGTGAGACCCAAAAACTGTCGAACTTCGGTGATATTCTCTAGCTTTACAAATTCTGCAATGGCTTTACTTTTGACTTCTCCGGGGCTGATTCCATCTGTGTGTATTTGGTGACCTAGAAATGTGATTGATTGTTTGTACAACTCACACTTATCTCGATTCAAAGTTAATCCGTATCGTAGCACTTTTAAAATTCTCTCAAGTTTTTCATACATTTCATTAAACGTTTAGCTGCCAATGAGGATATCGTCCATGTAATGCATCATGTCGCCTTTCTTCACACGCTTTTGCAACTCTGCCATGAGTCGATTGAATGCAGCAGGTGCATTCTTCAGCCCAAACGGAAGACGTTTAAACTCAAACAATCCATCCGTGGTGATAAATGCAGTGAACTTTCTGCTTTCTGGATCCATTTTGATCTGATAATAGCCACTATTCAAGTCAAGGGATGAAAAATATGTGAACGCTTCGCTTCCTGCAGCCTTTCCTCAATATTCGGTACTGGGAAGTTTTCCTTTCTGATGAGCTTATTCAGGCGGCGGTAATCGATGCAAAGTCGATCACTACCGTTTGGCTTCTTGATGAGCACCACTGGGCTGGCGTACTCTGACGTGGACGGAGTAATAATGTCTCGTTCCAATAGTTCGTCGACCATCTTGGCGACAACTTCCTTTTTGGCTCGGAAACTCGATATGGCGCTTGGGAGACTACTTGGCCACTTTCAACAACAATTTGTGCCTGGACGACGTTTGTCTTGCCTAGGCCTTCCAATCCTGTGGAGAAAACGTCGGCAAACTTCCCGAGCAGACTGCATGCTTTGCTTCTTTCTTCTGTGTTCTGAAAATTAACAAGAAGGTTTTTAAAAATACTCTCGGTTGAACTTGTTTCCGGCTGATGTACTGCTCTCTTGACTTCTGTCTCGCTTGGTTAGCATTTTAATAATAACTCGGCGCATGTAATGACAACTTGTCCCAACAACAAATCTTCCTGCAACAGATTGTCGTCTGCGATGTAAACTTTGGCTGTAACCATTTTTCCAGCGATTTCGATGTCCACAACCATAGCTTTTGGTAAGGATACGTGAGCCTCCACATATGCCCACGATTTTCAGGTAGCACTCCTGTCGATCTGCGTCGATCTCGTCCGCAATTGATTGGCGAATTAAACTGGCTTGGCTTCCAGTGTCAATGAAATCGGTATAATTTTTCTTGTTGATGTAGGTTTTTTTGTTGTAAACAGCTTGTCCTGATTGGATGCGCCCAAGCGCATCACCTGTGCGGCTTCCCTAATCTCATCTGTGGCATGAAACTTATTACACTTGGAGCAACGCGTCTTCTTCCTTTCCTTTGGGCATGAATTTGCAAAATCCCCGACATCTCCGAAATTAAAGCATGCTTTAGGTTCTCTTGGCTTTGGTTGCTTCATCTCATTTTCCAGCTTTACCTCAAAACTACTGGATTTGGGTACGAAGTCTTTTTTTGTTGGCATTGGGCCTGCCTCTATTTATAAAATATGACTCGGCAGCGTCGCGAAACTCCTTCGTAGTCGAAAAATAAATGGCTGCAATACTGTTTTGCAACTCTTTGTGCTGTATGCCCGCTCGAACATATCGGATGACTGCTGCTTCACTAAGCTTGAATCGCACTCAAAGTGCTGACATACGGAAACAATAATCCTTTACGGTTTCCTTCGATCGTCTGGTTGCATTCGCCATGTTGAAATGAATTTCTGCCTCGTCCGGCTCTGATCCGAATTCCTCTCGGATTGCTGCTGCAAAACTGTTCCATGTTGTGTGTAAAACTTGTGAAGAATCAAGCCACATTTTGGCGGGACCCTTCAGCTTTATGTATATGGCAAGAAGCACAAATTTTTCGTCCCATTGATACGCATCTACCACTTTGTTGACACGATCGATGAACTGGTTCACTGAGATCGAATTCTCATCTCTGGGGTCATAGTCTGGTAAGGTATACGCAATTTCCTTAACTAACGCTTGTCTACCATGGCTGATCGCCACTTGATCTCCTGGGTTACGGTAAATAAACTCATCTATATCAATCTGATCTTCACGTTGACGCTGCTGCTGTTGTTGATTAGCTGCTGGCATATTGTTGACAAACTGGGCCATCAGGCTTGTCAGTGTCGTCATCTGTTCTTGTAGCTGTGCAACCGTAGCCGCCTGTGCTCCGAATGACTCCTCATTTTGGCTCATAATTCCAGCTGCTTGTGGCAAATCCACGTCTTCTGAATTTTCGTATTCCACTAGTCTCTGAACTAGTTCCGCTCTGGGGCCTGCAACTCCCAAGTTCCTCTCTCTCAGCAGATACCGCAACTGGTCTGCCTTTAGCTCCGATATCTTGACCATCTTCTCCAAAAATGATCGCCACTCTTCGAAAACCTTGCCTGGTTTCCTATGTACGCACAACCACAATCGTTTGCACGCACAATCTTGCACACACGAGCACCGCTGTGTTCCCGTCTGTAAGCAAGATCGCTATTTCACCACAATTCTCGTTAATTTTACAACGCCGCTACACATACACACAAGCTTTTTGCATGTACACCACCAGATTCCTAAGTAGTCCGCTTTGAATCCATCAGCCACGTAGAAAAGGATGCCTTATCCGTAATTTTTCATTTCTGTCACCTAGACCTTTGGGAACACCTATCCCATTAAGAACTTCCCACGCCGACGATTCCTCTGCCGCTTCTGCTTTTTCGTGTATCGCTGTTACTGCCTCATAAACATTGCCAACTCGAATTATCCCATTTTTGAACTGTAACGGGATGGCTTTTCCGAGTGGTGGAGTAATGTTTTATTGAAGAGGATAACATTAAGAAACTAATTTAATTCTGATTGTACAAAACTTGGCTTGCTCTCCGTTCGCTCGTGCCTTTCGATCTCTTCTCTTATTCTTATATATATCGGTATCGATAGACTACCGAGTAACTTTCGCTTATATCGGTTCCTGCATAAATATTCTTCCTTGCCAAGAACCTGCTCGTTACACAACCGAATTCAACAATTATTTATTTGACATAGACATACACGATTTTTAAAAGTTTTTCCGGATCGGAACACTATATCAAATAGCTGCCATACAAACGAACGATATGAAAACAAGTCTTCGTATGGAAAACTTTTTTCTTTTCCAAGCTATTGCAACCTTATTCAGCATTTATTCATTTGACATAGACATACCCGATTTGTGAAAGGTTGGTCCGGATCGGACCCCTAAATCATATAGCTGTCATACAAACGACCGATATGAAAACAAGTCTTTGTATGGAAAACTTTTTTGTTTTCAAGGGTATACCATCATCGGCAATCCGAAGATAACTTTTCTCACTTGTTATACCCTTGAAAACGGTATTATAATTTTGTCCAGAAATGTGTAACGCATTAAAGGAAGCATCTCCAACCCCACAAAGTATATATATTCTTGATCAGCATCAACAGCCGAGTCGATATAGCCATGTCCGTCTGTCCGTCTGTTTCTATGCAAAAAATAGACAGTAGTTTTTAAGCTAGCGTTCTGAAGTTTTTACCAGATCATTATTTTTGTTGCACGCAGATCATGTTTAAAAATCGGTCGGATCGGACCACTATATCATATAGCTGCCCTACAAACGATCAATCAGATTTCAGGTCTTTGTATGAACAACTTTTTTGTTCTCCAAGCTATCGCAACCGAATTTAATATTTATTCAACTGACATAACTATACCTGATTTTTTAAAGTTTGGTCCGGATCGGACCACTATATCACATAGCTGCCATACAAATGACCGATATGAAAACAATTCTTCGTATGGAAAACTTTTTTGTTTTCCAAGGTATTGCAACCGAATTAAACATCTATTAATTTAACATATCTATACACGATTTTTAAAAGTTTTTCCGGATCGGACCACTATATCACATAGCTGACATACAAACGAACGATATGAAAACATGTCTTCGTATGGAAAACTTTTTTGTTTTCCAAGCTATCGCAACCGAATTCAGCATTTATTCATTTGACATAGACTTACCCGATTTGTGAAAGGTTGGTCCGGATCGGACCCCTAAATCATATAGCTGCCATACAAACGACCGATATGAAAACAAGTCTTTGTATGGAAAACTTTTTTGTTTTCAAGGGTATACCATTTTCGGCAAGTCGAAAATAACTTCTCTCAGTTGTTATACCCTTGAAAAGGGTATTATAATTTTGTCTAGAAATGTGTAACGCATTAAAGGAAGCATCTCCGACGCCACAAAGTATATATATTCTTGATCAGCATCAACAGCCGAGTCGATATAGCCATGTCCGTCTGTCCGTCTGTTTCTATGCAAAAAATAGACAGTAGTTTTTCAGCTAGCATTTTGCAATTTTTACCGGATCATTATTTTTGTCGAACGCAGATCATGTTTATAAATCGGTCTGATCGGACCACTATATCATATAGCTGCCATACAAACGATCAATCAGATTTCAAGTCTTTGTATGCAAAAACTTTTTTGTTTTCCAAGCTATCGCAACCGAATTCAACAATTATTCATTTGACATAGCTACACATGATTTTTTTAAGTTTGGTACGGATCGGACCACCATATCACATAGCTGCCATACAAACGAACGATATGAAAACAAGTCTTTGTATGGAAAACTTTTTTGTTTTCAAGGGTATACGATTTTCGGCAAGCCGAAGATAACTTTTCTCACTTGTTATACCCTTGAAAAGGGTATTATAACTTTGTCCAAAAATGTGTAACGCATTAAAGGAAGCATCTCCAACCCCACAAAGTATATATATTCTTGATCAGCATCAACAGCCGAAACGATATAGCCATGTCCGTCTGGTTATTCATTTGACATAGCCATACATGATTTTTTTAAATTTGGTTTGGAGCAGACAACCATATCACATAGCTGCCATACAAACGACCGATATGAAAACATGTCTTGGTATGGAAATTTTTTTTGTTTTCCAAGCTATTGCAACTGAATTCAACATTTATTTATTTGACTTAACCGTTCCCGATTTGTGAAAGTTTGGTCCGGATCGGACCACTATATCATATACCTGTCATACAAACGACCGATATGAAAACAACACTTCGTATGGAAAACTTTTTTGTTTTCCAAGGTATTGCAACCGAATTAAACATTTATTCATTTGACATAGCCATACACGATTTTTAAAAGTTTTTCCGGATCGGACCACTTATATCATATGGTTGCCATACAAACGACCGATATGAAAACAAGTCTTTGTATGGAAAACTTTTTGTTTTCAAGGGTATACCATATTCGGCAAGCCGAAGATAACTTTTCTCACTTGTTATACCCTTGAAAAGGGTATTATAACTTTGTCTAGAAATGTGTAACGCATTAAAGGAAGCATCTCCGACCCCACAAAGTATATGTATTCTTGATCAGCATCAACAGCCGAGTCGATATAGCCATGTCCGTCTGTCCGTCTGTCCGTCTGTTTCTATGCAAAAAATAGAGAGTAGTTTTAAAGCTAGCGTTTTGAAATTTTTACCGGATCATTATTTTTGTCACACGCAGATCATGTTTCAAAATCGGTCGGATCGGACCACTATATCATATAGCTGCCATACAAACGACCGATATGAAAACAAGTCTTTGTATGAAAAACTTTTTTGTTTTCCAAGCTATTGCAACTGAATTCAAGATTTATTTATTTGACAGCCCAGTCGATATAGCCATGTCCGTCTGTCCGTCTATTTCTATGCAAAAAATAGACAGTAGTTTTTCAGCTAGCATTTTGCAATTTTTACCGGATCATTATTTTTGTCGCACGCAGATCATGTTTATAAATCGGTCTGATCGGACCACTATATCATATAGCTGCCATACAAACGATCAATCAGATTTCAAGTCTTTGTATGCAAAAACTTTTTTGTTTTCCAAGCTATCGCAACCGAATTCAACAATTATTCATTTGACATAGCTACACATGATTCTTTTAAGTTTGGTTCGGATCGGACAACCATATCACATAGCTGCCATACAAACGAACGATATGAAAACAAGTCTTCGTATGGAAAACTTTTTTGTTTTCCAAGCTATCGCAACCGAATCCAGCATTTATTCATTTGATATGGACTTACCCGATTTGTGAAAGGTTCGTCCGGATCGGACCCCTAAATCGTATAGCTGCCAAACAAACGACCGATATGAAAACAAGTCTTTGTATGGAAAACTTTTTTGTTTTCAAGGGTATACCATATTCGGCAAGCCGAAGATAACTTTTCTCACTTATTATACCCTTGAAAAGGCTATTATAATTTTGTCCAGAAATGTGTAACGCATTAAAGGAAGCATCTCCGACCCCACAAAGTATATATATTCTTGATCAGCATCAACAGGCGAGTCGATATAGCCATGTCCGTTTGTCCGTCTGTTTCTATCCAACAAATAGACAGTAGTTTTAAAACTAGCATATTGAAATTTTTACCAGATCATTATTTTTGTCGCACGCAGATCATATTAATAAATCGGTCTGATCGGACCACTATATCATATAGCTGCCATACAAACGATCAATCAGATTTCAAGTCTTTGTATGCAAAAACTTTTTTGTTCTCCAAGCTATCGGAACCGAATTCAATATTTATTCATTTGACATAGCTATACATGATTTTTTAAATTTTGGTCCGGATCGGACCACTATATCACATAGCTGCCATACAAACGACCGATATGAAAACAAGTCGTCGTATGGAAAACTTTTTTGTTTTCCAAGCTATTGCAACCGAATTCAGCATTTAATCATTTGACATAGACATACACGATTTTTGAAAGTTTTTCCGGATCGGACCACTATATCATATGGCTGCCATACAAACGACCGATATGAAAACAAGTCTTTGTATGGAAAACTTTTTTGTTTTCAAGGGTATACCATATTCGGCAAGCCGAAGATAACTTTTCTCACTTGTTATACCCTTGAAAAGGGTATTATAATTTTGTCCAGAAATTTGTAACGCATTAACGGAAGCATCTCCAACCCCACAAAGTATATGTATTCTTGATCAGCATCAACAGGCGAGTCGATATAGCCATGTCCGTTTGTCCGTCTGTTTCTATCCAACAAATAGACAGTAGTTTTAAAACTAGCATATTGAAATTTTTACCAGATCATTATTTTTGTCGCACGCAGATCATATTTATAAATCGGTCTGATCGGACCACTATATCATATAGCTGCCATACAAACGATCAATCAGATTTCAAGTCTTTGTATGCAAAAACTTTTTTGTTCTCCAAGCTATCGCAATCGAATTCAGCATTTATTCATTTGACATGGACTTACCCGATTTGTGAAAGTTTCGTCCGGATCGGACCCCTAAATCGTATAGCTGCCAAACAAACGAACGATATGAAAACAAGTCTTCGTATGGAAAACTTTTTTGTTTTCCAAGCTATCGCAACCGAATTCAGCATTTATTCATTTGACATGGACTTACCCGATTTGTGAAAGGTTCGTCCGGTTCTGACCCATAAATCGTATAGCTGCAAAACAAACGACCGATATGAAAACAAGTCTTCGTATGGAAAACTTTTTTGTTTTCCAAGCTATCGCAACCGAATCCAGCATTTATTCATTTGATATGGACTTACCCGATTTGTGAAAGGTTCGTCCGGATCGGACCCCTAAATCGTATAGCTGCCAAACAAACGACCGATATGAAAACAAGTCTTTGTATGGAAAACTTTTTTGTTTTCAAGGGTATACCATATTCGGCAAGCCGAAGATAACTTTTCTCACTTATTATACCCTTGAAAAGGCTATTATAATTTTGTCCAGAAATGTGTAACGCATTAAAGGAAGCATCTCCGACCCCACAAAGTATATATATTCTTGATCAGCATCAACAGGCGAGTCGATATAGCCATGTCCGTTTGTCCGTCTGTTTCTATCCAACAAATAGACAGTAGTTTTAAAACTAGCATATTGAAATTTTTACCAGATCATTATTTTTGTCGCACGCAGATCATATTTATAAATCGGTCTGATCGGACCACTATATCATATAGCTGCCATACAAACGATCAATCAGATTTCAAGTCTTTGTATGCAAAAACTTTTTTGTTCTCCAAGCTATCGCAACCGAATTCAGCATTTATTCATTTGACATGGACTTACCCGATTTGTGAAAGGTTCGTCCGGATCGGACCCCTAAATCGTATAGCTGCCAAACAAACGAACGATATGAAAACAAGTCTTCGTATGGAAAACTTTTTTGTTTTCCAAGCTATCGCAACCGAATTCAGCATTTATTCATTTGACATGGACTTACCCGATTTGTGAAAGGTTCGTCCGGATCGGACCCCTAAATCGTATAGCTGCCAAACAAACGACCGATATGAAAACAAGTCTTTGTATGGAAAACTTTTTTTGTTTTCAAGGGTATACCATATTCGGCAAGCCGAAGATAACTTTTCTCACTTATTATACCCTTGAAAAGGCTATTACAATTTTGTCCAGAAATGTGTAACGCATTAAAGGAAGCATCTCCGACCCCACAAAGTATATATATTCTTGATCAGCATCAACAGGCGAGTCGATATAGCCATGTCCGTTTGTCGTCTGTTTCTATCCAACAAATAGACAGTAGTTTTAAAACTAGCATATTGAAATTTTTACCAGATCATTATTTTTGTCGCACGCAGATCATATTTATAAATCGGTCTGATCGGACCACTATATCATATAGCTGCCATACAAACGATCAATCAGATTTCAAGTCTTTGTATGCAAAAACTTTTTTGTTCTCCAAGCTATCGCAACCGAATTCAGCATTTATTCATTTGACATGGACTTACCCGATTTGTGAAAGGTTCGTCCGGATCGGACCCCTAAATCGTATAGCTGCCAAACAAACGAACGATATGAAAACAAGTCTTCGTATGGAAAACTTTTTTGTTTTCCAAGCTATCGCAACCGAATTCAGCATTTATTCATTTGACATGGACTTACCCGATTTGTGAAAGGTTCGTCCGGATCGGACCCCTAAATCGTATAGCTGCCAAACAAACGACCGATATGAAAACAAGTCTTTGTATGGAAAACTTTTTTGTTTTCAAGGGTATACCATATTCGGCAAGCCGAAGATAACTTTCCTCACTTATTATACCCTTGAAAAGGCTATTACAATTTTGTCCAGAAATGTGTAACGCATTAAAGGAAGCATCTCCGACCCCACAAAGTATATATATTCTTGATCAGCATCAACAGGCGAGTCGATATAGCCATGTCCGTTTGTCGTCTGTTTCTATCCAACAAATAGACAGTAGTTTTAAAACTAGCATATTGAAATTTTTACCAGATCATTATTTTTGTCGCACGCAGATCATATTTATAAATCGGTCTGATCGGACCACTATATCATATAGCTGCCATACAAACGATCAATCAGATTTCAAGTCTTTGTATGCAAAAACTTTTTGTTTTCCAAGCTATCGCAACCGAATTCAACAATTATTCATTTGACATAGCTACACATAACTTTTTTAAGTTTGGTACGGATCGGACCACCATATCAAATAGCTGCCATACAAACGAACGATATGAAAACAAGTCTTCGTATGGAAAACTTTTATGTTTTCCAAGCTATCGCAACCGAATTCAGCATTTATTCATTTGACATGGACTTACCCGATTTGTGAAAGGTTCGTCCGGATCGGACCCCTAAATCATATAGCTGCCATACAAACGACCGATATGAAAACAAGTCTTTGTATGGAAAACTTTTTGTTTTCAAGAGTATACCATATTCGGCAAGCCGAAGATAACTTTTCTCACTTGTTATACCCTTGAAAAGGGTATTATAACTTTGTCCAGAAATGTGTAACGCATTAAAGGAAGCATCTCCGACCCCACAAAGTATATATATTCTTGATCAGCATCAACAGCCGAGTCGATATAGCCATGTCCGTCTGTCCGTCTGTTTCTATGCAACAAATAGACAGTAGTTTTAAAACTAGCATATTGAAATTTTTACCAGATCATTATTTTTGTTGCACGCAGATCATGTTTAAAAATCGGTCTGATCGGACCACTATATCATATAGCTGCCATACAAACGATCAATCAGATTTCAAGTCTTTGTATGAAAAACTTTTTGTTCTCCAACCTATTGCAACCGAATTCAGCATTTAATCATTTGACATAGCCATACACGATTTTTAAAAGTTTTTCCGGATCGGACCACTATATCATATGGCTGCCATACAAACGACCGATATGAAAACATGTCTTTGTATGGAAAACTTTTTTGTTTTCAAGGGTATACCATATTCGGCAAGCCGAAGATAACTTTTCTCACTTATTATACCCTTGAAAAGGGTATTATAATTTTGTCCAGAAATGTGTAACCCATTAAAGGAAGCATCTCCGACCCCACAAAGTATATATATTCTTGATCAGCATCAACAGCCGAGTCGATATAGCCATGTCCGTCTGTCCGTCTGTTTCTATGCAACAAATAGACAGTAGTTTTAAAACTAGCATATTGAAATTTTTACCAGATCATTATTTTTGTTGCACGCAGATCATGTTTAAAAATCGGTCTGATCGGACCACTATATCATATAGCTGCCATACAAACGATCAATCAGATTTCAAGTCTTTGTATGCAAAAACTTTTTTGTTCTCCAACCTATTGCAACCTAATTCAAGATTTATTCATTTGACGTAGCTATACATAATTCTTTAAATTTTGGTCCGGATCGGACCACTATATCACATAGCTGCCATACAAACGACCGATATGAAAACAAGTCTTTGTATGGAAAACTTTTTTGTTTTCCAAGCTATTGCAACCGAATTCAGCATTTATTCATTTGACATGGACTTACCCGATTTGTGAAAGGTTCGTCCGGATCGGACCCCTAAATCATATAGCTGCCATACAAACGACCAATATGAAAACAAGTCTTCGCATGGAAAACTTTTTTGTTTTCCAAGCTATTGCAACCGAATTCAGCATTTAATCATTTGGCATAGCCATACACGATTTTTAAAAGTTTTTCCGGATCGGACCCCTAAGTCATATAGCTGCCATACAAACGACCGATATGAAAACAAGTCTTTGTATGGAAAACTTTTTGTTTTCAAGGGTATACCATATTCGGCAAGCCGAAGAAAACTTTTCTCACTTGTTATACCCTTGAAAAGGGTATTATAACTTTGTCCAGAAATGTGTAACGCATTAAAGGAAGCATCTCCGACTCCACAAAGTATATATATTCTTGATCAGCATCAACAGCCCAGTCGATAAAGCCATGTCCGTCTGTCCGTCTGTTTCTATGCAAAAAATAGACAGTAGTTTTTCAGCTAGCATTTTGCAATTTTTACCGGATCATTATTTTTTGTCGCACGCAGATCATGTTTAAAAATCGGTCTGATCGGACCACTATATCATATAGCTGCCATACAAACGATCAATCAGATTTCAAGTCTTTGTATGAACAACTTTTTTGTTCTCCAAGCTATCGCAACCGAATTCAATATTTATTCAACTGACTTAACTATAACTGATTTTTTAAAGTTTGTTCCGGATCGGACCACTATATCATATAGCTGCCATACAAACGACCAATATGAAAACAAGTCTTCGCATGGAAAACTTTTTTGTTTTCCAAGCTATTGCAACCGAATTCAGCATTTAATCATTTGACATAGCCATACACGATTTTTAAAAGTTTTTCCGGATCGGACCCCTAAGTCATATAGCTGCCATACAAACGACCGATATGAAAACAAGTCTTTGTATGGAAAACTTTTTTGTTTTCAAGGGTATACCATATTCGGCAAGCCGAAGAAAACTTTTCTCACTTGTTATACCCTTGAAAAGGGTATTATAACTTTGTCCAGAAATGTGTAACGCATTAAAGGAAGCATCTCCGACTCCACAAAGTATATATATTCTTGATCAGCATCAACAGCCCAGTCGATAAAGCCATGTCCGTCTGTCCGTCTGTTTCTATGCAAAAAATAGACAGTAGTTTTTCAGCTAGCATTTTGCAATTTTTACCGGATCATTATTTTTTGTCGCACGCAGATCATGTTTAAAAATCGGTCTGATCGGACCACTATATCATATAGCTGCCATACAAACGATCAATCAGATTTCAAGTCTTTGTATGAACAACTTTATTGTTCTCCAAGCTATCGCAACCGAATTCAATATTTATTCAACTGACTTAACTATAACTGATTTTTTAAAGTTTGTTCCGGATCGGACCACTATATCATATAGCTGCCATACAAACGACCAATATGAAAACAAGTCTTCGCATGGAAAACTTTTTTGTTTTCCAAGCTATTGCAACCGAATTCAGCATTTAATCATTTGACATAGCCATACACGATTTTTAAAAGTTTTTCCGGATCGGACCCCTAAGTCATATAGCTGCCATACAAACGACCGATATGAAAACAAGTCTTTGTATGGAAAACTTTTTTGTTTTCAAGGGTATACCATATTCGGCAAGCCGAAGAAAACTTTTCTCACTTGTTATACCCTTGAAA
Source organism: Drosophila merina (assembly GCA_035047645.1). NCBI lineage: Eukaryota > Metazoa > Arthropoda > Insecta > Diptera > Drosophilidae > Drosophila > Drosophila merina. The sequence goes on along the minus strand of JAWNPH010000050.1, from coordinate 210,194 downwards.
AGGGTATTATAACTTTGTCCAGAAATGTGTAACGCATTAAAGGAAGCATCTCCGACCCCACAAAGTATATATATTCTTGATCAGCATCAACAGCCCAGTCGATATAGCCATGTCCGTCTGTCCGTCTGTTTCTATGCAAAAAATAGACAGTAGTTTTTCAGCTAGCATTTTGCAATTTTTACCGGATCATTATTTTTGTCGCACGCAGATCATGTTTAAAAATCGGTCTGATCGGACCACTATATCATATAGCTGCCATACAAACGATCAATCAGATTTCAAGTCTTTGTATGAACAACTTTTTTGTTCTCCAAGCTATCGCAACCGAATTCAATATTTATTCAACTGACTTAACTATAACTGATTTTTTAAAGTTTGTTCCGGATCGGACCACTATATCACATAGCTGCCATACAAACGACCGATATGAAAACAAGTCTTCGTATGAAAAACTTTTTTGTTTTCCAAGGTATTGCAACCGAATTAAACATCTATTCATTTGACATAGCCATACACGATTTTTAAAAGTTTTTCCGGATCGCACCACTATATCACATAGCTGTCATACAAACGACCAATATGAAAACAAGTCTTCGCATGGAAAACTTTTTGTTTTCCAAGCTATTGCAACCGAATTCAGCATTTAATCATTTGACATAGCCATACACGATTTTTAAAAGTTTTTCCGGATCGGAAATCATTTTCCGGATATATCATATGGCTGCCATACAAACGACCGATATGAAAACAAGTCTTTGTTGGAAAACTTTTTTGTTTTCCAAGCTATTGCAACCGAATTCAGCATTTGTTCATTTGACATGGACTTACCCGATTTGTCAAAGGTTCGTCCGGATCGGACCCCTAAATCATATAGCTGCCATACAAACGACCGATATGAAAACAAGTCTTTGTATGGAAAACTTTTTTGTTTTCAAGGGTATACCATATTCGGCAAGCCGAAGATAACTTTTCTCACTTGTTATACCCTTGAAAAGGGTATTATAACTTTGTCCAGAAATGTGTAACGCATTAAAGGAAACATCTCCGACCCCACAAAGTATATATATTCTTGATCAGCATCAACAGCCGAGTCGATATAGCCATGTCCGTCTGTCCGTCTGTTTCTATGCAACAAATAGACAGTAGTTTTAAAACTAGCATATTGAAATTTTTACCAGATCATTATTTTTGTTGCACGCAGATCATGTTTAAAAATCGGTCTGATCGGACCACTATATCATATAGCTGCCATACAAACAATCAATCAGATTTCAAGTCTTTGGATGAAAAACTTTTTTGTTCTCAACCTATTGCAACCGAATTCAGCATTTAATCATTTGACATAGCCATACACGATTTTTAAAAGTTTTTCCGGATCGGACCCCTAAGTCATATAGCTGCCATACAAACGACCGATATGAAAACAAGTCTTTGTATGGAAAACTTTTTTGTTTTCAAGGGTATACCATATTCGGCAAGCCGAAGAAAACTTTTCTCACTTGTTATACCCTTGAAAAGGGTATTATAACTTTGTCCAGAAATGTGTAACGCATTAAAGGAAGCATCTCCGACCCCACAAAGTATATATATTCTTGATCAGCATCAACAGCCTAGTCGATATAGCCATGTCCGTCTGTCCGTCTGTTTCTATGCAAAAAATAGACAGTAGTTTTTCAGCTAGCATTTTGCAATTTTTACCGGATCATTATTTTTGTCGCACGCAGATCATGTTTAAAAATCGGTCTGATCGGACCACTATATCATATAGCTGCCATACAAACGATCAATCAGATTTCAAGTCTTTGTATGAACAACTTTTTTGTTCTCCAAGCTATCGCAACCGAATTCAATATTTATTCAACTGACTTAACTATAACTGATTTTTTAAAGTTTGTTCCGGATCGGACCACTATATCACATAGCTGCCATACAAACGACCGATATGAAAACAAGTCTTCGTATGGAAAACTTTTTTGTTTTCCAAGGTATTGCAACCGAATTAAACATCTATTCATTTGACATAGCCATACACGATTTTTAAAAAGTTTTTCCGGATCGCACCACTATATCACATAGCTGTCATACAAACGACCAATATGAAAACAAGTCTTCGCATGGAAAACTTTTTTGTTTTCCAAGCTATTGCAACCGAATTCAGCATTTAATCATTTGGCATAGCCATACACGATTTTTAAAAGTTTTTCCGGATCGCATCAATATATCATATGGCTGCCATACAAACGACCGATATGAAAACAAGTCTTTGTTGGAAAACTTTTTTGTTTTCCAAGCTATTGCAACCGAATTCAGCATTTATTCATTTGACATGGACTTACCCGATTTGTCAAAGGTTCGTCCGGATCGGACCCCTAAATCATATAGCTGCCATACAAACGACCGATATGAAAACAAGTCTTTGTATGGAAAACTTTTTTGTTTTCAAGGGTATACCATATTCGGGAAGCCGAAGATAACTTTTCTCACTTGTTATACCCTTGAAAAGGGTATTATAACTTTGTCCAGAAATGTGTAACGCATTAAAGGAAACATCTCCCGACCCCACAAAGTATATATATTCTTGATCAGCATCAACAGCCGAGTCGATATAGCCATGTCCGTCTGTCCGTCTGTTTCTATGCAACAAATAGACAGTAGTTTTAAAACTAGCATATTGAAATTTTTACCAGATCATTATTTTTGTTGCACGCAGATCATGTTTAAAAATCGGTCTGATCGGACCACTATATCATATAGCTGCCATACAAACAATCAATCAGATTTCAAGTCTTTGGATGAAAAACTTTTTTGTTCTCCAACCTATTGCAACCGAATTCAGCATTTAATCATTTGACATAGCCATACACGATTTTTAAAAGTTTTTCCGGATCGGACCACTATATCATATGGCTGCCATACAAACGACCGATATGAAAACAAGTCTTTGTATGGAAAACTTTTTGTTTTCAAGGGTATACCATATTCGGCAAGCCGAAGATAACTTTTCTCACTTGTTATACCCTTGAAAAGGGTATTATAATTTTGTCCAGAAATGTGTAACGCATTAAAGGAAGCATCTCCGACCCCACAAAGTATATATATTCTTGATCAGCATCAACAGCCGAGTCGATATAGCCATGTCCGTCTGTCCGTCTGTTTCTATGCAACAAATAGACAGTAGTTTTAAAACTAGCATATTGAAATTTTTACCAGATCATTATTTTTGTTGCACGCAGATCATGTTTAAAAATCGGTCTGATCGGACCACTATATCATATAGCTGCCATACAAACGATCAATCAGATTTCAAGTCTTTGTATGAACAACTTTTTTGTTCTCCAAGCTATCGCAACCGAATTCAATATTTATACAAATGACTTAACTATAACTGATTTTTTAAAGTTTGGTCCGGATCGGACCACTATATCACATAGCTGCCATACAAACGACCGATATGAAAACAAGTCTTCGTCTGGAAAACTTTTTTGTTTTCCAAGGTATTGCAACCGAATTAAACATCTATTCATTTGACATAGCCATACACGATTTTTAAAAGTTTTTCCGTCTTTGTATGGAAAACTTTTTGTTTTCAAGGGTATACCATATTCGGCAAGCCGAAGATAACTTTTCTCACTTGTTATACCCTTGAAAAGGGTATTATAATTTTGTCCAGAAATGTGTAACGCATTAAAGGAAGCATCTCCGACCCCACAAAGTATATATATTCTTGATCAGCATCAACAGCCGAGTCGATATAGCCATGTCCGTCTGTCCGTCTGTTTCTATGCAACAAATAGACAGTAGTTTTAAAACTAGCATATTGAAATTTTTACCAGATCATTATTTTTGTTGCACGCAGATCATGTTTAAAAATCGGTCTGATCGGACCACTATATCATATAGCTGCCATACAAACAATCAATCAGATTTCAAGTCTTTGGATGAAAAACTTTTTTGTTCTCCAACCTATTGCAACCGAATTCAGCATTTAATCATTTGACATAGCCATACACGATTTTTAAAAGTTTTTCCGGATCGGACCACTATATCATATGGCTGCCATACAAACGACCGATATGAAAACAAGTCTTTGTATGGAAAACTTTTTGTTTTCAAGGGTATACCATATTCGGCAAGCCGAAGATAACTTTTCTCACTTGTTATACCCTTGAAAAGGGTATTATAATTTTGTCCAGAAATGTGTAACGCATTAAAGGAAGCATCTCCGACCCCACAAAGTATATATATTCTTGATCAGCATCAACAGCCGAGTCGATATAGCCATGTCCGTCTGTCCGTCTGTTTCTATGCAACAAATAGACAGTAGTTTTAAAACTAGCATATTGAAATTTTTACCAGATCATTATTTTTGTTGCACGCAGATCATGTTTAAAAATCGGTCTGATCGGACCACTATATCATATAGCTGCCATACAAACGATCAATCAGATTTCAAGTCTTTGTATGAACAACTTTTTTGTTCTCCAAGCTATCGCAACCGAATTCAATATTTATACAAATGACTTAACTATAACTGATTTTTTAAAGTTTTTGTCCGGATCGGACCACTATATCACATAGCTGCCATACAAACGACCGATATGAAAACAAGTCTTCGTCTGGAAAACTTTTTTGTTTTCCAAGGTATTGCAACCGAATTAAACATCTATTCATTTGACATAGCCATACACGATTTTTAAAAGTTTTTCCGGATCGGACCACTATATCATATGGCTGCCATACAAACGACCGATATGAAAACAAGTCTTTGTATGGAAAACTTTTTGTTTTCAAGGGTATACCATATTCGGCAAGCCGAAGAAAACTTTTCTTACTTGTTATACCCTTGAAAAGGGTATTATAACTTTGTCCAGAAATGTTTAACGCATTAAAGGAAGCATCTCCGACCCCACATAGTATATATATTCTTGATCAGCATCAACAGCCGAGTCGATATAGCCATGTCCGTCTGTCCGTCTGTTTCTATGCAACAAATAGACAGTAGTTTTAAAACTAGCATATTGAAATTTTTACCAGATCATTATTTTTGTTGCACGCAGATCATGTTTAAAAATCGGTCTGATCGGACCACTATATCATATAGCTGCCATACAAACAATCAATCAGATTTCAAGTCTTTGGATGAAAAACTTTTTTGTTCTCCAACCTATTGCAACCGAATTCGGCATTTAATCATTTGACATAGCCATACACGATTTTTAAAAGTTTTTCCGGATCGGACCACTATATCATATGGCTGCCATACAAACGACCGATATGAAAACAAGTCTTTGTATGGAAAACTTTTTGTTTTCAAGGGTATACCATATTCGGCAAGCCGAAGATAACTTTTCTCACTTGTTATACCCTTGAAAAGGGTATTATAATTTTGTCCAGAAATGTGTAACGCATTAAAGGAAGCATCTCCGACCCCACAAAGTATATATATTCTTGATCAGCATCAACAGCCGAGTCGATATAGCCAAGTCCGTCTGTCCGTCTGTTTCTATGCAACAAATAGACAGTAGTTTTAAAACTAGCATATTGAAATTTTTACCAGATCATTATTTTTGTTGCACGCAGATCATGTTTAAAAATCGGTCTGATCGGACCACTATATCATATAGCTGCCATACAAACAATCAATCAGATTTCAAGTCTTCGTATGGAAAACTTTTTTGTTTTCCAAGGTATTGCAACCGAATTAAGCATCTATTCATTTGACATAACCATACACGATTTTTAAAAGTTTTTCCGGATCGCACCACTATATCACATAGCTGCCATACAAACGAACGATATGAAAACAAGTCTTCGTATGGAAAACTTTTTTGTTTTCCAAGCTATTGCAACCGATTTCAGCATTTAATCATTTGACATAGCCATACACGATTTTTAAAAGTTTTTCCGGATCGGACCCCTAAGTCATATAGCTGCCATACAAACGACCGATATGAAAACAAGTCTTTGTTGGAAAACTTTTTTGTTTTCCAAGCTATTGCAACCGAATTCAGCATTTATTCATTTGACATGGACTTACCCGATTTGTCAAAGGTTCGTCCGGATCGGACCCCTAAATCATATAGCTGCCATACAAACGACCGATATGAAAACAAGTCTTTGTATGGAAAACTTTTTGTTTTCAGGGGTATACCATATTCGGCAAGCCGAAGAAAACTTTTCTCACTTGTTATACCCTTGAAAAGGGTATTATAACTTTGTCCAGAAATGTGTAACGCATTAAAGGAAGCATCTCCGACCCCACAAAGTATATATATTCTTGATCAGCATCAACAGCCCAGTCGATATAGCCATGTCCGTCTGTCCGTCTGTTTCTATGCAAAAAATAGACAGTAGTTTTCAAGCTAGCATTTTGCAATTTTTACCGGATCATTATTTTTGTCGCACGCAGATCATGTTTATAAATCGGTCTGATCGGACCACTATATCATATAGCTGCCACACAAACGATCAATCAGATTTCAAGTCTTTGTATGAAAAACTTTTTTGTTCTCAAAGCTATCGCAACCGAATTCAACAATTATTCATTTGACATAGCTACACATGATTTTTTTAAGTTTGGTTCGGATCGGACCACCATATCACATAGATGCCATACAAACGAACGATATGAAAACAAGTCTTCGTATGCAAAACTTTTTTGTTTTCCAAGCTATTGCAACCGAATTCAGCATTTATTCATTTGACATGGACTTACCCGATTTGTCAAAGGTTCGTCCGGATCGGACCCCTAAATCATATAGCTGCCATACAAACGACCGATATGAAAACAAGTCTTTGTATGGAAAACTTTTTGTTTTCAAGGGTATACCATATTCGGCAAGCCGAAGAAAACTTTTCTTACTTGTTATACCCTTGAAAAGGGTATTATAACTTTGTCCAGAAATGTGTAACGCATTAAAGGAAGCATCTCCGACCCCACAAAGTATATATATTCTTGATCAGCATCAACAGCCGAGTCGATATAGCCATGTCCGTCTGTCCGTCTGTTTCTATGCAACAAATAGACAGTAGTTTTAAAACTAGCATATTGAAATTTTTACCAGATCATTATTTTTGTTGCACGCAGATCATGTTTAAAAATCGGTCTGATCGGACCACTATATCATATAGCTGCCATACAAACAATCAATCAGATTTCAAGTCTTTGGATGAAAAACTTTTTTGTTCTCCAACCTATTGCAACCGAATTCAGCATTTAATCATTTGACATAGCCATACACGATTTTTAAAAGTTTTTCCGGATCGGACCACTATATCATATGGCTGCCATACAAACGACCGATATGAAAACAAGTCTTTGTATGGACAACTTTTTGTTTTCAAGGGTATACCATATTCGGCAAGCCGAAGATAACTTTTCTCACTTGTTATACCCTTGAAAAGGGTATTATAATTTTGTCCAGAAATGTGTAACGCATTAAAGGAAGCATCTCCGACCCCACAAAGTATATATATTCTTGATCAGCATCAACAGCCGAGTCGATATAGCCAAGTCCGTCTGTCCGTCTGTTTCTATGCAACAAATAGACAGTAGTTTTAAAACTAGCATATTGAAATTTTTACCAGATCATTATTTTTGTTGCACGCAGATCATGTTTAAAAATCGGTCTGATCGGACCACTATATCATATAGCTGCCATACAAACAATCAATCAGATTTCAAGTCTTCGTATGGAAAACTTTTTTGTTTTCCAAGGTATTGCAACCGAATTAAGCATCTATTCATTTGACATAACCATACACGATTTTTAAAAGTTTTTCCGGATCGCACCACTATATCACATAGCTGCCATACAAACGAACGATATGAAAACAAGTCTTCGTATGGAAAACTTTTTTGTTTTCCAAGCTATTGCAACCGATTTCAGCATTTAATCATTTGACATAGCCATACACGATTTTTAAAAGTTTTTCCGGATCGGACCCCTAAGTCATATAGCTGCCATACAAACGACCGATATGAAAACAAGTCTTTGTATGGAAAACTTTTGTTTTCAGGGGTATACCATATTCGGCAAGCCGAAGAAAACTTTTCTCACTTGTTATACCCTTGAAAAGGGTATTATAACTTTGTCCAGAAATGTGTAACGCATTAAAGGAAGCATCTCCGACCCCACAAAGTATATATATTCTTGATCAGCATCAACAGCCCAGTCGATATAGCCATGTCCGTCTGTCCGTCTGTTTCTATGCAACAAATAGACAGTAGTTTTAAAACTAGCATATTGAAATTTTTACCAGATCATTATTTTTGTTGCACGCAAATCATGTTTAAAAATCCGTCTGATCGGACCACTATATCATATAGCTGCCATACAAACGATCAATCAGATTTCAAGTCTTTGTATGAACAACTTTTTTGTTCTCCAAGCTATCGCAACCGAATTCAACATTTATTCAACTGACTTAACTATAACTGATTTTTTAAAGTTTGGTCCGGATCGGACCACTATATCACATAGCTGCCATACAAACGACCGATATGAAAACAAGTCTTCGTCTGGAAAACTTTTTTTGTTTTCCAAGGTATTACAACCGAATTAAACATCTATTCATTTGACATAGCCATATACGATTTTTAAAAGTTTTTCCGGATCGGACCACTATAGCACATAGCTGCCATACAAACGAACGATATGAAAACAAGTCTTCGTATGGAAAACTTTTTTGTTTTCCAAGCTATTGCAACCGATTTCAGCATTTAATCATTTGACATAGCCATACACGATTTTTAAAAGTTTTTCTGGATCGGACCCCTAAGTCATATAGCTGCCATACAAACGACCGATATGAAAACAAGTCTTTGTATGGAAAACTTTTTGTTTTCAAGGGTATACCATATTCGGCAAGCCGAAGAAAACTTTTCTCACTTGTTATACCCTTGAAAAGGGTATTATAATTTTGTCCAGAAATGTGTAACGCATTAAAGGAAGCATCTCCGACCCCACAAAGTATATATATTCTTGATCAGCATCAACAGCCGAGTCGATATAGCCATGTCCGTCTGTCCGTCTGTTTCTATGCAACAAATAGACAGTAGTTTTAAAACTAGCATATTGAAATTTTTACCAGATCATTATTTTTGTTGCACGCAGATCATGTTTAAAAATCGGTCTGATCGGACCACTATATCATATAGCTGCCATACAAACAATCAATCAGATTTCAAGTCTTCGTATGGAAAACTTTTTTGTTTTCCAAGGTATTGCAACCGAATTAAACATCTATTCATTTGACATAACCATACACGATTTTTAAAAGTTTTTCCGGATCGCACCACTATATCACATAGCTGCCATACAAACGAACGATATGAAAACAAGTCTTCGTATGGAAAACTTTTTTGTTTTCCAAGCTATTGCAACCGATTTCAGCATTTAATCATTTGACATAGCCATACACGATTTTTAAAAGTTTTTCCGGATCGGACCCCTAAGTCATATAGCTGCCATACAAACGACCGATATGAAAACAAGTCTTTGTATGGAAAACTTTTTTGTTTTCAGGGGTATACCATATTCGGCAAGCCGAAGAAAACTTTTCTCACTTGTTATACCCTTGAAAAGGGTATTATAACTTTGTCCAGAAATGTGTAACGCATTAAAGGAAGCATCTCCGACCCCACAAAGTATATATATTCTTGATCAGCATCAACAGCCCAGTCGATATAGCCATGTCCGTCTGTCCGTCTGTTTCTATGCAAAAAATAGACAGTAGTTTTTCAGCTAGCATTTTGCAATTTTTACCGGATCATTATTTTTGTCGCACGCAGATCATGTTTATAAATCGGTCTGATCGGACCACTATATCATATAGCTGCCACACAAACGATCAATCAGATTTCAAGTCTTTGTATGAAAAACTTTTTTGTTCTCCAACCTATTGCAACCGAATTCAGCATTTAATCATTTGACATAGCCATACACGATTTTTAAAAGTTTTTCCGGATCGGACCACTATATCATATGGCTGCCATACAAACGACCGATATGAAAACAAGTCTTTGTATGGAAAACTTTTTGTTTTCAAGGGTATACCATATTCGGCAAGCCGAAGATAACTTTTCTCACTTGTTATACCCTTGAAAAGGGTATTATAATTTTGTCCAGAAATGTGTAACGCATTAAAGGAAGCATCTCCGACCCCACAAAGTATATATATTCTTGATCAGCATCAACAGCCGAGTCGATATAGCCATGTCCGTCTGTCCGTCTGTTTCTATGCAACAAATAGACAGTAGTTTTAAAACTAGCATATTGAAATTTTTACCAGATCATTATTTTTGTTGCACGCAAATCATGTTTAAAAATCCGTCTGATCGGACCACTATATCATATAGCTGCCATACAAACGATCAATCAGATTTCAAGTCTTTGTATGAACAACTTTTTTGTTCTCCAAGCTATCGCAACCGAATTCAACATTTATTCAACTGACTTAACTATAACTGATTTTTTAAAGTTTGGTCCGGATCGGACCACTATATCACATATCTGCCATACAAACGACCGATATGAAAACAAGTCTTCGTCTGGAAAACTTTTTTGTTTTCCAAGGTATTGCAACCGAATTAAACATCTATTCATTTGACATAGCCATATACGATTTTTAAAAGTTTTTTCGGATCGGACCACTATATCACATAGCTGCCATACAAACGAACGATATGAAAACAAGTCTTCGTATGGAAAACTTTTTTGTTTTCCAAGCTATTGCAACCGATTTCAGCATTTAATCATTTGACATAGCCATACACGATTTTTAAAAGTTTTTCTGGATCGGACCCCTAAGTCATATAGCTGCCATACAAACGACCGATATGAAAACAAGTCTTTGTATGGAGAACTTTTTTGTTTTCAAGGGTATACCATATTCGGCAAGCCGAAGAAAACTTTTCTCACTTGTTATACCCTTGAAAAGGGTATTATAATTTTGTCCAGAAATGTGTAACGCATTAAAGGAAGCATCTCCGACCCCACAAAGTATATATATTCTTGATCAGCATCAACAGCCGAGTCGATATAGCCATGTCCGTCTGTCCGTCTGTTTCTATGCAACAAATAGACAGTAGTTTTAAAACTGGCATATTGAAATTTTTACCAGATCATTATTTTTGTTGCACGCAGATCATGTTTAAAAATCGGTCTGATCGGACCACTATATCATATAGCTGCCATACAAACAATCAATCAGATTTCAAGTCTTCGTATGGAAAACTTTTTTGTTTTCCAAGGTATTGCAACCGAATTAAACATCTATTCATTTGACATAACCATACACGATTTTTAAAAGTTTTTCCGGATCGCACCACTATATCACATAGCTGCCATACAAACGAACGATATGAAAACAAGTCTTCGTATGGAAAACTTTTTGTTTTCCAAGCTATTGCAACCGATTTCAGCATTTAATCATTTGACATAGCCATACACGATTTTTAAAAGTTTTTCCGGATCGGACCCCTAAGTCATATAGCTGCCATACAAACGACCGATATGAAAACAAGTCTTTGTATGGAAAACTTTTTTGTTTTCGGGGGTATACCATATTCGGCAAGCCGAAGAAAACTTTTCTCACTTGTTATACCCTTGAAAAAGGTATTATAACTTTGTCCAGAAATGTGTAACGCATTAAAGGAAGCATCTCCGACCCCACAAAGTATATATATTCTTGATCAGCATCAACAGCCCAGTCGATATAGCCATGTCCGTCTGTCCGTCTGTTTCTATGCAAAAAATAGACAGTAGTTTTTCAGCTAGCATTTTGCAATTTTTACCGGATCATTATTTTTGTCGCACGCAGATCATGTTTATAAATCGGTCTGATCGGACCACTATATCATATAGCTGCCACACAAACGATCAATCAGATTTCAAGTCTTTGTATGAAAAACTTTTTGTTCTCCAACCTATTGCAACCGAATTCAGCATTTAATCATTTGACATAGCCATACACGATTTTTAAAAGTTTTTCCGGATCGGACCACTATATCATATGGCTGCCATACAAACGACCGATATGAAAACAAGTCTTTGTATGGAAAACTTTTTGTTTTTCAAGTGTATACCATATTCGGCAAGCCGAAGATAACTTTTCTCACTTGTTATACCCTTGAAAAGGGTATTATAATTTTGTCCAGAAATGTGTAACGCATTAAAGGAAGCATCTCCGACCCCACAAAGTATATATATTCTTGATCAGCATCAACAGCCGAGTCGATATAGCCATGTCCGTCTGTCCGTCTGTTTCTATGCAACAAATAGACAGTAGTTTTAAAACTAGCATATTGACAAATAGACAGTAGTTTTAAAACTAGCATATTGAAATTTTTACCAGATCATTATTTTTGTTGCACGCAGATCATGTTTAAAAATCGGTCTGATCGGACCACTATATCATATAGCTGCCATACAAACAATCAATCAGATTTCAAGTCTTCGTATGGAAAACTTTTTGTTTTCCAAGGTATTTGCAACCGAATTAAACAGACAGATAGACAGACAGATAGACAGACAGATAAACAGACAGATAGACAGACAGATAGACAGACAGATAGACAGACAGATAGACAGACAGATAGACAGACAGATAGACAGACAGATAGACAGACAGATAGACAGACAGATAGACAGACAGATAGACAGACAGATAGACAGACAGATAGACAGACAGATAGACAGACAGATAGACAGACAGATAGACAGACAGATAGACAGACAGATAGACAGACAGATAGACAGACAGATAGACAGACAGATAGACAGACAGATAGACAGACAGATAGACAGACAGATAGACAGAAAGATAGACAGACAGATAGACAGACAGATAGACAGACAGATAGACAGACAGATAGACAGACAGATAGACAGACAGATAGACAGACTGATAGACAGACAGATAGACAGACAGATAGACAGACAGATAGACAGACAGATAGACAGACAGATAGACAGATAGACAGACAGATAGACAGACAGATAGACAGACAGATAGACAGACAGATAGACAGACAGATAGACAGACAGATAGACGGACAGATAGATAGACAGATAGTTAGACAGATAGACAGACAGATAGACAGACAGATAGACAGACAGATAGACAGACAGATAGACAGACAGATAGACAGACAGATAGACAGACAGATAGACAGACAGATAGACAGACAGATAGACAGACAGATAGACAGACAGATAGACAGACAGATAGACAGACAGATAGACAGACAGATAGACAGACAGATAGACAGACAGATAGACAGACAGATAGACAGACAGATAGACAGATAGACAGAAAGATAGACAGACAGATAGACAGACAGATAGACAGACAGATAGACAGACAGATAGACAGACAGATAGACAGACAGATAGACAGACAGATAGACAGACAGATAGACAGACAGATAGACAGACAGATAGACAGACAAATAGACAGACAGATAGACAGACAGATAGACAGACAGATAGACAGACAGATAGACAGACAGATAGACAGACAGATAGACAGACAGATAGACAGACAGATAGACAGACAGATAGACAGACAGATAGACAGACAGATAGACAGACAGATAGACAGACAGATAGACAGACAGATAGACAGACAGATAGACAGACAGATAGACAGACAGATAGACAGACAGATAGACAGACAGATAGACAGACAGATAGACAGAAAGATAGACAGACAGATAGACAGACAGATAGACAGACAGATAGACAGACAGATAGACATACAGATAGACAGACAGATAGACAGACAGATAGACAGACAGATAGACACACAGATAGACAGACAGATAGACAGACAGATAGACAGACAGATAGACAGACAGATAGACGGACAGATAGACAGACAGATAGACAGACAGATAGACAGACAGATAGACAGACAGATAGACAGACAGATAGACAGACAGATAGACAGACAGATAGACAGACAGATAGACAGACACATAGACAGAGAGATAGACAGTCAGATAGACAGACCGACAGACAGATAGACAGACAGATAGATAGACAGACAGATAGACAGACAGATAGACAGACAGATAGACAGACAGATAGATAGACAGACAGATAGACAGACAGATAGACAGACAGATATACAGACAGATAGACAGATAGACAGACAGATAGACAGACAGATAGACAGACAGATAGACATACAGATAGACAGACAGATAGACAGACACATAGACAGAGAGATAGACAGACAGACAGACAGATAGACAAACAGATAGACAGACAGATAGACAGACAGATAGACAGACAGATAGACAGACAGATAGACAGACAGATAGACAGACAGATAGACAGACAGATAGACAGACAAATAGACAGACTGACAGATAGACAGACAGATAGACAGACAGATAGACAGACAGATAGACAGACAGATAGACAGACAGATAGACAGACAGATAGACAGACCGATAGGCAGACAGATAGACAGACAGATAGACAGACTGATAGACAGACATATAGACAGATAGATAGACAGATAGACAGACAGATAGACAGACAAATAGACAGACAGACAGTTAGACAGACAGACAGACAGACAGATAGACAGACAGATAGACAGACAGATAGACAGACTGATAGACATAACCATACACGATTTTTAAAAGTTTTTCCGGATCGCACCACTATATCACATAGCTGCCATACAAACGAACGATATGAAAACAAGTCTTCGTATGGAAAACTTTTTTGTTTTCCAAGCTATTGCAACCGATTTCAGCATTTAATCATTTGACATAGCCATACACGATTTTTAAAAGTTTTCCGGATCGGACCCCTAAGTCATATAGCTGCCATACAAACGACCGATATGAAAACAAGTCTTTGTATGGAAAACTTTTTGTTTTCAGGGGTATACCATATTCGGCAAGCCGAAGAAAACTTTTCTCACTTGTTATACCCTTGAAAAGGGTATTATAACTTTGTCCAGAAATGTGTAACGCATTAAAGGAAGCATCTCCGACCCCACAAAGTATATATATTCTTGATCAGCATCAACAGCCCAGTCGATATAGCCATGTCCGTCTGTCCGTCTGTTTCTATGCAAAAAATAGACAGTAGTTTTTCAGCTAGCATTTTGCAATTTTTACCGGATCATTATTTTTGTCGCACGTAGATCATGTTTATAAATCGGTCTGATCGGACCACTATATCATATAGCTGCCACACAAACGATCAATCAGATTTCAAGTCTTTGTAAGAAAAACTTTTTTGTTCTCAAAGCTATCGCAACCGAATTCAACAATTATTCATTTGACATAGCTACACATGATTTTTTTAAGTTTGGTTCGGATCGGACCACCATATCACATAGCTGCCATACAAACGAACGATATGAAAACAAGTCTTCGTATGCAAAACTTTTTTGTTTTCCAAGCTATTGCAACCGAATTCAGCATTTATTCATTTGACATGGACTTACCCGATTTGTCAAAGGTTCGTCCGGATCGGACCCCTAAATCATATAGCTGCCATACAAACGACCAATATGAAAACAAGTCTTCGCATGGAAAACTTTTTTGTTTTCCAAGGTATTGCAACCGAATTAAACATCTATTCATTTGACATAGCCATATACGATTTTTAAAAGTTTTCCGGATCGGACCACTATATCACATAGCTGCCATACAAACGAACGATATGAAAACAAGTCTTTGTATGGAAAACTTTTTTTGTTTTCAAGGGTATACCATATTCGGCAAGCCGAAGAAAACTTTTCTCACTTGTTATACCCTTGAAAAGGGTATTATAATTTTGTCCAGAAATGTGTAACGCATTAAAGGAAGCATCTCCGACCCCACAAAGTAGATATATTCTTGATCAGCATCAACAGCCGAGTCGATATAGCCATGTCCGTCTGTCCGTCTGTTTCTATGCAACAAATAGACAGTAGTTTTAAAACTAGCATATTGAAATTTTTACCAGATCATTATTTTTGTTGCACGCAGATCATGTTTAAAAATCGGTCTGATCGGACCACTATATCATATAGCTGCCATACAAACAATCAATCAGATTTCAAGTCTTCGTATGGAAAACTTTTTGTTTTCCAAGGTATTGCAACCGAATTAAACATCTATTCATTTGACATAACCATACACGATTTTTAAAAGTTTTTCCGGATCGCACCACTATATCACATAGCTGACATACAAACGAACGATATGAAAACAAGTCTTCCTATGGAAAACTTTTTTGTTTTCCAAGCTATTGCAACCGATTTCAGCATTTAATCATTTGACATAGCCATACACGATTTTTAAAAGTTTTTCCGGATCGGACCCCTAAGTCATATAGCTGCCATACAAACGACCGATATGAAAACAAGTCTTTGTATGGAAAACTTTTTGTTTTCAGGGGTATACCATATTCGGCAAGCCGAAGAAAACTTTTCTCACTTGTTATACCCTTGAAAAGGGTATTATAACTTTGTCCAGAAATGTGTAACGCATTAAAGGAAGCATCTCCGACCCCACAAAGTATATATATTCTTGATCAGCATCAACAGCCCAGTCGATATAGCCATGTCCGTCTGTCCGTCTGTTTCTATGCAAAAAATAGACAGTAGTTTTTCAGCTAGCATTTTGCAATTTTTACCGGATCATTATTTTTGTCGCACGCAGATCATGTTTATAAATCGGTCTGATCGGACCACTATATCATATAGCTGCCACACAAACGATCAATCAGATTTCAAGTCTTTGTATGAAAAACTTTTTTGTTCTCCAACCTATTGCAACCGAATTCAGCATTTAATCATTTGACATAGCCATACACGATTTTTAAAAGTTTTTCCGGATCGGACCACTATATCATATGGCTGCCATACAAACGACCGATATGAAAACAAGTCTTTGTATGGAAAACTTTTTTTGTTTTCAAGGGTATACCATATTCGGCAAGCCGAAGATAACTTTTCTCACTTGTTATACCCTTGAAAAGGGTATTATAATTTTGTCCAGAAATGTGTAACGCATTAAAGGAAGCATCTCCGACCCCACAAAGTATATATATTCTTGATCAGCATCAACAGCCGAGTCGATATAGCCATGTCCGTCTGTCCGTCTGTTTCTATGCAACAAATAGACAGTAGTTTTAAAACTAGCATATTGAAATTTTTACCAGATCATTATTTTTTGTTGCACGCAGATCATGTTTAAAAATCGGTCTGATCGGACCACTATATCATATAGCTGCCATACAAACAATCAATCAGATTTCAAGTCTTCGTATGGAAAACTTTTTTGTTTTCCAAGGTATTGCAACCGAATTAAACATCTATTCATTTGACATAACCATACACGATTTTTAAAAGTTTTTCCGGATCGCACCACTATATCACATAGCTGCCATACAAACGAACGATATGAAAACAAGTCTTCGTATGGAAAACTTTTTTGTTTTCCAAGCTATTGCAACCGATTTCAGCATTTAATCATTTGACATAGCCATACACGATTTTTAAAAGTTTTTCCGGATCGGACCCCTAAGTCATATAGCTGCCATACAAACGACCGATATGAAAACAAGTCTTTGTATGGAAAACTTTTTTGTTTTCAGGGGTATACCATATTCGGCAAGCCGAAGAAAACTTTTCTCACTTGTTATACCCTTGAAAAGGGTATTATAACTTTGCCCAGAAATGTGTAACGCATTAAAGGAAGCATCTCCGACCCCACAAAGTATATATATTCTTGATCAGCATCAACAGCCCAGTCGATATAGCCATGTCCGTCTGTCCGTCTGTTTCTATGCAAAAAATAGACAGTAGTTTTTCAGCTAGCATTTTGCAATTTTTACCGGATCATTATTTTTGTCGCACGCAGATCATGTTTATAAATCGGTCTGATCGGACCACTATATCATATAGCTGCCACACAAACGATCAATCAGATTTCAAGTCTTTGTATGAAAAACTTTTTTGTTCTCAAAGCTATCGCAACCGAATTCAACAATTATTCATTTGACATAGCTACACATGATTTTTTTAAGTTTGGTTCGGATCGGACCACCATATCACATAGCTGCCATACAAACGAACGATATGAAAACAAGTCTTCGTATGCAAAACTTTTTTGTTTTCCAAGCTATTGCAACTCGAATTCAGCATTTATTCATTTGACATGGACTTACCCGATTTGTCAAAGGTTCGTCCGGATCGGACCCCTAAATCATATAGCTGCCATACAAACGACCAATATGGAAAACAAGTCTTCGCATGGAAAACTTTTTGTTTTCCAAGCTATTGCAACCGAATTCAGCATTTAATCATTTGACATAGCCATACACGATTTTTAAAAGTTTTTCCGGATTGGACCAATATATCATATGGCTGCCATACAAACGACCGATATGAAAACAAGTCTTTGTATGGAAAACTTTTTTTGTTTTCAAGGGTATACCATATTCGGCAAGCCGAAGATAACTTTTCTCACTTATTATTCCCATGAAAAGGGTATTATAATTTTGTCCAGAAATTTGTAACGCATTAAAGGAAGCATCTCCGACCCCACAAAGCATATATATTCTTGATCAGCATCAACAGCCGAGTCGATATAGCCATGTCCGTCTGTCCGTATGTTTCTATGCAACAAATAGACAGTAGTTTTAAAGCTAGCATATTGAAGTTTTTACGAGATCAATATTTTTGTTGCACGCAGATCATGTTTAAAAATCGGTCTGATCGGACCACTATATCATATAGGTCTCCGTATTTGACATAGCCAAACACGATTTGTGAAAGTTTGGTTTGAATCTGATTACTATATCATATAGCTGCCATACAAACGACCGATATGAAAACAAGTCTTTGTATGGAAAACTTTTGTTTTCAAAGGTATACCATCTTCGGCAAGCCGAAGATAACTTTTCTCACTTGTTTTTGTTGAAATTGTTATTCTATGTTTAGTTTTCCGATCACTTAATGTTTGTGTTATTGTTATGTTAATGTTATGTTTATGTTTTCACTTATTTCTTCTACTTTGATTTTGTTGTTGTTGAGATTGTAAATCTATGTTTGGTTATCCGATCACTTAAGGTTTATGTTATTCGCTTATTTCTTCTATGTTGATTTTTTATACACTTGAAAAAGGGTATTATAATTTTGTCCAGAAATGTGTAACGCATTAAAGGAAGCATCTCCGACCCCACAAAGTGTATATATTCTTGATCAGTATCAACAGTTGAGTCAATATAGCCATGTCCGACTGTCCGTCTGTCCGTCTATCTGTCTATCCGTCTGTCCGTCTGTTTCTATGCAAAAAATAGACAGTAGTTTTAAAGCGAACGTTTTGAAATTTTTACTAGATCATTATTTTTTTGCACGCAGATCAAGTTTAAGAATCGGTCGTCGGTCGGATCATATAGCTGCCATACAAACGAACGATATGAAAACAATTCTTTGTATAGAAAACTTTTTTTGTTTTCCAACCTATTGCAACCGAATTCAACACTTATTCATCTGACATAGCCATACACGATTTGTGAAAGTTTGGTCCGGATCGGACCACTACATCATATAGCTGATATACAAATAACCGATATGACAACAAGTAAGGTAGCAGCAGTCGAGTTTCCCGATTGCAAAATACCCTTTACCCTTAGACATGCTTACAATTTATTTAGTATCAATAAATAAACGAAACAATATTTTATTAGAAAAGAGGACCATAACAATATAAATTTGGTATGATTTTGGTTACGAAAATAAGTTTCGTGTGTCATAAAGCCATATACATTTCGCTGTCAACGTCGCAGTCAGCGTCGCGCAATGCGTGTTTTGCTGCGCTTCTGCTTCCCTTGCCATAGATTTTGCATGTGGCATAACTTCCGTGTTTGTTATCTTCGGCTTGCCGAAGATGGTATACCCTTGAAAACAAAAAAGTTTTCCATACAAAGACTTGTTATACCCTGTACCCATTAAAAATGGGTGAAAAAGGTATCATAATATGGTGCAAATGTATGTAACAGGCAGAAGGAAGCATCTCCGACCCCATAAAGTATATTTATTCTTGATCAGCATCAACAGCCGAGTCGATATAGTCATGACCGTATGTCCGTCCGTTCGTCCGTCCGTCCGTTCGTTCGTCCGTCCGTCCGTCTGTGCGTCTGTCCGTCTGTCTGTCCGTATTAACGCCTAGATCTCAGAAACTACAAGAGCTATAGACATGTGCCATTTATCGTTGGATAGGTAATTACCATACACATTACAAGTTTGTTTTTTTATTTTGATATCACCCCCCCGTTCCCCCGCAAACCACAAAAAACTGCCACGCCCACAATTATTAACCTAATGCTATGCAATTTGGCATATATGTTGGTGCTTATAAAAGCTAACTAATTTTTAAAAATTAAATTTGAAACAAATCGGATAAGAAACACGGAAGTTATGCCACATGATAAATCTATGGCAAGGGAAGCAGAAGCACAGCAAAACACGCATTGCGCGACTGCGACGCTGACAGCGAAATGTGTATGGCCTTATGACACACGAAACTTATTTTCATAACCAAAATCATACCAAATTTATATTGTTATGGTCCTCTTTTCTAATAGAATATTGTTTCATTTATTTATTGATACTAAATAAATTGTAAGCATGTCTAAGGGTAAAGGGTATTTTGCAATCGGGAAATTCGACTGCTGCTACGTTCCTTGTTTTCATATCGGTCGTTTGTATATCAGCTATATGATATAGTGGTCCGATCCGGACCAAACTTTCACAAATCGTGTATGACTATGTGAAATGAATAAATGTTGAATTCGGTTGCAATAGCTTGGAAAACAAAAAACGTTTCCATACAAAGACTTGTTTTCATCATCGGTCGTTTGTATGGCAGCTATATGATATAGTGATCGCATCCGGACCAAACTTTTACAAACCGTGTACGGCTATGGCAAATGAATAAATGTTGAATTCGGTTGCAAGAGCTTAGAAAACGAAAAAGGTTTCCATACAAAGACATGTTTTCATATTGGTGGTTTGTATATCAGCTATTTGATATAGTGGTCCGATCCGGACCAAACTTTCACACATCATGTACGACTATGTCAAATGAATAAATGTTGAATTCGGTTGCAATAGCTTGAAAAACAAAAAACGTTTCCATACAAAGACTTGTTTTCATATCGGTCGTTTGTATGGCAGCTATATGATATAGTAATCCGTTCCGGACCAAACTTTCACAAATCGTGTATGGCTATGTCAAAAGAATAAATGTTGAATTCTGTTGCAATAGCTTGGAAAACATAAAACGTTTCCATACAAAGACTTGTTTTCATATTCGTCGTTTGTATGGCAGCTATATGATTTAGTGATTTGATCCGGACCAAACTTCCACAAATCGTGTACGGCTATGCTACATGAATATATGTTGAATTCGGTTGCAATAGCTTGGAAAACAAAAAAGGTTCCCATACAAAGACTTGTTTTCATATTGGTCGTTTGTATATCAGCTATATGATATAGTGGTCCGATCCGGACCAAACTTTCACAAATCGTGTACGGCTATGTCAAATGAATAAATTTTGAATTCGGTGCAATAGCTTAAAAAACAAAAAAGGTTACCATACAAAGACTTGTTTTCATATCGGTCGTTTGTATGGCAGCTATTTGATATAGTGGTCCGATCCGACCGCTTCTTAAACATGATCTGCGTGCAAAAAAATAATTTTTTTTTTTATACCCTTGAAAAAGGGTATTATAATTTTGTCCAGAAATGTGTAACGCATTAAAATAAGCATCTCCGACCCCACAAAGTATATATATTCTTGATAAGCATCAACAGCCGAGTCGATATAGCCATGTCCGTCTGTCCGTCTGTCCGTCTGTTTCTATGCAAAAAATAGACAGTAGTTTTAAAGCTAGCGTTTTGAAATTTTTACCAGATAATTATTTTTGTTGCACGCAGATCAAGTTTAAGAATCGGTCGGATCGGACTACTATATCATATAGCTGCCATATAAACGACCGATATGAAAACAAGTCTTTGTATGGTAACCTTTTTTGTTTTTTAAGCTATTGCACCGAATTCAAAATTTATTCATTTGACATAGCCGTACACGATTTGTGAAAGTTTGGTCCGGATCGGACCACTATATCATATAGCTGCCATATAAACGACCGATATGAAAACAAGTCTTTGTATGGGAAACTTTTTTATTTTCCAACCTATTGCAACTGAATTCAACATTTGTTCATTTGACATAGCTATACATGATTTGCGAAATTTTGGTCCGGATCGGAATACTATATCATATAGCTGCCATACAAACGACCGATATGAAAACAAGTCTTTGTATGGGAAATTTTTTGTTTTCCAACCTATTGCAACTGAATTTAACATTTATTCATTTGACATAGCTATACACGATTTGTGAAAGTTTGTTTCGGATCGGACTACTATATCATACAGCTGCTATACAAATGACCGATATGAAAACAAGGCTTTGTATGAAAAACTTTTTTGTTTTCAAGGGTATACCATCTTCGGCAAGCCGAAGATAACTTTTCTCACTTGTTTTTTTATAACATTCTTAATTTGTATTTAAAATCTGGACAATCATTAAATGGTTTGGGGGGGACCTTGACTTAAGGGAGGTACAGGGAATGTATATCTTATGAGGTTGACTTAGGTGTCTATTGGTTGGGGAGATCAAGCGGGTGTTTCCTTTTCAGGCGTCTTGGGGATTGCCTATTATCTAGGAGGTTGATGGCCAGGTGGTTGGGGTGGTTATCCAGTCTTTTTATGTATCTTCCGCTGAGGCGGGTGATCTCGTCTGCTACACATCTAATTCCAAGCTCTTTATGGATTATTGAGTTTTCGTGGTACGGATGGGCGTTCGAAACTATTCTCAGGCATTTATTTTGAAATCGCTGTATTTTGATGCGGTTCAAACAGCTTGCCGTGCCCCACAACTGTATCCCATATGTCCAGATTGGCTTAAGCACTACCTTATAAATAAGAAGCTTGAATTTTACTTTGAGTTTGGACCTCCTTCCCAGGAGCCAATGCAGTTGCTTAAGCCGTAGGTTGACCTGGTTGCGCTTATTGATTAGGTGCGGACGCCATGTGAGCCTGCGGTCCAGTGTCAGCCCTAGATATTTGGGAGTGTTATTAGTTGGGATGGTTTCCCCGTTGAGTGTGACGGGGGGCATTCTCCCCTGCGTAGTGCGAAGGTTGTTTGTGTAGATTTCTCGGCGTTCACCACGATGTTCCATCGTTTCATCCATGGACCGAGGGCATTCAGTTGCCTCTGGATGATGGCTAAAGCTTCCTGAGTCTGTGGCGGAGGCTAGAAAGGCGGTGTCATCGGCATAAGTGGCTACTGTGAGGTTCCGGGAGGGGGTGATGGGGAGGTCCGCTGTGTAGAGTGTGTATAAGATGGGTCAAAGAACACTGCCTTGTGGTACTCCTGCTCTTATGGGCCTAGGGGTGCTAATTGATGATCCGCATCGCACTCTGAATTCTCTTCCCTCTGTGTATGATTTGAGGAAGGCGAAATGGGAACTTGGGAGGTGGGTTTTAATTTTGAAAAGTAGTCCAGGGTGCCAGACTCTTTCAAACGCCTGTTTGACATCAAGCATAACGGCGCAGCAGTACTTCTTCTTTTCGAAGACCTCAAGGATAGTCTCAACAATCCGGTGGCATTGCTCAGGTGTCAGGGAACAGACCGGCCTCCTCCAATACCGGCATTACTCTGCGTAAAAATACTCTTTCGAGTATTTTAGAAAGGATTGCCAGCAAGCTAATCGGTCGATACGATGCTAGGTTGTCTTCAGGTTTCCCAGGTTTGAGGAGGACAATTACTTCCGCTCGCTTCCACTCTTTACGGAAGTACCCTAGACGGAGGCAGCTGTTGAATATGTTGGCCAGCCTTTGGGAACAGATTAGGGGCAACATTTTCAGTGCTGTTGCATCGATACGGTCTGGACCCGGTGACTTGCCATTTTTTAGGGAGGCGATCTCCTGCGCAATCTCCTCTGGTTCGACGGGCTGTATTGGCGGGCCAGGAGTACTTGGGCTGTCTATGAACCTTATGGTTGCAGCTCTCTCTTCGCCAGTGCATATGTCAAACGGTGAGAATGCACTATGTAGATGATCAGCAAAGGCTTCTGCTCTTTCGACCTCAGTCCGACACCAGGAACCGTCCACTTTTCGCACGGGTGATATCTTCTTTACAGGTCTTTTTATGTGCCTCGTGACATTCCACAGATTGTGTTGCGGGTCTCCAGGTTCCAGCTCCATAAGGAATCTATTAAACGAGTCCTGCCGTAGAATGGATAGCTTGTCCTTCAAATTTTTGGTGGCACGATTAGGTGGTGTCTTGTCCCTGGGGTTGCGCGAGGAAAACCAGACTCTTTTCGAGGCGCCTTTTTTCGGCCAAGAGGGCCGCGATTTCCGGAGACCACAAGTGCACGTCTCTTTTAGGTATTCTCGGGGTAGTCGGTGGAGGTGGATTCGCTTTTGCCTTTTTGTAGGCAGGGCATCCTCTGAATGACGCAGGGTGATCAGCTTGGCAATGTAAACAGCATGCTTTCTCGTCTTTTTTTTTGGTGCATGACCTAGAGTCATGAGAATCACCACATTTCACGCAGCGATGTTCCAGGAAGCAGTAGCGCTGGGTGTGTCCAAACCCTTGGCATCTAAAACATTGTGGAACGTCGTTGAATTTCAGTGGGGGCTCTATGGTGACGACTGATCTGCAAATCCTCTTTATTTTAAAAACCTCTGTGTTGTTGCTTGCTGGTTCTAGATTGACAAAGAAGATCCTCAGTGGTTGTTTGGATTTCCTGCCAATGGGATTGTGCAGATCCCTCACAGTATGGCCGTATTTGTGGAGTTCTTCTTTAATTTCAGTCTGGTCCGTTGAGTGGTGAAGTCCCTTGATGACCGCCCTGTAAGGTCTCTCATCCTTTGGTTGGAAGGTGCGGTGTCTTTTGTTATGTGCCACGAGGTGCTGACGTAGGGCTGTGTAGGACTCCTTGTCTGGCATCATTACGCGTACGTTATTATTTCTCTCCGTTTTATAGGAGAAATCCTTTTCGGATCCTACTAAATCCGATATCATCTTGACAACCGCTGTAATGTCGGTCACGTCTGGGATGTAAATCGGGGGAGGCTTGAGGGTCTTCGGGATCGGGATTGGTTTCTCTTCTGTTTTAGATGCTACTGCCTCTGTGGCAGTTTTGGGTTCGTCATGATCATCGTCGTCTTCTTTGCTTGAGAGGAGGGCAAAAGGGGTTATTTGCCAGCTTGCTGCGCAGAACTGCGCTGGTGCTAGGTGTGACGTTTGGCTTCTCTCCTTGCCTATTACGCGCGAACTTGCGCTTGATCTCGCTGGGCTCCGAGAAGGAAGAGCTCCAGCTTGAGTCTCTGCTCGAGCTGCACTTCGTTGCTTTGAGGGCCTTCTTACTGGGCATTGTTTTGCCGAGCTTAATGGCACGCGGCGGGGCCTGCCAGTCCATACTCTAGGTTGGCGATCTATAACGTTTATGCAGAAAAAAAGTCACAGCAGCAACGGCAGCGAAAGGGCAATGGACAACGTGGGACTCCGCTCTTGGCAGCCCGACTTGGCCCGTAATATGTTCAATCCACCAAGTCCCACGTGCGGGAATAACAAAACACATAATTCCGAAAAATAATTCAATTTAAAATCGAAAACAAAGTTCCTTTTTGATGAACGATTTTTAAACATGATCTGCGTTCAACAAAAATAATGATCTGGTAAAAATTTCAAAACGCTAGCTTTAAAACTACTGTCTATTTTTTGCATAGAAACGGACGGACAGACGGACAGACGGTCAGACGGTCAGACGGACAGACGGTCAGACGGACAGACGGTCATGGCTATATCGACTCGGCTGTTGATGCTGATCAAGAATATATATACTTTGTGGGGTCGGAGATGCTTCCTTTAATGCGTTACACATTCCTGGACAAAATTATAATACCCTTTTTCAAGGGTATAACAAGTCTTTGTATGGAAAACTTTTTTGTTTTCAAGGGTATACCACCATCGGCAAGCCGAAGATAACTTGTCTCACTTATACCCTTGAAAAGGGTATTATAATTTTTTCCAGAAATGTGTAACGCATTAAAGGAAGCATTTTCGACCCCACAAAGTACGGAACGGATTACTATATCATATAGCTGCCATACAAACGACCGATATGAAAACAAGTCTTTGTATGGAAACGTTTTTTGTTTTTCAAGCTATTGCAACCGAATTCAACATTTATTCATTTGACATAGTCGTACATGATTTGTGAAAGTTTGGTCCGGATCGGACCACTATATCATATAGCTGCCATACAAACGAACGATATGAAAACAAGTCTTCGTATGGAAAACTTTTTGTTTTCCAAGGTATTGCAACCGAATTAAACATTTATTCATTTGAGATAGCCAAACAAGATTTTTTAATGTTTTTCCAGATCGGACCACTATATCATATGGCTGCCATACAAACGACCGATATGAAAACAAGTCTTTGTATGGAAAACTTTTTTGTTCTCCAAGCTATTGCAACCGAATTTAATAATTATTCATTTAACATATCTATACATTGTTTTTTAAAGTTTGGTCCGGATCGGACCACTATATCACATAGCTGCCATACAAACGACCGATATGAAAACAAGTCTTTGTATGGAAAACTATTTTGTTTTCCAAGCTATCGCAACCGAATTAAACATTTATTTATTTGACCTGGCCATATATGATTTTTTAAAGTTTGGTTCGGATCGGACCACCATTTCACGTAGCTGCCATACAAACGACCGATATGAAAACAAGTCTTTGTATGGAAAACTTTTTTGTTTTCAAGGGTATACCATCATCGGCAATCCGAACATAACTTTTCTCACTTGTTATACCCTTGAAAAGGGTATTATAATTTTTTCCAGAAATGTGTAACGCATTAAAGGAAGCATCTCCGACCTCACAAAGTATATATATTCTTGATCAGCATCAACAGCCGAGTCGATACAGCCATGTCCGTCTGTTTCTATGCAACAAATAGACAATGGTTTTAAAGCTAGCGTTTTGAAATTTTTTCCAGAACTTATTTTTGTTAAACGCAGATCATGTTTAAAAATCGGTCTGATCGGACCACTATATCATAGAGATGCCATACAAAAGATCAATCTGATTTCAAGTCTTTGTATGGAAACGTTTTTTGTTTTTCAAGCTATTGCAACCGAATTCAACATTTATTCATTTGACATAGTCATACACGTTTAATGAAAGTTTGGTCCGGATCGGACTACTATATCATATAGCTGCCATACAAACGACCGATATGACCGACCGATATGTCTTTGTATGGAAAACTTTTTTGTTCCTCAAGCTATTCCAACCGAATTCAATAATTATTCATTTGACATATCTATACATGGTTTTTTAAGGTTTGGTCTGGATCGGACCACTATATCACATAGCTACCATACAAACGACCGATATGAAAACAAGTCTTGGTACGGACAATTTTTTTGTTTTCCAAGCTATCTAACCGAATTCAACATTTATTTATTTGACATAGCCATACACGATTTCTTAAAGTTTGGTTCGGATCGGACCACTATATCATATAGCTGCCATACAAACGACCGATATGAAAACATGTCTTTGTATGGAAAACTTTTTTGTTTTCAAGGGTATACCATCATCGACCAAGCCGGAGATAACTTTTCTCACTTGTTATACCCTTGAAAAGAGTATTATAATTTTGTCCAGATATGTGTAACGCATTAAAGGAAGCATCTCCAACCCCACAAAGTATATATATTCTTGATCAGCATCAACAGCCGAGTCGATATAGCCATGTCCATCTGTCCCTCGGTTTCTATGCAAAAAATAGACAGTAGTTTTAAAGCAAGCGTTTTGAAATTTTTACCAGATCATTATTTATGATGCACGCAGATTAAGTTTAAAAATCGGTCGGATCGGACCACTATATCATATAGCTGCCATACAAACGACCGATATGAAAACATGTCTTTGTATGGAAAACTTTTTTGTTTTCAAGGGTATACCATCATCGGCAAGCCGAAGATAACTTTTCTCCATTGTTATACCCTCGAAAAGAGTATTATAATTTTGTCCAGAAATGTGTAACGCATTAAAGGAAACATCTCCGACCCCACAAAGTATATATATTCTTGATCAGCATCAACAGCCGAGTCGATATAGCCATGTCCGTCTGACCGTCTGTTTCTATGCAAAAAATAGACAGTAGTTTTAAAAGTAGCATTTTGAAATTTTTACCAGATCATTATTTTTATTGCACGCAGATCAAGTTTAAAAATCGGTCGGATCGGACCACTATATCATATAGCTGCCATACAAACGATCAATCAGACTTCAAGTCTTTGTATGGAAAACTTTTTTGTTTTCAAGGGTATACCATCATCGGCAAGCCGAAGATAACTTTTCTCACTTGTTAGACCCTTGAAAAGGGTATTATAATTTTGTCCAGAAATGTGTAACGCATTAAAGGAAGCATCTCCGACCCCACAAAGTATATATATTACTCATCGGCATCAACAGCCGAGTCGTTATAGCCATGTCCGTCTGTCCGTGTGACCGTCTGTTTCTATGCAAAAAATAGACAGCAGTTTTAAAACTAGCATTTTGAAATTTTTAACAGATCATTATTTTTGTTGCACGCAGATCAAGTTTAAAAATCGGTCGGATCGGAGCACTATATCATATAGCTGCCGTACAAACGATCAATCAGACTTTAAGTCTTTGTATGGAAAACTTTTTTGTTTTCAAGGGTATACCATCATCGGCAAGCCGAAGATAACTTTTCTTACGTGTTATACCCTTGAAAAGAGTATTATAATTTTGTCCAGAAATGTGTAACGCATTAAAGGAAGCATCTCCGACCCCACAAAGTATATATATTCTTGATCAGCATCAACAGCCGAGTCGATATAGCTATGTCCATCTGTCAGTCTGTTTCTATGCAAAAAAAAACAGTAGTTTGAAAGCAAGCGTTTTGAAATTTTTACCAGATCATTATTTATGATGCACGCAGATTAAGTTTAAAAATCGGTCGGATCGGACCACTATATCATATAGCTGCCATACAAACGATCAATCACACTTCAAGTCTTTGTATGGATTACTTTTTTGTTTTCAAGGGTATACCATCATCGGCAAGCCGAAGATAACTTTTCTCACTTGTTATACCCTTGAAAAGAGTATTATAATTTTGTCAAGAAATGTGTAACGCATTAAAGGAAGCATCTCCGACCCCACAAGGTATATATAGTCTTGATCAGCATCAACAGCCGAGTCGATATAGCCATGTCCGTCTGACCGTCTGTTTCTATGCAAAAAATAGACAGTAGTTTTAAAACTAGCATTTTGAAATTTTTACCAGATCATTATTTTTATTGCACGCAGATTAAGTTTAAAAATCGGTCGGATCGGACCACTATATCATATAGCTGCCATACAAACGATCAATCAGACTTCAAGTCTTTGTATGGAAAACTTTTTTGTTTTCAAGGGTATACCATCATCGGCAAGCCGAAGATAACTTTTCTTACGTGTTATACCCTTGAAAAGAGTATTATAATTTTGTCCAGAAATGTGTAACGCATTAAAGGAAGCATCTCCGACCCCACAAAGTATATATATTCTTTATCAGCATCAACAGCCGAGTCGATATAGCCATGTCCATCTGTCCGTCTGTTTCTCTGCAAAAAAAAAACAGTCGTTTTAAAGCAAGCGTTTTGAAATTTTTACCAGATCATTATTTATGATGTACGCAGATTAAGTTTAAAAATCGGTCGGATCGGACCACTATATCATATAGCTGCCATACAAACGATCAATCACACTTCAAGTCTTTGTATGGAAAACTTTTTTGTTTTCAAGGGTATACCATATTCGGCAAGCCGAAGATAACTTTTCTTACTTGTTATACCCTTGAAAAGAGTATTATAATTTTGTTCAGAAATGTGTAACGCATTAAAGGAAACATCTCGGACCCCACAAAGTATATATATTCTTGATCAGCATCAACAGCCGAGTCGATATAGCCATGTCCGTCTGACCGTCTGTTTCTATGCAAAAAATAGACAGTAGTTTTAAAAGTAGCATTTTGAAATTTTTACCAGATCATTATTTTTATTGAACGCAGATCATGTTTAAAAATGGGTCGGATCGGAGCACTATATCATATAGCTGCCATACAAACGATCAATCAGATTTCAAGTCTTTGTATGGAAAACTTTTTTGTTCTCCAAGCTATCGCAACCGAATTAAACATTTATTCATTTGACATAGCTGTATAGTTTTTTTTAACTTTGGTCCGGATCGCACCACTATATCATATAGCTGACATACAAACGGCCGAACAAACGGCCGATATGAAAACAAGTCTTTGTATGGAGAACTTTTTTGTTTTCAAGGGTATACCATCTTCGGCAAGCCGAATATAACTTTTCTTACTTGTTATACCCTTGAAAAGGGTATTATAATTTTGTCCAGAAATGTGTAACGCATTAAAGGAAGCATCTCAAACCCCACAAAGTATATATATTCTTGATCAGCATCAACAGCCGAGTCGATATAACCATGTCCGTCTGTTTCTATGCAAAAAATAGACAGTAGTTTTAAAGCTAGTATTTTGAAATTTTTACCAGATCATTATTTATGATGCACGCAGATTAAGTTTAAAAATCGGTCGGATCGGACCACTATATCATATAGCTGCCATACAAACGATCAATCAGATTTCAAGTCTTTGTATGGAAAACTTTTTTGTTCTCCAAGCTATCGCAACCGAATTAAACATTTATTCATTTGACATAGCCATACACGATTTTTCAAAGATTTTCCGGATCGGACCACTATATCATATGGCTGCCATACAAACGACCGATATGAAAACAAGTCTTTGTATGGAAAACTTTTTTGTTTTCAAGGGTATACCATCATCGGCAAGCCGAAGATAACTTTTCTCACTTGTTATACCCTTGAAAAGAGTATTATAATTTTGTCCAGAAATGTGTAACGCATTAAAGGAAACATCTCCGACCCCACAACGTATATATATTCTTGATCAGCATCAACAGCCGAGTCGATATAGCCATGTCCGTCTGACCGTCTGTTTCTATGCAAAAAATAGACAGTAGTTTTAAAACTAGCATTTTGAAATTTTTACCAGATCATTATTTATGATGCACGCAGATTAAATTTAAAAAATCGGTCGGACCGGACCACTATATCATATAGCTGCCATACAAACGATCAAACAGTTTTCAAGTCTTAGTATGAAAAACTTTTTTGTTCTCCAAGCTATCGTAACCGAATTAAACATTTATTCATTTAATATAACCATACACGATTTTTGAAAGTTTGGTCCGGATCGGACCACTATATCATATAACTGCCAGACAAACGACCGATTTTTTTTTTTTTTTTTTTTTTATATTAATTTCCTTTAAATTACATTCTGTTTTTTATAAATAATAACAATGAGTAATGGTTGAAGAAAGGAAAAAAAGGTAGCGGCCCTTCACATTGCAAGGGTACGCTAATATTTTAATATTTTACTAATGATTTAATTCCGTTGGAGTTTTACGTTTTAATCTTCTCGGTCCCAGCTCTCTCTTTTTTGCTGCTTTTTTTAATAGTTTCGTTGACTGTCTCTATGTTTAGATCTTTATGTATATCTTCATTTCTAATATACCATTCGGCATTTGTCATTGTTCTGAGCATTTAAGTGAGATTTACTGGCAGTTCCCCAGATTTCTATGCCATACGTCCATATTGGTTTTATTATCGCCTTGTATATTGAAATTTTGTAATGTAGTTTTAGTTTAGAGTGTTTTCCTATTAGCCAGTTAAGTTGTCGAAATTTGTTTTTTATTTCATTTCGTTTATTTAGAATGTGCTGCTTCCATGTCAGTTTTGCGTCGATAGTTAGTCCAAGGTACTTGGCATATGGGCGTAACAATATTTGATTGTTGTTGATTTTAATTGCGGAGTTTTTGGGTTGTCGTTTTGTGTATATTACTTGTTGAGTTTTTGTCTTTATTTATTTCGATGCCCCATCTCTCAAACCAGGATACTGTTTGTGTCATGATTTGTTGTAGCGTACTTGCAGCTGTTTTTCACACGCGCTTGACGACATTAATACAGTATCATCTGCGAACGTAGCAATTATTGATCCAGGGATAGTTGGCTCTGGAATATCGGAGGTGTAAATCAAGTATAAGATGGGCCGAAGCACACTACCTTGGGGAACACCCGCTGACACTGGCATAATATCTGAGCATTCATTGTCATATTTGATATAGAAATATCTGTCCGTTATATAGCTTTGTAGGATGGTATACAGGTTGTCTGGTAGTATATTTCTTAGCTTATGCAGCAGTCCTTTGTGCCATACTTTGTCAAATGCTTTAGCAATGTCCAAGTACACGGCATAGCAAAACTTCTTTTCGTCAAAATCTGTTGTTACTTTATTAATTACTCGATGGACCTCTTGGACAGTCGAGTGCTGCTTCCGGAAGCCGAATTGGTGAGGAGGTATTATATTTTTCTGTTTTAGGGTTGGCTCGATTCTATTTAATAGGCCTTTTCGAATACTTTTGAAAGGACAGGTAATAGCGTGATTGGTCTGTACGAACTTACAGTATTGGCGTTTTTATTCGGTTTTGGAATTGCTTTAATTTGGCCTACCTTCCAAGTTATGGCAAAGTATTGTAGTCGAAGGATTCCGTTAAACAGGTTTCTAATATAGGTGATTATAGCGTCTGGTAGTTCTTTCAGGATTTTTCCTCCGATTAAGTCATATCCGGGGGCTTTCTTGTTTTTAATTTGTTTTATGTGCGATTTAATTTCTGCCTTTGTTATAGTTTTAATTGCACAATTTGGGTTGGTGATTTGTGTTGGAAGCTCAGCGTTGCCGTTATCCATGTCATTTGTAAATGATGTTTTAAAGTGTTCAGCCAGAGTGTCTGCTTTTTTCTTTGTTTGATCTCGCCCATGTGTTATTGTTTCTTTTTATAGGCGGCTTGTGTATAGTTGAGTTCGTCAATTTTTTGGTCGCTTTCCACAGAGAATAATTTGTCGATAAGGAGGTTCCGAGGTTCCTAAGGTAGTATTGTAGCCGGGTATCTTTGTCTGCCCTGAGAATTCTCTTGAGTTCGTCTGTTGCTTTATTAAGTTTGTTTTTATCTTCTGGATGCCTAGTCCTTTGCCATATCTTCCTAAGGTTGCGCTTTGTCTGATTTTTTCTTTAATAAAGGCGGGAGTTTTCTTTGATGCAGTCATTTTTATAGATGGTGTCGATTGCGTTGCTGCATATATGATGTTGTCATTTAAATATGCTATTGCGGAGTCCAGTTCGTTGTTTGTCTTTAGAGAGATATTTATTTCCATGTTCTGTTCCAAAATCTCGCGAAACATATTCCAGTTTGTTTTGTGGTTAAATAAAGGGGGGTCATTGTTGTTTTCTTCTACTCCACCATGTAGTGTAATTAATATTGGGGAGTGGTCGGAGAAGAGGTCTAGGCATGATTTTATTGTTAGGTTATCGCAATTTATATTTCTTGTAATACAGAAGTCAATTAAGTCCGGTAGTTTGTTTGTGTCAGTTGGCCAGTAAGTCGGCTCGCCTGTGCTTAGGGCACGGCTATTATTGCTTCTTATTGCTTCATACAGTTGTCTTCCCTTTGCAGTGGTAAGTCTGGACCCCCCCATGTTATGTGTTTGGCATTATAGTCACCTCCTGCCAGATACCGATTTCGCAGTGATTTTAGAAAATCGAGGTATTGGTCTTTTGTGTTGTTAAATTTAGGTGGGCAATAAACTGCAGATATATTTATTGGACCCGTTGTGTCTGAGGTCGATATGGTAGTAGCCTGTATGTAGTCCTTTTTGAATCCATTAAGCTCTATGCACTTTATGCTTTTTTTAAATATTACTGCAGTACCACCATGGGCCTTACCGTCCGGGTGATTAGTAGAGAATATATTATAGTTTGGTATGTTTATATATGTTTTGTCAGTTGAGTGCGTTTCAGAAATGAGCATGACGTCAATTAGTTTTTCATTTAAGAAAGTTTTTAATTCAAGTAAATGGCGTGAAAGTCCGTTAGCATTCCAGATGGCGATTGTTAGGTGTTTATTTGTCAAGTTTAGATACTATAATCGTGACTATGTTCAGCATATTTGTCATTTGGGCTATTAATTGTTTCATCAATTGTTTTAGTTCGTCAAAATCATTTTGTGCGGTTTGGCTTAGTTGAGTTGGAGCAGGCTGTATATTAGTTGTAGTTGTTGGGTCTCTCCAATGCTGGAGAGCAAGATCGCGCTCTTTCATCACTCTGCGGGTGCAAGTTTTGATAATTATTTGTATGATTTGATATGTGGGTGAGTGAGATGTAGGAGTTGTTTTTGTTTTGTTTTGCTTGAAGATCTCGCTTCTGATTTTGAGCGCCGGGTGCGCTCATATTTTGTTTAGTTTATTGTTTTCACTTGTTTCTTGTTTATTTATTCACAGGAGTATATAGGGTTTTGTAAAAAAAACACATATAAATATGTATTAGCGTCTTTTCGCTTTTATATAATGGTTTTCACTTGGGATTGAATTTTGCACTTAGACTTCAATATTAACTGGAGCTTTGTTAGAAACACGTCCGTCGGGGTTGAAGATCAAAGGATTCAAACGACCGATATGAAAACAAGACTTTGTATGGAAAACTTTTTTGTTTTCAAGGGTATACCATCTTCGGCAAGCCGAAGATAACTTTTCTTACTTGTTATACCCTTGAAAAGGGTATTATAATTTTGTCCAGAAATGTGTAAAGCATTAAAGGAAGCATCTCCAACCCCACAAAGTATATATATTCTTGATCAGCATCAACAGTCGAGTCGATATAACCATGTCCGTCTGTCTGTTTCTATGCAAAAAATTGACAGTAGTTTTAAAGCTAGTACTTTGAAATTTTTACCAGATCATTATTTATGATGCACGCAGATTAAATTTAAAAATCGGTCGGACCGGACCACTATATCACATAGCTGCCATACAAACGATCAATCAGATTTCAAGTCTTTGTATGAAAAACTTTTTTGTTCTCCAAGCTATCGCAACCGAATTAAACACTTATTTATTTGACATAGCCATACACGATTTTTTAAAGTTTGGTCCGGATCGGACCACTATATCATATAGCTGCCATACAAACGACCGATATGAAAACAAGTCTTTGTATGGAAAACTTTTTGATTTCAAGGGGTATACCATCATCGGCAAGCCGAAGATAACTTTTCCTACTTGTTATACCCTTGAAAAGGGTTTTATAATTTTGTCCAGAAATGTGTAACGCATTAAAGGAAGCATCTGCGTCCCTACAAAGTATACTATATATATTCTTGATCAGCATCAACAGCCGAGTCGATATAGCCATGTCCATCTGTCCGTCTGTTTCTATGCAAAAAATAGACAGTTGTTTTAAAGCTAGCGTTTTGAAATTTTTACCAGATCATTATTTTTGATGCACGCAGAAACTGTTTAAAAATCGGTCGAATCGGACCACTATATCATAAAGCTGCCATACAAACGATCGATCAGACTTCAAGTCTTTGTATGGAAAACTTTTTTGTTTTCAAGGGTATACCATCATCGGCAAGCCGAAGATAACTTTTCTCACTTGTTATACCCTTGAAAAGAGTATTATAATTTTGTCCAGAAATGTGTAACACATTAAAGGAAACATCTCCAACCCCACAAAGTATATATATTCTTGATCAGCATCAACAGCCGAGTCGATATAGCCATGTCCGTCTGTCCGTCTGTTTTTATGCAAAAAATAGACAGTAGTTTTAAAGCTAGTATTTTGAAATTTTTACCAGATCATTATTTTTATTGCACGCAGATCCTATTTAAAAATCGGTCGGATCGGACTACTTATCATATAGCTGCCATACAAACGATCAATCAGATTTCAAGTCTTTGTATGGAAAACTTTTTTGTTCTCCAAGCTATCGCAACCGAATTAAACAATTACTCATTTGACATAGCCATACACGATTTTTTAAACTTTGGTCCGGATCGGACCACTATATCATATAGCTGCCATACAAACGACCGAGATGAAAACAAAGTCTTTGTATAGAAAACTTTTTTGATTTCAAGGGTATACCATCATCGGCAAGCCGAAGATAACTTTTCTTACTTGTTATACCCTTGAAAAGGGTATTATAATATTGTCCAGAAATGTGTAACGCATTAAAGGAAGCATCTGCGACCCCACAAAGTATACTATATATATTCTTGATCAGCATCAATAGCCGAGTCGATATAGCCATGCCCATCTGTCCGTCTGTTTCTATGCAAAAAAAAAACAGTAGTTTTAAAGCAAGCGTTTTGAAATTTTTACCAGATCATTATTTATGATGCACGCAGATTAAGTTTAAAAATCGGTCGGATCGGACCACTATATTATATAGCTGCCATACAAACGATCAATCACACTTCAAGTCTTTGTATGGAAAACTTTTTTGTTTTCAAGGGTATACCATCATCGGCAAGCCGAAGATAACTTTTCTCACTTGTTATACCCTTGAAAAGAGTATTATAATTTTGTCCAGAAATGTGTAACACATTAAAGGAAACATCTCCAACCCCACAAAGTATATATATTCTTGATCAGCATCAACAGCCGAGTCGATATAGCCATGTCCGTCTGTCCGTCTGTTTTTATGCAAAAAATAGACAGTAGTTTTAAAGCTAGTATTTTGAAATTTTTACCAGATCATTATTTTTATTGCACGCAGATCCTATTTAAAAATCGGTCGGATCGGACTACTTATCATATAGCTGCCATACAAACGATCAATCAGATTTCAAGTCTTTGTATGGAAAACTTTTTTGTTCTCCAAGCTATCGCAACCGAATTTAACAATTACTCATTTGACATAGCCATACACGATTTTTTAAACTTTGGTCCGGATCGGACCACTATATCATATAGCTGCCATACAAACGACCGAGATGAAAACAAGTCTTTGTATAGAAAACTTTTTTGATTTCAAGGGTATACCATCATCGGCAAGCCGAAGATAACTTTTCTTACTTGTTATACCCTTGAAAAGGGTATTATAATATTGTCCAGAAATGTGTAACGCATTAAAGGAAGCATCTGCGACCCCACAAAGTATACTATATATATTCTTGATCAGCATCAATAGCCGAGTCGATATAGCCATGCCCATCTGTCCGTCTGTTTCTATGCAAAAAAAAAAACAGTAGTTTTAAAGCAAGCGTTTTGAAATTTTTACCAGATCATTATTTATGATGCACGCAGATTAAGTTTAAAAATCGGTCGGATCGGACCACTATATTATATAGCTGCCATACAAACGATCAATCACACTTCAAGTCTTTGTATGGAAAACTTTTTTGTTTTCAAGGGTATACCATCATCGGCAAGCCGAAGATAACTTTTCTCACTTGTTATACCCTTGAAAAGAGTATTATAATTTTGTCCAGAAATGTGTAACACATTAAAGGAAATATCTCCGACCCCACAAAGTATATATATTCTTGATCAGCATCAACAGCCGAGTCGATATAGCCATGTCCGTCTGACCGTCTGTTTCTATGCAAAAAATAGACAGTAGTTTTAAAACTAGCATTTTGAAATTTTTACCAGATCATTATTTTTATTGAACGCAGATCATGTTTAAAAATGGGTCGGATCGGACCACTATATCATATAGCTGCCATACAAACGATCAATCAGATTTCAAGTCTTTGTATGGAAAATTTTTTTTTCTCCAAGCTATCGCAACCGAATTAAATATTTATTCATTTGACATAGCCATACATAATTTTTTAGAGTTTGGTTCGGATCGGACCATTTTATCACATAGCTGCCATACAAACGACTGATATGAACCCAAGTTTTTGTATAGAAAAGATTTTTGTTTTGCAAGCTATTGCAACCGAATTAAACATTTATTCATTTGACATATCCATACAGGATTTGTGAAAGTTTTGGCCGGATCGGACCACTATATCATATAGCTGCCATACAAACGACCGATATGAAGACAAGTCTTTGTATGGAAAACTTTTTGTTCTCCAAGCTATCGCAACCGAATTAAACATTTATTCATTTGACATAGCCATACACGTTTTTTTAAAATTTGGTCCGGATCGCACCACTATATCATATAGCTGACATACAAACGGCCGAACAAACGACCGATATAAAAACAAGTCTTTGTATGGAAAACTTTTTTTGTTTTCAAGGGTATACCATCTTCGGCAAGCCGAATATAACTTTTCTTACTTGTTATACCCTTGAAAAGGGTATTATAATTTTGTCCAGAAATGTGTAACGCATTAAAGGAAGCATCTCCAACCCCACAAAGTATATATATTCTTGATCAGCATCAACAGCCGAGTCGATATAACCATGTCCGTCTGTCCGTCTGTTTCTATGCAAAAAATAGACAGTAGTTTTAAAGCTAGTATTTTGAAATTTTTACCAGATCATTATTTATGATGCACGCAGATTAAATTTAAAAATCGGTCGGACCGGACCACTATATCACATAGCTGCCATAAAAACGATCAATCAGATTTCAAGTCTTAGTATGAAAAACTTTTTTATTCTCCAAGCTATCGCAACCGAATTAAACATTTATTTATTTGACATAGCCATACACGATTTTTTAAAGTTTGGTCCGGATCGGACCACTATATCATATAGCTGCCATACAAACGATCAATCAGACTTCAAGTCTTTCTATGGAAAACTTTTTTGTTTTCAAGGGTATACCATCATCGGCAAGCCGAAGATAACTTTTGTCACTTGTTATACCCTTGAAAAGAGTATTATAGTTTTGTCCAGAAATGTGTAACGCATTAAAGGAAGCATCTCCAACCCCACAAAGTATATATATTCTTGATCAGCATCAACAGCCGAGTCGATATAGCCATGTCCGTCTGTCCTTCTGTTTTTATGCAAAAAATAGACAGTAGTTTTAAAGCTAGCGTTTTGAAGTTTTTACCAG
Source organism: Drosophila merina (assembly GCA_035047645.1). Taxonomy (NCBI): domain Eukaryota; kingdom Metazoa; phylum Arthropoda; class Insecta; order Diptera; family Drosophilidae; genus Drosophila; species Drosophila merina. The sequence continues at coordinate 171,089 of JAWNPH010000050.1, read as the reverse complement.
ATCATTATTTTTATTGCACGCAGATCCTATATAAAAATCGGTCGGATCGGGCTACTATATCATATAGCTGCCATACAAACGATCAATCAGATTTCAAGTCTTTGTATGGAAAACTTTTTTGTTCTCCAAGCTATCGCAACCGAATTAAGCAATTACTCATTTGACATAGCCATACACGATTTTTTAAAGTTTGGTCCGGATCGGACCACTATATCATATAGCTGCCATACAAACGACCGATATGAAAAATAGTCTTTGTATGGAAAACTTTTTGTTTTCAAGGGTATACCATCTTCGGCAAGCCGAAGATAACTTTTCTTACTTGTTATACCCTTGAAAAGAGTATTATAATTTTGTCCAGAAATGTGTAACGCATTAAAGGAAGCATCTCCAACCCCACAAAATATATATATTCTTGATCAGCATCAACAGCCGAGTCGATATAGCCATGTCCGTCTGTCCGTCTGTTTTTATGCAAAAAATAGACAGTAGTTTTAAAGCTAGCGTTTTGAAATTTTACCAGATCATTATTTTTATTGCACGCAGATCCTATTTAAAAATCGGTCGGATCGGACCACTATATCATATAGCTGCCATACAAACGATCAATCAGATTTCAAGTCTTTGTATGGAAAACTTTTTTGTTCTCCAAGCTATCGCAACCGAATTAAACATTTATTCATTTGACATAGCCATACACGTTTTTTTAAAAGTTTGGTCCGGATCGCACCACTGTATCAGATAGCTGACATACAAACGTCCGATATGAAAACAAGTCTTTGTATGGAAAACTTTTTTGTTTTCAAGGGTATACCATCTTCGGCAAGCCGAAGATAACTTTTCTTACTTGTTATACCCTTGAAAAGAGTATTATAATTTTGTCCAGAAATGTGTAACGCATTAAAGGAAGCATCTCCAACCCCACAAAATATATATATTCTTGATCAGCATCAACAGCCGAGTCGATATAGCCATGTCCGTCTGTCCGTCTGTTTTTATGCAAAAAATAGACAGTAGTTTTAAAGCTAGCGTTTTGAAATTTTACCAGATCATTATTTTTATTGCACGCAGATCCTATTTAAAAATCGGTCGGATCGGACCACTATATCATATAGCTGCCATACAAACGATCAATCAGATTTCAAGTCTTTGTATGGAAAACTTTTTTGTTCTCCAAGCTATCGCAACCGAATTAAACATTTATTCATTTGACATAGCCATACACGTTTTTTTAAAGTTTGGTCCGGATCGCACCACTGTATCAGATAGCTGACATACAAACGTCCGATATGAAAACAAGTCTTTGTATGGAAAACTTTTTTGTTTTCAAGGGTATACCATCATCGGCAAGCCGAAGATAACTTTTCTCACTTGTTATACCCTTGAAAAGGGTATTATAATTTTGTCCAGAAATGTGTAACGCATTAAAGGAAGCATCTTCGACCCCACAAAGTATATATATTCTTGATCAGCATCAACAGCCGAGTCGATATAGCCATGCCCATCTGTCCGTCTGTCTCTATGCAAAAAATAGACAGTTGTTTTAAAGCTAGCGTTTTGAAATTTTTACCAGATCATTATTTATGATGCACGCAGAAACTGTTTAAAAATCGGTCGAATCGGACCACTATATCATAAAGCTGCCATACAAACGATCAATCAGACTTCAAGTCTTTGTATGGAAAACTTTTTTGTTTTCAAGGGTATACCATCATCGGCAAGCCGAAAATAACATTTTTTCATTTGACATAGCCATACACGTAAAAGTTTGGTCCGGATCCGACCACTATATCACATAGCTGCCATACAAACGACCGATATGAAAACAAGTCTTTGTATACAAAACTTTTTTGTTTTCCAAACTATTGCAACCGAATTCAACAGTTATTTATTTGACATAGCCATACACGATTTGTGAAAGTTTGGTCCGGATCGGATCCATACAAACGACCGATATGAAAACAAGTCTTCGTATCGAAAACTTTTTTGTTCTCCAAGCTATTGCAACCGAATTCCAAATTTAATTATATAACAGAGCCACACACGATTTGTAATTGTTTGGTCCGGATCGGATCACTATATCTAATAGCTGCCATACAAACGACCGATATGAAAACAAGTCTTTGTATAGAAACTTTTTTGTTTTCCAAACTATTGCAACCGAATTCAAAATTTATTTATTTGACTTAGACGTACACGATTTGTGAAAGTTTGGTCCGGATCGGATCACTATATCATATAGCTGCCATACAAACGATCAATCAGATTTCAAGACTTTGTATGGAAAACTTTTTGTTTTTCAAGCTATCGCAACCGAATTAAACATTTATTCATTTGACCTAGCCGTACATAAGTTTTTTAAAGTTTGGTCCGGATCGGATCACTATATCATATAGCTGCCATACAAACGACCGATATGAAAACAAGTCTTTGTATGGAAAACTTTTTTGTTTTCAAGGGTATACCATCTTCGGCAAGCCGAATATAACTTTTCTTACTTGTTATACCCTTGAAAAGGGTATTATAATTTTGTCCAGAAATGTGTAACGCATTAAAGGAAGCATCTCCAACCCCACAAAGTATATATATTCTTGATCAGCATCAACAGCCGAGTCGATATAGCCATGTCCGTCTGTCCGTCTGTTTTTATGCAAAAAATAGACAGTAGTTTTAAAGCTAGCGTTTTGAAATTTTTACCAGATCATTATTTGTATTGCACGCAGATCCTATTTAAAAATCGGTCGGATCGGACCACTATATCATATAGCTGGCATACAAACGATCAATCAGACTTCAAGTCTTTGTATGGAAAACTTTTTTGTTTTCAAGGGTATACCATCATCGGCAAGCCGAAAATAACATTTTTTCATTTGACATAGCCATACACGTAAAAGTTTGGTCCGGATCCGACCACTATATCACATAGCTGCCATACAAACGACCGATATGAAAACAAGTCTTTGTATACAAAACTTTTTTGTTTTCCAAACTATTGCAACCGAATTCAACATTTATTTATTTGACATAGCCATACACGATTTGTGAAAGTTTGGTCCGGATCGGATCACTATATCATATAGCTGCCATACAAACGGCCGATATGAAAACAAGTCTTCGTATCGAAAACTTTTTTGTTCTCCAAGCTATTGCAACCGAATTCCAAATTTAATTATATAACAGAGCCACACACGATTTGTAATTGTTTGGTCCGGATCGGATCACTATATCTAATAGCTGCCATACAAACGACCGATATGAAAACAAGTCTTTGTATAGAAACTTTTTTGTTTTCCAAACTATTGCAACCGAATTCAAAATTTATTTATTTGACTTAGACGTACACGATTTGTGAAAGTTTGGTCCTGATCGGATCACTATATCATATAACTGCCATACAAACGATCAATCAGATTTCAAGTCTTTGTATGGAAAACTTTTTGTTTTTCAAGCTATCGCAACCGAATTAAACATTTATTCATTTGACCTAGCCGTACATAAGTTTTTTAAAGTTTGGTCCGGATCGGATCACTATATCATATAGCTGCCATACAAACGACCGATATGAAAACAAGTCTTTGTATGGACAATTTTTTTGTTTTCCAAGCTATTGCAACCGAATTAAAAATTTATTCATATGACATAGCCATACACGATTTGTGAAAGTTTGCTCCGGATCCATGCATACGACCGAATTGAAAACAAGGCTTCGTGTGGAAAACTTGTTTGTTTTCCAAGCTATTGCAACCGAATTCCACATTTATTTATTTCACATATCCATACACGATTTCTGAAAGTTTGGCCCGGATTGCACCACTATATCACATAGCTGCCATACAAACGACCGCTATGAAAACAAGTCTTCGTATGGAAAATTTTTTTCTTTTTTAAGCTATTGCAACCGAATTAAACATTTATTTATTTCACATAGCCATATGGTCGTCAACGAAGTCAGACGTGTTTTCATCGAGCTCCGTATAAAACCACCTGATTTTAGTAAAGCGAATAATTAATAACACAAAATAAATACACAAATCGAAAGCGAAAGAGACGCTATTGGCAATGTTAAATTGCTATCTTACAAAACTTTCTGTGTGTGGAATAATAAAGTAAAACTAAAAAAAAAAATAAAAACAAATAGACAACAAACAAATCAATCGTTGTAAAATGAGCCAACGCGAATTGCGCGCTCAGCGGCAAAAAGAGCAAGACGAGCGACGACTCTCCTTGCAGCGGAACAATGCATACTTCACCGTCGTGTCTAACGCCCGCGAGTGCCAAACCACCCACCCGGTCAATGACCTAGCACCTGCAGAAAGCACACGATCGCGGTCTTGCTCACCAATGCTTCTGACTGCACGAAGTGAACCCAAACGCACTGAGAGCGTCTCTCTCACCCTCTCCCCATCCCAAACGGTGTCAAGTTCTTTAACTACCAGTACATTAATCACTATATCTACTGCAACCGCACCTTTAGCAACAACAACTGCAACAACATCAACAACAACTCTATGCTTAATACCGACAGCGGTGTACAATTCCGCTGAATCAACAACAACGAATGCAAAAGCACTCACACCGACTCTTGAAAGCGAAAGCGGACAAAAGAACCAAAACAAAACAAAAAACTTTGCCAAACAGGGCTGGACCGCTACATCCAAATAAAGCGAAAGCTAAGCCCGCAACACAAGCAGGCTGGTAATCAGCCAAAAATAAATCGCGCCAACGCGCCAAGTTCAAATAGGTTTGCACTACTGGATGATTGTGAAGAGCAGGAACAGGAGCAGAAGAAGATAAAGCCGCCACCAATATTTATACGTGAGAAAACCTCAAATGCGCTGGTTAACAAACTAGTTGCAATTATTGGAGAGAACAAGTTCCATGTTATACCTCTTACTAAGGGCAACATACAAGAAACGAAAGTGCAGACTCAGGATGAGTCTAGCCACCGGTCAGTGACCAAGTACCTAGACGAAGCTGGGAAGAGTTACTATACCTACCAGCTGAAAAGTGCCAAAGGATTGCAGGTTGTCATCAAAGGAATAGAGTCATCCGTGACCTCATCCGAAATTATCGCGGCACTAAAGGAAAAGAACTTCAACGCCAAAACTGTGATCAACATCCTCAACAGGAACAAAGAGCCGCAGCCACTCTTTAAAGTCGAACTGGAGCCATCGAGTCAGAAAAACAACAAAAATGAAGTACATCCTATATACAAGCTACAGTATTTACTGCACCGAAGAATAACCGTTGAAGAGCCACACAAGCGCAGGCAACCTGTGCAGTGCACCAACTGCCAAGAATATGGACACACCAAAGCGTACTGCACCCTAAAATCCATCTGCGTCGTTTGCAGCGATGCCCACAGGACTGTAAACTGTCCTAAGAATAAAAACGACAGTTCAATTAAGTTATGCAGCAACTGTGGCGAAAAACACACAGCCAACTGGCGAGGATGCATTGTTTACAAGGAACTCAAGAGTCGCCTAAACAAACGAGTGGATTCAGCTCGTAATTGTATCACACCAACAATTCACAAAGAAATGGAACCGACTACAACTAACATACCCTCGTCTGCCAGCCACCGAACAATACCAAACTCTTCCTTTGCAAGTGTACTAAAATCAGGAATCCAAGTACCAACAGCAGTCACCTCCAGCGTCCAGCATAAAATCAACCAAATAAACACACAGAACATGCAACAGCAGCCAATTGGCCTTGAAGCGCTCATGCTTTCGATACAGGAAAGCATGAACAACTTCATGACCTTCATGCAAGAAACTATGCCACAGATTATGAGGAACCAAAACCTCCTTATTGAAATGCTCGTTTCCTCTAAATCATTAGCGAGGAACGCTAATGGCGTTTCGCGGCACAAGCTAGAACTCGCTCAGTTCTTAGCCGACAGAAACATTGACGTTATGCTACTCTCAGAGACTCACCTTACCGAAAAGTACAACTTCCAAATACCAGGATATAAATTTTATTTTACGAATCACCCGGATGGCAAGGCCCATGGAGGCACTGGCATACTAATACGATTGCGAATTAAGCACCACTTTCTTGGTAATTGGCAAGAAGACTGCTTACAATGCACCTCTATAAACCTCCAATGCCACAACGGTGCTCTCACTCTGGCTGCTGTCTATTGCCCACCTCGCTTCACAATCTCCGAAGAAAAATTCACAACACTTTTTGACTCGTTTGGTGAAAGGTTTGTTGCAGCTGGCGATTGGAATGCCAAGCACATGTACTGGGGATCTCGGATAGCGAACCCTAAAGGAAAACAGCTGTACAACGCAATCATTAATCCGCAACGCAAACTAAACTATGTTTCCCCGGGAGCGCCTACATACTGGCCAGCAGATCCCATGAAGCTTCCAGATTTGATCGACTTTGCCATCACAAAAAGGATACCCCAATCCATGATCACAGCTGAGGCACTTCCAGAACTCTCAACTGATCACTGTCCGGTGCTCTTTCATCTCTTGTACCAGCTACAACACATCGAGCGACCGCATAGGCTCACAAGCAACAGGACCAACTGGGCGAGGTACAAAAAATATGTTTGTTCCCATACCGGCTTTTCTAGCCCCTGGAAACCGAACAAGACATTGATCAGCTTACCGATAACATAGAATCAATACTCGTTGCAGCAGCAAAAGCGTCAACTCCGCAAGACAATTATGTATGCAGCCCAAAGTTCAACAAGACAAGTAGAGATACTGAACTGCTTGTCCTTGAAAAACGACGACTTCGAAGAGAGTGGCAGGAGCACAGATCACCTGGCGCAAAGAGTAGACTAAAAGCAGCTTCTCGCAGACTTACCAATGCGCTTAAGAAAGAAGAAGCGGACGCACAACTAAGGTACATCGAGAATCTCACGCCCACAGGCACAAAGAACTCGTTGTGGAAAAGCCACAGGAACCTACAGGCACCAACAGAAACGGTTGTACCCCTCCGTAACTCTACCGGAAACTGGTCTCGCAGTGACACGGACAGAGCAAGAGTCTTCGCTGATCATCTTAAAAAAGTATTTAAACCAAATCCAGCCACTAACTCATTTACTCTCCCGCCTTTAACTGCATCTGACTTAGCACCACAAGATCCTATAGAATTTAGGCCAAGCGAGATAACGCAAGTCATTAAAGAGCAACTTAAGACTAGAAAATCGCCTGGCTACGACTTAATAACCCCGAAAATGATCATCGAGCTCCCAAAGTGTGCAGTTCTACGAATCTGCTTGCTCTTCAACGCAATTACTAAAATTGGATACTTCCCTCAAAAGTGGAAGAAATCAGTTATTATTATGATCCCTAAGCCTGGGAAAGGCAAAACACAGCCATCATCATACAGGCCAATAAGCTTACTTACTTGTCTATCCAAGCTATTTGAAAAAGTGCTGCTACTACGCATCAGCCCCCACCTCAAAACACACAACACACTCCCATCGCACCAATTTGGTTTTCGGGCAAAACACGGAGCCATCGAACAGGTCAACCGCATCACAACCGAAATTCGCACTGCCTTTGAACATCGAGAATATTGCACAGCTCTATTCTTAGACGTTGTCAAACGATTGTATTATAGAAGCCGGAGTGCCTCAAGGAAGTGTTCTGGGTCCAATTCTATACACCCTATACACGGCGGACATCCCAACAAACGACCAGCTAACGATATCCACATTCGCTGATGACACTGCAATTCTAAGTCGATCCAGATGCCCAGTAAAAGCTACGATGCAGCTAGCACGCCATCTAACTTGTGTAGAACATTGGCTTGCAGATTGGCGCATACGAGTAAATGAAGAAAAGTGCAAACAGGTAACATTTACCCTAAACAAACAAAGCTGCCCGCCCTTGGTAATGAACCACACGCGCATCCCACAAGCCGATAACGTTACATACCTAGGCATTCATCTGGACAAGCGGCTCACCTGGCGGAAACACATAGAGGCCAAGACGACGCACCTCAGACTAAAAGCACGGGATCTACACTGACTTATAAACGTCCGCTCTCCCCTAAGCTTGGAGTACAAAGTCCTCCTTTATAACTCCGTCTTAAAACCCATATGGACCTATGGCTCCGAGCTATGGGGCAACGCATCGAGAAGCAACATCGACATAGTCCAGCGTGCACAGTCTAGGATCCTGAGAATCATTACTGGAGCTCCATGGTATCTCCGGAACGAGAATATACACAGGGACTTACAAATAAAACTTGTCATTGAGACAATAGCTGAGAAAAAATTTAAATATAATGAAAAACTAGCCTCACATCCAAATCCTCATGCAAGAAAACTTACTCGAGTATGCAGCCAAAGCCGACTCCACCGGAACGACCAACCAGCCCAGCGTTAAATTTGTTAGGCCACACAGCACGAATCATTTCATAAAATGATATTTAGTTAGCTTAGAATAAGATTTGAAAACTTATTGTTAGACTCTTAAGTAAAAGGGAAGATTCAATAAATAAGAAAAAACATTGGAAAAAAAAAAAACATAGCCATACACGATTTGTAATTGTTTGGTCCGGATCGGATCACTATATCTAATAGCTGCCATACAAACGACCGATATAAAAAAAAGTCTTTGTATGGAAAACTTTTTTGTTTCCCATGCTATTGCAACCGAATTCTAAATTTATATATTTTACCTAGCCATACATGATTTTTTAAAGTTTGGTCCGGATCGGACCATTATATCACATAGCTGCCATACAAACGACCGATATGAACCCAAGTCTTCGTATGGAAATTTTTTATTTTTTAAGCTATTGCAACCGAATTAAACATTTATTCATTTGGCATAGCCATACACGTAAAAGTTTGGTCCGGATCCGACCACTATATCACATAGCTGCCATACAAACGACCGATATGAAAACAAGTCTTTGTATAGAAAACTTTTTTGTTTTCCAAACTATTGCAATCGAATTCAAAATTTATTGATTTGACATAGCCATACACGATTGGTGAAAGTTTCGGCCGGATCCATGCATACGACCGAATTGAAAACAAGCCTTCGTATGGAAAACTTGTTTGTTTTCCAAGCTATTGCAACCGAATTCCACATTTATTTATTTCACGTAGCCATACACGATTTTTTGAAAGTTTGGCCCGGATTGAATCACTATATCACATAATTGCCATACAAACGACCGATATGAAAAAAAGTCTTTGTATGGAAAACTTTTTTGCTTCCCATGCTATTGCAACCGAATTCTAAATTTATTTATTTTACATAGCCATACATGATTTTTTAAAGCTTGGTCCGGATTGCACCACTATATCACATAGCTGCCATACAAACGACCGATATGAAAACAAGTCTTCGTATGGAAAATTTTTTTCTTTTTTAAGCTATTTCAACCGAATTAATCATTTGACATAGCCATACACGTAAAAGTTTGGTCCGGATCGGACTCCTATATCATATAGCTGCCATACAAACGACCGATATGAAAACAAGTCTTTGTATAGAAAACTTTTTTGTTTTCCAAGCTATTGCAACCGAATTCAACATTTATTCATTTGACATAGCCAGGATTTGTGAAAGTTTCGGCCGGATCGGACGGCTATATCATATAGCTGCCATACAAACGACCGATATGAAGACAAGTCTTTGTATGGAAAATTTTTTTGTTTTCCAAGCTATTGCAACCGAATTAACCATTTATTCATTTGACATAGCCATACACGTAAAAGTTTGGTCCGGATCGGACCACTATATCACATAGCTGCCATACAAACGACCAATATGAAAAAAAGTCTTTGTATAGAAAACTTTTTTGTTTTCCAAGCTATTGCAACCGAATTAAACATTTATTCATATGACATAGCCATACACGATTTGTGAAAGTTTGGTCCGGATCGGATCACTATATCATATAGCTGCCATACAAACGACCGATATGAAAACAAGTCTTTGTATGGAAAATTTTTTTGTTTTCCAAGCTATTGCAACCGAATTAAACATTTATTCATATGACATAGCCATACACGATTTGTGAAAGTTTGGTCCGGATCCATACATACGACCGAATTGAAAACAAGCCTTCGTATGGAAAACTTGTTTGTTTTCCAAGCTATTGCAATTGAATTCAACAATTATTCATTTATCATAGCCGTACACGGTTTGTGAAAGTTTGGTCCGGATCGGACGATTATATCATATAGCTGCCATACAAACGACCGATATGAAGACAAGTCTTTGTATGGATAATTTTTTTGTTTTCTAAGCTAATGCAACCGAATTCAACATTTATTCATTTGACATAGCCATACACGTAAAAGCTTGGTCGGGATTGCACCACTATATCACATAGCTGCCATACAAACGACCGATATGAAAACAAGTCTTTGTATGGAAAACTTTTTTGTTTTCAAGGGTATACCATCTTCGGCAAGCCGAAGATAACTTTTCTCACTTGTTATACCCTTAAAAAGGGTATTATAATTTTGTCCAGAAGGGTGTAACGCATTAAAGGAAACATCTCCGACCCCACAAAGTATATACACTCTTGATCAGCATCAACAGCCGATTCGATATAGCCATGTCCGTCTGTCCTTCTGTTTTTATGCAAAAAATAGACAGTAGTTTTAAAGCTAGCGTTTTGAAGTTTTTACCAGATCATTATTTTTATTGCACGCAGATCCTATATAAAAATCGGTCGGATCGGGCTACTATATCATATAGCTGCCATACAAACGATCAATCAGATTTCAAGTCTTTGTATGGAAAATTTTTTTTTCTCCAAGCTATCGCAACCGAATTAAATATTCATTCATTTGACATAGCCATACATCATTTTTTAAAGTTTGGTCCGGATCGGACCATTATATCATATAGCTGCCATACAAACGACCGATATGAACCCAAGTCTTCGTATGGGAAAATTTTTTTCTTTTTTAAGCTGTTACAACCGAATTAAACATTTATTCATTTGACATAGCCATACACGTAAAAGTTTAGTCCGGATCGGACCACTATATCACATAGCTGCCATACAAACGACCGATATGAAAACAAGTCTTTGTATAGAAAACTTTTTTGTTTTTCAAACTATTGCAACCGAATTCAACATTTATTCATTTGACATAGCCATACACGATTTGTGAAAGTTTGGTCCGGATCGGATCACTATATCATATAGCTGCCATACAAACGATCAATCAGATTTCAAGTCTTTGTATGGAAAACTTTTTGTTTTTCAAGCTATCGCAACCGAATTAAACATTTATTCATTTGACCTAGCCGTACATAAGTTTTTTAAAGTTTGGTCCGGATCGGACCACTAAATCATATAGCTGCCATACAAACGACCATACAAGTCTTTGTATGGACAATTTTTTTGTTTTCCAAGCTATTGCAACCGAATTAAACATTTATTCATATGACATAGCCATACACGATTTGTGAAAGTTTGGTCCGGATCCATACATACGACCGAATTGAAAACAAGCTTTCGTATGGAAAACTTGTTTGTTTTCCAAGCTATTGCAACCGAATTCCACATTTATTTATTTGACATAGCCATACACGATTTGTGAGAGTTTGGTCCGGATCGGATCACTATATCATATAGCTGCCATACAAACGACCGATATGAAAACAAGTCTTCGTATAGAAAACTTTTTTGTTCTCCAAGCTATTGCAACCGAATTCCACATTTATTTATATAACGTAGCCATACACGATTTGTGAAAGTTTGATCCGGATCGGACCACTATATCACATAGCTGCCATACAAACGTCCGATAGGAAAAAAAGTTTTTGTATGGAAAACTTTTTTGTTTTCCATGCTATCGCAACCGAATTCAAAATTTATTTATTTCACATAGCCATACATGATTTTTTTAAGCTTGGTCCGGATTGCACCACTATATCACATAGCTGCCATACAAACGACCGATATAAAAACATATCTTCGTATGGAAAATTTTTTCTTTTTTAAGCTGTTGCAACCGAATTAAACATTTATTCATTTGACATAGCCATACACGTAAAAGTTTGGTCCGGCTCGGACCACTATATCACATAGCTGCCATACAAACGACCGATATGAAAACAAGTCTTTGTAAAGAAAACTTTTTTGTTTTCCAAGCTATTGCAACCGAATTCAACATTTATTCATTTGACATAGCCATACAGAATTGTGAAAGTTTCGTCCGGATCGGACCACTATATCATATAGCTGCCATACAAACGACCGATATGAAGACAAGTCTTTGTACGGAAAATTTTTTTTTCTCCAAGCTATCGCAACCGAATTAAATATTTATTCATTTGACATAGCTATACATAATTTTTTAAAGTTTGGTGCGGATCGGACCATTATATCACATAGCTGCCATACAAACGACCGATATGAACCCAAGTCTTTGTATAGAAAACTTTTTTGTTTTCCAAGCTATTGCAACCAAATTAAACATTTATTCATTTGGCATAGCCATACACGTAAAAGTTTGGTCCGGATCGGACCACTATATCACATAGCTGCCATACAGACGACCGATATGAAAACAAGTCTTCGTATAGAAAACTTTTTTGTTCTCCAAGCTATTGCAACCGAATTCAATATTTATTCATTTGACATAGCCATACACGTAAAAGTTTGGTCCGGATCGGACCACTATATCACATAGCTGCCATACAAACCACCAATATGAAAACACGTCTTTGTATGGAAAACTTTTTTGTTTTCCAAGCTATCGCAACCGAATTCAAAATTTATTTATTTGACATAGCCATACATGATTTTTTTAAGCTTGGTCCGGATTGCACCACTATATCACATAGCTGCCATACAAACGACCGATATGAAAACAAGTCTTTGTATGGACAATTTTTTTTTGTTTTTCAAGCTATTGCAATTGAATTCAACATTTATTCATTTGACATAGCCATACACGATTTGTGAAAGTTTGGTCCAGATCGGACCACTATATCATATAGCTGCCATACAAACGACCGATATGAAAACAAGTCTTCGTATAGAAAACTTTTTTGTTCTCCAAGCTATTGCAACCGAATTCAACATTTATTCATTTTTTTATTGATATTTATTGATTTGACGTAGCCATACACGATTTGTGAAAGTTTGGTCCGGATCGGATCACTATATCATATAGCTGCCATACAAACGACCGATATGAAAACAAGTCTTCGTATAGAAAACTTTTTTGTTCTCCAAGCTATTGCAACCGAATTCAACATTTATTCATTTATTTATTGATATTTATTGATTTGACGTAGCCATACACGAATTGTGAAAGTTTGATCCGGATCGGACCACTATATCACATAGCTGCCATACAAACAACCGATATGAAAACAAGTCTTCGTATGGAAAACTTTTTTCTTTTCCAAGCTATTGGAACCGAATTAAACATTTATTCATTTGACATAGCCATACATAATGTTTGAGAGTTTGGTTCGGATCGGAGCATTATATCACATAGCTGCCATACAAACGACCGATATGAACCCAAGTCTTCGTATGGAAAATTTTTTTCTTTTCCATGCTATCGCAACGGAATTCAAAATTTATTTATTTGACATATCCGTACATGATTTTTTAAAGCTTGGTCCGGATTGCACCACTATATCACATAGCTGCCATACAAACGACCGATATGAAAACAAGTCTTCGTATGGAAAACTTTTTTTTCTCCAAGCTATTGCAACCGAATTAAACATTTATTCATTTGACATAGCCATACACGTAAAAGTTTGGTCCGGATCGGACCACTATATCACATAGCTGCCATACAAACGACCGATATGAAAAAAAGTCTTCGTATGGAAAACTTTTTTCTTTTCCATGCTATCGCAACCGAATTCAAAATTTATTTATTTGACATATCCGTACATGATTTTTTAAAGCTTGGTCCGGATTGCACCACTATATCACATAGCTGCCATACAAACGACCGATATGAAAACAAGTCTTCGTATGGAAAACTTTTTTCTTTTCCATTCTATCGCAACCGAATTCAAAGTTTATTTATTTGACTAGCCATACACAATTGGTGAAAGTTTGATCCGGATCGGACCAGTATATCACATAGCTGCCATACAAACGACCGATATAAAAACGAGTCTTTGTATGGGAAAACTTTTTTGTTTTCAAGGGTATACCATCTTCGGCAAGCCGAAGATAACTTTTCTCACTTGTTATACCCTTGAAAAGGGTATTATAATTTTGTCCAGAAGGGTGTAACGCATTAAAGGAAACATCTCCGACCCCACAAAGTATATACACTCTTGATCAGCATGAACAGCCGAATCGATATAGCCATCTACGTCTGTCCATCTGTTTCTATGCAAAAAAAAGACAGAAGTTTTAAAGCTAGCGTTTTGAAACTTTTACCAGATCATTATTTTTGTTGCACGCAGATCACGTTTTAAAATCGGTCGGATCGGATTACTATATCACATGGCTGCCATACAATCGATCAATCAGATTTCACGTCTTTGTATAGAAAACTTTTTTGTTTTCGAAGCTATTCTAACCGAATTTAATATTTATTGATTTGACATAGCCATACATAATTTGTGAAAGATTGGTCCGGATCGGATCACTATATCATATAGCTGCCATACAAACGACCGATATGAAAAAAGTCTTTGTATGGGAAAACTTTTATGTTTTCAAGGGTATACCATCTTCGGCAAGCCGAAGATAACTTTTCTCACTTGTTATTCCCTTCAAAAGGGTATTATAATTTTGTCCAGAAGGGTGTCGCATTAAAGGAAGCATCTCCGACCCCACAAAGTATATACATTCTTGATCAGCATCAACAGCCGAGTCGATATTGCCATCTACGTCTGTCCATCTGTTTCTATGCAAAAAAAAGACAGAAGTTTTAAAGCTAGCGTTTTGAAACTTTTACCAGATCATTATTTTTGTTTTGAAACTTTTACCAGGTCATTATTTTTGTTGCACGCAGATCACGTTTTAAAATCGGTCGGATCGGACCACTATATCATATAGCTGCCATACAAACGATCAATCAGATTTCAAGTCTGTGTACGGAAAATTTTTTTCTCCAAGCTATCGCAACCGAATTAAATATTTATTCATTTGACATAGCTATACATAATTTTTTAGAGTTTGGTTCGGATCGGACCATTACATCACATAGCTGCCATACAAACGACCGATATGAACCCAAGACTTCGTATGAAAATTTTTTTCTTTTTTAAGCTATTGCAACCGAATTAAACATTTATTCATTTGACATAGCCATACACGTAAAAGTTTGGTCCGGATCGGACCACTATATCACATAGCTGCCATAAAAACGACCGATATGAAAACGAGTCTTTGTATAGAAAACTTTTTTGTTCTCCAACCTATTGCAACCGAATTCCACATTTATTTATTTGACATAGCTATACACGATTTATAAAAGTTTGATCCGGATCGGACCACTATATCACATAGCTGCCATACAAACGACCGATATGAAAAGAAGTCTTCGTATGGAAAACTTTTTTGTTTTCCATGCTATCGCAACCGAATTAAATATTTATTCATTTGACATAGCCATACATAATTTTTTAGAGTTTGGTTCGGATCGGACCATTATATCACATAGCTGCCATACAAACGACCGATATAAAAACGAGTCTTTGTATAGAAAACTTTTGTGTTCTCCAAGCTATTGCAACCGAATTCCATATTTATTTATATAACGTAGACATACACGATTTGTAAAAGTTTGATCCGGATCGGACCACTATATCATATAGCTGCTATACAAACGATCAATCAGATTTCAAGTCTTTGTATGGAAAATTTTTTTTTCTCCAAGCTATCGCAACCGAATTAAATATTTATTCATTTGACATAGCCATACATAATTTTTTAGAGTTTGGTTCGGATCGGACCATTATATCACATAGCTGCCATACAAACGACTGATATGAACCCAAGTCTTTGTATAGAA
This sequence comes from Drosophila merina, assembly GCA_035047645.1. NCBI lineage: Eukaryota > Metazoa > Arthropoda > Insecta > Diptera > Drosophilidae > Drosophila > Drosophila merina. The sequence continues at coordinate 155,137 of JAWNPH010000050.1, read as the reverse complement.
AAGTTTTTTTGTTTTCCAAGCTATTGCAACCGAATTAAACATTTATTCATTTGACATATCCATACAGGATTTGTGAAAGTTTTGGCCGGATCGGACCACTATATCATATAGCTGCCATACAAACGACCGATATGAAGACAAGTCTTTGTATTGACAATTTTTTGTTTTCCATGCTAACGCAACCAAATTCAAAATTTATTTATTTGACATAGCCATACATGATTTTTTAAAGCTTGGTCCGGATTGCACCACTATATCACATAGCTGCCATACAAACGACCGATATAAAAAACAAGTCTTTGTATGGAAAACTTTTTTGTTTTCCTAGCTATTGCAACCGAATTCAACATTTATCATTTGATATAGCCATACACGATTTGTGATAGTTTGGTCCGGATCGGACTACTATATCACATAGCTGCTATACAAACGACTGATATGAAAAAAAGTCTTTGTATGGAAAACTTTTTTGTTTTCCATGCTATCGCAACCGAATTCAAAATTTATTTATTTGACATAGCCATACATGATTTTTTTAAGCTTGGTCCGGATTGCACCACTATATCACATAACTGCCATACAAACGACCGATATGAAAAAAGTCTTTGTATAGAAAACTTTTTTGTTTTCCATGCTATCGCAACCGAATTCAATATTTATTCATTTGACATAGCCATACACGTAAAAGTTTGGTCCGGATCGGACCACTATATCACATAGCTGCCATACAAACGACCGATATGAAAACAAGTCTTCGTATAGAAAACTTTTTTGTTTCCCAAGCTATCGCAACCGAATTCAAGATTTATTCATTTGACATAGCTATACACAATTTGTGAAAGTTTGGTCCGGATCGGATCACTATATCATATAGCTGCCATACAAACGATCAAACAGATTTCAAGTCTTTGTATGGAAAACTTTTTTTGTTTTCAAGCTATCGCAACCGAATTAAACATTTATTTATTTGACCTAGCCGTACATTAGTTTTTTAAAGTTTGGTCCGGATCGGACCACTATATCATATAGCTGCCATACAAACGACCGATATGAAAACAAGTCTTTGTATGGACAATTTTTTTGTTTTCCAAGCTATGGCAACCGAATTAAACATTTATTCATATGACATAGCCATACACGATTTGTGAAAGTTTGGTCCGGATCCATACATACGACCGAATTGAAAACAAGCCTTCGTATGGAAAACTTGTTTGTTTTCCAAGCTATTGCAACCGAATTCCACATTTATTTATTTGACATAGCCATACACGATTTGTGAAAGTTTGATCCGCATCGGACCACTATATCACATAGCTGCCATACAAACGACCGATATAAAAAAAGTCTTTGTATGGAAAACTTTTTGTTTTCCATGCTAACGCAACCGAATTCAAAATTTATTTATTTGACATAGCCATACATAATTTTTTTTGGAGTTTGGTTCGGATCGGACCACTATATCACATAGCTGACATACAAACGACCGATATGAACCCAAGTCTTCGTATGGAAAATTTTTTTCTTTTTTAAGCTATTGCAACCAAATTAAACATTTAATCATTTGACATAGCCATACACGTAAAAGTTTGGTCCGGATCGCACCACTATATCATATAGCTGCCATACAAACGACCGATATGAAAACAAGTCTTTGTATAGAAAACTTTTTTGTTTTCAAGGGTATACCATCTTCGGCAAGCCGAAAATAACTTTTCTCACTTGTTATACCCTTGAAAAGGGTATTATAATTTTGTCCAGAAGGGTGTAACGCATTAAAGGAAGCATCTCCGACCCCACAAAGTATATACATTCTTGATCAGCATCAACAGCCGAGCCGATATAGCCATCTACATCTGTCCGTCTGTTTCTATGCAAAAAAAGACAGAAGTTTTTAAGCTAGCGTTTTGAAACTTCTACCAGATCATTATTTTTGTTGCACGCAGATCACGTTTAAAAATCGGTCGGATCGGACCACTATATCATATAGCTGCCATACAAACGATCAATCAGATTTCAAGTCTTTGTATGGAAAATTTTTTTTTCTCCAAGCTATCGCAATCGAATTAAATATTTATTGTTTTGACATAGCCATACATAATTTTTTAGAGTTTGGTTCGGATCGGACCACTATATCATATAGCTGCCATACAAACGACCGATATGAAGAGAAGTCTTTGTATGGAAAATTTTTTTGTTTTCCAAGCTATTGCAACCGAATTCAACATTTATTCATTTGACATAGCCATACAGGATTTGTAAAAGTTTAATCCGGATCGGACTACTATATCATATAGCTGCCATACAAACGACCGATATGAAAACAAATCTTTGTATAGAAAACTTTTTTGTTTTCCAAGCTATTGCAACCGAATAACACATTTATTCATTTAACATAGCCATACAGGATTTGTAAAAGTTTCGGCCGGATCGGACCGCTATATCATATAGCTGCTATACAAACGACCGATATGAAGAGAAGTCTTTATATGGAAAATTTTGTTGTTTTCCAAGCTATTGCAACCGAATTCAACACTTATTCATTTGACATAGCCATACAGGATTTGTTAAAGTTTAATCCGGATCGGACCACTATATCATATAGCTGCCATACAAACGACCGATATGAAAACAAGTCTTTGTATAGAAAACTTTTTTGTTTTCCAAGCTATTGCAACCGAATTCAACATTTATTCATTTGACATAGCCATACACGTAAAAGTTTTGTCCGGATCGGACCACTATATCACATAGCTGCCATACAAACGACCGATATGAAAACAAGTATTTGTACGGACAATTTTTTTTTGTTTTTCAAGCTTTTGCAATTGAATTCAACATTTAATCATTTGACATAGCCATACACTATTTGTGAAAGTTTGGTCCAGATCGGACCGCTATATCATATAGCTGCTATACAAACGACCGATATGAAGACAAGTCTTTGTATGGACAATTTCTTTGTTTTCCAAGCTATTGCAATCGAATTCAAAACTTATTCATTTTACATAGACACACTGGATTAGTGAAAGTTGTTCCGGATCGGACCACTATATCATACAGCTGCCATACAAACGACCGATATGAAAACAAGTCTTCGTATGGACAATTTTTTTGTTTTCCAAGCTATCGCAACCGAATTCCACATTTATTTATTTGACATAGCCATACACAATCTGTAAAAGTTTATTCTGGATCGGACCACTATATCATATAGCTGCCATACAAACGACCGATATGAAAACAAGTCTTCGTATAGAAAACTTTTTTGGTTACCAAGCTATTGCAATTGAATTCAAAATTTATTCATTTAACATAGCCGTACACGATTTGTGAAAGTTTGGTCCGAATCGGACCACTATATCTTAAAGCTGCCACACAAACGACCGATATGAAAAGAACTTTGTATGGAAAACATTTTTTTTTTCAAGGGTATACCATCTTCGGCAAGCCGAAGATAACTTTTCTCACTTGTTATACCCTTGAAAAGGGTATTATAATTTTGTCCAGAAATGTGTAACGCATTAAAGGAAGCATCTCCGACCCCATAAAGTATATATATTCTTGATAAGCATCAACAGCCGTCTGTTTCTATGCAAAGAATAGACAGTAGTTTTAAAGTAAGTGTTTTGAAATTTTTATCAGATCATTAAGTTTGTTGCACGCAGATCATGTTTAAAAATCGGTCGGATCGGACCACTATATCATATAGCTGCCATACAAACGATCAATCAGATTTCAAGTCTTTGTATGGAAAACTTTTTTTGTTCTCCAAGCTATCGCAACCGAATTAAATATTTATTCATTTGACATAGCCATACATAATTTTTTTAAGTTTGGTCCGGATCGGACCATTATATCACATAGCTGATATACAAACGACCGATATGAAAACAAGTCTTCGTATGGAAAACTTTTTTGTTTTTTAAGCTATTGCAACCGAATTAAACATTTATTCATTTGACATAGCCATACATAATTTTTTTAAGTTTGGTCGGGATCGGGTCATTATATCATATAGCTGCCATACAAACGACCGATATAAAAACAAGTTTTTGTATGGAAAACTTTTTTGTTTTCCAAGCTATTGCAACCGAATTCAACATTTATTCATTTGACATAGCCATAAAAATTAAATTTGTTACTGTAAATTATTTAAAAAAAAAAATTTTTATTTCAATATATTTTAATATTATTTCGGTGATTTCGTTGACACTTTTTAACTATCAATATTACATCAAAGCCATATGTTTAAAAGTTGGCAATAATTTCGTGGTTGAAGGTGCTATGGTGGAGGCCCTTAACTACTATTCTGTAAGGCTTCTCTTCCTTCATTTGGTACTTATGGAATTCAATTCCCGAACTATCCAAAATATTAACAATGGCTCTATAAGTATCAGCGTCTTTGGGAAATATTCTCACTGTGTGTTGCAAGCTTATCACACCTCTCCCACTATTGTTTGTTGTTGTCCAAATGCCGACTCTGCAGGGCAGAGTCCAAAGTTTAGAATGCGTACTGTTTTGCACAGCAGCAAAATAGATAAGCTTTTTATTAAATTAGACTGTTATTTTAGTTTTCTCGTGCACGTGGTCTCCAGTGTGGCCAAGTCTGTAAGTTCATTTTTAATTAATTATTGAAATTGATTTCGTTGTTTAATTTAAAACTTTATAGTATTCCCTGTATCTTGCTCTTATTTTATAAATTTCTTAATATTATTGACTTAATATTATTTTCAGCTCACGATACTTTCTGATGGAGTCTTCCTTCCGTTTAGTTGTCCTGATTTCTTCCTTGTTGGGAGTCTTCCTTTTAATTTTTTGTTTTAAGGTGTGGCGGGCGATGGTCCTCAGCTCTTCCTTCCTTCTTGGTGTTGAATTATTAATTTTGTTGACTATTTTTGGTTATATTGTAGTTTTTGTAGTTTGGTCTGTTTTTTTGGCTGAGTCTGATTCTTGTGTTCTTGTAATTTGCAGTAATTTATCAGTTCACCTTTTTAAATATTAAATTCTTAATTGGATTACTGCATTAATTAATTTCCAATATAGTTTTTCTACGATCACTGTTACAGTAGTTAGATGTCGTTGGATTATGGTGGATGTTTTGATTTTTCCACTAAAAATTTGGGTTGTTGGCGGCGCGAGTTCCGTTTTATATTTTAACTTATTATCGTTAATTTTTATTTAGAACTTTTAAAGTACACCGCCCCACGTTGGGCGCCAATTAAATTTGTTATTGTAAATTATTTTAAAATAATAATTTTTATTTCAATATATTTTAATATTATTTCGGTGATAGACTTTTTCACTATCAATATTACAAGACACCGCGTATTGGGTTTTTCCTAGTTGGAAACCGTTCTCGATCTTATCCCGAATCAGACTGATCTTATAATTCTTAATTCTAATCCAATCAACCTCGGCCAGAAGCTTTTCTTTTAAAAACTTCTTGAACTTTCAATTATGTTTAGAATAAAAGCTTTATGCTGAAATTATTTTACTTCATTGTGAAATTCAAATTTGCTGATTGATGGAGTTTGATTGAAGCGCAATGAGTTGACCATAGCTTGTCTCCAAGCGGGAGTTATGTTTACTTCACCATGGCTTGTCTCCAAGCGGGAACTGTGTTTACTTTAAGAGTGCTTACTAAGCGCCGGAGTTATGATCCAGGAATGCTAAGTCCTTTGAGGTTGAAGTTGAAGTTGAAGTTGAAGTTTACAAAATTCTGGACTGATTCTATATTCTAGCTCGGGTCACAATTGGACCTCCGCTGCGAGAAGTACATAGGAATACATAGTGTCTTAAATATTACATTGTAAGTACTAATCCATAAATGCTGCGTTGCAGACTCTTGAGTGGGTGAGTCTAGTGGTCGAATTTCCGAAGTCCTGTGTAGTCCACTCTTGAGTGGGTCAATTCTTTGTTGAGAAATTTGATTTATCCGTACTTTGCAGTTTTCGAATGCAATTAATGCGGATCCTCTTATGGATATTTTAATGGTACAGTTTGATTCGATGATTGTGTTCTGTGTGTTTAATATTAAAATGTGTGCTGGTTCTATTTCTGTTCTAATTTCTTGATTCCCTATGTCTTTAGTTTTACAATTTGCAGTTTCCATCTTAAGTATGATATTGAGACATTCATCTTTAACATTATCTTTGATTGACATTGTGTTCTCGCATATATAGTATTTGTATATTTTGTTACGTTTTTCAGAAAAATAGTAAACATCTTTTGCATTAAAATATGCCATATAATTAGGTACAATTAATCAATCATTAATTCCAATCATGAAGGTATCTAATTCGAATATTTGAAATATGTGTTCGTCTGACATTTCCCGTAACTCCGGGTCGTTTAATTCTTGTCTGATTACATTTACTTCTTCCTCAGATACAATAACAGTGGGTACAATCTTTAGTTTGGCCATTAACATGCTTTCTTCAACATTCTTCAAATGATTTAACAAAACATCCAAATTCATGTTAATTCTAGAGACATATTGCATTGTGTGCAACAGATGGTGTTCCGAGCTAACTGTCTTGAATATATTAATTTTATAAGTGTTTAGAAAATTATTAATTATCTGCTGTTCCTTATTAATGTGTTCCGTTATGTTATCGAATCTTGCCTGAATGTTGTTATTAACTACCTCTTGCTTGTTTGCATTCAGTGTAAGGTCTTTTTGATTTTCTGAAATTGTTCTCAAACTATCTTGAATCTAACGTCCGTCCGTGTTATCTAAATTTCCTGTCACTATTTTGATTACATTTCCCAATCCATTGATTAGTCCCCTCTTTTGCCTTTTCTTTGGGAGCAACATTTCAACTCTAGCTTTATTGTCCGACCTTTGTTGATAAATTTTCTATTGCGTATTCTGAATCTGGGTTTCTTTCCAGTTTATTGATTGCTCTCTCGAAGTTTACCGTACCATCGATGAAGTCCTGGATATTAATTATGTGAGTAAGGAAATTATGGGACTAAATGACCCTTGCTTGTCCCAGATTGATCTTTAGTAGGGGCGTATCATTTCCTAAATGCTGGACTTTTAAGTCTTGGGCTGCGATGGAAGTGAATCTGCAAAATCAATAGGGATTTGTTTTTTTATAATCTTATTTCTGATCTTAGCTTTGTGTAATTTTTGTTTCCTGGCTGAAATTAGTGTGATTTTGTTGTCCTTTAGCACTCTGTGCTTAGAAAAACGAGGTGTGAGCTTATTCCTTCTATTTTCCTTTCTGAAAACTATATCGTCTGAATTTACTACAATTGGTTGGCCCCTATCTTTGTTCACTTTATTACTTCTAGTCTCCATCTTCTGTTGCAGCTGCGCTTTGACCTTAGGGTACAGTGTGTTCTGGAATTCATTTAATTTTTGTAAGTAATCGTGTTCAGTATCGAAGGTAACTTCTTCATTGAACACGTGAGTTCTTCCCGAAAATAATTCGAATGGTGTATAATTCGTAGGTGAATGTATGGCGTTATTTTAAGTGATTAAAGTTTCAAACAATATTTCCTCGTGGTCACAATCCAGCTTTTCAGCCTTCCTGTTTTCGAAAATTATCCTATAGATTTCAGTGAGAGATGAATGTAGTCTTTCCACTGGGGAATTACTAGATGATTGTTGGAACGACGTCACATGCGTATCAATATTATATTGGTTACAAAAATCGGTAAAAATTTTTCCAGCAAATTCCATGCCTTGATCGAAAACCAGCTTTGTTGGTATACCTACGGCACAAAAGTAGTGCGTCAAGGATTTTGCCACATTTATACAACTCCTAGCTGGAATTGTATAGGCACTGGCAAATTTAGAGAATTTATCAATGAGCGTAAGGATGGTCTTTCCGTTTATGGTATAAATATCCATATGAACAATTTGCAATGGTACCCCCGGAATCTCGGTTTTTTGAAACTCAGGTCTAGGTGGTCTTCTGTCATACTTGAGCGTTTGGCACATATCGCATAGACTAATTATTTGGGTAATCCTTTGTTTCATATATGGAAAGTAAAGGGTTCTCTTCAGGTGATTTAGTGTTTCTTCTATTCCACGATGATTACTTTTTAAATGGTACTCCTTGATAGCCTGATTCTGTTCTTCCCTGCCCGTAATATCCGTAAGAAGGGATTTACATCTGATCAATCTGTACTCCTTAAAATGTTGAGCGTGTGATTCCTTTATTAACTCCAAAATTTGGTCGGATGCGAAAATAGCGTGTAACCTTTTAGGGGTAAGAATTCCTTTTAGTGTCTCAGTTATTGTGTGAAGGTCGAATTTGATTTTAGTTATCGAGCGTCTAAATTTGTTTTTGAATAAAATGTAATTTCTCGTCCTGTCCTCATTACCATGCTCAAAGATGTATTGTGATTTAAACTCATTTAATGGTCTATCCGCTGTTCTTATTAGTAACTCGTTAGAAGTTAGACTAGCTTGGGATATGCAATTTGTTTCAATTTTTACGCGACTCAACGCATCCGCTACTACATTCTGTGGACCTTTCTTGTATTCTACCTCGTAATCATATTCCAACAGTTGGAGTTTCCATCGAACCAATTTTCAATTTGGTTCTTTAAAATTCATTAGTCTTTGGTCCGTGATGATTTTAAATTTTTGACCAAAAAGATACGGACGGAAATATTTGGTAGCCCAAATGATTGCTAGCATTTATTTTTCTACCGTGGAATAATTCTTCTCCCGTGGATTTAATGTCCTGCTTGCAAAAGAAACCGGCCTGTCTGAACCTAGTGTTCCTTGTGACAATACCGCTCCTATTGCCACATTACTCGCATCTGTTGTTAATATGAAAGGTTTTTGAAATCGCGATATCTAAGCAAGGGGTCGTTGCACAGCAGGGTTTTGCATGTTTCAAAAGATTTCTTGAATTCTTCCGTTAGTAATACCGGTGCCTTTTTCTTTAGTTGTTGTGTCATAGGTTTAGTTATTCTGGCAAAGTCACGAATGAACTTCCTATAGTACCCAAGGAGATCTAGAAAGGATTTGATTTCTTTCCTGGTCGTCGGGATTGGAAAAGCCTTTACCGCCGCAATTTTCTTGGGATTCGGCTTAATTCCGTCCTGCGAAACACTAAGTCTAAATGAGCGAAGTGGTCTTGTAAAGATGGTGAGGAAATTATGATGTCATCCAAGTAAACTAAACAACATACTCCGTTGAGGTCGGCTAGCACGTTATCCATCACTCTTTGAAAAGTTGCTGGAGCGTTAGTGAGACCAAACGGCATACGAATGAACTCGTAATGTCCCCTAGTGCCGTGAAGGCTGTTTTAGGTATGTCGTTGGGATCCATTTCAATCTGATGGTATCCGCTGGCCAAATCCAAAGCCGTGAAATATTTTGCCCTACCAATTCTGTCGAGTACATCATTGATGTTAGGCATGGGATACCTATCCTTAATCGTTTTCTCGTTCAGTTTTCTAAAGTCCACTACCATTCTCCACTTCTTTGTATTTGAAGCGTCCATCTTTTTTGAAACGAGAAACACCGGAACGCTCCAAGGTGAGTGACTGTGCTTAATAATATTCTGTTGTAACAGTTTACCTATTTGATTTTGGATTTCATTGGCTTCCGTGGGGCTGAATCTGAATGGTCTACAGAATACGGGTCTTTCATCAGTAGTTCTTATTTCGTGCTTGACCTGATTAACGAATGAGAGTTTATCCCCCTCACGAAATACTAGGTTCGAAAATCTTCTACATAATCGGTGAAGCTGTTGTTTTTCCTCGTCATTTAGATGTTCTACGCGGATGGCGTCAAGTATGGATGTTGGGTTTTCGTTCTTGTATTCGATCTCACTGGTCATTACATTAACGAAGGCGAAATGGTCTTCATTAAATTCTTTTACCTCTAACCTCGAATCCAAGACGAATTTCTTCTGTACAGCAGAAAAATTATTAATTTCGATTAGGCTGGTGTTCTCGTGCGCCGTGTAAATTCCCCCGGTTATGAAAAAATCGTGTCCAAGGCGAATGTGGTCACACAGAAATGGCCCCTCCTTGACACTAACTGGAACCTTGATTAACAACTTCGATTCCCCTTTAATTTCATAAACTTCCGAAGAACGATTAGGCTCTACATGTAAGGGCAGAATTGCGTTAGGCAAGGTAAAAATGAATTGTGCGAAATCGATTTTGGCTGGCAGTTGGGTCAGAATGTTCATACCTAGTAAATCCGTCGAAAAATTGGTAAAAGTTGAATATCAGAAAGGGAAATTCTTTTTGATCGTTAACTTGCTCGAAAATGGGTAGTATTGCCATTTGTGAGATTGGGTGTTCTTGTAAAATAGTAGTGATAGAAATGGGTTTTTCCAAAGTAATTTTTGCATTATCCGGTACAAATTTAGGGGTGATAAAAGAGCCTTCAGTTCCCGTGTCTATAATACATTTTAAATTGCTATTGTCTTGAAATGATAGAACTATGTAAGGCAAGTTCGCGTCCAACTGAAATTTGCTCATGAATCCTGTTTGTTTTTCGAGGCTCCTGACCGAAAATTTCCTTCTTCTTCGAAATTATGTTTGGCTTCGGTATCGTTTGTCTTGTTGTTTGTTTCGAAATTAAACAATCTTTGTCCGTTTGTAATAGGCCTGTTTGTATTACTGTTTTTCCTAGCCGCAGCATTCGATGTACTGGGAATATCATCGTTTGGCAAAATGGCAGAGTATCTCGAATGGCAGAGTTGTTTCATCAATATTTTACGCTTTCCCTTATTATATTTCTTTTCTTTTCTTTGTATATTTTTCCTCTTTTATTCCAATGATAAATAATATCACTTGTAGCACTCTGCAGAACACACGATGGGACTGCAGAAGCTATTTCATAATATTTTAATTCTTTTTTAATCATTCTTGTATTTTCCATTCTTTCTTTCTTTTTGTTTTTCTTTTTATTATTTCATTGCTAAAAAAGTAAAGTGCAACCCCCGCAGAACACGCGAAGGGCCTGCAGAGGTTATTTCACATACTTTCATTCTTTTTTTTTTTGTAAAAAAGCAATTGGCTGCACTTTGCAGAACACACGATGGGACTGCAAAGGCATTTCCAATTGATTTACATATTTAGCTCCGATTCTGCTAAACATTACACGCACTGTGGATATCAACAATTTTTTGGCCAACTCTTATATTATTTTTTAGTATTTTATTTTATTTTTTTTTGTTTCTCATTTCTTTTTTTTTACCATTGTACACATAATTCTTAATTTCCACATACAATAAAACTTTCTCTTGCTCTTTCCATGTCGCACTTATTTTTTGTATTTATCCACTCATATTAAAAAATGTCTACTCACAAGTGACCATCTAGTTTAGTGTGTGTGTGTTTGTGTGCTTACAACAGTATCATCCATAGATCCATCTTGGTTCGTAGTCGTCGGCTGCGCCAGTTATGATCCAGGAATGCTAAGTCCTTTGAGGTTGAAGTTGAAGTTGAAGTTTCTTCCCCAATTCCCGAGTTTTAAATCAGAAGACGTGTGGTTGGTTTGATACAAAATTCTGGACTGATTCTATATTCTAGCTCGGGTCACAATTAGACCTCCGCTGCGAGAAGTACATAGGAAATACATAGTGTCTTACTTAGTGTATTACATTGTAAGTACTAATCCATAAATGCTGCGTTGCAGACTCTTGAGTGGGTGAGTCTAGTGGTCGAATTATCGAAGTGCTGTGTAGTCCACTCTTGAGTGGGTCAATTCTTTGCTGAGTCGTGGTCCTATTACCCAGTCCGGAGGAGTAGGGGTTTCCTGTCCAAGTGTCATGTAAACGTTTCATCGCTGATGGCAACGGCCGTTCGCTGAACGGTCGTTGTGTGGCCTAATTAAATCCGTTGTCTATATATTTTGGTTGCTTTGTCCAACTTTTAGGGTAAGCCGGGGTGGCTTAGCTGGAGGGCCTGTGTGCCGGTTGGAAACGGTAACTCCGGCAAAGGAAATGAGAAAAAAACAAAGACAAAGGAAATGCCGCCGAGATTGGAATTTAAAAATTGTTTATAAATTGGGTTAAAGTGCAATGTTTGCGGGTTGGATAACTCTCCCCCTTCTAAAATGATGCGCCACGTTTCATTATGAATTTCGTTTAGACGCTCTCTTAATTCTTTTATAAATTTTTCCTCAGAATTTGGTTTTTCTAGCTCTGGCCGTTTTTGTTTGGTTACAAATATAATATATTTAAATTTTATTATTAATGTAGTAATCAAATACAAAATGATTAAACTTAATAATATAAATGAAACTGATATTTTCCAATTGTAAATTTCGATAAATGGTTTTAAAATATTAATGTTGTCAAAAGTAAGTTCTGATTTGTTGGATTTTATATAATCTGATATTTCCAGATTCTTAAAGTGGTTTGTGGTTATGTACTCAAGTATTTTGTTTTCTAAATTGGAGTATGAAATATTATTCATTGTAGTTGTGCCGTTGAATGTTATTAAATATGACCCGTCTAAATGAGAATTGTTTACAATATTATTTCCATTTATAAGAATGGCCCCTTCTTGAATAATATCTATATTCTTATTTTTTCACGTATTTTAGTGCAAATTGATTTCTCTCCATTTAGTAAGCGGGTAAAACAAGTTTTATCTTTACTTATGATACCATAGTTATTAAAAATTTCCTTCTTAAAATTAGATATTTCATAAAAAGTATTTTCGCATTTTGCGACCTGATTACTTATTAGTAATTTTTGTGAAATGGATCTGGCATAATAAATTACGCATCTATTTGTTATTTTATATATATTATGTAGTACAATTTTGATATTTCTTTAATGTCTTCATTATTTAACATTTTTGTGTTAAAAACATCAATTTTTGCTAGTGTAATAGTATCAATTATGTTTTGCAAGTCGAATGTTAATAATCGTAAACGATGTTTTCGTAACGGCAATTCTTGATCAATAAAAATGTTTTTAAAATGATCGGAAAGTGATTTTATCTCGTTAAACAATTTGGAATTAATAATAAATTGTTCGTTATTGTATTCAATTAAGTCATTTATTTTATTCTGTATTTTAATGAAATCATCATGATCCGGAGGAGTTCCAGCTAACCATTTCCAAATAGTGCCAAACTCATTTATTCCCCTTTTTGATCTAATTGATATCAGCTGTGACAAAATTAATTTGATTATTTGTAGTTCGTAGGTAATTTCCCATTGTGACCTATTATTTTTATCCTTCTTTATATACCCTGATTCTAGATCAATTATTTCTTCATAAAAAACTTAAATTAGTTATGTGGAATAAGTCGGCATATGATTCATAAGTAAGAATATCCTTTTTGTCCTTGAACAGGAAAAATTCGTGATTGGAGTAATCAATTATTTCTGAAGTGGCTATCATTACGAATGGTATTAGAAGTAATATGAAATGCATTTTCTGTAATTTTAAAAGAAATATAATTTTTTTTAAAACTTAATATTGTCTTTGTGAATGATTCTGTTTATACTATTGATTTTTATTTTATTAGGCAAGTTTTCCTTAACAACCTGTTTCTTATATCTCGTTTTTAGCTTATTTCTTTCTCCATGTTTCTTCTCATAAACAACTTGCCCTACATGATATTCTTTTTCCTTACGACCTTCATTATGCGTTTCTAACATTTTTTCTTGTTTGTTCTTTAGAATTTTTGAAATGTTTTGGTGTTGAATTTTATTATAGAGAATATCAAAAGGTTTTTGATTTGTTGTAGAGTGAATGCTCTGATTAAATTCTTTTGCGGCTCTAATAATTATTTCAGAATAGTCAATGCGATTAAATTCTTCCTTTATGCAACGAGCTAATTCTGTTAATGTAGGACGGCCCTTTCAACTTGTCCGTTCGAGGCACTGTGTCTGGGGTCTGCGAAATGTAGAGTTAAACCGCCTCTTTGTGCAAAGGATTTAAATTGGGCAGAAGTGAAGCTTGGTTCAATATCGGTCATAATTATTTTGGCGTGGGGAAATTGTTGAAGTAATTCCATTACTTTATTCTCGATGTTTAGTTTATTTTAAATTTCTTTTACTACTAGCAATTTTGAATACGCGTCAATGCAAGTTAAGAAGATAAGATTTTGCGCGTAATAAATATCGATGTGTAGATTTTCTCCTTCTTTAGTTGGAATATGAGCTTCCCCAATAGGAATTTTAATTGGATGTCTGTTATATTTATTTTCGTTGCAAATTGTACAGTTTTTATGTATTCTTTTAATTTGATAAATAAATTTGGCCAATAATATAATCTTTTTATTTGTTTGTAGTTTTCGTCTAGTCCTCTATGAGCTCGACAATGTGTTTCCTCTATTATAATAGCTTTATCTTCATTATTCTCTACGTCTTGTAGAAATATTTTTGTAAAAAGAAATTTGTTTGTAAAATTATTTTTTAAAGGAAATTAAATATGATAAAGATCGTCTAAAGTGCAATGAATTCAAACCGTTATTTTTGGTGGTAGATATTCTCTCAATATTTCTATTAAATTTTCTGGCGTATCATATTCGATTATATGTCGTGTCTTATCAAAAACTCTCAATGACTGATGTATTGTATAAATTAACAGCAGTCTATGTGCTGCAGAATTAACGGTAGTCTATGTGCTGCAGGGGGGGGGGATCTTTCGCCGCAGTCACTGGTAAATTGCCGGTTGGCCGATGATCTCCTGATGTCCTCCGTACGAAGGCGGGGGTAGTGGATCCCACTTAAGATTTATGGTGATTATGCTGGGAAGATGACTGTCTTCCTTTTCGCTTCTGGCCTAGGGACTCAGATAGCTATGATAGGTTATAATGATAACGACAGATTGCCGGAGTTGGTTTTATGAGCTTGTGCTCTTTATTACTCGATTGTCCAAAACGAACTGCTTAAAAGCTTACAAAGGAAAAGCTTCATAGCGGCCCCTGCCAAAGTGCAGAGCTTTTCCGGCTATGTATGAGCTTCCGGTCAAAAGCTTGGTCAGCAATTTGACCAGTACTTATGAACGGACGATCGGTCCGGTTAACTTAGTTAACAACTCCCTCTTCAAGATTGAGGCCGCCCTCAGCTGACCCTATCTGGGCGATAACTTCTTCAATTGGGCTGCGGATTTTCTGGCCCTTGTGGCTCGCTGATAGGTTAGGCCAACACAGATAAGAGCGCAGAAAATTGCTCCCACAATTAGCGCTATCTGGCTTAGTCGGTATTCGTCGACGTCTTCTTCGAATTTCCTGATTTGCTCCAGATTGCGTTCACTCAGGCGGTGAAGATATGGGAGGCTCAGGATCTCGTGTTTCATCGAGATATTCAGGACAGGAGAGTTAGCTACTCCCGGTGCCCTTTTCTGGACCATGTCGTGGTTTATAAAGACGGTCTCATTAACCATAGCACTCTCAGCAAATGTTATCAGGTGCGTGCCTTTAATGCGGATGTTCCTTCCATTATCCACACGCACAAGTGCTGGTCTATCATTGATGACGATAATTCCTTCGTCGACATAGGTGTCCGGATGAAGATCGCTCTGCTGTGTATCGCAATGCGTCACGACCCCAGCGTGGAGGTCTAGGGCGCACGAGCTCGCCGAAGATAATTGACAGAATGTTGCCCCGGGTGATGTGGAGCAGTTCTTGACGGCGCGGACTTCTCTGTTACATTCCGCCACCACGTTATCCGCTAACCTTAACACCGTATCGTGATGTGCCACTGGAAGAATGGTGATCTTTTTGCAGGCTATCTTAATCTTGGGGAACTTTATTATTATTATTCTTATGTTAGGAGATTGTAAGACTTTGACGGACGCAACGGACAAAATTTCCCTTATGGGGGTGTCGGTGGGCTCCTCGACCCAAACATTCTCCAAATCTGCATGGTCCAAGATGGTTGGACTAACTATGTTAATTTTTGCGAGTGTGATTGTTAGCATTAAATTCTGTAGTTTCATAACGATGATTCTATTACGAGTTAATAACATCTCGTATAGATGGCCTGAATCAACTTGTGCACTTTTTGAGAATTTCAAGATTTGATTGACGGTGGTAGTGAGTTCATTGATGCGAACTTGTATTTTAGTATTAATTTCAATTTGACTATTGTGTGCATCAACTAGTCGTCCTTCAGTGAACTTTATCTTTTCGAAATCTTCGGCGTCAGGTGTCCCAGCGACAACCTTTAACGCAGTTCCCAAGAAGTCTAGGCTCCTGGCAACTCTGTGATGCATGCTTAACTAGTTAAGCATGTCACGAAGATGAGCGATGTCAATGCTCAGAAGCTTTTTCATGTGGGACTGGGGGAATAAATCGAGCATGTTTTCGGTTTCGTCAACCACTCGCGTATACTCAGAGAGATTAGCGAGTGTCTAACGTAGGCATATTCCTCCCAGACTAAGACTTGACCGTCGATGACGGAATATAATTCGCTTGGGAATAGTCCGTGATATGGGCCGATGTCACGGCCAGAAGACAGAGCAGAAGCGGTGAAAAACGACCGGTAATTTGCGTTTCTCGGTTCCTGGTCGTATTTTGGGCGTTTTTAATTTTTTCCTGGACATCATATTGTGGATTGTCTGGACTTTCCCGCATGACCTCGGCCGGTGTTTTGTCAATGACAGAGTGGATGGACTTGTTATACCTGGCAGTGGCCAGCAAAATCAACTCCACTGTGCCATTTATGCCTTTGTCGATTTTCAGGCATCTAGCGAGTTCAGTCAACGTGCTGTGGAAGCGTTCCACCTGTCCGTTGGAGACGCTATGGAGGGGCGGTGCATTCGAGATGCTGACGCCGAAATGGTTTTCCAGCATGGCCACTATTGTGTGCGATTTCAATGAGGGCTCATTGTCGCAGTAGATGGCTTTGGCTTTGAGGAAAACATTCATGAGTTGTAGTAGGGGTGGTTTTAGATCCTCTATGGTTCTAGACGGGATCGGCTGAACTATGGCGATTTTCGAAAACTTGTCCACGCAGGTGAGGAAGTATTTCCTATCCGTTGAGAAGATATCGACGTGCAATATCTCTCCTACATGGTCCGGGATCGGTGTTTCACCGAGCTCCTGTTTCTTTGGATGTCTATCATATTTCGCCTTGGCACAGGTTTTGCAATTGGCGGCTATCTCGCTCGCCAATTTAGTCATCTTGGGGAAGTAGTACTTGAAGAGTACCTGTTTCACGTTGTCTTGGGCCGACCTGTGAGCTCTGTTGTGCTCTGAGGTGAGGATCTCTTTTCTCTCCTCGACCGCAAAAATGTCGGTGACCTTTTTTTTGCAATACCAGAATTTTGTGGCTGGAAATTGCCGAACCACGTCGTCCTGGTTAGCGCCAGCGTGTGAAGATCACAGTGGAAGGCGTTTACACCATTAGGGATAATGGTGTTGCTAAGTTCCTCTAGCAAAGTTTGTTTGCACGAGAAATTGATCGAGTGATGTTTCTTATTCCCAAATAATATAAAAGTGCGTTTCCAAGGGGAGCGCGCCTCTTCTAAAATTATCTGGTTCCGGCAATTCACGGGCTTGTCCGTTGACTCGATTGTGTGTGTGAGCGAAAGTTCGCTGTTGACCATGGCCGCGAACGATTGTGGTTCTTGGTCTCCAACAACATTGAGTTGTTGCCTGGAGAGTGCATCCGCCACGAGGTTATCTTTTCCGGGCTTGTAAAACATTTGGGCGACGGACTCATCGATGCGTGCTTTCCACCTCTTGATCTTGGCGTTCGGATTGGATTCCGATACCGCAAATGTCAAGGGTTGGTGGTCGGTAAAAATGTTTATTTCTTTGACCGCATACAGGTAGTGCCGCAACTTGGCTAGTGCCCAGACTATGGCTTACAGCTCCCTTTCGTTGGTAGCATAGGTTACCTCTCTGTCGCTCAATGTCATCATTGTAATCGGACGTCCCTCCTGGGACAGCACTGCGCCAATGCCGTAGGTCGAAGCATCTGTCGTGAGAACGAACGCTTTTTTATAGTCAGGGTATCTGAGGATGACATCTTCAGATGCCAGGATATTAGGCAGTTTCTCGAAGGCACGTTGCTGCGCTTCGGAAAATTGTACCTGGATACTCCTGGACCTGTGTCGACTAACACTCCCGTTCTCGCCCTTCAGTATGTCTGAAATGGGTCTCGCTATTGATGCGAAATATTGGATAAAGCACCGAGAATAGCTGGCCAAGCCCAAGAATTACCTTACCTCAAATACGTTTTTGGGTTCTGGAAATTCTTTTATGGCCCTAACCTTTTCTGGGTCAGTCGCCGCACCATTGTTGGTGACGATGAACGCCAGGAAGCTCACGCTTTTCTTAAAAAAAGTGACTTTTCTGCCGATATTCTCATGTTAGCATCGGAAGCTCACGCTTTTCTCAAAGAAACGTGACTTTTCTGCCGATATTCTCATGTTAGCATCGTAGGCTTTTCAGCACCCAATCCACGTGCTTTACATGAGCATTTTTATCTTCTGAAAAGATGATGACGTAATCGACGTAAACGTAGCAGAACTTGCCGATCTGCTCTCGCAGAATATCGTCAATTGTTCTCTGGAAGATGCTTGCAGCATTCCTGAGGTCGAACGGTAGTCTTCGGAACTCATACTTCCCTCCATTTACTGAGAATGATGTCTTCTCACGGTCCCGTTCAGGGAGCGTGATTTGGTGGTAGCCAGACTTCAGATCGAGTGTCGTGAAGTATTTTTCCGAGATTCCCCAATATCATTGAGATATTTGGCATGGGGTATCTGGGACCGTTCTTTCATTTAGTTTGCGAAAGTCACTCGACCAAACGCATTTTTTTATTGCCCGCTTCGTCGGTGCCCTTTTTGTCTACGACCCATATTGGGTTATTTTAGGGGGACTTCGACTTTTGGATTATGCCATTCTTAAGCAGTTCCTGAATTTCGCCGTTGACGAAGTCAGCCGCTTCCATGGGGTATGGGTATAATTTGGCATAAAAGGGGTCCTCGTCAATCGTCCGGATGGTGGCTACCACCGACGTATTGTAAGGAAGAGCCTCATTAGGATCAGCAAAAGCTTTTTTCCTATTCCCGAGCAATTTTAAAAGTGCGGTACGTCCGAGCAATCTACTTTGGTAAAATTGACATCGGGGCAAGTGTGAAAATCAATTTGCTCTGCTTCGGAGCCCCATTTGAGCTGGCCGGAAGCTAGGCAAAGCGACGCTCCAGCCTGTTTTAACAGGTCTAGGCCAACGATCGCGTCGAAGGAGGTCAAATCTGGTAGTAAACAAGTGAGAAAAGTTATCTTCGGCTTGCCGAAGATGGTATACCCTTGAAAACAAAAACTTTTCCCTACAAAGACTTTTTTTCATATCGGTCGTTTGTATGGCAGCTATATGATATAGTGATCCCATCCGGACCAAACTTTCACAAATCATGTATGCCTATGTCAAATGGATAAATATTGAATTCGGTTGCAATAGCTTGGAAAACAAAAAAGTTTTCCATACAAAGACTTGTTTTCATATCGGTCGTTTGTATGGCAGCTATATGATATAGTGGTCCGATCCGACCGATTCTTAAACTTCATCTGCGTGCAACAAAAATAATGATCTGATAAAAATTTCACTTGCAATAGCTTTGAAAACAAAAAAGTTTTCCATACAAAGACTTGTTTTCATATCGGTCGTTTGTATGGCAGCTATATGATATAGCAATCTGATCCGGATTAAACTCTCACAAATCATGAATGGCTATGTCAACTAAATAAATGTTGAATTCGGTTGCAATAGCTTGGAAAACAAAAAAGTTTTCCATACAAAGACTTGTTTTCATATCGGTCGTTTGTATGGCAGCTATATGATATAGTGGTCCAATCCGACCGATTCTTAAACTTCGTCTGCGTGCAATAAAAATATTGATCTGGTAAAAATTTCACTTGCAATAGCTTTGAAAACAAAAAAGTTTTCCATACAAAGACTTGTTTTCATATCGGTCGTTTGTATGGCAGCTATATGATATAGCAATCTGATCCGGATTAAACTCTCACAAATCATGTATGGCTATGTCAAATAAATAAATGTTGAATTCGGTTGCAATAGCTTGGAAAACAAAAAAGTTTTCCTTACAAAGACTTGTTTTCATATCGGTCGTTTGTATGGCAGCTATATGATATAGTGGTCCGATCCGACCGATTCTTAAACTTGATCTGCGTGCAACAAAAATAATGATCTGGTAAAAATTTCAAAACGCTAGCTTTAAAACTACTGTCTATTTTTTGCATAGAAACAGACGGACAGAGGGACAGACGGACAGACGGACATGGCTATATCGACTCGGCTGTTGATGCTGATCAAGAATATATATACTTTGTGGGGTCGGAGATGCTTCCTTTAATGTGTTACACATTTCTGGACAAAATTATAATACCCTTTTTAAGGGTATAAAAAAATGTAGATTTAAGGTTAAAAATGGACACAAAACATTTTTTAGTGATTGTAGTCACACCATGAATCGAATATATTGCAAATGGGGACTCCACCGGGCAGACGCCTTTCAACCCCTTAAATGGTCGGATGAAATATTTTGACGCGCCCGTGTCAACCAGCAGTTTCATGTCGATTCGTCTGATGACGGGTAGCAGGGATTTTCTCCTAAAAAATTAATGGCATCAGAGTCATACTCTGGTATGGAATCATCGTCGACTTCATTCGCTGCACTGGAGGCTGCGGTGGCATAAGCCGTGTCCGAGTTGCCTGAGGCTTGGGCAACATGGTTGACCCCTTGCCTTTTAGGCGGGACCGAGCGGCCAGACGTTGTGAGATTGTCGCATTCTGGAGAACGACGGGTCGATGTCCATAGGTTCCGGTGTGTTCCCTCGAGCCATCCGGTCGCTACGTGGAGCAGAGTGCACCTGTGCTCTGTGCTGTTTAGTAAAGTGCGGGGGTTTCCCGGCCCTTCCCTGCGAGTTGGCTTGTGGAGGGGCCAGGTGGCGCTCCTGCACTTTGGGATATTGTCTACGGTCCCTATCTTCTTGGCTTCTTGCAAACGAAGTTGAGAAGGTGTACCGCTCGTGATTGGACTCCACCTCTTGTGCCAGGGCGAGCGCTGACGGCATGTCTTTCGGCTTTGCCGCGAATAGCACGTCCGTGAGGGTGCGCCTGAGTCCCGAAATGAAAACTCGCAAAGCATCATCCCGGAAGTTTTCGCATAGCACCGTTGCTGCTGACGCTTCATAGGACATGGTTGCCTTGTTGGTGAGGAAGGTGAGTTTTTTCTCAACCTCGTCATAATACTGAAGGAGCGTCAGGCTTCCCTGTCTGAGGGTGCCTAGCTCCTGCTCGATAACGTGTATCGGGCATTTGTCGCTGTACGTAAAATCGAGGCGATTTATAATCGCATCGAAATTTAGTACAGTTCCGAAGGATGACAGAACTGCATCAGCAGGGCCTTTAACCTTGCTCCTAATGATAACTACAGCCTGATAGTGTCGTGAACTATTCTCATAGTTTTTGAACATATGATAAGCGGCTTTCGCCGCCTGCCGCCAGGAGACGTATGTCTCCTGTGTCCCCATAAAGTCGGGAAGACATTTCACGGCGTCCAATGTTTCATCGCAATGGACTTGTCCGGTGATATCTACCGGTTGGTATACCCTAATCGGAGGCGCTGCTACCTGGACGGGGTTAACTTGTACCGCCGTGATTCGGTTGGACAGCTCTTCAATAGTTTGGCGTAGTTCTGCTTCTCTGCGACGGCTTTCTGTAGCTTGTTCTTGTAGCGCCTGAAGAACGCTTCTTATTTTTTCTGCATCGATAGACATTTTATTGATTGTGGGTGTATTAACATAAGCACTTCTCAGTGCAGAATTTGTTGTCGGCCCTTCGCCTTCGGATTCTGATTCGCTGGCGTATGGTCTAGAATTCCTATACTGTCGGAATGACTTGCTCAAGTTGACTTGTCCATATGGTATACTAGTACGGCGAGGGGTCGCAGGGTCTGAGTCGGCGTTCTACTAACATTGGCCGAGGGCTCGTGGAGCGGAGCCGTTGCTACGTCCAGCAACGACAAGGTAAGGGGCTCGCGGGGAACGAGCATCCGCTGAGCCAAAAAAAATATATAAATGACAAAAAACGTGACAGCAAAGACAAAGAGATATATAAAAGGCAACAAAGTTGCCACAGCAATGCATGCGCCGGTATCGGGTAGCAAAGTAGAGTGGGATAACAACAACGAAGTTCGAGACGGCTGTGAAGTTAACGCAGCCAATTCAAGCTTAAATGAGACGACAATGTCCCGATGATGCACAAAAGTGGAATGAAATGCACACAATAAAATATAAATTGCAAAGTCAATTAATCTTTGCGACAGTGTCCAAGTAATACACTAGGTCAATCAAAATGTAAAGTTCAATAATTGAATTTTGTAACAATAATATGTAAATTTAATTCGCAAAACATTGGGATGCGTGCATAGTTATGGAAATGCAGATTTTTTTGTTATTTTATTAAAACCGCAAAAATATTTAAATATTTTAGAGTTCTAAATTCAGTTTGAAGTTTGTGTGGGAACAGAATCTCACGTACATAATTTGTGTGTAGTTTTGTGGGTTCGGTTTCCTGTAGTTGGGTGCCAATTAACAGTAGTCTATGTGCTGCAGAATTAACGGTAGTCTATGTGCTGCAGGGGGGGGGATCCCTCGCCGCAGTCACTGGTAAATTGCCGGTTGGCCGAAATTCAATTAACGGTAGTCTATGTGCTGCAGGGGGGGGGGGGGGATCTTTCGCCGCAGTCACTGGTAAATTGCCGGTTAGCCGATGATCTCCTGATGTCCTCCGTACGAAGGTGGGGGTAGTGGATCCCAGAGAATTATGGTGATTATGCTGGAAAGATGACTGTCTTCCTTTTCGCTTCTGGCCTAGGGACTCAGATAGCTATGATAGGTTATAATGATAACGACAGATTGCCGGAGTTGGTTTTAGGAGCTTGTGCTCTTTATTACTCGATTGTCCAAAACGAACTGCTTAAAAGCTTACAAAGGAAAAGCTTCATAGCGGCCCCTGCCAAAGTGCAGAGCTTGAACGGTAGAGATGAACGGACCATCGGTCCGGTTAACTTAGTTAACTTATACCTCCCGTTGTTAATAACAGTTGTTGTTGAAACGGTTTACGGGTCTCATGTACGAGGGCGGGTCAATAAGTCCGTGACTATTTGAATGAAACACAGGTTTTTAGATAAAAAGTTATTTTATTTTTCAACGTAGTCTACTTTGAGCTCTATACACTTAGCCCAACGTTTCTCCAATTTTTGTATCCCTTCGAAAAAATATGATTTGTCGAGGTCTTCAAAATAGGCATTTGTTTGTGAGATGACTTCTTCAGTGGAGGCAAATCTCTTTCCGCCGAACCATTTTTTCAAGTTTGGGAACAAGAAATAGGAACGGGGCTAGATCGGGTGAATAGGCCGGATGAGGGAGCAATTCGTAGCCCATTTCATGGAATTTTGCCATGGAAACTGCACATGTGTGCACCCGTGCATTGTCCTGGTGGAAAAGAACTTTTTTCTTGGCCAAGTGCGGTCGCTTTTTTTTCAATGCCCCATCGAATATTCACCATTGATTGTTTTTCCTTTTTGAAGGTAGTCAATGTGGATAATACCGCGTGCATCCCAAAAATCAGTCGCCATGACTTAATTGGCTGACAAACCCACCTTTACCTTCTTTGGCGCCGATTCACCCCGAGAAACCCACTGTTTTGACTGCTGTTTGGTCTCCGGTGTGTTGTGGTGGATCCACGTTTCGTCCATGGTTACGAAACGGCGCAAAAAGTCGTTCGTATTGCGATTGAACAACGCTAAACATTCCTGCGAAATTGTTTGTGGTCGATTGTGAGCAAACGCGGCACCCATCTTGCGGAAAGCTTTCTCATACCCAAATGATCATTCAAAATTGAAACCACTGAGCCATGTGAAATGCCTACGGCTTCCACAATCTCTCTCACTTTTAATCGCCGATCGGCTAAAACCATATCGTGGATTTTTTCAATTGTTCCGGATGAGGAAACCTCAACTGGGCGTCCAGAACGTTCGGCATCTTCCGTGCTTGTACGGCCACATGGGAATTCAGTAAACCACTTTTTTACCATGGAAATGGATGGTGCAGAGTCTCCATAATATTTATCAAGCTTGGCCTTGGTTTGCGTAATGTATTTTTTCCTCAAAAAATAATGCTTAATGAGCACACGAAATTCACTTTTTCCATTTTCTTCTCAGTCAACGCGGTAGTCTGATGTTAACGGCCGTCAAAAACAAACTAAATGTCACAGCTTGTTAAATTTTTGACAAGAGTCAATTGACAGATGACTGTTGACGGGAGCAGTGTTACCATTTCAATTAAGAGGCGGGAAATTCAAAAAGTCACGGACTTATTGACCCGCCCTCGTATTACATTTTTAAAACTACTTTCAGCAGAATGCTGTGTATTTTGATCTGAGCTTGATTGTTCTATATCGCTGTTTGTAATATTATTTATTTTTATTCGAGATAATGCGTCAGATACGACATTTGTTGTTCCGCGTTTATATATTATTTTTGGAGTGAAACTTTCTATGCAAGAGTACCATCTTTTCATTTCTACGTTCGGGCTTTTATCAGAGATTGTAAAAGATAAAGATTGATGGTGTGTTTTTATTTCTATACCAATTACTCTTTATAAATAATTTCTGAGAATTTTAAGAGCCCAAACTATGGCTAACAATTCTTTTTTATTTGTGGCGTAAAGTTGTTCGGTCTTATTTAAAGATTTAGATATGAAAGTAATTGGTTTATTATCCTGTGATAAAAACCGCTTCGATAGCTACATTTGATGCGTTTGTTGTCAAAGTGAATTTTTGTTATAATCTGGTTGAACTAATTCAACTTGTGATATTAAATTAAAGCTTTAACAGCTGGGTCATCTAATTGTATTGTAATTTTTGTAGACATTCTCCTAGAAATTTTACCATTATCTCCTCCTAAGTATTTGATTAACGGTTTGGCAATTTTTGCATAATTTCGGACAAATTTTCGGTAATAGCCAGTGAGACCTAAAAAACTTCGAAGCTCCCTAATGTTTTGTGGAATAGATTACTTCATAATTGCGGAAATTTTCTCAGGATCTGTTTTAATTACATTGTGAGAAACGGTATAACCAAGAAATACTGTTTCTAATTTAAAGAATTTCCATTTTTCTAGACAAATTTTCATATTAGCTTGTTGTAAAATATTAATTATTTGAATTAGATCAGTATAATGTGGTTCAATTGGGGTCAAAACGACAACTACTAGGACTGGTGAATTATAAGGGCTCCTACTTGGTCTTATAATTTGTTCCTTTAGCATTCTATCGATTTCATTATTAACGAAATCTGAGACTGACATAGCATAACGATATTGTTTGCTATAAATTTCCCTATCATTGCCAGTATTTATTTCTCCTCGAATATCGGTTCGAAAAAGAAGTTTCATATTTATTTTTGAATGCTCCTTTTCAATTTTATTCATAATCTTATTTTCGAAATCTTTTACTTGATTTGAAGTTATTTTTAGATTATGAATTTTTTCTTTGTCGGAAAATTCAACGACGGCGTTTTCAGGATTTGTGGATCCCAAACTATTAGTTTTTTCATTGACGGATAATTCAACGTCGGCGTGCTCAGGATTCTTTGATCCAAAGCTATAGGTTTCTTTGTTGATGGATAATTCAACGTCGGCGTGCTCAGGATTCTGTGATCCCAAGCTATTTAAATTTCCTTCACCAATTACCGTTTCGGTTTTAAATACTTTTTGTTCATCAAAGTATTTTTATACCCTTGAAAAATGGTATTATAATTTTGTCCAGAAATGTGTAACGCATTAAAGGAAGCATCTCCGACCCCACAAAGTATATATATTCTTGATCAGCATCAACAGCCGAGTCGATATAGCCATGTCCGTCTGTCCGTCTGTCCGTCTGTCCGTCTGTTTCTATGCAAAAAATAGACAGTAGTTTTAAAGCTAGCGTTTTAAAATTTTTACCAGATCATTATTTTTGTTGCACGCAGATCAAGTATAAGAATCGGTCGGATCGGACCACTATATCATATAGCTGCCATACAAACGACCGATATGAAAACAAGTCTTTGTATGGAAAACTTTTTTGTTTTCCAACCTATTGCAACCGAATTCAACATTTATTCTATTGACATAGCCATACATAATTTTTAAAAGTTCAATCCGGATCGGACCACTATATCATATAGCTACCATACAAATGACCGATATGAAAACAAGTCTTTGTATGGAAAACTTTTATGTTTTCAAACCTATTGCAACCGAATTCAACATTTATTCATTTGACATAGCCACACATGATTTGTGATAGTTTGATCTGGATCGGATCACTATATCATATAGCTGCCAAACAAACGACCGATATAAAAACAAGTCTTTGTATGGAAAACTTTGTTGTTTTCAAGGGTATACCATCTTCGGCAAGCCGAAGATAACTTTTCTCACTTGTTTTATAATATATTCTTTTAATGGAAGGGAATTTTTTTCCCCAATTAAACACAAATCGTTTTTTTCCTTATTGTCAAAATATTCGAGTTTTTCTTTTTTTCCATTATATTCCATAATACCCTTTTATACGTCTATTTTAGCTCCAATTTTCCTTAATAAATTGTAGCCAATCAATAAGTCAGATTCTAAACCTTCTATTTCATAAAAAAGATGTTTTGTTTCAAATATTGTCACTATATGGTAATATTTTATAATTGAGTATCCGTGAACTGTAGATACTCTCTTGTAAGTTGGTAATTCTTTTCTATTTTCATAAATTCCTTTTTTGATATAGCAAGATGATTTTTAGTTGTTGTTTTGTATATCTGTCTATTCTTGTTATATGTGGCATTCCCTTGTAGGGTTCATTTCTAAAAAATGATCTTCATTAATGTTGTTTATTCTCATACCTTTCTGGGCTGGTTGACTTACGGTCCCAGTTGCTTCCTTTTTTAATGGGATTTGCGGTTCAATTTCTCGTCCTTGGTATTGATTGAAATTATTTCTTTGCAAAAAAATCTTATAATTCTGTCTGTTATTATTGTTATACCCTCCTCTATAATCATTACTCTGACGATAATAATTATTATTCGGATAGTGGATTGAACCGTTCAATCCAGAAATAAAAATTCTTAGAGCGTTGCTCCTAATTGTTTTATTTGTTTCTTTTGTTATTTCGCTGTCTTTTCCGTATGTCATTATTGTTTTATTTATTAGTAATGTCATTTTCTTATTTACTTCGTCATAGAATACTGTAATGCTTAAGTGTCCCTGTCTAAGGATGCTTAATTCGAATTCGAGAATATGGATTGGCCTTTTATCATTATAAATAAAATCCAATCTTGAAAGAATTGCTTGAAAGTTTAGAACTATACCATGGTTAGTTAGAGCATCATGTGCTGCTCCCATGATTTTATTACGTAGAATTGTTAAAGCGATAAAATATTGTTCGCTTTGAATTTTATACAGACTCATGGCAGTTTCTGCCGCTTCTCTCCAACCTACATATTGAGTTATTTCGCCTGTGAACCTTGGTAAAGATTTAACTACTTCTAGGGTAGTTTCGCATTTTTATAGTTGGGTCTATTGTTTGAATTTTATAATCTACAACTTCATTTCTGTTAGCGTTTAACTGCCCTTCTATCCCTTCGATTTTTCTGGTCACTTCACCTAATTATACATTTATTAACCGGTTAACTAATTCCATTGTGAGATTGGTGGCGCTGGAAATACCGCCCGCACAATAGTTTAATGCTGAACTAATTAAAACTATTTATTAAATTTTCCAGATTGTTGTCTTTAATTAATTATTTTTTTTTATATATATATATATTTAAGTGAAGAATCCGTACATCAAAATATTGTACCTTAACATACACAGGGTACAGAAATATTTTTAAGAATCTTAAGAATACACTATATCAAAATAAGTGAAGTTGTAACATAAGTGAAAAGTTTTTACTGTTGTCAAATTGTCTTGGCAAAACCTTGCCGTTTGAGTCGTCTCAAAGGTCGAGCGGGGATAAGACGTCTTGCAAGGAGACTCCTATGTCTCAGTAGTCTGTCGCTATATCGACTTTTGTGTCTTCCAATTTGTTCCTCAACTGTGTGAAGATTGAGATCTTTATGAAGTGTGGAGTTACGTATATACCAGGGACAGTTGGTTATTTGTCGTAGTGCGCGATTTTGCATCACCTGGATAATTCGATTTGGCTGCTATTCCACAAATCTGGATCCCGTATAACCATATCGGTACGATACAGTGCGCATACACAGCTCTTTTGCACCTCAGCGAAAGAGTGCTCCTTCTACTCACAAGCCATCTCAGCTGTTGTGATCTGTGACCACATTTCTTTACTGTGTTTTTGAGATGCGGCCAAAAGGTGAGACGTTTATCCGGGGTGATACCTAGGTATGTTGCTTGGCATGGCTGATTCAGGGTAACTCCTTCTAGTCGGATTGGAGGGGTGTTCTGGATGAGCGTTTTCAGTGTGAAGCATGGATTTGATGTTTTCAGTGGGTATATTTTTAGGTTCCACTTTTTACACCAGGCTGCCAGAGCATTAATATATTCTTGTACTCCGTTAGCTGCCTCTCTGCTGTCCCTAGAGTTATATACAACTGCGATGTCATCTGCATAGGTTGCCATAAGAGCCTTGTTCGGTGCTTCCATGTGTTTGTAACTCGGGCAAGGAATATCAGCAGTGTACAAGGACTATAGTAGCGGTCCGAGAACACTGCCCTATGGGACTCCAGCTCTCATTGGATATACAGAGGATTAGTTATTTCTCACCTTGATTTTAAATTCTCGTCCTTCCAGATATGACTTTAAAATGCAGAAGTAGGGCGCAGGTAGTAGGGGGTTTATCTTGCATAACAATCCAACATGCCATACTTTGTCGAAGGCTTGTTGCATATATATAAAGACAGCGTTGGAGTACTCGCAGTCGTCAAAAGCCTGTAATATGTGTTTCACCAGTCTGTGCCCCTGTTCCATAGTGCCGTGTCTCTTTCGAAATCTTAATTGATGATCCGGCAAGATATTACCTTGTCTTATAATGTCGTTGATCCGATTGGCAATAAGTCTCTCCCATAATTTAGAAAGGGAGGGTAAGAGGCTTATAGGCCGGTACGACTCAGGATCAGTTTCTGGTTTCCCAGGCTTGTGGATCATCAAAATAACAGCTAGTTTCCACTGTCTTGGGAACACTTGGACCCTTAAAATAGCATTGAAGATTAGTGCTATATAGATTATCGCTTTTATAGGTAAAACCTTTAGCGTGGCATGGCAAATCTTGTCAATACCTGGAACTTTATGTTTCGGCAGTAATTTGATTATTTCGGATATTTCTTCTATCCTTATTGGCTTAAAAGCCAAGACATCTGCAATGGCATTTGTAGGTATTGGTGAGTCTCTCTTATTTGCTCTATCGTGGCGGAGTCATAAGGAGTGAAGCGATCCTCTAGGTGGTAGCCGAATGCATTAGTCTGTTCCACTTCAGTTTTTGCAGTTTCCCCACCTGGACAACGTACGGGTACCCATCGAAGTGGTTGTCGTTTAAGCGTTTTTGTGCACTTCCACAGCGAATGGTTTGCATCAACGGTGAAGATAATTTTTGCTCAAGGAAATCATTTCTGAGTTCCTTTCATATGATTTTGAGCTGCTTTGCTGCTCGGTTCCACAAGATTCTGTCCCAAGGATCCTGAGTTCGAATTGCTCTTCTTCGAAAACGTCTTTTAGTCCTGATTAGTTCTCTGGCCTCTCTTGTTAGTATAATACCATAACTTCTGGGGCATGTCTCAGGCTCAGACGGCGTAGAAGCAAAAGCAACTCTATGTATATTTTGCGTTAGAATGTCAACTGCGTTCTCGATGTCTTCCTTAGAGCTTAGAATCGTATTTAACTGAAAAGAGTTTTCCAAATGTTGTCTGAAAACCATTAGATCAGTTCGGCTGTTTATTAACCGAGAGCATGGCCTAACATAGGCACCTTCTGTTTGTAGAGTAGCAACAAGGGCTACATGATCGGAGTCTAGATCCCAGTTTTCGCAAATACTTCTTCTGTCTAAGTTTATCCCATGGTACACAGCAAAATCTATGCAGGTAGGTGTGTCACTGGTCACATGTGGGTATCTAGTTGGCGAACCTGTTGCAAGGATATAAGCGCTTGTTGCGGAAATGGCTTCTGCTAGTTCTCGCCCCTTGGGTGAATTGTACGTATCACCCCACAGCCAATGTCGGGCGTTCCAGTCCCCACTAACTAAATACCTTTGTCCACAAGAGACAAGTATGTCACTGAAGTGCCTTTCTTCAATTCTATTTGTTGGTGGACAGTATATCGTGCTAAATTCGATATCTCCCAGCCCGGTGGAGACCTTAACTGGAAAACATCTGAATAGTTCTCGTTTCAATAACTCTTTGCGGGAAATGACGAAGAGAGCTCCTCACCAGTACTGCTGCTCCTCCCATTGTGTGATTATGTCTTGAAGGTTTGTATGCGGGATTAAAGCTATACACATGTATCTTAACTGTGTTCCCTCTGTTGAGTCTGATCTCGTTTAGGAGAAGAATGTCAACGCAGTTGTTGTGCGCCTTCTTCTCTGGCTTTACCTGAAATGTCATTTACATTCCAGATAAGAATCTTCAGAGGGTTCATTGCGATGGTAAAGCGTTACTACGGAGTTGGAAAGCCGATGTATCCCCAGTCCGTTGTGTCTATATATTGGCCATTTCAAAAACCATTTTTTCCAGCCGTTCAAGTCGTTGACTATTCAGCTTGTTTTGTTGTTGTTGCTCCTGTTGCTGCTGCTGTACCCACGATAGGAATTGCCTGTTGCTGCCAATTCATAAATTGTTCCTGCTGCTGTGCCAATATTGACTGAACGTCAAGCTGGTGTGGCTGTTCAATATTAAATCCCTTTAATTGTACATTATGTTAACGAGGCTGGGCTGTTGTATTGCCATTTCTTGCAATATCTGCGTAGGACAAGCTTCCAGTATGGGCTTTGTAAGTGCTAGCTATTGCATGCTGCTTAGTTGCATGCTGCTGTTTTTGCTGGGGTTGTTGCTGGTTTGCTGCACTTTTATCTAATCTGGATGGTTTAGGTTGTTGCTTCTTTACAGTGCCCGTTGGTCGTCGAAGATACTCCTGGTACCACTGGCAACCTTTGTAACTTGCCGTGTGATTTCCTCCACAGTGTACACAGGTAGGCTGTTGATCATTGGGAAGCATGCATAATTTGGTTAAGTGATTTTCGCCACAGCGAGCACAATTGGGATGACGACGACAGTATTTAGCTGTGTGGCCGTATCCCTGACAACGTATGCATTGAGCAATTTCCGATGATTTACGCATTCTTTCTATCCGCACTTTCAGTCCGCATAGTGTGTTAATATCATATATGTCATTAATTTTTGCACATGGCTTTATATTAATGAAGAATATATTAAGTTTTTCTTCTCTATTACTCCTGGATCTTGGGTTATGTACTTGTATAACATCAAAGCCATATGTTTAAAAGTTGGCAATAATTTCGTGGTTTAAGGTGCTATGGTGGAGGCCCTTAACTACTATTCTGTAAGGCTTCTCTTCCTTCATTTGGTACTTATGGAATTCAATTCCCGAACTATCCAAAATATTAACAATGGCTCTATAAGTATCAGCGTCTTTGGGAAATATTCTCACTGTGTATTGCAAGCTTATCACACCTCTCCCACTATTGTTTGTTGTTGTCCAAATGCCGACTCTGCAGGGCAGAGTCCAAAGTTTAGAATGCGTACTGTTTTGCACAGCAGCAAAATAGATAAGCTTTTTATTAAATTAGACTGTTATTTTAGTTTTCTCGTGCACGTGGTCTCCAGTGTGGCCAAGTCTGAAAGTTCATTTTTAATTAATTATTGAAATTGATTTCGTTGTTTAATTTAAAACTTTATAGTATTCCCTGTATCTTGCTCTTATTTTATACATTTCTTAATATTATTGACTTAATATTATTTTCAGCTCACAATACTTTCTGATGGAGTCTTCCTTCCGTTTAGTTGTCCTGATTTCTTCCTTGTTGGGAGTTTTCCTTTTAATTATTTCTTTTAAGGTGTGGCGGGGGATGGTCCTCAGCTCTTCCTTCCTTCTTGGTGTTGAATTATTAATTTTGTTGACTATTTTTGTTTATATTGTAGTTTTTGGTCTGTTTTTTTTGGCTTAATTGGATTACTGCATTAATTAATTTCCAATATAGTTTTTCTACGATCACTGCTACAGTAGTTAGATGTCGTTGGATTATGGTGGATGTTTTGATTTTTCCACTAAAAATTTGGGTTGTTGGCGGCGCGAGTTCCGTTTTATATTTTAACTTATTATCGTTAATTTTTATTTAGAACTTTTAAAGTACACCGCCCCACGTTGGGCGCCAATTAAATTTGTTATTGTAAATTATTTTAAAATAATAATTTTTATTTCAATATATTTTAATATTATTTCGGTGATAGACTTTTTCACTATCAATATTACAAGACACTGCGTATTGGGTTTTTCCTAGTTGGAAACCATTCTCGATCTTATCCCGAATCAGACTGATCTTATAATTCTTAATTCTAATCCAATCAACCTCGGCCAGAAGCTTTTCTTTTAGAAACTTCTTGAACTTTCAATTATGTTTAGAATAAAAGCTTTATGCTGAAATTATTTTACTTCATTGTGAAATTCAAATTTGCTGATTGATGGAGTTTGATTGAAGCGCATTGAGTTGACCATAGCTTGTCTCCAAGCGGGAGTTATGTTTACTTCACCATGGCTTGTCTCCAAGCGGGAGCTGTGTTTACTTTAAGTTTGCTTACAAAGCGCCGGCAAAGGCAATGAGAAAATAACAAAGACAAGAGAATGACGCCGAGATTGGAATTTAAAAATTGTTTATAAACTGGGGTAAAGTGCTATGTTTGCGGGTTGGATAACTTACACGATTTGTGAAAGGTTGGTCCGGATCGGAGTACTATCATATATAGCTGCCAAACAAACGACCGATATGAAATCAAGTCATTGTATGGAAAACTTTTTTGTTTTCAAGAGTATACCATCTTCGGCAAGCCGAAGATAACTTTTCTCACTTGTTATACCCTTGAAAATGGTATTATAATTTTGTCCAGAAATGTGTAACCCATTAAAGGAAGCATCTCCGACCCCACAAAGTATATATATTCTTGATCAGTATCAACAGTCGAGTCGATATAGCCATGTCCGTCTGTCCGTCTGTTTCTATGCAAAAAATAGACAGTAGTTTTAAAGCAAGCGTTTTGAAATCAGATCATTATTTTGTTGCACGCAGATCAAGTTTAAAAATCGGTCGAATCGGACCACTATATCATATAGCTGCCACACAAACGATCAATCAGATTTCAAGTTCACTGCCAGCAAACTTTGGACGGCATTCGAGTTTTGTCACCAGAGGAATACGTTTCACAATACGGGGCATACAGGACATGAAGTCCGTAGGAACTCAATACCTGGTAGCCATACGGCTGCTTAAGGCGGCTGGTTTCAAGCCAAAGAGGACCATTAACGTGACCTTTGTGCCCGACGAGGAGATCGGCGGAGAGCTTGGCATGCAGGAGTTCGTCAAGACGGAGTACTACAAGAATCTGAACGTCGGTTTCAGTCTGGATGAAGGCGGCACCAGCGAGTTATATTTGTTCTACGTCTTTTATGCCGAAAGGATGCGATGGGGTAAGTAACTCAGATTCTACAAGACGTAAAGGATTACTTGACACTACCCTTCCTTCTTCAGGCATGAAACTCAACTTCAGTGGCACCGCCGGACATGGCTCCATGCTCTTGCCAAACACCGCTGGCGTTAAACTGAACTACGTCCTGAACAAACTCTCGGAGTTCCGTGAGTCACAGATCCAGCGGCTGGCCACGGATCAGACAATCAACATCGGCGATGTTACCACCATCAATCTCACCCAGCTTAACGGCGGAGTCCAGAGCAACGTGGTGCCCCCGCACTTCGAGGCCATCTTCGACATGCGTCTATCCATCACCCTGGACGTGGTGGCCTTCGAGAAGTAGATCCACGACTGGTGCGAAGTGGATTTGTATGGAAAACTTTTTTGTTCTCCAAGCTATCGCAACCGAATTAAATATTTATTCATTTGATATAACCATACATAATTTTTTAAAGTTTGGTCCGGATCGGACCATTATATCACATAGCTGCCATACAAACGACCGATATGAAAACAAGTCTTCGTATGGAAAACTTTTCTCTTTTTAAGCTATTGCAACCGAATTAAACATTTATTCATTTCACATAGCCATACACGTAAAAGTTTGGTCCGGATCGGACCACTATATCACATAGCTGCCATACAAACGACCGATATGAAAACAAGTCTTTGTATAGAAAAATTTTTTGTTTTCCAAGCTATTGCAACCGAATTCAACATGTATTCGATTAGATCACCTAAATCATGAGGAAACTTTAAAGTTAAAAGGTTTATTAAATAAATTTAGAAATCTTGAATATAAAGAAGGAGACAAATTAACATTTACAAATACCATTAAACACGTATTAAATACAACACGTAACTCCCCAATTTATTCAAAACAAGACCCGCTTGCGCAAACACACGAAATTAAAGTAGAAAACCAAGTACAGGAATTGCTAAATCAGGGATTAATTAGGGAAAGTAATTCACCATACAATAGGGCCACTTGGGTTGTACCAAAAAAAACGGATGCTTCTGGCATAATAAAGTACAGGGTAGTAATTGATTAGAGAAAGCTGAATGAAATAACTACAGATACCTGACAGATATCCAATTGTAAATATGGGCGAAATTTTTGGCAAATTGGGTAAATTCCAATATTTTACAAAAATCGATCTGGCAAAAGGATTTCACCAAATAGAAATGGACGAGGAATCAATTCCCAGTTGCGGTATCTGCTGAGAAAGAGGAACTTGGGAGTTGCAGGCTCCAGAGCGGAACTAGTTTAGAGACTAGTGGAACACGAAAATTCAGAAGAAGTGGATTTGCCACAAGCAGCTGGATTTATGAGCCAAAATGAGGAATCATTCGCAGCACAGGCGGCTGCGATTGCACAGCTACAGGAACAGATGACGACACTGACAAGCCTGATGGCCCAGTTTGTCAACAATATGCCAGCAGCTAATCAACAACAGCAGCAGCGTGAACATAAAGATCAGATTGATATAGATGAGTTTATTTACCGTAACCCTGAAGATCAAGTGGCGATCAGCCATGGTAGACAAGCGTCAGTTAAGGAAATTGCGGATAACTTACCTGACTATGACCCCAGATATGAGAATTCGATCTCAGTGAACCAGTTCATCGATCGTGTCAACAAAGTGGAAAATGCGTATCAATGGGACGAAAAATTTGTGCTTCTTGCCATATACACAAAGCTGAATGGTCCCGCCAAAATGTGGCTTGATTCTTCGGAAGTTTTACACACAACATGGAACAGTTTTGCAGCAGCAATCCGAGAAGAATTCGGATCAAAGCCGGACGAGGCAGAAATTCATTTCAACATGGCGAATGCAACCGGACGATCGAAGGAAACCGTAAAGGATTATTGTTTACGTATGTCAGCATTTGGAGTGCAATTCAAGCTTAGTGAAGCAGCAGTCATCCGATATGTTCGAGCGGGCCTACAGCACAAAGAGTTGCAAAACAGTATTGTATTCATTTTTCGATTATGAAGGAGTTTCGCGACGCTGCCGAGTCATATTTTATAAATAGAGGCAGGCCCAATGCCAACAAGAAAGAGTTCGTACCCAAATCCAGTAGTTTTGAGGTAATGCTGGAAAATGAGATAAAGCAACCAAAGCCAAGAGAACCTAAAGCATGCTTTAAATGCGAAGATGTCGGGCATTTTGCAAATTCACGCCCAAAGGAAAGGAAGGACACGAGTTGCTCCAAATGTAATAAGTTTCATGCCACAGATGATATTAGGGAAGCCGCACAGGTGATGCGTTTGGGCGCATCCAATCAGGACAAGCTGTTTACAAGAAAAATCTACATCAACACAAAAAATTATACCGCTTTCATTGACACTGGAAGCCAAGCCAGTTTAATTCGCCAATCAATTACGGACGAGATCGACGCAGATCGACAGGAGTGCTACCTGAAAATCGTGGGCATATGTGGAGGCTCACGTATCCTTACCAAAAGCTATAGTTGTGGACATCGAAATCGCTGGAAAAATGGTTACAGCCAAAGTTTACATCGCAGACGACAATCTGTTGCAGGAAGATTTGTTGTTGGGACAAGATGTCATTACATGTGCCGAGTTATTATTAAAATGCTAACCAAGCGAGACAAAAATCAAGAGAGCAGTAAGTACATCAGCCGGTAACAAGTTCAACCGAGAGTATTTTTAAAAACCTTCTTGTTAATTTTCAGAACACAGAAGAAAGAAGCAAAGCATGCAGTCTGCTCGGGAAGTTTGCCGACGTTTTCTCCACAGGATTGGAAGGCCTAGGAAAGACAAACGTCGTCCAGGCACAAATTGTTGTTGAAAGTGGCCAAGTAGTCTCCCAAGCGCCATATCGAGTTTCCGAGCCAAAGAAGGAAGTTGTCGCCAAGATGGTCGACGAACTATTGGAACGAGACATTATTACTCCGTCCACGTCAGAGTACGCCAGCCCAGTGGTGCTCATCAAGAAGCCAAACGGTAGTGATCGACTTTGCATCGATTACCGCCGCCTGAATAAGCTCATCAGAAAGGAAAACTTCCCAGTACCGAATATTGAGGAAAGGCTGCAGGAAGCGAAGCGCTTCACATATTTTTCATCCCTTGACTTGAAAAGTGGCTATTATCAGATCAAAATGGATCCAGAATGCATTTTGAAAAGTTAAAGCCTGTTGTGACTAGCTACCGCCGAACATGAAGTACATACAGATGCAAATGCCGTTGGGTTCGCAGGAGTTTTGATGCAGAAAGATGAAGATCAACTGAAGCCAATCGCATACTATAGCCGAGCCACTTCCAACCCAGAGAAAAATTACTATAGTTACGAGCTAGAAGCTTTAGCCGTCGTCGAGTCATTAGAACAATTCAAATACTACATATATGGAAAAATGGTTAAGGTTAGCACTGATTGTAACGCTTTGAAAACAGCAATGACAAAACGAGAGCTGATACCACGAATTGCAAGATGGTGGTTACGAATCCAAGAGTTTGACATCGATATTGTTCATCGAGCAGGAACACAGATGTGCCACATAGACGCGCTAGGTAGAGCGCCAGTTGAAAAAGAACATGATATGGAGACAGCATCCCTGAAGATCACTAAAACAATCATTGATGAAGCTGACTGGTTGTTTGCCAATACAATTACAAGACGAAAATACTGAAAATTGTTGCGAATATGAAAGCCGAGAAGAAATCTGAAAACGAAGAGTACGTGATTGAGCAAGATCGCCTGTTTCGAAAATATAACAGCAAGATGCTATAGGTTGTACCGAAGCAGCTGAGATTCCATATTCTCCTCGAATGTCACGACAAAGCCGGACAC
This sequence comes from Drosophila merina, assembly GCA_035047645.1. Classification (NCBI taxonomy): domain Eukaryota; kingdom Metazoa; phylum Arthropoda; class Insecta; order Diptera; family Drosophilidae; genus Drosophila; species Drosophila merina. The sequence goes on along the minus strand of JAWNPH010000050.1, from coordinate 117,652 downwards.
ATGAGCACAGATAATACCATCAGTCAGATTTTGAATCTGTTTTGGTTTCCCCCGAATGTGTAATTTTGTAAAAGGCTACATTAAGTCCTGTGTCGGCTGCGCAATGTATAAAGAGCCAGGAGGACGCCAAGAAGGTCAGTATCATTACGATGACATCAAGCCGATACCCTTTTCGACCGTTCACATGGATCACCTGGGACCGTTTCCGAAGAGTTTAAAGCGAAATGAACATATTCTAGTCCTTGTCGACGCCTTTACGAAGTTCACCATAGTTCGAGCAGTGAAAAGTACGGCAACAAAGAACGTCCTAGATGCCCTGCAAGAAGTCACAAGCTACGTTGCAATGCCAGATCGTATCGTTACCGATCGAGGGACCGCATTCACCTCAAAAGATTTTGAGAAATATTGTAAATCAAACAATGTGAAGCACATACTCAACGCCGTGAGAACACCAAGAGACAATGGTCATGCAGAACGGACAAATCGAATTATTTTGTCAATGCTTTTGCCTTCAAATGAAAACGAGAAACGTTGGGACGAGATGCTGCGATCAATCCAGTGGAGCATCAATACCATGGTAAATAGTACTACTAAATGCTCCCCATTCCAGCTTCTATATGGTTATGATCCCCGAGATGTCCTAAAGAACACGCTGACGAACGTGATCCAAAATCAAGAGCTAGGCATTATGATTGATGCCGAATTAGAGAAGCTTCGAGCTGATGCTGCGACTACAGTTAACGACCACCGAACTGCTGCCAAGCAGAGATACGATGCCATCCATTTCAAGCCAACTTTCTATAATCCTGGAGACATTGTCTTGGTCGAGAACGAGCCTTTCAGCACAGGCACGTCGCGCAAAACTAGAGCCGCGATACAAAGGTCCTTTTATTGTATCCAAAGTGCTGCCCAACGACCGATATCTAGTTAAAGATATCCCGCATGCAGAGACACTATAAATCAGTGTATTCATCAGATAAGATGAGACGCTGGTGCGAACTTCCACCCGATGAGTCAGGTGAAGACAACGACGAAGAAGACGACCCAGACGACTAATCCAGCGAGGACGCTGCGATTGTCAGGAGAGGCCGAATGTAACGAGAAGGTTCTTGGCAAGGAAGAATATTTATGCAGGAACCGATATAAGCAGTAGTTACTCGGTATTCTATCGATACCGATATATATAAGAAGAAGAGAAGAGATCGAAAGGCACGAGCGAACAGAGAGCACGCCAAGTTTTGTACAATCAGAATTAAATTAGTTTCTTAATGTTATCCTCTTATTCATTCCAATAAAACCTTACTCCACCACTAGGAAAAGCCATTTACATTCCTTTACATTCGTGACTGTGAAGTCAATCAAGTCAGGCAGCTTATTGAGGTCTGATGGCCAGTATGTGGGACTCCTAGGCGAAACATGATCAAGTTTATTAATGGCTTTAATTAAAGCCTTATAAAGCTGTTTTCCTTTTGGATTCACAAGGCGCGATCCCCAGTATGTTTATCATTGTAGTCGCCTGCTACAATGAAGTGTGGTCCTAGTGCATGGAAGAAATCCAGGAATTGGTCTTCCAATATTGTGAAACGAGGGAGGCAGTATACGGCCGCTAGTGTGAGGTGAGTGTTGTCCTCCAGCTGTATATTGATAGATGTGGCCTGTAGATGAGTTTCAGCAAACTCTTTGTAAAAGTGGTTCATACGGTTCCTAATTAGAATGCCGGTCCCACCGTGTGCTCTACCATCGGGGTGATTTGTACCATAGAAGTTGTAATCTCTTATTTGAAAGTTGTATTTGCTTGTAAGATGAGTCTCCCAAAGAAGCATTACGTCGATATGCAGTATACGGCCGCTAGTGTGAGGTGAAAGTTGTCCTCCAGCTGTTCCTTGGTGTAACCGAGCCGTGTTCATTCTTTTGTGGAGACGGGTTTTCAGCTCTTTGTATAGTAGATTGGGCAGCCTCTGTAGTTTGCTGTGTGATTACCCCCACAGTTACCGCACTTTTTCGCGCTTGCATTTTCTTTATTAGCTTGGCAGTGTGTGGAGACGTGGAGATCCCCACAGACTACACACACTGGGCGAAGTGTGCAATACGATCTCGTATGGCCGTATTCTTGGTAGTTCATACATTGAACAGGAGCGTTACGTTTATGCGGCTCTTCTACTGTAATCCTACGGTGCAGAAGGAGCTGGAGTTTATAAATTGGATGAAGCTCGTTTTTTTTAGATGCTTGTTTTCTGGTTCAAGCTCAATCTTAAAGAGTGGTGACGGCTGCCTGTTTCTGTTTTTGATATTGTGTACGCTTTTGACGCAAAATCCCTTTTCCTTTAGCGCCTCAGCTATCTCTTCGGGATTTACATCAGGCTCAATGCCCTTCAGTACTACTTATAGACCCTTGCTACTTTTAAGCTGGTAGGTGTAAAAGCATGTTTTGTTTGCAGTAAGATGGTTTGTGACTTTTCTGTAGTTTTCCTCTGTTTTCGTTTGAAGTTTGATTTCATTAATAGTACCTCTTATGAAGGGTATTATATAAAAGCTATCTTTTCCAATAAGGTCAATCAAAGAATTTACCAAACCGTTTGTGCTCTTCTCGCGGATGTAAATTGGGGGAGGCTTTATTTTGTTTGGTTCGTCATCGATGGATTTCAGTGGCACGTCCTCGTTGGTATCTGCCAGCAAAGCGAATCTGTTGTTATTTGCGGGCGCTTCATTGTTGATCGAGGTAGTATTGCCGCGTATATTTTTCGGCTTGTTTTCTATATCGGAATTTTGAGGGCTAAGCTTCCGCTTTATTGTAATGTAGCGGTCCATTCCAGTCTGCGAGGCCGACCCAACTTTTTTGTTTGCGTTTTGTTTTGCTAGTTGTGCAGCAGTGCCGTTTGGCTCTTGGGCTGCCATGTGGTTGGGGTGGTTGTCCAGTCTTTTGGTGTATCTTTCCTCTGTTACCCATGGAATTCCAAGCTCTTTATGGATTATTGAGTTTTCGTAGTACGGATGGGCGTTAGAAACTGTTCTTAGGCATTTAGTCTGAAACCGCTGGATTCTGATGCGGTTAGAACAGCTTGCCGTGCCCCACAGCTGTAACCCATAGGTTCAGATTGGCTTCAGCACTACTTTGAGCTTGGACCTTCTTCCCAGGAGCCAATGCAGTTGCTTAAGTCGTAGGTTGGCCTGGTTGCGCTTGTTGATCAGGTGGGGGCGCCATGTGAGCTTGCGGTCCAGAGTCAGCCCTAGATATTTGGGAATGTTTTCATAGAGATGGTTTCCCCGTTGAGTATGACGGGGGGGCAAACCCCCTGCGTAGTGCGAAGGTTATGTGGGAGGATTTCTCCACGTTGACCACGATGTTCCATGTCTCTGTATGATGGCTGATGATTTCTGGCGATCTGTGGCGGAGGCTAGGAAGGCGGTGTCATCTGCATATGTGGCTACTGTGAGGTTCCGAGAGGGGGTGATGGGAAGGTCCGCTGTGTAGAGTGTGTATAAGATGGGTCCAAGAACACCACCTTGAGGTACTCCTGCTCTTATAGGCCTATGCATGATGATTGATGATCCGCATCTCACTCGGCCCAACCAAACTGGTGATCAGGGATCAGTCCGGCCTCGTCCAATACTGGCAGTACTCTACGCAAAAATACTCTTTCAAGTATTTTAGAGAGGATTGCCAGCAAACTAATCGGACGATACGAGGCTAGATTGGCTTCAGGTTTTCCTGGCTTGAGGAGGACAATTACTTCAGCACGCTTCCACTCTATTGGGAAGTACCCTAGACGGAGGCAACCGTTAAAGATGTTAGCCAGCCTTTGAGAACAGATTAAGGGCAACATTTTCAGTGCTGTTGCATCGATTCGGTCAGGACCTGGTGACTTGCCATTTTTTAGGGAGGCTATCTCCTGCGCAATCTCCTCTGGTTCGACGTGCTGTATTGGCGGGCCAGGAGCACTTGGGGTGTCTACGAACCTTATGGTTGCAGCTCTCTCTTCGCCAGTGCATCTGTCGAACGGTGAGAATGCACTATGTAGATGGTCAGCAAAGGCTTCTGCTGTTTCGACCTTAGACCGACACCAGGAACCGTCCACTTTTCGCTCGGGTGATATCTTCTTCGCAGGTCTTTTTATGTGCCTCGTGACATTCCACAGATTGTGCTGCGGGTCTCCAGGTTCCAGCTCCTTAAGGAATCTTTGGAAGGAGTCCTGCCGTAGGATGGTTAGTTTGTCCTTTAGTTCCTTGGTGGCACGATTAAGTGCTGTCTTATCCCTGGAGGTTGCGCAAGGAGAACCAGACTCTTCTGAGGGGCTTTTTTTTGGCCACGAGGGCCGCGATTTCAGGAGACCACAAGTGCAAGTCTCTTTTTTGGAGGTGTTCTCGGGGTAGTCGGAGGAGGTGGATTCGCAAACTCAACAGCATTGTGCATCTCTTTGGTTAGTTTTTCGATGGCCGCATCTATGTTGCTTGGTGTGGAAAGTGGGGGATCTGGGACAGGGAGGAAAGCATCCAGAACGTAAACTTGGGTGCATTTGTGTTTTCCCGGTGAGTCTTCTAGTCGGGGTTTTTCTGAGGACGAGGAAGTTTAGGAGCAAGTTTACTGCGCTGTGGTCGGATAGCAGTTTATCATAGCTTGAGCATGTTATCTTTGAGTGTCATATGCCCTTGGATACGGCGAAGTTCAGCAGATCCGGCTGCTTTGAAGAGTCGGTACGCCAGTGTGTGGGTTCTCCAGTGGAATGGCAGTTCAGACTCTTCCGCTCCAGGTACTTATAGAGCTTTATGCCTTTGGGGTTGTTTATGCGAGACCCCCACCAGGAGTGTTTGGCGTTAAAGTCTCCGGCTGCTATAAGGCGAGGTCCAAGGGACTCTAAGAAGTCCTGAAGGTGGATCTCGGTTATCGAGTGTCTGGGTGGGAAGTAAACGGTACCAATGGTGATATCTCCCTATGGGCTAGAAATCCTGGTCACGGCGCACTGAGCCCATTCCTCCTGAAACGCGGGAAGTTCCGTGTACTGAATGCCACTCCTGATGAGCATAGCTGCTCCTCCGCGTGCTCTGCCAGATGGATGGTTGGCATGTATCAGTTCCTACCCGCTAATGTTAAAGTAGGATCTGGGACAAAAGTGGGATTCCGAAACTAGAAGAACATCGATATTGTCCGTTTTGATGAGATGCTCTACTTCGGCTTTGCTCCTCTGCAGGCCGTTTGCGTTCCAAAAAACTATATTAAGACTTATTTGCATTACTTTCTATTAAGGATGGGAGTTATAAACTGCATCATCTGCGAGAACATCTGCGAGAACATCTGCGAGATCAACTTTTCCATCATCCTCTCAATCGTTCCTTCCATGCGGGCAAGCATCGTTTCAAGCTGGTTGGGTTGTGGGGCTTTGGGAGTGGTTTGAGGGGTTTGTTGGGGATTCGTTGGCTGTGTCGCTTGGTTTCCTAGAAGTACGTCCCTGTAACTCGTACCATAGATGCTACTTGGTATCTGGATTAGAGGTGGTTTGTTGCTACTCTCAACGGGTCTGGGTTTAGGAGATTGCTGCGCCTTTGCCTTTTTGTAGGCAGGGCATTCTCTGAACGACGCAGGGTGATCAGCTTGGCAATGTAAACAGCATGCTTTCTCGTCATCTTTTTTGGTGCATGACCTAGAGTCGTTAGAACCACCACATTTCACGCAGCGATGTTCCAGGAAGCAGTAGCGCTGGGTGCGTCCGAACCCTTGGCATCTGAAACATTGTGGAACATCGTTGAACTTCAGTGGGGCTCTAAGGTGACGACTGACCTGCAAATCCTCTTTATTTTGCTCGCTGGTTCTAGATTAAGAAAAAATATCCCCAATGGTTGTTTAGATTTCCTGCCAATGGGATAGTGCAGTTCCCTCACAGTATGGCCGTATTTGTGGAGTTCTTCTTTAATATAAGTCTGGTCCGTTGAGTGGTGAAGTCCCTTGATGACCGCCCTGTAAGCTCTCTCATCCTTTGGTTGGAAGGTGCGGTGTCTTTTGTTATGTGCCACGAGGTGCTGACATAGGGCTGTGTAGGATTCCGTGTCTGGCATCATTACGCGTACGTTATTATTTCTCTCCGTTTTGTACGAGAAATCCTTTTTGGTACCCACGAGAGTCGTTATCATCTTGACAACCGCTGTAATGTCGGTCACGTCTGGGATGTAGAGCGGGGGAGGCTTGAAGGTCTTCGGGATCGGGTTCGGTTTCTCTGCTGTTTTATATGCCAGTGCCTCTGAGGCAGTTTCGGGTTCGTCATGTTCGTCGTCATCTTCTTTGCTTGAGAGGAGGGCAAAGGGGTTGTTTGCCAGCTTGCTGCGCAGAGCTGCGCCGGTGCTAGGCGTGACGTCTGGCTCCTCTCCTTGCTTATTACGCGCGGGCTTACGCTTGATCTCGCTGGGCTCCGAGTAAGAAGAACTCCAGCTTGAGTCTCTGCTCCAGCTGCACTTCCTTGATTTGAGGGCCTTCTTGCAGGGCATTGTTTTACCGAGCTTGATGGCACGCGGCGGGGCCTGCCAGTCCATACTCTAGGTTGGCGTTCAATTAACGTTTATGCAAATAATTAGTCACAGCAGCAACGGCAGCGAAGGGCAACGGAGACAGTGGGACTCCGCTCTTGCCAGCCCGACCTGGCCCGTTATAAATGCGCAGTCCACAAAGTCCCAAGTGCGGGCAGGTCGAAAAAAAAATTGGAATAACAAAACAAAAAAAATCCGAAAAATATTTCAATTTAACACCGAAAACAAAGTTCTTTATTTGATGAACGATTTTTCAATGATGAAGGGAGTATTTTATGATGATATCCCAGGCATTCAAGCAGCCGTAACCGAGGTACTGAAGAACATTTCTATAAATGACATAAAAAAATGTATGCATGCGCTGGTTGATCGTTCCAAACATTGTGTTTAGTCAAATGGAACCTATTTTGAATAAATAATAACTTTCAAAGATAATATAATGTGTATTTTATTTTATATCCAAAAAGTTCGGTTATTTTTGGGACACATCGTGTATATGTCACTTGTTAATGAGTGTGCGCTAAGAAAGAAAATCAATTGGATTCTTTATCGCAAACGTTGTTGTTGACCTATGTGGACTACAAAGTAGCATTTTAGAGCAAAAACTGATCAGAAGGATAAATCGGAAAATAAATGTTTTCCGATTAAGGATTTAAACTCCGGTTTAGCCCCACCAAAATAAAAGCAAGCTGTTGAAAAAATGATTTAATTAGTTACAGTTAATATTTTATTTAACTTGAAGATGTTGTTTTTGGAGCCGCAAATAAAAAAAATGTTGGTCTATGTCAGCATGACGCTGAGAAAAATGCAGCAGTAAGGTTCAAATTTAAGATGGTACACTGATGTATTGACATCCCCTTAAAAACAAGGCAGAAGGCAGTGGATTATAGAGAGAAGCATTGGTAGTCGAAGATTAAATAATAAAACAGCATTTTAAACATTTTACATACAAATAAAACGGAGGTTAATTTTTCAACGATTTTACCATATTTGAATATTGAGGCTATATTATTCGTTATGTATATTATATCTAAAGCTAACTTACGTAAATTCTTCCTTCCACTTTTTAGTTACGTCGCAGTTTAAACACATTCTATCTAATGGCCATTCGTTCTTGCGAGCCGTTTGCTGCATAATGGCTGTAAGTAAAGACTGTGGGTTAAAAAATCCTGCAAGCCAAATTGAGGATGGCATGCGAAAATCGGCTACCCAGCCCTCTAGTTCGCGCAGTCGGAGCATTAAATCAGAAAACCAAGATTGCAGGCCCAACATACTTGGATAAGCTAGCTTAGTCCACTGTTCGGGTACTTGATCCATGTATAAACAAAGCATTAAATCCTCCATAATCGAAGATATTGTCAGTTCGCCCTTAAGACCAAGATCCAACTCATTCAAAGACCGCCGTAACTCAGCCATAAGCATGTTCATTCGTTCGCATTCCTGAAAAGCTACAATTATATATGGGCTGCGGTCCTCTACACGACCCATAAGTTCTAGAATATTGAAGGGCGTTGGAATTTTATCCAAAAGATCTTCTATAATACCCTTAATAATATCCTCTTGTGAAGCAGATTCGCCGCCTCCACTTGATCCACCAGCCATTCGTGGCTGGAGCTCAAAAACAATTCGGAAGAGCCGCTCTGAAACGGTCGTCAAAAAACCAATTTCTGCATTGGAGTGCAGACCATAAAGGGCTGGGCTCTCCGACGGTAGATTATCATCTATGTACTGATGATACCCGGCATATTTTAGAATCCCCGGTGCAGGAAACCCTTGGCAATACTCTAGTTCTCCATCTATTAGTTCTGGTTGCATAAACTCCTCTAAATAGGTGCGACATAAGCGCCGGTCCCAATCATCTGTAATATGACCACCATACATAATTTCCCCAAAAAGGTACCTTAAGTCTTCCCATGGTACTCGCGTATTAGCTTCTAAATAATTGTACAATACATACACAGATATTGTTAGATCACCCACATTAAATGGGTAGCCTCGATTCCAGCCCTGAGGGCCAAACTTTCGGCGCTCCGCAACAACAGCGTGAAAGTAACATAACGAAAATAATATGGCTTTGAACTCAGTTTCTTTCGAACACATTTCAAGCGTCTCGTCACTAAAGTTATCGAGAGCTTTATGTATGTTTGCCATCATTCCTGTGGGTGGTTCATTGGTGATTTTTATAGCTGACTCAAGAATGCCCTGAGGTAAAATGTGGGCTGCTGGATCGCCAGCAGGCTCTGCACTAAGGAAAAGCCTATAGTTGGCATGGGCATTATTCAGAGAAGACTCCATCTTTTTTTCTAAGCCTGGAAGCCAGCGAGCTACTAAATGGATATTCTGAAGTATTACCCAATGACCTTGCTGAGATGCAATCTCTATGGCGCTTTCTGCCACAATTTCCTGACCTTGTCCGAGTGATACACTATGGAAATTTTCGTGATCGAAGCTGAAACCTAAAACTTTCCCCAACTTTTCTACATCTTTAAGTGGGTCAACGCCAGGTGAGAGAACAAAAAATAAATGTGTCTCTGGACTGGATTCCTCAAAGGTTCTAGCAAATTCCATTGAACGGGCATCGATATATTTTGAGCCAAGTTTTTCCTCTATGAATGATCTCATTGCATAAGACATTCGATCTGGTCGGATGCACCGCATTATGCAGAGTCTTTGAATTGGCGATTTCCCCTTCCACTCGCCTGGAAATTTCTCGTTTTCTGGACTTTCTGAGTCTACAAACTTTTTCCAACGTTTATGGGATCCCTCGATATCCTTTTCCAGGCCTTTCCAGGCTGCCTGGTTATTAAGAGCCCTTATGCCGCCCCATCCAACGTGAGTAAGCCAAGAAAAATTTGACGTTTGGTTAGGCATATAGGGAAAACGCAACAGAAAATCTAGTTCACTGGGCTCTACCTCTCCTGCATTGACAAGTATCTGAATGCACATTTGTGTCAGAAATATCAGCTTGTCTTGCTCAAACAAACCCCGTGATGTATATACAAAACTGCAGAAAGTAATTGAGTCAATTAAGTTCTCCACTCGATCTTTTAATTTTTCAGCGGGAGTAGCTTTCAACATGGCGTTGTTGAACACTACTGTAAAGGCCTTTAAAGAAAACTGATAGATAGGATTTATTTTGAATAAATCATTTAAAATAAAGTAAATAATAGACGCACGTTCTGCCGCTGGTCGATACGCTTCTCGAGCTGAGTCTATCTGTACACCCGTAATTTTCGCTTCTGCAACTTTAACCTCTATTTCGTCAGCAGTTTTTTTTGTTTTTTCTAAGTTCATTACAAGAGTTACATCTTCTAAAACATTATCACCTGCAGACGACAACCGAGCTAGAAGATCATCCTCTAAGAACTTAAGAGTAATTTTGAAATGGTTTTGTTGCTGGGTCAGTCTCGTACGCATGGCTTCTAAATCTGGGCGTTCTACTTTTACTACCTCAGCTAAAAGCTGGTCTTCGAGGCCATCGCGTGTTACTGTAAAGTTAATCAATGTGGTTTGGGCCTGCATTTCTGGCTTGTAATGTGGATTTGCAAGCTTAGTATGCAAGATAAGTCTAAACTTTGGATTGAAATCAATCTCGCGGTCTCCTATTTTTAAAATGGTACCTTTTTTAATTAATTGTCGGCCGAGAAGGGGATTAAGAACCGGATCAACGTTTTCTCCAATATTCTCAATTAGCAAAACACTTCCGTTGCTCACCGCACGTTCTACTTGATCAAGGTAATTACGTTGAGAAAGACGTAAAACAACGAGGCCAGATCCATACTTTGTTTTTACCCACTTTATACCTTGGCTGAAAAAAATTGTTTACTCTTGATTTTGAAGAAATAAACAAACAAATTAACTTACAGCTGTGGATCGATCATAAGTGGATATCTTTCCGACTGTACTAATATAGCAGCATTTTCGGCTGACATTCGATCACTAGGTAGTCCTTGATTATTCCATTCTGCTATCTGGGCATCGTCACATATCATATCGAAGGGATCCACCCCATCGGTCGAAGGAATAGGAGGCTTTAAATACAAAAATGAAAGTTGTAAAATAATTCCTATAATACCAAAATAATATTATTATTTTAATTGTATCTTAGAAGTTAAACTCAGGATGTACAATATTTATTGCCAGAGCAGCTGATGTTTTAGGCAGTTTTTAGTGTATAGTTTCTTTCTTATTGTTGTTTGTCGTCTTTTTAAATCTTGTCTGTTTGTGTAACCGGTATTTGAACCCGGAATCGGGGGCACCGCTCATGCTCTCAACCGAGTAGGTCCTAATTAGCCACTCGGCTATCGGCCAGCTACCAAAATAATATATATAATACAAACTACCAATACAAAAAAATTTATCTGTGCAGACAAGCCGCATTACCTAAATAGATAAACAAAACTGCATTGCACAAGTGCGCCCAGGGCCGCGCCGACCCCCGGCAGCACCTGTGTGCGGGACCTAAGAAGCGCCTATTTTTTAACGAATCATCATAAAAAACGAATTTAAATTTAATTCTTAATTTTGACTGAAATAACAGTTTTACAGTACTTAGATAATATTATATAATCATTAATATCTAAGTGTAAAAAAATGTAAAACATTCAGGAATAAGGATACTAAAAAGGTAAATACCGTTCTCTCCTGGTTTCCAATTACCGCGAAAAATAAAACTCGTACAAAATTTTAACGTACTTTATTAATACAAAGAATTTTATACTTAAATATTAATAACAAAGAAGCGGCTCCCTCTGCATAACGTACAGCCCACCTCCTGCCCAACCGACCGAGCGGCGCTTTCGTTTATCGTACGGCTCGGATCGCGGAGGAAGAAGAGTCCGTTTTGTTGCTCTGAATTGAAATAATAGATATAGGCCGTTGTACTTAGAAAACAAAACCATAAAAAGGCTCATGCTAGGAATATGTAGTTCTACTATTTTACGAGTAGATCTACTAAAATTTCAAGTCCGTCCATTTGGAATGTTAAATTTTGGCTGACTATATATTTTCATTAATAAGGTTATGTAGGAAAACGATACCAAGCAGCTTTCTACGATTTGTTAGGAACGGTAAATTGATTAGTAGGAGTTTGTTGAAATAAGAAGGAAGGTGAAGATTTGCATCTCATTCCACTAAGTGAAAACATCAAGAAATTCTTTTGAACGGATTCAAAGCGATTTTGATCTAATACTGAGGTTCCAGACACATAACCCGTAGTTAACAAAAACCCTAAGCGTAAAATAAAACCATAAACTTGATTACTTGATTGAACTATTGTACCTACCTTCTTATAGATAATACTTCACTAAAAAACACAATTATAAAGGTAATAAAAATAATTAAGGTGACAGTGGTGCACACTTCGCACATAGGGACGGCGCGGCAATCAGTGCGCCCCCAGCGAGAGACGAGGAGGTGATCATTACAAACGCTGCATCGCCAAGGCCTGTGATGAGCTGGAGCTACATGCCTGAATCCCACAGGATACATTTTTTTGGATGACTACCTTTGCGTGGCTGGTTGATGAGGCGCAAATATAAGGACGTGTGATAATCGCGAGACAATCCTTTCGGAAGATGATCTGATCGAGCAGACACTCTTGGATCTATGCAGACGATCTGGAACTTAATAAGTCCCGCATATGACCTTTGAATCGGTTAGATAATTCTCGAAGAGTGCTCGACCCCCTTAAGTGCAGGATCACAGTGATATGAGCCTGGAAGGTTACGCAATGAATCATGGTAGACGTCATAATTAGCATAAGTAATTCCAGTTCGCAAACTGCCCCCATAAACGCAGAAACAAGAAATAAAATCCAACTGAACGACTCCATGTTTCTCAGTTGCGTATGACTATCAATAGTTATCCTAAACAACGAAAATATGTCCGGCTATTCTTCATAGCCTCCACGGAAAATTGGCAAGCACAACGGGGCAGACAGGGAACCGAATTGCACGGCAATATAGTGATATTACTCGTATCAAGTAGCATAGAGTTCGCAGTGAAACTTCGTTGAGCACTTGAAATCTGAATGTCAACGTGCACAGCAGTGGCTTGCAATACGAATCACTGTTGATTCCGTCGAAATTTAATTCTTCAAACTCTTCCTGCAGCACGGGAATGTAGAATTGTTGATATTATTGTTCCAGTAAAATTTCACCATTGGTTAATTTTGTTAAATATTATATGTTGTTAATTTGGAACGAAAATGACGCAGAGGTCGTCATCGTACTTTATGTACGCTATGATGAATAGTGAATAGCGCTACGATAATGCGGATCCTTGTGGAATGCAGTTATCTGTTTGTTTTGTCTGCATATTGTTTTGGAGAAAGGAGGTGTTCTTGGTTGAGGGTTCACATGATTATTTTTGAAGTTTATAGAGATTATTATTGCAGTTTTCCATTGATGCGGAATAATGATAGTATCTAATATTTTATTCTATAGGTCTTTCTATGGAAACCTTTTTGTTTTCCAAGCTATTGCAACCGAATTCAACATTTATTTATTTGTCATGGACATACATGATTTGTGAAAGTTTAATCCGGTTCGGACCACTATATCATACAGCTGCCATACAAACGACCGATATGAAAACAAGTCTTTGTATGGAAAACTCTTTTGTTTTCAAGGGTATACTATCTTCGGCAAGCCGAAGATAACTTTTCTTACTTTATATACCCTTGAAAAAGGGTATTATAATTTTGTCCAGAAATGTGTAACGCATTAAAGGAAGCATCTGCGACCCCACAAAGTATATATATTCTTGATCAGCATCAACAGCCGAGTCGATATAGCCATGTCCGTCTGTCCCTGTTTCTATGCAAAAAAAAGACAGTAGTTTTAAAGCTAGCGTTTTGAAATTTTTACCAGATCATTATTTTTGTTGCACGCAAACCAGGTTTAAAAATCGGTCGGATCGGACCACTATATCATATAGCTGCAATACGAAGGACCGATATGAAAACGAGTTTTTGTAAAGGAAACTTTTTTGTTTTCCAAGCTATTGCAGCTGAATTCAATATTTATTTGACTGACATAGCGACCCATGATTTGTGAAAGTTTGGTGCGGATCGTACATCTATATAATATAGCTGCCATACAAACGACCGATATGAAAACAAGTCTTTGTATGGGAAACTTTTTTGTTTTCCAAGCTATTGCAACCGAATTCAAGATTTACTCATTTAGCATAGCTGTACACGATTCGTGAAAGTTTGGTCTGGATCGGACCTCTATATCATATAGGTGCCATACAAACGACCGATATGAAAACAAGTCTTTGTATGGAAAACTTTTTTGTTTTCAAGGGTATACCATCTTCGGCAAGCCGAAGATAACTTTTCTTACTTTTTAAACCGTTAAAAAAGGGTATTATAATTTTGTCCAGAAATGTGTAACGCATTGAAGGAAGCATCTGCGACCCCATATTCTATGCATATTCTTGATCAGCATCAACAGCCGAGTCGATATAGCCATGTCCGTCTGTCCGTCTGTTTCTATGCAAAAATTAGACAGTAGTTTTAAAGCTAGCGTTTTGAAATTTTTACCAAATCATTACTTTTGTTGCACTCAGATCAGATTTAAAAATCGGTCGGATCGGACCACTATATCATATAGCTGCCATACAAACGACCGATATGAAAACAAGACTTTGTATGGAAAACTTTTTTGTTTTCCAAGCTATTGCAACTGAATTCAAAATTTATTCATTTGACATAGCCACACAGTATTTCTGAAAGTTTGGTCCGGATCGGACCACTATATCATATAGCTGCCATACAAACGACTGATATGAAAACAAGTCTTTGTATGGAAAACTTTTTTGTTTTCAAGGGTATACCATCTTCGGCAAGCCGAAGATAACTTTTCTCACTTGTTAAACTTGATCTGCGTGCAACAAAAATAATGATCTGGTAAAAATTTCAAAACGCTAGCTTTAAAACCAATGTATTAAAACCAATGCATAGAAACAGACGGACAGACGGATAGAGGGACAAACGGACATGGCTATATCGACTCAGCTGTTGATGCTGATCACGAATATATAGTAGCATAATATGCTTCACATATTACGCTTACATAAGCATTGTACATACAATCTTGCACCGCACATACAATCTTGCACATGCATTAACACACGAAACATGAAACCAATTCACATTTTTGCTTACACCTAAGCGCATGATTTGTTGTGCAACCATATCGTTCTTTTTGTACACATATAAAAAACCAAACCCCACAAATATGCTGACTAGACATTTCCGTTTCCCACGACTCACTTCGAGCCGATCAAAACTCTGTACATTTAGTCTTAAGCTGACATTTCTTAAATAAAGACATTCACCGGAATTATTCGTGTTTTCGATTTTAAAGTTGATTCAGCGTTGATCTTTGTCCTCGTTATTGACGGATCATTTATTCGACCAAATTAATAACTACGTAAGTGGCGCAGTCGGTAGGATGATACTAATTGATGCGATATTAAACATATTCAATTCTCTGTGTATCATCCGCTAAAGAACTACAACTTCAAAATCTCGCGTCGGTAAATCAAGTGATAGCGAAATTGAAAAACTTAAAATTATATCAAATTTTAAGGAGACGCCTTTGAATTCACTGAGTAGTAAATCCACAAAAGGTTACTCAAAACAAAGTGAAATAGCTAAGTGCGCAACACTAAATAAACGTAACTACAACTAAGTGAACTACAATAATAACAGTTAAATAACAGTTAACAACAATAATAATAACAGCGAAAATAAGTGAAAATTAAATAAACTTAACTACAACTAGTAAATACTTAAACCAACTTCAAATACATAAACACTAATCAAAATTCAAACCAACAAACCACGATGGCCGTAGCAGCACCAGCACAAATAGAATTGTCTGACTCGAACATGATTCAAGTAGAAAGACCAATACACGCAATCGAGGTTTTCAACGGAGATCCTAACACTTTGTACACTTTGTAATATTCCAAACCTAAGATCACTAATAAATATATTACAAGAAAAAGGTCTTTATGAGGCACCAACCTCAAGTAAAGATAATATAAAGCCAACTTCAATTCCAAACAAAATAACAACCAACCCCCAAAATAGACAAATGAATAACCAAATTAGACCCTTTGTACCCTTACAAACATTCTATAATAACGTCTATCAACCCCATCACCAAGCACATTCTCATATGCCCAGGTTTAACCCAAACCCGGTTCCTCAATATCAAAATAGACCCATTTACCCACAATCTAACATACCCATGTCACAAGTACCCAGACCAAACCCAGCTTTTAACAGACAAAATATTTTTGACCAAAACCGATTTGGACCTAGCCCCACTAACATGCCCACAACATATCCTTAAAACAGAAACGTACAAACCAATAACCCAATAAAAAGACAGAGACCATCAGACAGTGGACAGTCTAAAATGAGCATAGAAGAGCTAAGATACCAGCAAGTAACGTCTTATTAACCTGAAAATCCTTATAATTATAACTGCTATTATCCCTGCTATCCAGAATATTTTCAACCCCAGCCTTATCCCTACCAATTGAACTATACACCAGAATCAATTCAGTGTCCCCCTGAAGACAATTCGGAGACAACAGAAGAGGAAATACCAACAACAAATGACAACGAACCAGATGACCTTGAACAAGCAGAAAATTTTCGGCTAGTAGCCCCGGATCAAGCCAATATATAATGATAAAACATATAAATACTGAATTGAAATGTATAATTGATACAGGATCTACGATAAATATGCTCACGCGAAATATTTTTCAAACGCCAATACAAGAAACCAATCATCTAATACACACTAGTAATGGCCCATTAATTATTAACACACTTACGAATATACCACCTAATAACTACTTCCCTATTGCCCAAGAGTTCTTGATCCACCAGTTCTCGGATCATTATGACATGCTGATTGGACGCAAATTGTTGTCCGAAGCCAAAGCAATAATCGATTATAAAAAGAAAACTGCTACCCTATTTAACAAAGTATACAAGATAAAAGACAGTAATAACATTACAGAACAGAATCATATCCAAATGGACCCTTCATTTCCACAAGACCCCACCTATTTAGAAACCTCCACACTTCAGGAAAACTTGTTCCGACTAGAACACCTTAACGTAGAAGAAAAACAAAAATTAATTAACCTACTGACAAAATACCAAGACATTCAATTTCACGAAGGTGACACGCTCACGTTCACAAACCAAGAAAAACATGTTATCAACACCACACACAATATCCCCGTCTACTCTAAAGTTTATAGTTTCCAACAGACATATGAAAAGGAGGTAGAAAAACAGATCCAAGACATGCTAGAACAGGGTATTATCCGAGAAAGTAATTCACCGTACTGTAGCCCCATTTGGGTCGTACCTAAAAAGCTAGATGCTTCTGGACAGCAGAAGCTCCGTATCGTAATAGACTATAGGAAATTGAACGAAATAACAATAAACGACAGATACCCCATACCAAACATAAATGAAATATTAGGAAAACTAGGGAGGTCAAATTATTTCACAACAATAGATCTTGCAAAGGGCTTTCATCAAATAGAAATGGACTCAGAGTCAATAGCCAAAACTGCCTTCTCTACAAAATATGGACACTACGAGTACACGCGAATGCCATTTGGGCTTAAAAACGCCCCCGCTACATTTCAACGATGTATGAATAATTTACTCCGTCCGCTTTTAAATAAATGTTGTCTAGTATACCTAGACGACATCATAGTTTTCTCCACATCTTTAGAAGAACATCTTCAAGCCTAACAGGCTGTTTTCGAAAAATTATCACAGGCAAATTTAAAATTACAACTAAACAAATGTGAATTCTTAAAACAGGAGACAATTTTCTTAGGACATGTTGTCACTAAAGACGGGATTAAACCAAACCCGGATAAAATAAAAGGTATAGTAAAGTATCCATTACCAAGAAAAAATAAAGAAATTAAAGCCTTCCTAGGACTCACAGGGTATTATAGGAAATTTATACCTAACTTTTCTGACATTGCCAAACCCCTGACCAAGTGCCTAAAGAAAGGAGCAACAATAGATATAAACAGTTCAGAATACTTAGAAGCATTCCAAAGGTTAAAATTATTAATCTCTGAAGACCCGATCCTAAAAATACCGAATTTCGAGAGGAAATTTACATTAACAACAGATGCCAGCAATGTAGCTTTAGGAGCTGTTCTATCACAAGACGGACACCCTGTTAGCTACATCAGCAGAACATTAAACGAACATGAAGTCAATTATAGCGCCATAGAAAAAGAATTATTAGCAATAGTTTGGGCCACTAAAACCTTCCGACACTATCTGTTAGGACGACATTTCGAAGTAGCTTCTGACCATCAACCCTTGTGCTGGCTACACAAACTAAAAGAACCTAATTCAAAATTAACAAGATGGAAAATTAGACTTTCGGAATATGACTTCGACATAAAATATATAAAAGGAAAAGAAAATTACGTAGCAGACGCACTTTCTAGAATAAAGATAGAACAAACATTTTTTGGTTAATCGAACACAACATAGTGCCGAAGAGGACAGTAACAATTTGATCGCACTATCAGAGAAAGCTATTAATCAATATAAAAAGTCCCAATAGTACAGAAATAGAAACTTACTTCAAAAAACAAATTATACACCTTTCTTATGAAGAAATGACCCCCGAAATAGCCAAACGATATCTACTCGATTATTTCTGTTCAAAAAACAGCGCTCTTTACATCGAAAGCGATGCAGATTTCGAAGTAAATCAAAAAGCATATAAGGAGACAATGAATCCAAGACATACAAAAATTTTTCGAAGCCTCATCTTACTAAAAAACATTCCCACGTACGCAAATTTTAAAGAACTAATTCTAAACACACATGAAAAACTCTTACACCCCGGAATACAGAAAACTGTAAAACTTTTCAGCGAGACATACTACTTCCCAAATAGCCAACTCCTCATTCAAAATATAATTAACGAATGTCAAGTTTGTAACTTAGCAAAAACAGAACACCGAAATACAAAAATGCCAATGAAAGTCACCCCTAAACCCGAACATTGCCGCGATAAATTTGTAATAGATATCTACTCCTCTGAAGGAAATCACTATTTGAGCTGTATCGACATTTATTCTAAATTTGCCACCCTTAAGCAGATAAAAACAAAAGATTGGATAGAATGTAAAAATGCTCTAATGCGCATATTCAATCAGTTGGGAAAACCTAAAATCCTAAAGGCAGACAGAGATGGCGCATTTTCTAGCTTAGCCCGCAAACGTTGGATCGAAACTGAAAATGTGGAATTACAACTTAACACTACAAAAACAGGTGTTGCAGATATAGAAAGGCTCCACAAAACGATAAATGAAAAAATCCGTATTATAAAAAATTCCGATGACAATGAAGCCAAATTCAGTAAAATAGAAACGATCCTTTACATTTACAACCACAAAACCAAACACGATACTACTGGACAAATTCCTGCCCACATATTTATTTATGCTGGACAACCAATTTTAGATACACAACACAACAAAGAAATTAAAATCAACGAAATAAAGAAAGACCGAACAGAATACAACATCGACGCTAGATATAGAAAGGGACCGTTGTAAAAATGAAATTAGAAAACCCTTTTAAATTAACAAGGAACGTCGAACAAACTGACGAAGACCATTACAAAATCACCAATAGAAATACAGAAACACATTACTACAAGACCCAATTTAAAAACGTTGGATCAACGTTGGATCAAACGTTGGATCGAAACTGAAAATGTGGAATTACAACTTAACACTACAAAAACAGGTGTTGCAGATATAGAAAGGCTCCACAAAACGATAAATGAAAAAATCCGTATTATAAAAAATTCCGATGACAATGAAGCCAAACTCAGTAAAATAGAAACGATCCTTTACATTTACAACCACAAAACCAAACACGATACTACTGGACAAATTCCTGCCCACATATTTATTTATGCTGGACAACCAATTTTAGATACACAACACAACAAAGAAATTAAAATCAACGAAATAAAGAAAGACCGAACAGAATACAACATCGACGCTAGATATAGAAAGGGACCGTTGCAAAAAGGGAAATTAGAAAACCCTTTTAAATTAACAAGGAACGTCGAACAAACTGACGAAGACCATTACAAAATCACCAATAGAAATACAGAAACACATTACTACAAGACCCAATTTAAAACACAGAAAAAAATTAATAAACTTTACATTCCACAGGCCCCTGGTTCATCTTAATATTCCTCCTCACGTTTACAAAAGTATGCCTAACTCAACAACTTCCAATCAACAACATTGATACTAACCATGGATACCTCTTATTTTCCGATAAATCAATTCAAATCCCTTCAGAATATGAACATCATTGTCTTCGCGTAAACCTTTCCGATATAGATAACCTAACTCACTATTTCAACAATAAAATAACTAATTACACTAACATTCCCCAAATTGACCTTTTATACAATAAAATGCGAAGCGAACTTAGCGGAATAACTTTACACCAGACAAACAGGCAGAAACGAGGACTAATCAACATAGTAGGATCTGCGTTTAAATATTTATTTGGAACACTAGACAATGATAACCGAACAAAGATTGAGAAACAGTTAGAATCAGCAGCAACGAGTTCAATAAATCTACATGAAATAAACGATATAATTCAACTTATCAACAGTAACATACTAAGAATGAAAGAATATTTAGACGAACATACTAACAGAGAACAGTTAGTATACGAACTTATCAAATTTACCGAGTATATAGAAGACATTGCAATGGGAATGCAACTTTCGCGACTATGACTATTTAATCCCAAATTACTTAATTACGACAGACTAGAGAACGTTGACAGTAGTAACATACTACAAATTAAAACATCAACCTGGATTAGTACCAATCAAATACTTATCATAGCACACATCCCTATTAAACAAAAAACCGTTCACACCATTAACATAATACCCTATCCAGATAATAACGGATATCAACTCGATCACAACGAAAAAGATACTTATTTTGAAGAACATGGCAAAGTCTATAACCAAAATTGTAAAGAAATAAATAACGAATGTATTAAGAACATTATAAAAAGAACTAAACCAATATGCAATTTCATCTCTACAACAGTTAGAGCCAAACAATATCCTTACTTGGAATATAAAAAATACTATTATAGAACAAGATTGTCAAGAAATAAATAAAAATGTAACAATAAAACAATGTAAAATTAAAATAGGAAAAAAAACGTTAAACGAAAACCAGCTGAATCCCGAAATAAATCTAACACCATTGTACACACCCATTGAATTAATAAAAATAAAACCAATAGAACATAAAGACATTGTAAATCTAATATCAAATAATAATATTACAGTCTCTATTATCGTATCACTCATTAGTCTCACATTTTGTATAGTTTGTATCTACTTAAAACTAAAAACAACAAAAACAATTATAGAAACACAAGAAGAAACCCAACTGCATTACCAAGATTATATGCGTCAACCCCAATAGAAGCATAAGCTTCCTTTTAAGGGAGGGAAGTAGCATAATATGCTTCACATATTACGCTTACATAAGCATTGTACATACAATCTTGCACCGCACATACAATCTTGCACATGCATTAACACACGAAACATGAAACCAATTCACATTTTTGCTTACACCTAAGCGCATGATTTGTTGTGCAACCATATCGTTCTTTTTGTACACATATAAAAAACCAAACCCCACAAATATGCTGACTAGACATTTCCGTTTCCCACGACTCACTTCGAGCCGATCAAAACTCTGTACATTTAGTCTTAAGCTGACATTTCTTAAATAAAGACATTCACCGGAATTATTCGTGTTTTCGATTTTAAAGTTGATTCAGCGTTTATCTTTGTCCTCGTTATTGATGGATCATTTATTCGACCAAATTAATAACTACGTAAGTATATATACTTTGTGAGGTCGGAGATGCTTCCTATAATGCGTTACACATTTCTGGACAAAATAATAATACCCTTTTTCAAGGGTATAAAAATAATTTCAATTGCATTTCGCCTTTGATTGTTTGCGGAAAAGCCTCAAAGCCGGTGCCATGCGTTTACATCTCCTAGGGGCTTATTGAAATTATCGACCACAACCATAAATATCTTGTTCAACGCAATCTCTTCGGGAAATATTTATACTTATTACTCTACTTTGTATTTAAGCAGCAATGGATAGTATCTTGGATTAGAAATTTATTACCTGGTGACCTTGTGTTTAATATCGTTAGATAAAAGTAGAGCTAGTCCCCGACTGCTTTTGGGAGCTGTTGCGTTTAAATCATTTTTATTATACCCTTGAAAAAGGGTATAAATGTATAATACAATTGTTGGATTATGTTGTTGCTAAGGTGGGTTCATTATACCCTTGAAATAGGGTATTATAATTTTGTCCAGAAATGTGTAACGCATTAAAGGAAGCACCTCCGACCCCACAAAGTATATATATTCTTGATCAGCATCAACAAACGAGTCGATATAGCCATGTCCGTCTGTCCGTCTGTCCCTCTGTCCGTCTGTTTCTACGCAAAAAATAGACAGTAGTTTTAAAGCTACCGTTTTGAAATTTTTTACCAGATCAATATTTTTGTCGCACGCAGATCAAGTCAAAAAATCGATCGGATCGGATTACTATAACATATAGCTGTCATACAAACGACCGATATGAAAACAAGTCTTTGTATGGAAAATTTTTTTGTTTTCCAACCTATTGAAACCTATAACATATAGCTGTCATACAAACGACCGATATGAAAACAAGTCTTTGTATGAAAAACTTTTTTGTTCTCCAAGCTATCGCAACCGAATTAAACATTTTATTATTTGACATAGCCATACATGAGTTGTAAAAGTTTGGTCCGGATCGCCCCACTATGTCATATAGGTGCCATACAAACGACCGATATGAAAACAAGTCTTTGTATCGGATCGGACCACTATATCATATAGCTGCCATACAAACGACCGATATGAAAACAAGTCTTTGTATGGGAAACTTTTTTGTTTTCCAAGCCATACACGATTTGTGAAACTTTGGTCCAGAGCGGACTACTATATCATATAGCTGTCACACAAACGACCGATATGAAAACAAGTCTTTGTATGAAAAACTTTTTTGATCTCCAAGCTATCGCAACCGAATTAAACATTTTATTATTTGACAAAGCCATACATGAGTTGGAAAAGTTTAGTCCGGATCGGCCTACTATATCATATAGGTGCCATACAAACGCCCGATATGAAAACAAGTCTTTGTATGGAAAACTTTTTTGTTTTCCAAGCCATACACGATTTGTGAAACTTTGGTCCAGAGCGGACTACTATATCATATAGCTGTCATACAAACGACCGATATGAAAACAAGTCTTTGTATGGAAACCTTTTTTGTTTTCCAAGCTATTGCAACCGAATTTACCATTTATTCATTTGAGATAGCCATACACGATTTGTGAAAGTTTAATTCGGTTCGGATCACTATATCATATAGCTTCCATGCAAACGACCGATATGAAAACAAGTCTTTGTATGGAAAAATTTTTTATACCCTTGAAAAGGGTATTATAATTTTGTCCAGAAATGTATAACGCATTATAGGAAGCATCTCCGACCGTCTGTTTCTATGCCAAAAAATAGACAGTAGTTTTAAAGCTAGCGTTTTGAAATTTTTACCAGATCATTAGTTTTGTTGCATGCAGAGCACGTTTAAAAATTGATCGAATCGGACCACTATATCATATAGCTGCCATACAAACGACCGATATGAAAACAAGTCTTTGTATGGAAAACTATTTTGTTCTCCTAGCTATTGCAACCGAATTAAAAATTTATTCATTTGATATAGCCACACATGACGCTTTAAAGTTTGGTCCGGATCGGACCACTATATCATATAGCTGCCATACAAACGACCGATATTAAAACAAGTCTTTGTATGGAAAACTTTTTTGTTTTCCAAGCTATTGCAACCGAATTCAAAATTTATTCATTTCACACAGCCATACATGATTTTTTAACGTTTGGTCCGTATCGGACCACATTTTTATATGATATATATATAGTGACATATCCACAGTACCCTTAGTATATGCCTACATAAACCACACGCCTACTATATAAGCACACACATAAAATGTAACCTCACACTACCCTACTCTATTAAACCAATACATCCTATGTCACCCTTTGCTATAAAAACCAGACTGTTAAACCAATACATCCTATGTCACCCTTTGCTATAAAAACCAGACTGTTATTCAAATCCCCAATCTAAGTCCAGATGGAAAATTCCCAAAAAGAATTAAACTGTCATTTGAATCCTCCAAATGGAAGAACCCCAAAAATCCAAAACAGGATGTAAACATTTCGCCCACTGGTAGACTAAACAAATTTTTATTGCCTAAGTCTTCACCCCAATTGTCACGTTCCCACGTTCAAAGCTCGGACTCGTTAAACTCGAAAACAAAAGTGTTAGTTTACAAGATCGGAAGACCAAAATCAAAGATCACTTGTATCCAAGAGCAAACGCACTTGAATCCAAGAGTAAATTAAAATCAAGAACTCCAAAGCTTTCTCCGAAATTCTCTTAGGACCCTAAGTCCAAAGTCCACATCCAAAAAGCTCGAGACCGAGGCTTGATCGTAAACCAATCCAGATCAATAAGTTAAGTTCAGTTTGAGACCTAAAACTATTCGGGTCGGTGTTCTTCAAATACAAATAACTTGTAAAAGTAAATTCGGTAAAAAAAAATTTATATTTTTTTACTTACGAATAAACCAAGTTATCTTATTGGCGCAGTCGGTAGGATCACACATTTAAAGAGTCCTTTTAATACGGTATTGGTTAAATAAAGGATAAGCTATACGACTAGCTATCCTAAACCAACGAATTAAAAGACTTTATTAATATTCTTGAGGTGCAATACAGAAATATTTACGATAAACTCGAGTTAGAAATTGACCCTGTTAGTAAATCAAACTATACAGAAATGTTAAAGAGAACAATTAAATCAACAATCGATAGAAAACTACCAGATAGAATGTACATGTCATTAGCTCGTAAGGTTATCGATACTATCCCAAAATTAAAACAAGCCACAATGGAGCTCGGACTCTATGACGCTAACCCTGAAGACCAATATTTCAGTAGATCAGAATGGCATAAGAAAAAGAATAGGGATCATGGTAATCAAAGAAATAATCAAAGATACTACAACAGACACCATAACTATACTACCAATTATCCTTCACCAAACCAAAATTCTAATACTCCAATTCAGAATCCAAATCACAATATTAATCAAGTCCAAAACTCGCCTCGCCCCATTCCTCCTAATCAGAGGGGAAATTATTACGATTTCAGAAATAATATAAATCAAGGTAGGCAGAATAATCCTCTAAATTATCAGCCGTCAACTTCAAATAATGTGAATAATAATAGACCCGTAAAGTGACAACGAGACAGTCAGAGTGATCAGAGCAGGATGGACGTAAATTTTCATCAGACTGCCTCGGACACTGGGGACGAAGAGTCAGTCCCTATGTCTGAATAAACTATCATAAAAAAATTTACAAAGGAATGATCGATACAGGCTCTTCCATCAACATCATAAAGGAAAATTATGCTAAGCTAGAAGAAACCGAGAAGATCTGACAGTATACACTATAAATGGGCCGATAAAATTAACAAAAAGTGATGAAGCCCAATCCAATATGTCTGTCCGAACAAAAATTCTATGTCCATAATTTTTCCGATAATTATGATTTCCTGTTAGGTCGAAAGTATCTAGAAGATACAAAAGCAAAAATTAATTATGAAAACGATACAGTAACCTTAGGTTCAAGAACTTACAAGTTCATTTACGAAGAAAATAAGGGCGAGACCGCATCCAAAAAATGCCTTGACCCAGAAGTAAAAGTTGATTCAGCTAAAGTAAAGCGAATTAATACAAAAAAGCAAAAGGTTAAGGACCGCACCCAAGTGCCTTAAACCACAGCTTAAACAAAAACAACAAAAGGAGGAGACCGCATCAACTAAATGCCTCACTCCGAAAGTTGTTATTAATACAGTGGACAATGATGAAACACATCTTGATCCTTCGTCTATTAAGGACGATATAATTAACTACGCGATAAATAATGAATTACGCGAGTGTAACGAATACAGACTTGAGCATCTAAATGCAGAAGAGGTTGAATGTTTAAAAAAGGTCCTATATGATTATAGAGACATTCAGTACAAAGAAGGCGAAAATTTGACTTTCACTAGTACTATTAAACATGTCATCCAGACTCAACATGAAGATCCAGTCTATCGTAAACCATATAAATACCCCCAAAATGTTGACGAAGAAGCCAACAAACAAATTAAGGAAATGATAGAACAGGGGATCATTCGCAAGTCAAAATCCCCGTATTGTTCTCCCATTTGGGTGGTCCCCAAGAAGGCAGATGCCTCTGGGAAACAAAAATTTAGGTTAGTTGTAGATTACAGAAGTCTCAATGAAGTAACCGTCAATGATAAATTCCCCATCCCCCGAATGGATGAGATATTAGACAAACTTGGTAGATGTCAATATTTAACTACAATTGATTTAGCCAAGGGATTTCATCAGATTCAAATGGATGAAAACTCCATTACGAAAACCGCATTTTCTACTAAACATGGGCATTATGAATATAGTGACGTATTTGGGTGGTCCAAACCGGCCACTTCAATTATTTCATAGAACTACAAACAGTAATGCACTTAAGTGATTTCCATAATGTATCGCAGCTGCGCAGCATCCGATTTCAATAAAGAATTCTTTCGCAGCCGCACTTAGCCATTCTTGTAAACATCCTAAATCCTGACCTAAGCAGATTTGACTGCTCTCTTTGAATCTTTTTCTAATCTTAAGAATCCAAGAGCAAGGCTCTCCCGAAATACAAATATTGTTAAAATACCGAGGCTTCTCCTCAACCCAATGTACATTTGATTTTTAGTCTTAAGCTGATATCCGAATAAAGAAGTTCAATAAAAACCTTCGTAACAAAATTCTTCTCAGCGTTGTCCTTAGTCAACTGACGGGACATTTATTCGACTCAAAAACATAAACAATTTTACTGGCGCAGTCGGTAGGATACAACAAGTATCCAAAAAAAGAACCTTCGAGTGGAAAATAAGTTAAATTTTATAATCCAGTGCTCGAAACATTACCCAAAATAAATTCGTGAAAACTCTTCAACTTGGATTTTAATTCCAATTCGGTTATCCTAATAAAAGTGGAAGTGAAATACGAAACAAAAACATTAAGTCCAAAGGCAACTAAGTTTTAAAACCAACTTATAAAATTATAAGTAAGTGAAGTTAAAAACAAAAAAAAACTTTTATACTTAAATAAAATTAAAGCAACATAATAACTACAACTAAGTGAACTACAATAATAACAGTCAAACTAAGTGAAAACCAAATAAACTTAACTAAAAATAAGCGAAAAATAATAACAACAATAATAATAACAGCGAAAATAAGTGAAAACTAAATAAACTTAACTACAACTAGTAAATACTTAAACCAACTTCAAATACATAAACACTAATTAAAATTTAAACCAACAAACCACGATGGCCGTAGCAGCACCAGCACAAATTGAATTGTCTGACTCGAACATGATTCAAGTAGAAAGACAAATACACGCAATCGAGGTTTTCAACGGAGATCCTAACACTTTGTACACTTTCATCAGTCGCGTCGACTTCATCTTGGCTCTGTTTCAGACCACAGATGAAAGACAAAAGTTAATAATCTTTGGACACATCGAACGGAACATCAGTGGCGATGTTATCCGCACCCTCGAGTAACCAACCTCAGCAGCTGGAGCGAACTCAGGACTCAGCTTATACATAACTACAAGTCCCAAGCACCGAACCACCAACTTCTGGAAGAATTCAGGAACATACAATATCGAGGTAACATTCGACATTTCCTCGAAGAAGCCGAAAGAAAACGACAGATACTTATAAGTAAATTAGAACTAGAAAATAATACTAACGAAACCATTCTCTATACTATATTAATACAAACCAGCATCGAAAATCTAATTCAAAAACTTCCAAGCCACATTTATCTCAGAATAGTTAACTGTAATATTCCAAACCTAAGATCACTAATAAATATATTACAAGAAAAAGGTCTTTATGAGGCACCAACCTCAAGTAAAGATAATATAAAGCCAACTTTAATTCCAAACAAAATAACAACCAACCCCCAAAATAGACAACTGAATAACCAAATTAGACCCTTTGTACCCTTCCAACCATTCTATAATAACGTCGATCAACCCTATCACCAAGCACATTCTCATATGCCCAGGTTTAACCCAAACCCGGTTCCTCAATATCAAAATAGACCCATTTACCCACAATCTAACATACCCATGTCACAAGTACCCAGACCAAACCCAGCTTTTAACAGACAAAATATTTTTGACCGAAACCGATTTGGACCTAGCCACAATAACATGCCCACAACATATCCTCAAAACAGAAACGTACAAACCAATAACCCAATAAATAGACAGAGACCATCAGACAGTGGACAGTCTAAAATGAGCATAGAAGAGCTAAGATACCAGCAAGTAACGTCTTATCAACCTGAAAATCCTTATAATTATAACTGCTATTATCCCTGCTATCCAGAATATTTTCAACCCCAGCCTTATCCCTACCAATTAAACTATACACCAGAATCAATTCAGTGTCCCCCTGAACAGAACTACGACAATTCGGAGACAACAGAAGAGGAAATACCAGCAACAAATGACAACGAACCAGATAATTCTGAACTAAACGAAAATTTTCGGTCAACAGCCCCGGACAACTCGAATACATAAAAATAGTATACAAAGGTTCCACATACAAATGCCTTCTAGACACAGGATCCACAATTAATATGATTAATGAGAATATATTTTGTCTTCCCATTCAAAATAGTAGATGTAAAGTTTTAACATCAAATGGCCCTATTATCTTGAACGACTTGATTATGTTACCCAGAAATAGTATTTTCAAAAAAACCGAACCATTTTATGTGCACAGATTTTCTAATAATTACGATATGCTAATTGGCAGAAAATTTTTAAAAAATGCACAATCAGTTATTAATTACAAAAATAATACAGTTACCCTTTTTGATCAAACATACAAATTAATTACTTCAGAATTAATTAGTTCGGAAGGAAACCAAAATTTTCATATCCAAAGGACACCAGAACCAATTGCAAACTCAGAGCAGGAATCAATAAAAAAATTTGATTTTTCACAGTTTCGATTATATCACCTAAATCAGGAGGAAACTTTAAAGTTAAAAGTCTTATTAAATAAATTTAGAAATCTCGAATATAAGGAAGGAGACAAATTAACATTTACAAATACCATTAAACACGTACTAAATACAACACATAACTCCCCAATTTATTCAAAACAATACCCACTTGCGCAAACACATGAAATTGAAGTAGAAAACCAAGTACAGGAATTGCTAAATCAGGGATTAATTAGGGAAAGTAATCCACCATACAATAGTCCTACTTGGGTTGTACCAAAAAAACCGGATGCTTCTGGCATAATGAAGTACAGGGTAGTAATTGATTATAGAAAGCTAAATGAAATAACCATACCTGACAGATATCCAATTCCAAATATGGACGAAATACTTGGCAAACTGGGTAAATGCCAGTATTTTACAACAATCGATCTGGCAAAAGGCTTTCACCAAATAGAAATGGACGAGGAATCAATTCCTAAAACTGCATTCTCCACCAAAAGCGGTCATTACGAATATCTTCGAATGCCATTTGGCCTTAGGAATGCACCCGCTACTTTTCAAAGGTGCATGAATAATATCCTTCGACCATTGCTTAACAAACACTGTTTGGTGTATCTGGATGATATTATAATTTTTTCAACATCCCTTACAGAACATTTGAATTCAATACAATTAGTTTTTTCAAAGCTTGCAGAAGTAAATTTAAAATTGCAACTAGACAAATGTGAGTTCTTAAAAAAAGAAGCTAACTTTCTTGGTCACATAGTAACTCCTGATGGTATTAAACCAAATCCTATTAAAGTTAAAGCCATAGTTTCATACCCAATTCCGACAAAAGTAAAAGAGATTAGAGCTTTCCTCGGATTAACAGGTTATTATCGCAAATTTATTCCAAATTACGCAGACATAGCAAAACCCATGACCAGCTGCTTAAAAAAAGGAGCAAAGATAGATACGCAAAAACTTGAGTACATAGAGGCATTCGAAAAACTTAAGGCTTTGATAATTCGAGACCCAATTTTACAATTACCTGATTTTGAAAAGAAATTTGTTTTAACCACAGACGCAAGTAACTTGGCCCTCGGGGCTGTACTTTCTCAAAACGGTCATCCTATATCTTTTATTAGTAGAACACTTAACGATCACGAATTAAATTACAGTGCTATCGAAAAAGAATTACTCGCCATAGTTTGGGCCACTAAAACTTTTCGACATTATTTACTAGGGCGACAATTTCTCATTGATAGTGACCATTAACCTCTTAGATGGCTTCATAACTTAAAGGAACCGAATGCTAAGTTAGAAAGATGGAGAGTCAGATTAAGCGAATACCAATTTAAAATCGATTATATTAAAGGAAAGGAAAATTCAGTCGCCAAAGCATTATCAAGAATTTAAATTGAAGAAAATCACCATAGTGAAGTTACTCAACATAGTGCAGAAGAAGACAATAGCAACCTTATTCATTTAACAGAAAAACCAATAAATTATTTCAAAAAACAAATAATCTTTATTAAATCCGATAAAAATAAAATAGAGCGTTCAATAATATTCGGTAACTCCATTACCACAATTTAATATGATGTAATGACACTCGAAAAGGCTAAACAAAGTTTACTCGATCACTTCATCCATAGAAACATTACCATTTATATTGAGAACGATGTAGATTTTGAAATTATTCAAAGGGCACACATAGAAATTATTAATACCACCTACACAAAAGTAATTCGCAGTCTTTTCCTATTAAAAAGAGAGCATTCAAAAATATTTGGTAACTCCATTACCACAATTCAATATGATGTAATGACACTCGAAAAGGCTAAACAAATTTTACTCGATCACTTCATCCATAGAAACATTACCATTTATATTGAGAACGATGTAGATTTTGAAATTATTCAAAGGGCACACATAGAAATTATTAATACCACCTACACAAAAGTAATTCGCAGTCTTTTCCTATTAAAGAACGTTGGTTCATACGCCGAATTCAAAGAAATCATACTTCAATCACATGAAAAACTTTTACACCCTGGTATACAGAAAATGACAAAATTATTTAAAGAAAATCACTTCTTTCCAAATAGCCAACTACTAATTCAGAATATAATAAACGAATGCAACATATGCAATTTAGCCAAAACAGAACATAGAAACACCAAAATGCCTTTAAAAATCACGCCTAAACCGGGTCATAGCCGAGAAAAATTTGTAGTAGATATTTATTCATCTGAGGGAAAACATTACATCAGTTGCATTGATATTTATTCTAAATTCGCTACACTTGAGCAAATTAAAACTAAGGACTGGATAGAATGCAGAAACGCATTAATGCGTATTTTTAATCAATTAGGTAAACCCAAATTACTTAAGGCAGACAGAGACGGAGCTTTCTCCAGTTTAGCTTTAAAGCAATGGCTTGAAGAAGAAGAAATCGAATTACAGCTCAATACAGCAAAAAACGGGGTGGCAGACGTCGAAAGATTGCACAAAACAATAAATGAGAAAATTCGTATAATTAATTCATCTGATGATGAAGAAGTAAAATTAAGCAAGATAGAAACAATCCTTTACACATACAACCATAAAATTAAACATGACACTACTGGACACACACCTGCTCAAATCTTCTTATACGCTGGGCATCCAATATTAGACACTCAAAAAATTAAAGAGAAGAAAATAGATAAAATAAATGAAGACCGACAGAATTTTAATATTGACACTAATTACAGAAAAGGTCCACTACAGAAAGGCAAATTAGAAAACCCATTTAAATCAACCAAAAATGTAGAACAGACAGACCCTGACCATTACAAAATCACTAATAGAAATAGAGTTACACACTACTACAAAACACAATTCAAAAAACAAAAGAAAAATAATCAACTCTCAATTTCACAGGCACCTGGTACCTGATAACATTATTGCTTATCTAACACATTTCTATTAACCATACTCTTGTTAACACAATTAAAGTACTTCCCTATCCCGACCATTATGGATTTCAATTGGACTATTCAGAGAAACAATCATATTTTGAAAACAATAATAAAATTTATAATCAAGACAACAAAAAGAAAATTATTCAATATGTCGAACCAAATGTAATACTTACATGGAAGCTAACTGAAACTACTATTTTACAAAATTGTCAAAAATGGAAACAAAATTATAAGAATAAAACAATGTAGAATTAGAATTACAAATGTTATTTTAAGCGAAAATTTATGAAGTCTAGAAATTGACCTAACATCACTATATTTACGATTTAATGTAACTAAGATAAAGTTGATAAAACACAAAGATGTTCTAAAGTTAATTTCAGAAAATAATGCGACACTTTATGTAATTATAATTGTTTTAATATTTTGCCTAGTAAAGTCTATACAAAATATGTAACATTTAACCCATTCATGATGCTGTATGCAAAACTTAAAATAGGAAAAAAATCAAAATCAAAACACACCACAACAAATAGAAATAGAAGAAACTCCATTTCCCATATTATATCCATCAATCCCAGCCCAAGTATAGGCTTCTCTTTAAGGGAAGGTGAGTGACGTATTTGGGTAGTCCAAACCGGCCACTTCAATTATTTCATAGAACTACAAACAGTAATGCACTTAAGTGATTTCCATAATGTATCGCAGCTGCGCAGCATCCGATTTTAATAAAGAATTCTTTCGCAGCCGCACTTAGCCATTCTTGTAAACATCCTAAATCCTGACCTAAGCAGATTTGACTGCTCTCTTTGAATCTTTTTCTAATCTTAAGAATCCAAGAGCAAGGCTCTCCCGAAATACAAATATTGTTAAAATACCGAGGCTTCTCCTCAACCCAATGTACATTTGATTTTTAGTCTTAAGCTGATATCCGAATAAAGAAGTTCAATAAAAACCTTCGTTAAATAATTCTTCTCAGCGTTGTCCTTAGTCAACTGACGGGACATTTATTCGACTCGAAAACACAAACAATTTTACTGGCGCAGTCGGTAGGATACAACAAGTATCCGAAAAAAGAACATTCGAGTGGAAAATAAGTTAAATTTTATAATCCAGTGCTCGAAACATTTCCCAAAATAAATTCGTGAAATTCCAATTCGGTTATCCTAATAAAAGTGGAAGTGAAATACGAAACAAAAACATTAAGTCCAAAGGCAACTAAGTTTTAAAACCAACTTATAAAATTATTAATAAGTGAAGTTAAAAACAAAAAAAAACTTTTCTTTGTATGGAAAACGTTTTTGTTTTCCAAACTATAGCAACCGAATTCAACATTTGTTCATTTGACATAGCCATACACGATTTGTGATAGTTTGGTCCGGAGCCGACCACTATATCATATAGGTGCCATACAAACGACCGATATGAGAACAAGTCTTTGTATGGAAAACTTTTTTGTTTTCCAAGCTATTGCATCCGAATTCAAAATTTATTTATTTGAAATACTATACACGATTTGTGATAGTTTAGTTCGGATCGGGCCACTATATCACATAGCTGCCATACAAACGACCGATATAAAAAACAAGTCTTTGTATGGAAAACTGTTTTGTTTTCCAAGCTATTGCACCCGAATTCAACATTTATTCATTTGACATATCCATACACGATTTGTGATAGTTTGGTCCGGATCGGACTTCTGTGTCATATAGATGCCATACAAACGACCGATATGAAAACAAGTCTTTGTATGGAAAACTTTTTTGTTTTCCAACCTATTGCAACCGAATTGAACATTTATTCATTTGACACAGTCATTGCTGCCATACAAACGACCGATATGAAAACAAGTCTTTGTATGGAAAACTTTTTCTTTTCCAAGCTATTGCAACCGAATTCAATATTTGTTCTTTTGATATAGCCATACACGACGTTTTTAAGTTTGGTTCGGATCGGGCCAATATAAAAAAGAAGTCTTTGTATGGAAAACTTTTTTGATTTCCAAGCTATTGCAACCGAATTCAACATTTGTTCTTTTGACATAGCCATACACGACGTTTTTAAGTTTGGTCCGGATCGGACCACTATATCATATAGTTGCCATACAAACGACCGATATGAAAACAAGTCTTTGTATGGAAAACTTTTTTGTTTTCCAAGCCGAATTCAAAATTTATTTATTTGACATAGCCATACAAGATTTGTGAAACTTTGGTCCGGAGCGGACCACTATGTCATGTAGGTGCCATACAAACGACCGATATGGAACAAGTCTTTGTATGAAAAACTTTTTTGTTTTCGTAGCTATTGCAACCGAATTCAACATATATCATTTGACATAGCCATACACGATTTGTGATAGTTTGGTCCGCATCGGGCCACTATATCATATAGCTGCCATACAAACGACCGATATGAAAACAAGTCTTTGTATCGAAAACTTTTTTGTTTTCCAAGCTATGGCATCCGAATTCAAAATTTATTTATTTGACATAGCCATACACGATTTGTGATAGCTTGGTTCGGATGGGGCCACTATATCACATAGTTGCCATACAAACGACCGATATAAAAAACAAGTCTTTGTATGGAAAACTTTTTTGTTTTCCTAGCTATTGCAACCGAATTCAACATTTATTGATTTGACACAGTCATAGCTGCCATACAAACGACCGATATGAAAACAAGTCTTTGTATGGAAAACTTTTTTGTTTTCCAAGCTATGGCATCCGAATTCAAAATTTATTTATTTGACATAGCCATACACGATTTGTGATAGTTTGGTCCGGATCGGACCCCTGTGTCATATAGGTGCCATACAACGACCGATATGAAAACAAGTCTTTGTATGGAAAACTTTTTGTTTTCCAACCTATTGCAACCGAATTCAACATTTATTGATTTGACACAGTCATAGCTGCCATACAAACGACCGATATGAAAACAAGTCTTTGTATGGAAAACTTTTTTCTTTTCCAAGCTATAGCAACCGAATTCAATATTTGTTCTTTTGACATAGCCATACACGACGTTTTTAAGTTTGGTTCGGATCGGGCCAATATAAAAAAGAAGTCTTTGTATGGAAAACTTTTTTGATTTCCAAGCTATTGCAACCGAATTCAACATTTATCATTTGACATAGCCATACACGATTTGTGATAGTTTGGTCCGGATCGAACCCCTGTGTCATATAGGTGCCATACAAACGACCGATATGAAAACAAGTCTTTGTATGGAAAACTTTTTTGTTTTCCTAGCTATTGCAACTGAATTCAATATTTATCATTTGACATAGCCATACACGATTTGTGATAGTTTGGTCCGGATCGGACTTCTGTGTCATATAGGTGCCATACAAACGACCGATATGAAAACAAGTCGTTGTATGGAAAACTTTTTTTGTTTTCCAACCTATTGCAACCGAATTGAACATTTATTCATTTGACACAGTCATTGCTGCCATACAAACGATATGAAAACAAGTCTTTGTATGGAAAACTTTTTTCTTTTCCAAGCTATTGCAACCGAATTCAATATTTGTTTTTTTGACATAGCCATACACGACGTTTTTAAGTTTGGTTCGGATCGGGCCAATATAAAAAAGAAGTCTTTGTATGGAAAACTTTTTTGATTTCCAAGCTATTGCAACCGAATTCAACATTTGTTCTTTTGACATAGCCATACACGACGTTTTTAAGTTTGGTCCGGATCGGACCACTATATCATATAGTTGCCATACAAACGACCGATATGAAAACAAGTCTTTGTATGGAAAACTTTTTTGTTTTCCAAGCCGAATTCAAAATTTATTTATTTGACATAGCCATACAAGATTTGTGAAACTTTGGTCCGGAGCGGACCACTATGTCATATAGGTCTTTGTATGAAAAACTTTTTTGTTTTCGTAGCTATTGCAACCGAATTCAACATTTATCATTTGACATAGCCATACACGATTTGTGATAGTTTGGTCCGGATCGGACCACTTTATCACATAGCTGCCATACAAACGACCGATATGAAAACAAGTCTTTGTATGGAAAACTTTTTTGTTTTCCAAGCTATGGCATCCGAATTCAAAATTTATTTATTTGACATAGCCATACACGATTTGTGATAGCTTGGTCCGCATCGGGCCACTATATCATATAGCTGCCATACAAACGACCGATATGAAAACAAGTCTTTGTATGGAAAACTTTTTTGTTTTCCAAGCTATGGCATCCGAATTCAAAATTTATTTATTTGACATAGCCATACACGATTTGTGATAGCTTGGTTCGGATGGGGCCACTATATCACATAGTTGCCATACAAACGACCGATATAAAAAACAAGTCTTTGTATGGAAAACTTTTTTGTTTTCCTAGCTATTGCAACCGAATTCAACATTTATTGATTTGACACAGTCATAGCTGCCATACAAACGACCGATATGAAAACAAGTCTTTGTATGGAAAACTTTTTTGTTTTCCAAGCTATGGCATCCGAATTCAAAATTTATTTATTTGACATAGCCATACACGATTTGTGATAGTTTGGTCCGGATCGGACCCCTGTGTCATATAGGTGCCATACAACGACCGATATGAAAACAAGTCTTTGTATGGAAAACTTTTGTTTTCCAACCTATTGCAACCGAATTCAACATTTATTGATTTGACACAGTCATAGCTGCCATACAAACGACCGATATGAAAACAAGTCTTTGTATGGAAAACTTTTTTCTTTTCCAAGCTATAGCAACCGAATTCAATATTTGTTCTTTTGACATAGCCATACACGACGTTTTTAAGTTTGGTTCGGATCGGGCCAATATAAAAAAGAAGTCTTTGTATGGAAAACTTTTTTGATTTCCAAGCTATTGCAACCGAATTCAACATTTATCATTTGACATAGCCATACACGATTTGTGATAGTTTGGTCCGGATCGAACCCCTGTGTCATATAGGTGCCATACAAACGACCGATATGAAAACAAGTCTTTGTATGGAAAACTTTTTTGTTTTCCTAGCTATTGCAACTGAATTCAATATTTATCATTTGACATAGCCATACACGATTTGTGATAGTTTGGTCCGGATCGGACTTCAGTGTCATATAGGTGCCATACAAACGACCGATATGAAAACAAGTCGTTGTATGGAAAACTTTTTTGTTTTCCAACCTATTGCAACCGAATTGAACATTTATTCATTTGACACAGTCATTGCTGCCATACAAACGATATGAAAACAAGTCTTTGTATGGAAAACTTTTTTCTTTCCAAGCTATTGCAACCGAATTCAATATTTGTTTTTTTGACATAGCCATACACGACGTTTTTAAGTTTGGTTCGGATCGGGCCAATATAAAAAAAGAAGTCTTTGTATGGAAAACTTTTTTGATTTCCAAGCTATTGCAACCGAATTCAACATTTGTTCTTTTGACATACCCATACACGACGTTTTTAAGTTTGGTCCGGATCGGACCACTATATCATATAGTTGCCATACAAACGACCGATATGAAAACAAGTCTTTGTATGGAAAACTTTTTTGTTTTCCAAGCCGAATTCAAAATTTATTTATTTGACATAGCCATACAAGATTTGTAAAACTTTGGTCCGGAGCGGACCACTATGTCATATAGGTCTTTGTATGAAAAACTTTTTTTGTTTTCGTAGCTATTGCAACCGAATTCAACATTTATCATTTGACATAGCCATACACGATTTGTGATAGTTTGGTCCGGATCGGACCACTATATCACATAGCTGCCATACAAACGACCGATATGAAAACAAGTCTTTGTATGGGAAACTTTTTTGTTTTCCAAGCTATGGCAACCGAATTCAACATTTGTTCATTCGACATAGCCATACACGATTTGTGATAGTTTGGTCCACATCGGGCCACTATATCATATAGCTGCCATACAAACGACCGATATGAAAACAAGTCATTGTATGGAAAACTTTTTGTTTTCCAAGCTATGGCATCCGAATTCAAAATTTATTTATTTGACATAGCCATACACGATTTGTGATAGCTTGGTTCGGATGGGGCCTCTATATCACATAGTTGCCATACAAACGACCGATATAAAAAACAAGTCATTGTATGGAAAACTTTTTTGTTTTCCAAGCTATGGCATCCGAATTCAAAATTTATTTATTTGACATAGCCATACACGATTTGTGATAGTTTGGTCCGGATCGGACCCCTGTGTCATATAGGTGCCATACAAACGACCGATATTTTTTTTTTTTTTTTATTTATTATTATAGATAGAGTAGCTTACAAAACTAAACTAACTTAAATGGTATAGCACTGGCTGCTGGGCCTATGGCTATGTTGGTTTACAATGGGGTTGTATCTTAATCTAGTTAATGGCTAATTGGCTAAATAATTTTTGTGTTTGCTATGTACATTAGTCTTATTATTTTCAGATTTTGTGGTATAATTCGGTTTTTTTGAGAAAAAGTATGAGTTTTTGTATGTTATCTGGATTGGGTTTGCTAAGGAGGTCTAGAGGGTTAGCGTTGCCAAATATGGCTTGTTTGTTTTGTTGGAGGGATGGGCATGAGTTTACTATATGGCTTATTGAGATATCACCTTGGCAAAACGGGCAAATTGGTATTGAGTTTGAATTTAGGTAGTGTTGGTGGGTGATGTTTGTGTGTCCTAGTCGAAGTCGTATTATTTTTACTTGGTCGAGTCTGGTACAATTTTGTCGGGGTTGTTTAAGGTAATCGCAGGTGTGAGAGTTGTTCGTATTAATTGATTGGTACCATTGACTGCAGTTTATTATGTTTTCTTTCTTTTTTCTCGCAAGTTCGGCTTTAAGATGTTTTTTTATATCTGTGTTATTTATGTTTGGGGTGAGGATTAGTGGCATAATGCTTGCTGTTTTTGCAGCTTGATCAGCTAGTTCATTTCCTTTGATACCCGTATGGCCAGGAATCCACATTATTTTAATTTTAGGTGTAACGCATTAAAGGAAGCACCTCCGACCCCACAAAGTATATATATTCTTGATCAGCATCAACAAACGAGTCGATATAGCCATGTCCGTCTGTCCGTCTGTCCCTCTGTCCGTCTGTTTCTACGCAAAAAATAGACAGTAGTTTTAAAGCTACCGTTTTGAAATTTTTTACCAGATCAATATTTTTGTCGCACGCAGATCAAGTCAAAAAATCGATCGGATCGGATTACTATAACATATAGCTGTCATACAAACGACCGATATGAAAACAAGTCTTTGTATGGAAAATTTTTTTGTTTTCCAACCTATTGAAACCTATAACATATAGCTGTCATACAAACGACCGATATGAAAACAAGTCTTTTGTATGAAAAACTTTTTTGTTCTCCAAGCTATCGCAACCGAATTCAACATTTAAATATTTGACATAGCCATACATGAGTTGTAAAAGTTTGGTCCGGATCGCCCCACTATGTCATATAGGTGCCATACAAACGACCGATATGAAAACAAGTCTTTGTATCGGATCGGACCACTATATCATATAGCTGCCATACAAACGACCGATATGAAAACAAGTCTTTGTATGGGAAACTTTTTTGTTTTCCAAGCCATACACGATTTGTGAAACTTTGGTCCAGAGCGGACTACTATATCATATAGCTGTCACACAAACGACCGATATGAAAACAAGTCTTTGTATGAAAAACTTTTTTGATCTCCAAGCTATCGCAACCGAATTAAACATTTTATTATTTGACAAAGCCATACATGAGTTGGAAAAGTTTAGTCCGGATCGGCCTACTATATCATATAGGTGCCATACAAACGCCCGATATGAAAACAAGTCTTTGTATGGAAAACTTTTTTGTTTTCCAAGCCATACACGATTTGTGAAACTTTGGTCCAGAGCGGACTACTATATCATATAGCTGTCATACAAACGACCGATATGAAAACAAGTCTTTGTATGGAAACCTTTTTTGTTTTCCAAGCTATTGCAACCGAATTTACCATTTATTCATTTGAGATAGCCATACACGATTTGTGAAAGTTTAATTCGGTTCGGATCACTATATCATATAGCTTCCATGCAAACGACCGATATGAAAACAAGTCTTTGTATGGAAAAATTTTTTATACCCTTGAAAAGGGTATTATAATTTTGTCCAGAAATGTATAACGCATTATAGGAAGCATCTCCGACCGTCTGTTTCTATGCCAAAAAATAGACAGTAGTTTTAAAGCTAGCGTTTTGAAATTTTTACCAGATCATTAGTTTTGTTGCATGCAGAGCACGTTTAAAAATTGATCGAATCGGACCACTATATCATATAGCTGCCATACAAACGACCGATATGAAAACAAGTCTTTGTATGGAAAACTATTTTGTTCTCCTAGCTATTGCAACCGAATTAAAAATTTATTCATTTGATATAGCCACACATGACGCTTTAAAGTTTGGTCCGCATCGGGCCACTATATCATATAGCTGCCATACAAACGACCGATATGAAAACAAGTCTTTGTATGGAAAACTTTTTGTTTTCCAAGCTATGGCATCCGAATTCAAAATTTATTTATTTGACATAGCCATACACGATTTGTGATAGCTTGGTTCGGATGGGGCCACTATATCACATAGTTGCCATACAAACGACCGATATGAAAACAAGTCTTTGTATGGAAAACTTTTTGTTTTCCAACCTATTGCAACCGAATTCAACATTCATTCATTTGACACAGTCATAGCTGCCATACAAACGACCGATATGAAAACAAGTCTTTGTATGGAAAACTTTTTTGTTTTCCAAGCTATTGCAACCGAATTCAATATTTGTTCTTTTGACATAGCTATACACGACGTTTTTAAGTTTGGTCCGGATCGGACCACTATATCATATAGTTGCCATACAAACGACCGATATGAAAACAAGTCTTTGTATGGAAAACTTTTTTTGTTTTCCAAGCCGAATTCAAAATTGATTTATTTGACATAGCCATACAAGATTTGTGAAACTTTGGTCCGGAGCGGACCACTATGTCATATAGTAAAATTGTTTGTGTTTTTGAGTCGAATAAATGTCCCGTCAGTTGACTAAGGACAACGCTGAGAAGAATTTTGTTATGAAGGTTTTTATTGAACTTCTTTATTCGGATATCAGCTTAAGACTAAAAATCAAATGTACATTGGGTTGAGGAGAAGCCTCGGTATTTTAACAATATTTGTATTTTGGGAGAGTCATGCTCTTGGATTCTTAAGATTAGAAAAAGATTCAAAGAGAGCAGTCAAATCGGCTTAGGTCAGGATTTAGGATGTTTACAAGAATGGCTAAGTGCGGCTGCGAAAGAATTATTTTTTGGAATCGGATGCTGCGCAGCTGCGATACATTATGGAAATCACTTAAGTGCATTACTGTTTGTAGTTCTATGAAATAATTGAAGTGGCCGGTTTGGACTACCCAAATACGTCACTCACCTTCCCTTAAAGAGAAGCCTATACTTGGGCTGGGATTGATGGATATAATATGGGAAATGGAGTTTCTTCTATTTCTATTTGTTGTGGTGTGTTTTGATTTTGATTTTTTTCCTATTTTAAGTTTTGCATACAGCATCATGAATGGGTTAAATGTTACATATTTTGTATAGACTTTACTAGGCAAAATATTAAAACAATTATAATTACATAAAGTGTCGCATTATTTTCTGAAATTAACTTTAGAACATCTTTGTGTTTTATCAACTTTATCTTAGTTACATTAAATCGTAAATATAGTGATGTTAGGTCAATTTCTAGACTTAATAAATTTTCGCTTAAAATAACATTTCTAATTCTAATTCTACATTGTTTTATTCTTATAATTTTGTTTCCATTTTTGACAATTTTGTAAAATAGTAGTTTCAGTTAGCTTCCATGTAAGTATTACATTTGGTTCGACATATTGGATAATTTTCTTTTTGTTGTCTTGATTATAAATTTTATTATTGTTTTCAAAATATGATTGTTTCTCTGAATAGTCCAATTTAAATCCATTATGGTCGGGATAGGGAAGTACTTTAATTGTGTTAACAAGAGTATGGTTAATAGAAATGTGTTAGATAAGCAATAATGTTATCAGGTACCAGGTGCCTGTGAAATTGAGAGTTGATTATTTTTCTTTTGTTTTTTGAATTGTGT
Organism: Drosophila merina; assembly: GCA_035047645.1. Classification (NCBI taxonomy): domain Eukaryota; kingdom Metazoa; phylum Arthropoda; class Insecta; order Diptera; family Drosophilidae; genus Drosophila; species Drosophila merina. The sequence goes on along the minus strand of JAWNPH010000050.1, from coordinate 75,644 downwards.
TTTGTAGTAGTGCGTAATTCTATTTCTATTAGTGATTTTGTAATGGTCAGGGTCTGTCTGTTCTACATTTTTGGTTGATTTAAATGGATTTTCTAATTTGCCTTTCTGTAGTGGACCTTTTCTGTAATTAGTGTCAATATTAAATTCCTGTCGGTCTTCATTTATTTTATCTATTTTCTTCTCTTTAATTTTTTGAGTGTCTAATATTGAATGCCCAGCGTATAAGAAGATTTGAGCAGGTGTCTGTCCAGTAGTGTCATGTTTAATTTTATGGTTGTATGTGTAAAGGATTGTTTCTATCTTGCTTAATTTTACTTCTTCATCATCGGATGAATTGATTATACGAATCTTCTCATTTATTGTTTTGTGCAATCTTTCGACGTCTGCCACCCCGTTTTTTGCTGTATTGAGCTGTAATTCGATTTCTTCTTCTTCAAGCCATTGCTTTAAAGCTAAACTGGAGAAAGCTCCGTCTCTGTCTGCCTTAAGTAATTTGGGTTTACCTAATTGATTGAAAATACGCATTAATGCGTTTCTGCATTCTATCCAGTCCTTAGTTTTAATTTGCTCAAGTGTAGCGAATTTAGAATAAATATCAATGCAACTGATGTAATGTTTTCCCTCAGATGAATAAATATCTAGCACAAATTTTTCTCGGCAATGATCCGGTTTAGGCGTGATTTTTAAAGGCATTTTGGTGTTTCTATGTTCTGTTTTGGCTAAGTTGCATATGTTGCATTCGTTTATTATATTCTGAATTAGTAGTTGGCTATTTGGAAAGAAGTGATTTTCTTTAAATAATTTTGTCATTTTCTGTATACCAGGGTGTAAAAGTTTTTCATGTGATTGAAGTATGATTTCTTTGAATTCGGCGTATGAACCAACGTTCTTTAATAGGAAAAGACTGCGAATTACTTTTGTGTAGGTGGTATTAATAATTTCCATGTGTGCCCTTTGAATAATTTCAAAATCTACATCGTTCTCAATATAAATGGTAATGTTTCTATGGATAAAGTGATCGAGTAAAATTTGTTTAGCCTTTTCGAGTGTCATTACATCATATTGAATTGTGGTAATGGAGTTACCAAATATTTTTGAATGCTCTATTTTATTTTTATCGGATTTAATAAAGATTATTTGTTTTTTGAAATAATTTATTGGTTTTTCTGTTAAATGAATAAGGTTGCTATTGTCTTCTTCTGCACTATGTTGAGTAATTTCACTATGGTGATTTTCTTCAATTTTAATTCTTGATAATGCATCGGCGACTGAATTTTCCTTTCCTTTAATATAATCGATTTTAAATTGGTATTCGCTTAATCTGAATCTCCATCTTTCTAACTTAGCATTCGGTTCCTTTAAGTTATGAAGCCATCTAAGGGGTTGATGGTCACTAGCAATGAGAAATTGTCGCCTAGTAAATAATGTCGAAAAGTTTTAGTGGCCCAAACTATGGCGAGTAATTCTTTTTCGATAGCACTGTAATTTAATTCGTGATCGTTAAGTGTTCTACTAATAAAAGATATAGGATGACCGTTTTGAGAAAGTACAGCCCCGAGGGCCAAGTTACTTGCGTCTGTGGTTAAAACAAATTTCTTTTCAAAATCAGGTAATTGTAAAATTGGGTCTCGAATTATCAAAGCCTTAAGTTTTTCGAATGCCTCTATGTACTCAAGTTTTTGAGTATCTATCTTTGCTCCTTTTTTTAAGCAGCTGGTCATGGGTTTTGCTATGTCTGCGTAATTTGGAATAAATTTGCGATAATAACCTGTTAATCCGAGGAAAGCTCTAATCTCTTTTACTTTTGTCGGAATTGGGTATGAAACTATGGCTTTAACTTTAATAGGATTTGGTTTAATACCATCAGGAGTTACTATGTGACCAAGAAAGTTAGCTTCTTTTATTAAGAACTCACATTTGTCTAGTTGCAATTTTAAATTTGCTTCTGCAAGCTTTGAAAAAACTAATTGTATTGAATTCAAATGTTCTGTAAGGGATGTTGAAAAAATTATAATATCATCCAGATACACCAAACAGTGTTTGTTAAGCAATGGTCGAAGGATATTATTCATGCACCTTTGAAAAGTAGCGGGTGCATTCCTAAGGCCAAATGGCATTCGAAGATATTCGTAATGACCGCTTTTGGTGGAGAATGCAGTTTTAGGAATTGATTCCTCGTCCATTTCTATTTGGTGAAATCCTTTTGCCAGATCGATTGTTGTAAAATATTGGCATTTACCCAGTTTGCCAAGTATTTCGTCCATATTTGGAATTGGATATCTGTCAGGTATGGTTATTTCATTTAGCTTTCTATAATCAATTACTACCCTGTACTTCATTATGCCAGAAGCATCCGGTTTTTTTGGTACAACCCAAGTAGGACTATTGTATGGTGGATTACTTTCCCTAATTAATCCCTGATTTAGCAATTCCTGTACTTGGTTTTCTACTTCAATTTCATGTGTTTGCGCAAGTGGGTATTGTTTTGAATAAATTGGGGAGTTATGTGTTGTATTTAGTACGTGTTTAATGGTATTTGTAAATGTTAATTTGTCTCCTTCCTTATATTCGAGATTTCTAAATTTATTTAATAAGACTTTTAACTTTAAAGTTTCCTCCTGATTTAGGTGATATAATCGAAACTGTGAAAAATCAAATTTTTTTATTGATTCCTGCTCTGAGTTTGCAATTGGTTCTGGTGTCCTTTGGATATGAAAATTTTGGTTTCCTTCCGAACTAATTAATTCTGAAGTAATTAATTTGTATGTTTGATCAAAAAGGGTAACTGTATTATTTTTGTAATTAATAACTGATTGTGCATTTTTTAAAAATTTTCTGCCAATTAGCATATCGTAATTATTAGAAAATCTGTGCACATAAAATGGTTCGGTTTTTTTGAAAATACTATTTCTGGGTAACATAATCAAGTCGTTCAAGATAATAGGGCCATTTGATGTTAAAACTTTACATCTACTATTTTGAATGGGAAGACAAAATATATTCTCATTAATCATATTAATTGTGGATCCTGTGTCTAGAAGGCATTTGTATGTGGAACCTTTGTATACTATTTTTATGTATTCGAGTTGTCCGGGGCTGTTGACCGAAAATTTTCGTTTAGTTCAGAATTATCTGGTTCGTTGTCATTTGTTGCTGGTATTTCCTCTTCTGTTGTCTCCGAATTGTCGTAGTTCTGTTCAGGGGGACACTGAATTGATTCTGGTGTATAGTTTAATTGGTAGGGATAGGTAGGCTGAGGTTGAAAATATTCTGGATAGCAGGGATAATAGCAGTTATAATTATAAGGATTTTCAGGTTGATAAGACGTTACTTGCTGGTATCTTAGCTCTTCTATGCTCATTTTAGACTGTCCACTGTCTGATGGTCTCTGTCTTTTTATTGGATTATTGGTTTGTACGTTTCTGTTTTGAGGATATGTTGTGGGCATGTTAGTGTGGCTAGGTCCAAATCGGTTTTGGTCAAAAATATTTTGTCTGTTAAAAGCTGGGTTTGGTCTGGGTACTTGTGACATGGGTATGTTAGATTGTGGGTAAATGGGTCTATTTTGATATTGAGGAACCGGGTTTGGGTTAAACCTGGGCATATGAGAATGTGCTTGGTGATAGGGTTGATCGACGTTATTATAGAATGGTTGGAAGGGTACAAAGGGTCTAATTTGGTTATTCAGTTGTCTATTTAGGGGGTTGGTTGTTATTTTGTTTGGAATTGAAGTTGGCTTTATATTATCTTTACTTGAGGTTGGTGCCTCATAAAGACCTTTTTCTTGTAATATATTTATTAGTGATCTTAGGTTTGGAATATTACAGTTAACTATTCTGAGATAAATGTGGCTTGGAAGTTTTTGAATTAGATTTTCGATGCTGGTTTGTATTAATCTTGTATAGAGAATGGTTTCGTTAGTATTATTTTCTAGTTCTAATTTACTTATAAGTATCTGTCGTTTTCTTTCGGCTTCTTCGAGGAAATGTCGAATGTTACCTCGATATTGTATGTTCCTGAATTCTTCCAAAAGTTGGTGGTTCGGTGCTTGGGGCTTGTAGTTATGTATAAGCTGAGTCCTGAGTTCGCTCCAGCTGCTGAGGTTGGTTACTCGAGGGTGCGGATAACATCGCCACTGATGTTCCGTTCGATGTGTCCAAAGATTATTAACTTTTGTCTTTCATCTGTGGTCTGAAACAGAGCCAAGATGAAGTCGACGCGACTGATGAAAGTGTACAAAGTGTTAGGATCTCCGTTGAAAACCTCGATTGCGTGTATTTGTCTTTCTACTTGAATCATGTTCGAGTCAGACAATTCAATTTGTGCTGGTGCTGCTACGGCCATCGTGGTTTGTTGGTTTAAATTTTAATTAGTGTTTATGTATTTGAAGTTGGTTTAAGTATTTACTAGTTGTAGTTAAGTTTATTTAGTTTTCACTTTTTTGTTTCGTATTTCACTTCCACTTTTATTAGGATAACCGAATTGGAATTAAAATCCAAGTTGAAGAGTTTTCACGAATTTATTTTGGGTAATGTTTCGAGCACTGGATTATAAAATTTAACTTATTTTCCACTCGAAGGTTCTTTTTTCGGATACTTGTTGTATCCTACCGACTGCGCCAGTAAAATTGTTTATGTTTTTGAGTCGAATAAATGTCCCGTCAGTTGACTAAGGACAACGCTGAGAAGAATTTTGTTACGAAGGTTTTTATTGAACTTCTTTATTCGGATATCAGCTTAAGACTAAAAATCAAATGTACATTGGGTTGAGGAGAAGCCTCGGTATTTTAACAATATTTGTATTTTGGGAGAGTCATGCTCTTGGATTCTTAAGATTAGAAAAAGATTCAAAGAGAGCAGTCAAATCTGCTTAGGTCAGGATTTAGGATGTTTACAAGAATGGCTAAGTGCGGCTGCGAAAGAATTATTTTTTGGAATCGGATGCTGCGCAGCTGCGATACATTATGGAAATCACTTAAGTGCATTTATGTTTATAGTTCTATGAAAATAATTGAAGTGGCCGGTTTGGACCATTCAAATACGTCACTATATAGGTGCCATACAAACGACCGATATGAAAACAAGTCTTTGTATGGAAAACTTTTTTGTTTTCCAAGCTATTGCATCCGAATTCAAAATTTATTTATTTGACATAGCCATACACGATTTGTGATAGCTTGGTTTCGATGGGGCCACTATATCACATAGTTGCCATACAAACGACCGATATAAAAAACAAGTCTTTGTATGGTAAACTTTTTTGTTTTCCTATCTATTGAAACCGAATTCAACATTTATCATTTGATATAGCCATACACGATTTGTGATAGTTTGGTCCGGATCGGACCACTATATCACATAGCTGCCATACAAACGACCGATATGAAAACAAGTCTTTGTATGGAAAACTTTTTTGTTTTCCAAGCTATGGCAACCGAATTCAATATTTGTTTAATTGACATAGCCATACACGACGTTTTTAGGTTTGGTTCGGATCGGGCCACTATATCACATAGCTGCCATACAAACGACCGATATAAAAAACAAGTGTTTGTATGGAAAACTTTTTTGTTTTCCAAGCTATTGCAACCGAATTCAACATTTATCATTTGACATAGCCATAAACGATTTGTGATAGTTTGGTCCGCATCGGGCCACTATATCATATAGCTGCCATACAAACGACCGATATGAAAACAAGTCTTTGTATGGAAAACTTTTTTGTTTTCCAAGCTATTGCATCCGAATTCAAAATTTATTTATTTGACATAGCCATACACGATTTGTGATAGCTTGGTTTGGATGGGGCCACTATATCACATAGTTGCCATACAAACGACCGATATAAAAAACAAGTCTTTGTATGGAAAACTTTTTTGTTTTCCTAGCTATTGCAACCGAATTCAACATTTATCATTTGATATAGCCATACACGATTTGTGATAGTTTGGTCCGGATCGGACCACTATATCACATAGCTGCCATACAAACGACCGATATGAAAACAAGTCTTTGTATGGAAAACTTTTTTGTTTTCCAAGCTATGGCAACCGAATTCAATATTTGTTTAATTGACATAGCCATACACGACGTTTTTAGGTTTGGTTCGGATCGGGCCACTATATCACATAGCTGCCATACAAACGACCGATATAAAAAACAAGTGTTTGTATGGAAAACTTTTTTGTTTTCCAAGCTATTGCAACCGAATTGAACATTTATTCATTTGACAGTCATTGCTGCCATACAAACGACCGATATGAAAACAAGTCTTTGTAAGGAAAACTTTTTTCTTTTCCAAGCTATTGCAACCGAATTCAATATTTGTTCTTTTGACATAGCCATACACGACGTTTTTAAGTTTGGTCCGGATCGGACCACTATATCATATAGCTGCCATACAAACGACCGATATGAAAACAAGTCTTTGTATGGAAAACTTTTTTGTTTTCCAAGCCGAATTCAAAATTTATTTATTTGAGATAGCCATACAAGATTTGTGAAACTTTGGTCCGGAGCGGACCACTATGTCATATAGGTGCCATACAAACGACCGATATGGAAACAAGTCTTAGTATGAAAAACTTTTTTGTTTTCCTAGCTATTGCAACCGAATTCAATATTTATCATTTGACATAGCCATACACGATTTGTGATAGTTTGGTTCGGATCGGGCCACTATATCACATAGCTGCCATACAAACGACCGATATAAAAAACAAGTCTTTGTATGGAAAACTTTTTGTTTTCCAAGCTATTGCAACCGAATTCAACATTTATTCATTTGACATAGCAATAGACGATTTGTGCTAGTTTGGTCCGGATCGGACCCCTGTGTCACATAGCTGCCATACAAACGACCGATATAAAAAACAAGTCTTTGTATGGAAAACTTTTTGTTTTCCAAGCTATTGCAACCGAATTCAACATTTATCATTTGACATAGCCACACAGTATTTCTGAAAGTTTGGTCCGGATCGGACCACTATATCATATAGCTGCCATACAAACGACCGATATGAAAACAAGTCTTTGTATGGAAAACTTTTTGGTTTTCAAGGATCTTCGGCAAGCCGAAGATAACTTTTCTCACTTGTTAAACTTGATCTGCGTGCAACAAAAATAATGATCTGGTAAAAATTTCAAAACGCTAGCTTTAAAACCAATGTATATTTTTTGCATAGAAACAGACGGACAGACGGATAGAGGGACAAACGGACATGGCTATATCGACTCAGCTGTTGATGCTGATCACGAATATATAGTAGCATAATATGCTTCATATGGCATGGTTGCATCACACGTTGCCTCAAGCATCTTCTTGAGGTCGGCCGCCATTGAATCTGCGTGTCAATTTGAGATTCGAAACGAGTCGATTTGGTATGCCAGCATATCTTCATCGATCTTCTCTGCCGCAGAAGGAAATCAGTGCGTGGTCACTCAGCGTTACAACGTCGTGGACCGTCCAGCTGGCGTTAGCCACTAACTCTTTACTGATGTAGGTAATGTCGATGTAGGACGAGCCCCTATCGTTGTTGAACGTTGGTTTACAGCCGTAGTTCAGCAGTATCAGATCCAACATAAGCATTGTGTCTATCACTGCTCGGCCTCTGGGATTCGATACCCTGCTGCCCCATTCTACTGCCCAGGCATTGAAGTCGCCCGCGATGATCTCCGGGCCGCGCCCTCTCGCATGGCTGCCCAGCACCTCCAGCATCTCCTCGAACTGGTCTGGGGTGTCTGTAGGGGGGGCGTAGCAGCTGCACTTCTTTTATTTTCTCATATGCAATTCCGCGCATCGGTAAGGCCGCCAGTTCCTGGATGTGCAGATTGCTGCAACACTTGATAGCTGGTTTACCGGTCTCGTCTAGTATCATTGTCGAGTTGCCACGGACAGAGGAATAGGGTTCGCTCGAAAACATGATGTCTACCTTGCGCTCCGCCGCAGTTTGAGCCAGGAGGCTCTGAGCAGCTGCGCAATGGTTATCATTGAGCTGAATAATCATTATTTGCTCCTGCATTATGCTGGCACTTCGCTTTTTTAAGGCTGGCTCTGTATGTCAGGCACGCAAAACAGCCCGTCGGGTGGTTTTTGACCATTTCGTCGCTGCATAATAGGCACTTTGGTGGTGCGACACATCCCCTTGCCTTGTGTCTGACCGATCGATTGCCTTGCAGGTCATTGCTCGATGACCGTTGCCAAGTCGTGGCCTCGTCCAATCCACTGCAGGGTAGTGCTATTCTTTGTACGTACCGAAGCCATCTCTTTTAGCGCTGGGTCCAGCTCGGTCTTAAATTTGGAGACGCTGTCGGAGGCTTTCCCCTCTACTTCCAGCAGTAGTTCCCCTTGCTGGGTTCTGCGGACTTTGCGAACATGTTTGCTCAGTTAGCTGAGGGTCCGGTCCACTTTTAGTTTGCGGAGCATTTCCGCATACGACGCCTCTCCCGTCTTCTTCAGTATAAGTGCCTCTGGGTTCTTCCTCAGGCGTTTATGCTTAACCTTGTTCACCTCGCCTCCAGTGCTAGCATCCTTGGCGACGGATGCATAGCTGCGCGGCTTGGACGTATTTTCATTGGGTTTAGGCATACTTTCTATGATAACCGCGGAGTAGTAGCCCAGCTTGGCTGCCTGTGCTTTAGGCACCTGAACTTTGGGCATTTGTCCCTTTGGCAATTGCTCTGTTGGCGTAGCCTTTTTCTAGGCTTTTGGGGCTCGGCTTGGGTAGCAACGGTCGTAGAACGATTCTCTTTAGCGACGCCTTCGTGAAGCTCGATCGCCCTCTTGTTGAGAGCCGAGAGTTCAAGTAATAAGCTTTGTCCTCTATGATGACATGGCGCTGAATTTCGAACGCGGATGCTCCGTAGGTCTTCTATTTGGAATGCCGTGGTTAAGTCTACGATCCTGTGGCCGAGGGAGGAAAGCTTTCAAAAAAAAAAACAACTGTGCAGCTGTGCAGTATGAAATGAGAAAGAAACTCTTTATTACAAAAAATTGTATGCTTCTCCCAAATGCGTCTTCGCCGAGTTTTTATTGGCGATCTTCGTTGAATTTTTGCTCGGGTCTCAGTTTTTTGTTGCTGGGTCGGTGTTGTCTCTCTGTGGCCGGAGAGAGAATTTGCTCGGCTCTCAGTTTTTATACCCTGTACCCATTAAAAATGGGTTAAAAGGGCATAATAATATGGTGCAAATGTATGTAACAGGTAGAAGGAAGCATCTCCGACCCCATAAAGTATATATATTCTTGATCAGCATCAACAGCCGAGTCGATATAGCCATGTCCGTCTATCCGTCCGTCCGTCCGTCCGTCTGTCCGTATCAACGACTAGATCTCAGAAACTACAAGAGCTACAGACATGTGCCATATATCGTTGGAAAGGTCATTTCCATACGCAGTACAAGTTTGTTTTTTTTATTTTGATATCACCCCCCGTTCCCCCGCAAACAGCAAAAAACTTCCACGACCACGACCACGCTCCCCGCAAACCGCAAAAAACTGCCACGCCCACAATTATTATCCTAATGCTATGCAATTCGGCATATGCGTTGGTGCTTATAAAAGCTATCTAATTTTTAAATTTGAACCAAATCGGATAAGAAACACGGAAGTTATGCCACATGCTAAATCTATGGCAAGGGAAGCAGAAGCGCAGCAAAACACGCATTGCGCGGCGCGGACTGCGACGTTGACAGCGAAATGTGTATGCTTTATGCTAATAGAATATTGTTTCATTTATTTATTGATACTAAATAAATAAATTGTAAGAATGTCTAAGGGTACAGGGTATTTTGCAATCGGGAAACTCGACTGCTGCTACCTTACTTGTTTGTTGCTGGGTCGGTGTAGTTTCCCTGTGGCCGGAGAGAGGGGGCATGTTGCTCGCGTCTTGCTCGCGTCGCGTGGGCTCATTTGAATTTGGTGAAAGACACTTGCTAAGTCTATTGTTGTAAAATACATGGTCTTTCCTATGCTATCTAGTATATACTAGATATCTGCAATGTTCGGGATAGGGTATCTATCAGAGACAGTCTTCTCATTTAATTTACGAAAATCGATTACCAAGCCCCACATTTTTCGCCTATGATGTCACTTTTCTTAGGTACGACCCAGACGGGTGCACTCCAGGGGGAATGGCTGTTTTTTATGATGTTTTGTTCGAGCATTTTTGAAATTTGATTTCGAACTTCGTCTTTATGTACAAATGGGTAACGGTAAGATTTTGTGTGAATCGGTATATTATCTGTTGTTTGTGTTTGACGTCGTTAGAGAACGTTAGTTCTCGTTGTGGAAAAGTCTTTTGAATGACTTGCATAGTTTAAGTTTGTGTTGTTTTTCCTCGCTGTTGAGGTGTTCCGTCTGAATATTTAATTGTTGGTCGTCCGGTCGTTCGGTATATGTTGCCGCGGACATGCAGTTTAAGTATTGGTGGGTTCGTGGAGAGAACTCTTCTGCCTGTAACGGTTCCTCGAGGTAAAGTGTTTGGATCTGGTCTGAGTTATTGCAGACTTCGAAATAGGCGGATCCTGCGCTTGCGGTGTATAAACCGCCTGTTATGGATATTTGATTATCCAAATTCGTGGTTTCATATATAAAATCTCCCTGCATGAAGTTTACTGGGAGCGGAAGTAGCATTTTGGTATTTTGTGGCAGGTTATCTAATGTGTCTACAGGCTTTGCCCTTGTGAGGATTGGGATGGCGGTTTCTGGTGTTTCTAGTATGGATTCGGCAAATTTTTTTTTTTCATTTAGCCTAGATAGGATATCCATGCCTAGGAGACCATTGAAGTGGGTGTGGAAATTAAATAATTAGAACTTAAAATTGGGCATTTTTTTGAATTGTTTGAAATTTATTTTATCTGAATATTCCCCAATTTTGAATGTACTGAGAACAGTGTGGATATTGATATCTGAGGTTGGTTTTTTGACGTGATCTTCATTAATAAGTGCTGCATTTATGAAAGAGTAAGTAGATCCTGTGTTTATTAGGAATTTAAGAGGGTTTCACACCATGGAGTTTGGTGATAAGAAAACAAATGGCAAGGAAGATCCGTGAGTCTTCTTGCTCATGTAGCCGACTGGCTTCCCGAGGCTTCTAGTAGAAAATTTGAATCATCGTTGATGATTATGGTTGTTCCTGTTTTGGTGACTTAGGGTCTGATCTGGTTGGTCGTTATTGTGGAAGGGGTTCCTACCCAGAGTTTCTCTATCTTGTCGAACATTATTATCGTTTTGGGAATTATGTTGACGTGTGAAGCGTCTATTATTATTGTTGTTAAAATTTTCTTGTCTCTGTATAAAGCGGCTATTATTGTCATTGTTGGTGTTATCATATCGTGGTACATGACAAGCGTTGTTGCCATTATTATAGTTCTGTTGTCGTGGTATGTAGCGACTGTTGTAGTCACTATTGGTTGGTTGTCCTTTCGCGTATGGGTGATTACTGTATATTGGGCTGTCACGTCGTCGGTTTTTTGGTGTTTGTTCAGGCTTCTAAAGAATTTTAAATTCAATCTGTCCGTACTCGTATGCTTTCTCGATTGTCTCTGGCCTTTGATTCCTAATGGCTGACCTAAGTGGGTCCTTTAACCAGCTAAAAATGTATTTAGGCAGAATCTGTCGTATTGGTCACGTTTGGACGCGAGCGAGTGTCCACTAGGGTCTGCTTCTCTGGCGAGTGACATTAATTCTCTTTTTATTTTTGCGGCTGAGTAGCTCTCTAACAAGCATTTCTTCTGTTTTCTTGCTAAAGTATAGTCGCTTGAGGTTTGCTTTGATATCATCCCAACTAAGGAGTACATCGTAGACATTCAGCGCTTCGTCTGCCCTGCCTTTAATTCTGTCACGGATAGTTCCAAGTAAGTTCCGCATGTTGATTGGTCCACTTATGAGGCTAACAAAAGGAGCTGATCCACTCTGTCTATAAATCTATCAAGATTGTCAGGTGCGCCTTGGTAGGTTGGTAGTTGATGTACAAGGGTTAGTAGTTGTTGTAGATTCAGGTTTGTGCTTATTGATGAATTAACGGTGGGACTTAGTGGCCCTGTGGCGTTACCGGAATCCATAGCATTGGTGGGATTATTGTTTTGGGATTGAACCGACTGGTCTTTCTCTTTTGTTCCTGTCGCTTCCCTTATCTAGAACCGCTTCTTAGCCCTAATCTGCCCCTAACTGTGTTACTAGTGTTCGCTTTTATACCCTTGAAAAAGGGTATTATAATTTTGTCCAGAAATGTGTAACGCATTAAAGGAAGCATCTCCGACCTCACAAAGTATATATATTCTTGATCAGCATCAACAGCCCAGTCGATATAGCCTTGTGCGTCTGTCCGTCTGTTTCTATGCAAAAAATATAGTAGTTTTAAAGCTAACGTTTTGAAATTTTTACCAGATCATTATTTTTATTCCACGCAGATCAAGTTTAAAAATCGGTCAGATCGGACCACTATATCATATAGCTGCCATACAAACGATCAATCAGATTTTAAGTCTTTGTATGGAAAACTTTTTTGTTCTCCAAGCTATCGCAACCGAATTCAAAATTTATTCATTTGACATAACCTTACATGATTTTTTTTTTTTGTTATACCCTTTAAAAAGGGTATTATAATTTTGTCCAGAAATGTGTAACGCATTAAAGGAAGCATCTCCGACCCCACAAAGTATATATATTCTTGATCAGCATCAACAGCCGAGTCGATAAAGCCATGTCCGTCTGTCCGTCTATCCGTCTATCCGTCTGTCCACCTGTTTCTATGCAAAAAATAGACAGTAGTTTTAAAACTAGCGTTTTGAAATTTTTACCAGATCAATAATTTTCTTGATACACGCAGATCAAGTTCAAAAATCGGTCGGATCGGACCACTATAACATATAGCTGCCATACAAACGACCGATATGAAAACAAGTCTTTGTATGGAAACTTTTGTTGTTTTCCAAGCTATTGCAACCGAATTTAACATTTATTCATTTGACATAGCCATACACGATTTGTGATAGTTTGGTCCGGATTGGACCACTATATCATATAGCTGCCATACAAAACGACCGATATGAAAACAAGTCTTTGTATGGGAAACTTTTTTGTTTTCCAAGCTATTGCAACCGAATTCAACATTTATTTATTCGATATAGCCATACACGATTTGTTAAAGTTTGGTCCGGATCGGATCACTATATCATATAGCTATACAAACGACCGATATGAAATCAAGTCTTTGTATGGGAAACTTTTTTGTTTTCCAAGCTATTGCAACCGAGTTCAACATTTCAAAGGTTAACCATCTTCGGCAAACCGAAGATAACTTTTGTCACTTGTTTTTAATAAATTTGGTGCTGTCACCTGCATTCAGCGTTGGCAAAGTCCTCATTTCGTCAGTTTTATGTCTACAGTTCAGCAATTAGCCATTAAAGGTAAGCAACATATAAATGGCTGACAGGCTACCACGTTCTTGTCTCTTATTTATATTCTCCATTAGTTTTGTTAATTCGAAAAACTTGTTGACCGTAAAAGAGTGTGTCAATATCATTATTAATGCGTTACACATTTCTTGACAAAATTATAATACTCTTTTCAAGGGTATAACAAGTGAGAAAAGTTATCTTCGGCTTGCCGATGATGGTATACCCTTGAAAACAAAAAAGTTTTCCATACAAAGACTTGAAGTGTGATGGATCGTTTGTATGGCAGCTATATGATATAGTGGTCCGATCCGATTTTTAAACTTGATTTGCGTGCAACAAAATTATTGATCTGGTAAAAATTTCAAAATGGTAGCTTTAAAACTACTGTATATTTTTTGCATAGAAACAGACGGACAGACGGACAGAAGGACTTCGATGCAATTTTTGCCAGGCTAGATTGTACCTATTCGAACAAGACATCTTTACGTCTGTTGAGGCACGGATTGGAGATGGTTACGCAGGGTGACCTAACATTAATGCAAAACTACGACGAAGTTGAGAAAAAGCTAACGCTTGTCACCAAGAAGATCGTAATGACGCATGAACAAGAAGGGCTGACCTGCTTAACGCTGAAGTCAGAGCCGACGCGCTACATGCTTTCATTTCATGGCTCAAAAAGTCCCTCAGAGCTGTGGTCTTCCCGGCCCATTAAAAGATTTGCCATCTGCACTGGCTTTGGCTAGATAAGCAGAAGCAAGCATAGAGAGAACCATGTTCGCAAACTCAAGAGCCGCTTCCAAGGGAAACCCAATAGAGATAACAGGGAAGAGCTGGGACAGGAGCAGGGATAGGAACCCGCATTATGTCAGGCGTCAAAAAAGTAACTTTAACGGACAGACCAATAGTGACAATCAGGCGCAAGCTCCTCAGCCAATGGAGGTCGACTCGTCCTCCAGATTTAGACAGCGCATTGAGCAACACAAGAACCACCCTAATGATACGAATGCTTTTAAGAGAAGAAATTCTTCAGAACGCTTGACAGGACCGAGACGACAAGTATGAAAAAGCATCAAAGGCTGCAGTCGAAGAGATCGACAGTGAGAATGAGTACGCCCCAGTGACGACTCATTTAATTTTTTAGGGGACGCTCGCGGTTGCCGTTCATTGAACGACGGTTGGCTGGGAGAACTTTAAGGATATTAATCGACACCGGCGCGGCAAAAAATTATATAAAGCCCGTAAAGGAGCTAAAAGATGTAATGCCGGTCGCCCGCCCTTTTTCGGTGAGCTCAATACATGGCTCTACCGAAATGAAACACAAGTGCTTACTGAAAGTTTTCAAGCACACCTCCCCATTTTTTCATCTTGACTCTCTCAACGCGTTCGACGCTATTATAGGCTTGGACCTGTTAACACAGGCCGGAGTAAAGTTAAACTTAGCAGAGGACTCCCTAGAATACCAGGGCATCTCTAAAAAGCTAAACTATTTCAGCTGCCCGAATGTAAGCTTCACTGATGTGAACGATATTGTTGTACCTGCGTCCGTTAAGAAGGAGTTCAAGGACACAATAATGAGGAGGAAAAAAGCTTTTTCCACTCCTAATGAAGCTCTTCCATTTAACACCGCTGTTACTGCCACGATTCGCACAGTAGTCAATGAACCGGTGTACTCCAGAGCTTACCCAAATTGCTGAAAGACTGCATTATTAGGTCCTCTAGGTCACCCTATAACAGATTCTAGCGAATCTTGGCAAGGCAAAATTCTTTACTACCCTTAACTAAAAGTCAGGGTATCATCAAATTTACCTCGCGGAACACGACCGCGAGAAGACATCGTTCTCGGTGAATGGCGGCAAATACGAGTTTTGCCGTCTGCCGTACGGCTTGAGGAATGCAAGCAGCATTTTTCAAAGAGCCCTAGACGATGTGCTGAGAGAGCAAATCGGGAAAATATGTTACGTCTATGTAGATGATGTCATAATTTTCTCAGAAAAAGAGTCCGACCATGTCCGCCACATCGACACTGTGCTGAAATGCTTGATCGAGGCGAATATGAGGGTGAGTCAGGAAAAGACAAAATTCTTCAAAGAAAGCGTTGAGTACCTCGGCTTCATTGTAAGCAGGGATGGGACTAAGTCCGACCCAGAAAAAGGTAAAGGCCATTCAGGAATACCCTGAACCCAAAAGTGTCTACGGTGTTAGATCGTTCCTTGGTTTAGCCAGCTACTACAGAGTCTTCATTAAAGACTTTGCAGCCATAGCTCGTCCGATAACTGACATCCTGAAAGGGGAAAACGGCTCGGTGAGTAGGCATATGTCTAAGAAGATTTGTGTTGAGTTTAATGAAACTCAACGCAGCGCATTTCAAAGGCTTCGTAACATTCTGGCATCAGAGGACGTCATACTCAAATACCCCGACTTTCAAAAGCCCTTTGACCTCACCACAGATGCGTCAGCAAGTGGCATCGGTGCAGTCTTATCGCAAGAAGGTAGGCCGATCACCATGATATCCCGCACCCTGAGACAGGCTGAGCAAAATTATGCCACAAACGAAAGGGAATTGCTAGCCATTGTATGGGCCTTAGGTAAACTACAAAACTTTCTGTACGGCTCTAGGGAAATCAACATATTCACCGACCACCAGCCTCTCACGTTCGCTGTTGCCGACAAAAACACGAACGCTAAGATTAAGAGATGGAAATCTTACATAGACCAACACAATGCCAAGATTTTCTACAAACCTGGTAAGGAAAATTTCGGGGCAGATGCCCTGTCCAGGCAAAATCTTAACGCATTACAAGACGAACCGCAGTCAGACGCTGCGACTATTCACAGTGAGCTGTCCCTGACCTACACGGTCGAAACCACAGATAAACCCTTAAATTGCTTTAGGAATCAGATCATTCTGGAGGCAGCACGTTTCCCGCTTAAGCGAAGCCTAGTGCTGTTCCGAAGCAAAACCCGCCACTTGATCAGTTTTACTGACAAGAGTTACCTGTTAAAAACTCTCAAAGAAGTGGTTAACCCTGACGTCGTGAATGCCATCCATTGCGACTTGCCTACACTGGCAAGCTTCCAACACGACCTCATTACCCACTTCCCAGCCACGCAATTTCGTCACTGCAAGAATGTCGTGTCGGATATAACTGATAAAAACGAACAGTACGAAATTGTCACTGCAGAGCACAACCGTGCACACAGAGCCGCGCAGGAAAATATCAAACAAGTCCTTCGAGACTACTATTTTCCAAGAATGGGCAGCATGACAATTGGTTGCTAATTGCAGGGTATGTACCCAAGCAAAGTACGATAGGCACCCGAAAAAGCAAGAGCTCGGGGAAACGCCCATCCCCAGTTATACTGGCGAAATGTTGCACATTGACATATTTTCAACAGACAGGAAGCTGTTCTTGACGTGCATTGACAAATTCTCTAAGTTTGCAGTAGTGCAACCGGTTACATCTAGGACAATAGTGGACATCATAGGCCCCCTATTGCAGATTGTTAACCTTTTCCCCAACATCAAAACAATCTATTGCGACAATGAGCCCGCTTTCAACTCAGAAACAATCACGTCAATGCACAAAAACAACTACGGCGTCGACATTGTGAACGCGCCTCCTCTGCACAGCGTGTCCAATGGCCAAGTTGAACGGTTCCACAGCACCTTGGCAGAAATAGCCAGATGCCTGAAGTTGGACAAAAAGACAAATGACACAGTAGAGCTAATCTTGAGAGCCACGGTAGAATATAACAAAACCGTGCACTCAGTTACTCGTGAGAGACCAATTGGGGCCTGGGAATCAAGGCAAGATTAGCAAAGGCTCAGCAAGACAGCATCGGAAGATGCAACCCTTCCCGTCAAAACCGGGTGTTTGAGGTAGGAGAACAGGTGTTTGTAAAGAACAACAGGAGGTTAGGAAATAAACTAACCCCACTATGCACGGAACAAAAAGTGCAAGCAGACCTGGGAACGTCTGTTCTTATTAAGGGGAGGGTGGTCCACAAGGACAACCTTAAGTAGGCACTCCCCTTGCGGTTAGTTAGTAGGTTACTTTAAGAAAGCCCGAGCACTCCCGGCAGATAACAATAAATTCCGAAACCCAGAAACAGATTAACAAGTTAACTGACACCATCAATAAGGTGATCAGTGCCCGTAAAGGCAACTTGGTTGACACTCCACACTTGTATGAAGCGTTATTGGCAAGAAATAGGATGCTTTCTACTGAAATTCAAAATTTAATTCTCACTATTACTTTGGCCAAATCAAACATTGTAAATCCCACGATTCTTGACCATGCCGACTTGAAGTCTCTTGTAGAACAGGACACCCCCTATCATCAGCTTAATAGAAGCATCCAAGATTAGAGTCCTCCAGTCCGAGAATAGTATTCACATTTTAATTGCCTATCCCAGAGTCAAGTTCAGTTGCAAGAAAGTCGCCGTTTACCCTGTATCTCACCAACACATCATCTTACGCCTCGACGAGGATACGTTGGCCGAATGCGAACATGACACCTTTGCGCTCACAGGATGCACAGCTACCACACACTTCACGTTCTGCGAGCGGTCTCGGCGCGAATCCTGTGCGCGCTCACTCCACGCAGGGAGCGCAGCCCGATGCCACACTCAACCCAGCCACTTGCAGGAAGTAACTCCCGCAGATGACGGCGTTGTGATTATCAACGAAGCTGCAGCTCGCGTTAGCACCGATGGCAGCCCAGAAATACTGGTCGAGGGAACCCACCTGGTGACCTTCGAGAGGACGGCGACCATCAATGGCTCCGAGTTCATAAACCTACGTAAAGCTTTAAGCAAGCAGCCAGGCATTGCGCGCTTCCCATTACTTAACATCGTCGGGCACGACCCCGTGCTCAGCATCCCTCTGCTACACCGGATGAATAACGAGAACCTGCTCTCCATCCAAAGCTTTAAGGATGACGTGGAATCTAAAGGTTCACCTAAACTCTGGTTCGCAGCTGGTGTGGTCCTAAACATTGGTTTGATTGGCTCCTTCGCACTTTATGTGGCATTAAGGAGAAGACGAGCCTCCATGGAGATACAGCGTACCATCGACACACTCAACATGACCGAGGACGGTCATACACTTGAGGGGGGGGTAGTTAACAACTCTTAACATAATAATTCATAGCAACTAAGTAGCTCTATGTATAGAATGCTGACCCGCCAGAATTAAGTTCAGCGCACTGCGCAAAGTAGTCCAGCAACGGAAAGCTGACACTTCTTAATCGGAGTGTTGCTTCACACTGCAAGGAATGCCGAGTCGGCTTCGCCGACTCGTTTTGATGGCGCGATGCATTGCTGATAGGGTAAACTTAGCTCTTTGTTTTGTGAAATGTTTAGTATATTTTGGCGGTTTTGTTACGGTCACACTGTTGATATTTCACCAGTTCTGTCTTAGATACGAAAGCTGACACGTGACCAATAAACATTGCTCCGGTTGAAACCGTAATAACCTTGTCTTATTATTGATATAATTGCTGAGCCACAAGGCCAGTGATTAGAGAGTAAATCCCACTGCAGAATTCCAAGGACAGCAGCAAACGCCGCTGGACTACACATCAGCAGTCGGTAGGATTACACTTTTAAAGAGTCCTTTTAATACGGTATTGGTTAATTGAAGGTAAAGTATATGACTAGCTATCCTAAACCAACGAATTAAAAAAACAGTGATTCTAAATATATCGTGATCCGCAAAAGAATCCGTAGATTCTTGCAAGTAGTATTCGATATAATAAAATCCCGTGCGGTCGGAAACAAAAATTAAATAAAATTTTTTAATTCCGGAGACTTAACAAAATCTAAAACAAACACAATGACAAACCCTCCGCTTCACCCTCCGATTCATTTGAACCAATTATTGGCTCAAATAAAAGAATTGCATTATTACGATGGCACACCAGGAAAACTAGCTGGATTCATCAGTCAAGTTGAGCAACTGCTTAGCTTGTACCCTACCCAGGATACTCGACAGGCTCATGTTATCTATGGAGCAGTAAGGTGCGTACTTGTGGACTCAGCATTGGAAGCCGTTATCCAGGCTAACGCAACCACATGGATCGATATGAGAGCAGCATTATCCATATCATTCAAGGATCACAGCCCTTACGTAACTCTGGTGAAGCAGCTGGAGGAAACATCATACCCTGGTAGCATAAGTAAGTTTATCAATATTCTTGACGTGCAATATAGGAATATTTATGATAAACTTGAATTAGAAGTTGACCCTGTCAGCAAATCGAACTATACAGAAATGTTAAAAAGAACGATTAAAGCAACAATCGATAGAAAATTGCCAGATAGAATGTACTTGTTGTTAGCACATAAGGATATTGATACTACCCCAAAACTAAATCAAGCCACAATGGAGCTTGGAATTTATGACGCTAACCCTGAAGATCAATATTTCAGTAAATCAGAATGGCAGAGGAAAAAGAATAGGGATAATGGACATCAAAGAAACAACCAAAGATATTACAATAGACACCATAACTATATTACCTATTATCCCTCAACAAACCAAAATTTTAACACGCCAATCCAGAATCCAAATCCAAATATTAATCAAGTCCAAAACTCGCCTCGTCCTATTCCTCCTAATCAGAGGGGAAATTATTACACATTCAGAAATAGTTTAAATCAAGGTAGGCAGAATAACCCTCTCAATTATCAGCCGTCAACCTCAAATAATGTGAATAACAGTAGACCCGTAAAGCGACAGCGAGAAAGCCAGAGTGAACAGAGCAGAATGGATGTAAATTTTCATCAGACTGCTTCGGACACTCAGGATACGGGGGACGAAGAGTCAGTCCCCATGTCAGAATAAACTACCATAATAATGTTTACAAAGGAATGATCGACACAGGCTCTTCCATCAATATCATAAAGGAAAATTTTGCTAGGTTAGAAGAAAAACAAGAAGATCTGACGGTATATACAATAAATCGGCCAATAAAATTAACCAAAAGTATCATGATGAAGCCCAACCCAATATGTCTGTCCGAACAGAAATTCTATATCCATAATTTTTCCGATAATTATGATTTCCTGTTATGTCGAAAGTATCTAGAAGATACCAAAGCAAAAATTAATTATGAGAACAAGACGGTAACCTTAGGTTCAAGAACTTATAAGTTCATATACGAAGAAAAAAAGGGCGAGCCCGCATCTAAAAAATGCCTTGACCCAGAAGCAAAAGTTGATTCAGCTACAGTAGAGCAAATCGACACAAAAAAGCAAAAGCTTAAGACCGCACCTAAATGCCTTAAACCAAAGCTTAAACAAAAACAACAAAAGGAGGAGACCGCATCAACTAAATGCCTCACTCCAAAAGTTACTATTAATACAGTGGACAATGATGTTACACATCTCGATCCCACGTCTATTAAAGACGATATAATCAACTACGCGATAAATAATGAATTACGCGAATGTAACGAATATAGACTTGAGCATCTAAATGCAGAAGAAGTTGAATGATTAAAGAAGGTCCTTTATGATTATAGAGACATTCAGTACAAAGAAGGCGAAAATTTGACTTTCACCAGTACTATTAAACATGTAATCCAGACTCACCATGAAGATCCAGTCTACCGTAAACCATACAAATACGCCCAAAGTGTTGACCAAGAAGTCAACAACCAAATCAAAGAAATGATAGAACAAGGGTCATACGCAAATCAAAATCCCCGTATTGTTCTCCTATTTGGGTGGTCCCCAAGAAGGCAGACGCCTCTGGGAAACAAAAGTTTAGGTTGGTAGTAGATTACAGGAATCTCAATGAAATTACTGTCAATGACAAATTCCCCGAATGGATGAGATATTGGACAAACTTGGTAGATGCCAATACTTTACAACAATTGATTTAGCCAAGGGATTCCATCAAATTCAAATGGATGAAAACTCCATTGTGAAAACTGCATTTTCGACTAAACATGGGCACTATGAATACACACGTATGCCCTTTGGTCTTAAAAATGCTCCTGCAACATTTCAGAGATGCATGAACAATCTTTTAGAAAATTTAATTTATAAAGATTGCTTAGTATACTTAGATGACATTATAATTTACTCCACTTCATTGGAGGAACACATCTTGTCTTTAAGTAAAGTCTTTGGAAAGCTCAGGGATGCTAATTAAAAATTGCAGTAAGACAAATGCGATTTCATGAAAAAGGAAACCGAATTCTTGGGACATATTGTAACTACTAATGGCATCAAACCTAATCCGAATAAAACGAACGCAATTACGAATTTTCCATTACCAAAAACACCTAAACAAATTAAATCATTTTTGGGCTTATGTGGATTCTTTCGCAAATTCATACCCAATTTCGCGAAAATAGTTAAACCCATGACCCTCAAGCTAAAGAAAGGTGCGGTAATCGATACTAAATGCAAAGATTACATCGAGTCATTTAAAAGACTAACATCAGATCTTCATTTGATCATCATTTGATAACATCAGATCCGATTTTAATCTACCCAGATTTTTCAAAACCCTTTTCCCTAACAACTGATGCGAGTAATGTAGCCATTGGTGCAGTGTTATCACAAAACCATAAGCCCGTTTGTTATGCCAGCAGAACGCTGAATGAACTCCAAATTAATTATGCTACTATTGAAAAGGAATTATTAGCTATAGTTTGGGCGACAAAATATTTCAGGTCATACCTATTCGGAAGGCCATTTGAAATATTAAGTGATCACAAACCTGGCTTAATAATATCAAAGAGCCAAACATGAAATTGCAAAGATGGAAAATAAAGTTTTTTTTTTTTTTTTTTTTTTAAATAGCTTTAATTTGTTGGATCATTTCGGTACCAAAAACTAACAACAAGTTAACAAATCTAACGTGTAAATACTAATTACGAGTACATTACTTGCACTGTATTATAAAAGCGGCCCCTAAAAAGATAATAAAAATAATAATAATAATAATAATAATAATAATAATAATATTAATAAAAAAGATTACTGCTGGGTTGGCAAGTCGTTTCGGCGTAGGCGTGATCGGCTGCTTAACCTTGTTAGACTCCTCGCGAGCTGGTTAGGATGCGTTGATAGCTTCTTAAGGTAATTTTCCTTTTTTTCCGCAATTTCGTCTTTTACGGGTGGCACGTTTAGATCTTTGTGAATGTTGGCGTTTCGAACATACCACGGTGCCCCGGTGATAGTTCTCAATATCTTCGTCTGGGCTCTCTGAACGATATCGATGTTGCTGTTGCTGGCATTTCCCCATAGCTGGCAGCCGTAAGTCCAGATTGGTTTTAGCGCTGAGTTGTAGAGCAGCAGCTTGAAGTCCAAACTGAGTGGTGAGCGGGAGTTGATAAGCCAATGAAGGCTGTGGGCCTTCAGTTTTAGGTGAGTTCTCTTGGCTTCGATGTGTCGGCGCCAAGTTAATCTTCTATCGAGGTGTACTCCCAGATACGTCACTTCGTTTGCTGTTGGAAGTGCGACGTTGTTCAGCGTGAGCGGTGGACAATCTTGCCTGTTAAGGGTGAAAGTTACTTGCTTGCATTTTTGTTCGTTTACCTTTATACGCCAGTCGGATAACCACTTTTCCACGTCGACCAGGTAGATGGCTAGCTGGGATGATGCTTTGATTGGGCATCTGGAGCGGCTGAGAATAGCTGTGTCATCCGCAAATGTTGAAACTGTCAGGTTGCTGCTTGTAGGGATGTCTGCTGTGAATAGGACGTATAGTGTTGGGCCTAGTACGCTGCCTTGTGGGACACCGGCTTCAATATTGTGTTCGTCGGATATTGCAGTGTTGCACCTCACTACAAACTTCCTGTTGTAGAGGTACGACTCTAGCAGTTTGTGAGTGTTCTTTGGAAGTGTTGTTTTGATTTTGTACATCAGACCGTCCAGCCAAACTCTGTCGAATGCCTGCGATACGTCAAGAAATATCGCAGAGCAGTATTCCCGTTTTTCAAATGCGTTTCGTATTTCTGATGTTATACGGTTAACTTGCTCAATTGTTCCGTTGTTTTTCACGAAAGCCAAATTGGTGTGCTGGTATTGTGTTGTGCGTGTTCAGGAATGGAGTAATAGCCAGAGACAGTAGGCATTTTTCGAAAAGTTTAGATAGGCAGGATAGAAGGCTTATGGGTCTGTACGACGATGGAACAGTGTGATCTTTTCCCGGCTTTGGTATCATTATTATTATTGACTTTTTCCATCTTCCTGGAAAGTAGCCAAGTTTGTTGATGGCATTGAAGAGCTGGGTAATGCTGCATACGGCACAGTAAGGCAGCTCAATAATCATCTTAGGGGTAATTAGGTCGCACCCTGCAGATTTTTTTGGGTTCAGATGTTCTTTGATGATTTTTGAGATGTCGTTTGAGCGAAACACAATTGGAGCGTGGTGAAGCTGGGAGTCGTCTGTTGCCGGCGGAATTTCGAACGTGTTTGTTGCAGAATTCGGTTGGAAGACTTTATGTAGATGAGTGGCAAATGTGCTGGCTCTATTTTTGTCGCTACGGGCCCAGCCACCTGTGTGGTTTCTAATAGGGACCACTGGTACTGTAGGTGAGCCAAGAATTGGGTGAGCTTTCCACAGTGAGTTTTTTGTACTGGATGTTGATAATTTTTCAATATAAGTATGTTGGGCAAGCTCTTCTTCTTGCTTTAAAGCTTTTGTAAGTTTGCGTGTGGCGTCTTTTAACTTTTGTTTTGCCGACGGTGATCTGGAGGACTGCCATTCTCGCCGGAGGCGCCGTTTTTCGAGAACGAGTTGTTCGATTTGCAGGTTGGTTTTTTTGTGATTTGATATTTTACTTACAGTTAGCGGCGTTGAGCAGCGAGCTGCAGCAACGATGATTGACTCCAGTGAGTTAACAAAACTATCAATGTCAGCTTCAGCTTCGAGTGGTGGGTTAAGCTCAATGTGAGAGCTTATGTATTTTTTGTAGATGAGCCAGTTGGTTTTTTCTGAAGTCAACTTGTAGGAGTGGTTTGCTGGTTCTGGGTGTCGGAGCAGATTTATTAGGAGGGGCGAGTGGTCAGATGATAAGTCTGAGAGGCACTCGGCGCTTATCAGATTACGGGGAATGTTTTTGGTGACTGCGAAATCAATTAGATCAGGTAGTTTTTTGGGGTCAGTTGGCCAGTATGTAGGTGTGCCAGGAGAAACGTGGTCGAGCTTGTTGTTTGCTTTTATAATGTCCATCATCATCATTGTGATTGGTTCCGTAGAAAATATATCCTCTTATGTTGAAGTTATATTTGTTTGTGAGGTGTGTTTCCGAAAGTAGCATTACGTCGATGTGCTTTTCGAGGAGGAATTGAGCTAGCTCAAGTTTGTGCTGTGAAACGCCGTTGGCGTTCCACGTAGAGATTCTTAGCGAGGGCATGGAGATGATTATTTTGATAGTTGTGATACAAGAAATTGTATCAACGTGTTTTGATTACGCATTTGCTCTTGCATGGTTGTCCGCATAAACGCCATAAACTCCTCCATGCTCTGCTGCAAGGTATGTATCATTGCTTCGAAATTGTTTTGTTGTTGTTCCATTAGCTTTTTGTCTTGTACCGAATTGAAGTCTACATATTTGGCTTGTGAACATGGCGCATTGGAGGCTGGGGGCTCTAGACCTGATCTTAGAGCGCTTGCATATGACGCGTTTTTTGTTGCGAATCCTGTACCAAGTGAGGATCTGGCTGCGGTAGAGAAGAAAACTTCTGGGTTGTGTTTGGGGGGGTATTTTTGTGATCGGTGCGTTTTGTGAGCGTACAGTGGCTACGCGCTGGTTAATGCGGCTTTTGAGATCTTTGTATACTGGGCAGCCTCTGTAGTTGGCTGTGTGATTGCCTCCACAGTTGGCACACCTTTTTCCGCTTGAGTCTTCTTTGGGTGCACTGCAGCTGGCTTTGTCATGGAGCTCGCCACAGACTACGCACAGTAAGACTTTGTGTGGCCGAATTCTTGGCAGTTCATACATTGTACCAGATTGTTAGGTTTGTGAGGTTCTTCCACGGTGATTCTACGATGTAGTGAAAATTGGAGTTTGTATATTGGATGCACATCGTTTCTTTTCGGCATCTTTGCTTCTGGTGTAAGTTCCACCTTGAAGAGTGGTTGCGGCTGTCTATTTTTGTTTAAGATGTTGAAGACTGATTTAGCGGTAAATCCTTTATCCTGTAGCGCCAGCTTTATTTCGTCTGGTGTTACATCAGGTTCTATGCCCTTTAATACGACTTGCAGACCCTTGCTGCTTTTTAGCTGGTATGTGTAGTAGCTTTTTCCCCCTTCGTCTAAGTACTTGGTTAAGGCTCTAAAGTGTTGTTCAGACTTGGTTTGAACTTTAGTTTCGTGGATGTTGCCCCTAACTAAGGGAATTATGTGGAAATTAGCGTCACCTATGAGCTTTATTATATTGTTTACAAATGTACTGGAGCTTTTCTCACGTACAAAAATTGGTGGTGGCTTTGGCTTATTTTTGTCGCTTCCATCAGCTTCAACGGGCAGGTCTACAATAGTGTCTGCCAAAATGTCAAACCTGTTGGCATTGTTCGGCATTGTTGTGTTGGCGTTGGCGCGTGTGATTTTTGGTTTGTTTACATTTTTTTGGGGGATTAGCTTTCGTTTTATTAGGATGTAGCGATCCATTCCAGTCTGTATGGCCGGTTGATTGTTTATGTTTCCGTTTTGTTTTGGTTTAGCTTTCGCTGACACAGTGAGAGCGTGAAAAAAAATAAAGTTAAATGAATTCGATTACAAGATCAAATATCTTCCTGGCAAAGAAAATTATGTAGCGGATGCTCTTTCCCGCACAAAAATTGAAGAAGCCATGCTAGGTGAGGTCGCCTATAGCGCAAATACAACTATAAATAGTGCAGCCGAAGATAATTTGAATTACATATCAATAACTGAACGACCAATCAATTTTTTCTCTCGACAAATAGAGATAAAAAGAGGCGATAGTGATACAACAAGTTTTAACCATTTCTTCCAGAAGTTAAAAATCAAAATAACTTACAAAGAAATGACACTTGAACTCGCTAAAAACATTATTAAAGAGTATGTGTGCACAAAGAAAAGCGCAATATTCTTCCCTAATGATAGTGACTTTCTGATTTTCCAAAGGGCCTTTACCGAAATCATAAGTCCCAACAATTTCACGAAACTGTTGAGATGTACACTGAAACTAATTGATATACTCACTTATGCAGAATTTAAAGATTTAATACTAAAGAGGCATAAAGAAGTTCTACATCCAGGTATAGAAAAAACTATTAATTGGTTTAAAGGAAAAGGAAAATACTACTACCCGGATAGTCAAAAGTTAATCCAAAACATTATCAACGAATGTGAGATCTGTAATATAGCGAAAACAGAACACAGAGATACGAAATTAAGATACGAAACCACACCAGAAATAATGAATGCCAGAGAAAAATATGTAATAGATTTTTATCTCACCGGAAATCAAATCTTTTTATGTTGTATTGATGTCTATTCAAAATTTGCATCACTAGTTAAAGTAAAAAGTAGAGATTGGCTAGAAGCAAAAAGAGCCATCATGAAGATATTCAATGACATGGGTAAACCCCAAGAGATAAAAGCAGATAAAGATTCAACATTTATGTGCGTAGCTTTACAAAATTGGCTAAAATCCGAGGGCGTAAATACGAGGGCGGGTCAATAAGTCCGTGACTTTTTGAATTTCCCGCCTCTTAATTGAAATGGTAACACTGCTCCCGTCAACAGTCATCTGTCAGTTGACTCTTGTCAAAAATTGAACAAGCTGCAACATTTAGTTTGTTTTTGACAGCCGTTAATATCAGACTACCGCGTTGACTGAGAAGAAAATGGAAAAAAGTGAATTTCGTGTGCTCATTAAGCATTATTTTTTGAGAAAAAGTTCATTACGCAAACCAAGGCCAAGCTTGATAAATATTATGGAGACTCTGTACCATCCATTTCCATGGTAATAAAGTGGTTTACTGAATTCCCATGTGGCCGTACAAGCACGGAAGATGCCGAACGTTCTGGACGCCCAGTTGAGGTTTCCACATCCGAAACAATTGAAAAAATCCACGATATGGTTTTAGCCGATCGGCGATTAAAAGTGAGAGAGATTGTGGAAGCCGTACGCATTTCACATGGCTCAGTGGTTTCAATTTTGAATGATCATTTGGGTATGAGAAAGCTTTCCGCAAGATGGGTGCCGCGTTTGCTTACAATCGACCACAAATGCAACCGTGAGACAATTTCGCAGGAATGTTTAGCGTTATTCAATCGCAATACGAACGAGGTTTTGCGCCGTTTCGTAACCATGGACGAAACGTGGATCAACCACAACACACCGGAGACCAAACAGCAGTCAAAACAGTGGGTTTCTCGGGGTGAATCGGCGCCAAAGAAGGCAAAGGTGGGTTTGTCAGCCAATAAAGTCATGGCGACTGTTTTTTGGGATGCACGCGGTATTATCCACATTGACTACCTTAAAAAAGGAAAAACAATCAATGGTAAATATTACAGCAACTTATTGGGTCGATTCGATGAGGCATTGAAAAAAAAGCGACCGCACTTGGCGAAGAAAAAACTTCTTTTCCACCAGGACAATGCACGGGTGCACACATGTGCAGTTTCCATGGCAAAATTCCATGAAATGGGCTACGAATTGCTCCCTCATCCGGCCTATTCACCCGATCTAGCCCCGTGTGACTATTTCTTGTTCCCAAACTTAAAGAAATGGCTCGGCGGAAAGAGATTTGCCTCCAATGACGAAGTCATCTCACAAACAAATGCCTATTTTGAAGACCTCGACAAATCATATTTTTTGGAAGGGTTAAAAAAATTGGAGAAAAGTTGGGCTAAGTGCATAGATCTCAAAGGGGACTACGTTGAAAAATAAAATAACTTTTTATCTAAAAACTTGTGTTTCATTCAAATAGTCACGGACTTATTGACCCGCCCTCGTATCTCTGTCACAACAAGTAAAAATGGCGTATCGGATATTGAGAGGTTTCATAAGATCGTAAACGAAAAATTGAGAATCATCGGTAGTGAACAAAACATCTAAGATAGATGCACAAGATTTCAAACAATCTTATACATCTATAATCACAAAACAACACATAACACTACCAAACGATCTCCGGCAGATATTTTTCTATATGCAGGAAGCCCAGATTTTAATTTACAACAAAACAAAATCGACAAAATTGAGCAGCTCAATAAAAAGAGACATGATTTTGAGGTTGATGTAAAATATAGGCAAGCCCCCTTGTAAAAAGCAAAATTACCAATCCATTTAAGAAAACAGGAAGGATTGAACAAGTGGATAGTAAACACTTTGAAGAAACAAATCGAGGCAGGAAAATCGTACACTATAAATCTAAGTTTAAAAAGCAAAAGAAGATTAATAAGAGCAAATACGATACTTTCAGGGCAGTCGACTAGGAGTAAAGGAGACAACATTCCAATAATGCTTATTTCTATGATCTCCCTTATCAACATGGTCCAAGGCAGCAATATCGAAATAAACCCACTTAGTGCGAAAAATGGATACCTTATATTCCAGACAGGAACAGTGAAAATCCCTATAAACTACGACTACCATTCCTTGAGTATAAATATAACAAAGACAATGTTAACATTGGAAAACCTAGTAGAAGAAGCAAGTAATTTCTGTAGAGTACCACAAGTGCAGTATTTAGTGGAAAAATTAAAACGAGAAATTAATGGGTTACGAATTATTAAGAGACATAAAAGGTCTTTTAAATGTGGTAGGAACAGCATATAGGTATTTATTCGGCACTTTAGACCAAAATCATAGAGATGAGCTAGAAGAAAGAATTATTAATATTATATAGTATATAGTAATATTAGTTTAGATACGATAATAGACGTAATCAACAGCGGAATTGACGTTATTAATAAGCTCAGAGCAAAGAATGACAAAGATCAACAAATAGCGATATTGATTTTCAACTTGCAACAGTTCACTGAATATATAGAAGACATCGAACTAGGTATGCAATTAACCAGGCTGGGAATCTTTAACCCAAAGTTGTTAAAACACGACTATTTAAAACAAATAAATTCGGAGAAAACTTTGAAAATAAAATAAAATAAAAAAATAAAATTTGAAAATAAATCTACCAGAGACAATAATAAATC
This sequence comes from Drosophila merina, assembly GCA_035047645.1. Taxonomy (NCBI): domain Eukaryota; kingdom Metazoa; phylum Arthropoda; class Insecta; order Diptera; family Drosophilidae; genus Drosophila; species Drosophila merina. The sequence goes on along the minus strand of JAWNPH010000050.1, from coordinate 46,094 downwards.
AAGATTGCACCAACAACAAGATTATAGTATCAGGCAACAACATTATAAAAATTAAAAATTGTACAACTCAGATTAATTAATTTATAATTTCAAACAACTTAGCAGATTTCACACAAACAGTTTACACTAAAGAGATAATAAACTCACATGTAAAATACTACAATGTATTCCAAATTATATGCATCACTACATTTGTCATTACAATCATTAGCTTGACTCTGTATTTAGCGTATAAATTTAAGAATATACCTAAGGAATTAATTGTAAAGTACTCTAAGCAAAACGAAGAACATACGAACCCTAATATCAATGTAAAAGAACAAATTTAACCAGAAACCAATATTATGATGTACCCAAATTTAGCTGCCTGAGGACAGGCCACATTCAATGCTTGTGGGAGTGACATATCCACAGTACCTAAGCACTTAGCATATGCCTACATAAACCACACGCCTACTATATAAGTACACACATAAAATGTATACCACATATACCCCACACTACCCCACACTATTAAACCAATACACCCTATGTTACCCTTTGCTATCCAGTCAATACCAGATAAGAACCAGACTGTCATTCGAATCCTCAAAACAAGACCAAATGGAAAAAACCCCAAAAATCCAAAACAGGATGTAAACATTTCACCCACTGGTAGACTAAACATTTTATTGCCTAAGTCTTCACCCTATTGTCACGTTCCCACGTTCAAAGCTCGGACTCGCTAAACTCGAAAACAAAATTGTTAGATTACAAGATCGGAAGACCAAATCAGAGATCACTTGTATCCAAGAGCTAACGCACTTGAATCCAAGAGTAAATTAAAATCAATAACTCCAAAGCTTTCTCCAAATTCTCTTAGGACTCTAAGTCCAAAGTCCATATTCAAAAAAGCTCGAGACCGAGGCTTGATCGTAAATCAATCCAGATCAATAAGTTAAGTTCAGTTTGAGACCTAAAACTATTCGGTCGGTGTTCTTCAATATAAATAACTTGTAAAATTAAATTCGGTAAAAATAAAATTATATTTTTTTTACTTACGAATAAACCAAGTTATATAATTATATATTACCTGGCTGCTTTTAAAAGCTGGCATCCACATTTTATCTTGAAGTTCCTGGCGATAAGCTCTTGTAAAACATCCCACATATGAAATGAAGCACGAGATTATTAGAATATCTCCCGGAAGTTGTTGTATGCCCGATGTTAGGCTAGGAATTTATTTCCATAAAAGAAAATAATATTTATTGTTTTTTAACATTTAAAAAAAGAACTCAATACTTATATTTAAAATTATGTACATAGAATAGGACTGTCAAAAATTTATAAACATATGTAAGCTGAAATTTTAGATTTTAATGATTATTTTACCTTTTAACAGATTCCATCCAACGAATTTTTTCATTTGCAAGACCACCGATTAATCGATTTGCTATGTCGATGGTGAATGCTGTTTTATCGGCTTCGTCCTGACATTTCTGCTTTTTTGCCAGGGCTTCATCATATTCCATCTGCAAAGCGTTTAATTGCTCCTCTAGTTCCGTTAGTCGCTGATTCAGGGCTGTAAGTTTATCTCGAGCGTCCTTAAGTTCTTTTTCAGACTCCATTAGCGCACGTTCTTTTGGTTCAACTATAAGATAAACATCATAAAATCTATTAATATTTATGACCCAAGAACACAACCCAGCCGCAGCGGACGATTTCGCTAAAATTTTTTCTGGACTGAATTCAGGATCTAATATATAAGGCTGAAGTGCTTTTATTATATCAGGATGAATATGCTTCTTATCATAATTGATTAAATTGTCAAGAAATTTGTCAACGTTACCCATAAGAACACGACAAGCCTTCCAACTTCGATCCTTTGGAATTTTACCCTTGCTGGCAAAAAGAACCAAAACTGCACCACATACACTAACTACAGCATCCGGAGGTGAGCCGAAAGACTTTAATTCAGTTAAATTATTTTTATTTAATGTGTTTAGGGCCTCCTGCGCAGCAATCAATGCAGGCTGGGCTTTCAGAAAATCTTCTTCACATAACTTGGCTTTGGCAGTCACGTCTTCTTCAATTTGGCGCACATTTTTTTCTTCTTTAGAAGCAAATGCTCTCTCTTTAGACACTTTTTCATTTTCGGTGCCAACAACAACTATCAAGTTATCTGCTTCCTGGTTTTTAACCTTCAGTTCAACTTCTTGAACTTTAAGTACGTCCTGCAAAGCATCTACTTCTTTCGTACAGCTTGCCAGCTTTATAAGTCCGTTTTCCAAACGCAATCGGCGATCCAGATTCGCCTTAACTTTTTCGTGCAGCAATTTTGAGTATAGTGCGATTAATTCCAAAAAAGATTTTGGAGTTGTATAGTTGTAACGCTTGGCGTTCGCTAAGTACAGCTTGGATATATCGTTAACAGTTTTGTGAACGAATGCCATAAAATTCGATACTGGAAAGGCTAATTCCTTGGGCAAAACAGAAATTTCGGACAAAAACCTTAAAGATACCGACTCAAGGGCCTGCTGCGGCCACTCATGAAACCAATCAATAGTGGTACAATTTACAAGAGCTGGAAATTTTCTAGAACGAATACGAAGAGTAGCTCCAACTGGAGAAAAACATAATACTACTTTAAGTAAGCTCCGTACTTTTTCAATAAAGTATTTCCAACAGTTCTCACGATTATCTACAATTCCAAGTTGTTTTACCTCATTCCGTACGGCATTAACAATATTTTCAACTTCATCATCGGGAAAAAGTTCGTGAATATCACCTGAAGCAAGAAGGTCATTGACCAGCACTAAAAATTGTTCTCGAGCTACTTCTGAATCCGTCATAAGAAAACAACATGCACTTGTCTTAACGCCGGCCTTCATATATAAAGTTGCAATATTAGTCTTAAGGTCATTCACACTGTAGTCCTTTGTCAGTTGAATCTGAAACACATCCAGCGATGAGATAAAAGATGCTAATCTAGTTAATGACTGTTTTCCTGAGCCTCCTACGCCGATAAGCAAGGCATATCCTCTTGACGACTCAAGAATACGACTGATACGACATACATGTGACATAGCGTCATCAAATAACACCAGGTTAATGGCGCCAACGTAATCATTATAGCGATCTTGCGCCTCGTCTAAAAGAGATTTCAATCTATCCCAGCCTGGGATCGGCATGTATTTTATATCTGTTAATCCTTTTGCAAAATGGCAGTATATGTGCGGTTGCGCGTAAACTATTTCATCGCTTAAGCCCTCAATTCCTTTTCGAACCACATCTGCTACGATTTTCTTAAAGCTGGCAATATCGGTATAGTCCACTAGCTTATCACCGTAAACCCGATAGCATTCGTGTATCCATAGTCGTATCATTTGATTGGCATTTGGACAGGTTTCATTGTTTGCATATAATACACCCTAAAAGAATACATTGTGACGATTCTCGAATGTGAAAATATATTGTACTTACTGTAAAAATATTAGCTATATCCCGTAGATTAAAATTGTAGTGAAATTTTATAGCAGTAGGTAAAAATGAAGACGCTACTTTCATATGTAACGTTATCGCCGTAGTAACCATACTTTCGCATAGTTTTATAACTGATTTATCAAACTTCTGAGCCGGGTTTTGCAGGTGCTGGGAAACTATCGAGTTAAGGATATGGAACAAGGCATCCTGGCTGGGAGGACTGCAAAAAATTTACAAAATTAAAAAGGTTTAAACAAACATACGAGTATATATACCTATATGTGTGTAGAAGAATATCATTCTGTGTACGAGTATCATACGTACGCGTCTCTTTTTGACAAAACCAACCGATAACAGAAATCATGGGGCAAAAAATTCGTCGACCTTAAAGAGGGACACGCTGAGAAATATACATAGGTACACAAATATCTAGTGACATATATAAATGTTATTGTCCAATACATTTAGTTTCACTAAGCAACCTACTATATTTGTATCACACAATTTAATTCAGGATCTGCATATTCAACGCGCACCCACAACCCCAAGTGAAATCGGTCATAAACATTCCAACGCCCGATTAGCATATCCAATCGGCACCCCAACCCCGAGGTCCAATATGTTACGTCCCATGCCTGATCAGACGTAAGCATCAGCATCCGCTGGCACGTTGGCCTTAACTAGTGTGCTATGCGCACATTCGAGTATCTACTGTATTCAAATATGTACAGCGAAATATTTGTTAAAACATTAATAAAAACACATTGTAGCATTGCAATGTTAAAGTAAACATTCCAGCCCAAGTGCAAGTGTACTATAAGATGATCACTCATGAGAGCAGGCCAATCTATATAAATGCAAAATCTGCTTTTCCACGCTGGCCAAATAATGACCATAACAATATGCGCGAGTTACCAATTGTTGCCTTGGCCGATACGGTGGGAGGTAACAATACTTTTATATATGTGTAATATATATATATATATATAATTAAATACTTGCTTTATTCGTAAGTATAAAAAAAATATAATTTTATTTTACCGAATTGTACTTTTACAAGTTATTTATGTTGAAGAATACCGACCGAATTAATTTAGGTCTCAAACTGAACTTAACTTATTGATCTCGAGCTTTTTGGATATGGACTTTGGATTAAGAGTCCTAAAAGAATTTGGAGAGAGCTTTGGAGTTCTTGACTTTGATTTACTCTTGGATTTAAGTGCGTTTGCTCTTGGATACAAGTGCTCTTTGATTTGGTCTTCCGATCTTGTAATCTAATACTTTTGTTTTCGAGTTTGGCGAGTCCGAGCTTTGAGCGTAGGAACGTGACAATGGGGTGAGGACTTAGGCAATAAATGCTTAATCCAGCAATGGGTGAAATGTTTGTCTACCAGTGGGTGAGAATGTTTACTTCCTGTGTTGGACTTTGGGGTTTTTCTATCTGGTCTTGTCTTGAGGATTCGTATGACAGTCTAATTCTTATCTGGTATTGACTGGATAGCAAAGGGTAACATAGGGTGTATTAGTTTAATTTATTACATTTGAATAGTGTAGGGTAGTGTAGGGTATATGTGGTATACATGCTATGTGTGTACTTTATAGTGGACGTGTGTTTTATGTCGGCATGTGCTAAGTGCTTAGGTACTGTGGATATGTCACTATAATATATATATATGATATGTTTCCCTTTGTATATATTTGTTCGCCGCTTAAATAAAATAAACTGCTCTGTTCAGAGTTGCGATCAAGAAAGACCAAAGCTTTATTGTGCTGTTGATACCGTTAGTTCTACTAGTATATGGCGAGTCTAGAATCTAGACGAGAACATCGCGACTACGCAGTATGTGTGAGTGTGTGTACGATGATATCGATTTTATCATCGGGTGCAACATAGTTTCTGGGGACAGGGGACGAGGTTATGCTGGCATGGTAACTCCTCCCTCCCTAGCTCGTACTAAAGCCCAGAACGGATGTAAGGGTTGAACCGGAATCACTGGTGGATCGTTTGGAATATGTGTAGATGTATGTATATGTCGCAGATATTAGCGGATTATATTCCGATTCGGGCTTTGAATCATTCCTCTGCATTGCCTTGGCGTCACGTTTTCTGATATTTGGTTGGGAGCGTGGAATGTCTGTTTTCCCTCACTTTGCTTCATCATGTGATGAAATCAACTCCATGTATATACCTACCACGCATCATGACGATGCGATTCCTTTGCATACACACATACCATCATACAGTGTTATCTCACCATGCTCATGCACACAAAACTAATGCATGATAAACGGTACTTAATCGATACCTCCTTTTTACACAGACGTCTCCGCCACATACGCTCCCTCCCCTTCGCCCATACTCGCGGTGAGACTACGTTAACTCAAACAAAATCTTTAACATAACTCTTTTCATTTCAAATTAAACACTTTATTTTCTTATTCTCTTGAAACCAAATCAAACCAAAAATTATTTTCAAAATTAAATTTCGTAATTTAGCTTTAGTTCAAAGCAAAAGATCAGATTATCGATTAAAATTCATTACAAATACTTCAAAATTAATTTTAATCATTACATGATTCATTACAATTATTTTACAATATTTAATTCAATTATTTCTCATTACTCCAAGCCATAAAAGCCAGATTACCAATAACTTGAATTCAAAATAGCACCAATAGCACACAGTTAACTACTCGCGTAACCGGCCAATCTTCAATTTGATAGCTCACGGTTAAGGTTTGACAAACCGGCCAAATTTTAGCTCCCAGTTGACGTTAACCAATAAAACGGCCTAACAAATCAATATCAGCACACGGAATAAAACACCAAACCGGCCAAAAAATTGAAACTTCCGATCCTTGTCCAAAATTCCAACCTCAAGCATCAAATGCCGGGCCACATAACTCGGGCGCCCACTTGTGCAGGAAGCCATATCATTTTGGACTGATCTCAAAGTTGTACGTGATTTATCAATTATTCGTGGCATCGCAGCTTTCAATAGCTCGATCCATTTCGACATCGGAGCTCTCAACTCGATTCGTTCCGACATGGCAGCCCTCACTGGCTCGATTCGTGATAATATCGCAGCCCTCACTGGCTTTATCCATTCTGATATCGCAGCTCTCACTAGCTCGATTCGTGATATCATCTTCTCCGCCACTTTCATCCTCGAGTTCAATGGTAACCCCCTTCTCAGGCATACTTCGCAAAAATTCGTGGGAGTATTTGTAAGTTCTTTTGTTGTTCAATGCTTTGAGTGTATACCGATCTCCTGGCAATACTTCGGCCACCAAATATGGACCTTTAAACTTATTGTCTAATTTGGTTTGATTTCTTTCTTTTTTCTTAATCAAAACATAGTCCCCGACCTTATATCGTATAATAAAATAGCTTTACAATTATCAAATATAGGTTTATCGATTCTGGCATTCTTATCAATGTTACGTTTTGCCATTTCTCTAACTTGACCTACATCAACATTGTTTTCTTGATTTACAACAGGCACAAGACCAAACGGCCTGGCTTCTTTACCAATAAGTATCTCTAATGGGCTAGATTTATTCACTCTGTTGATGGTACAATTAAGAGCCAGTTGAATTTCGCATAGGGCATCTTGCCAAGAACTTTGGCTTGTTTCAACTGCAGTTAGCATGTTCTTCAGAGTACTCATGACTCGCTCTACTTGACCATTAGCTCCACTAGCTCCTGTGGCGATTAAGGGCAATTCTATTTTCTGTGATAAGCAAAAATCACGAAAAGTTGTGCTATCGAAACTACGACCTTGATCAGCGATCAGTCGAGAAGGAACTCCAAACAATGAAATTAAGGACTTCACTGCCTTAATGCAACTCTCTGTGTCTAGCTTTAAGTTTGAGACAAATAAACAAATTTGGTAAATGCGTCTATTAACACGATTATGCACGATTATCCTTCAAATCGCTCTTGCCATTAAGTTTCCCAGTAATATCGACGTGTACTGTATGCCACGGAATAACGACTTTTGGAGTGGGATGCAATTCGGCTTGTATCTTACCAGAAGGAGGCTTGAACAGCTTACAGGTAATACAGTTGTCAAACCAATAGAACTCGTATTTTCTAAAGAGTTTTCTCCCAAAAAAATTATGCATCTGATAATTGAAGCATGAACATTGTTGACAGCAGACCATCTGAATGGCCTTGGAATTATAGGCAGGCAACGAATCTTTCAATTTCTTTGTATTTTTCTATACAGTGTCCCAGAACGTAGCTCGTAGGTTTTGGACAAATCTTCGGACAATTCATTATTACGCAATTTAGATACAATGGATGAAGTTTCTTCATCTCTCTGCTGTTCGGCTAACAACCAGTTATCAGAAATTTAGGTCAGATTTATGCGTTTCTCGGCTTTTCCTGACGAATTCTAAAAACTCTTTAATCTAAAACTCTTGGGTTGCGAGACAGAAAGTCAACGTGGGCCATGCGTTCAACAGGTCTATACTGAATGTTAAATTCGAATGATTGCATATACGACCACCAATTATGAACCCTCAGGGTCAACTCAGCCTTCGTACGAGAAGCTTTCAATGAATTGCAATCTGTAAACACAACAAAGTGACGACCATGCAAATAATGACGAAAGTATTTAATAGAGTTGTAAACAGCGAGTGCCTCCAATTCGTATGAATGATAACGCGATTCCGCTGATGACGTCATCTTACTAAAATATTCGATAACTCGAGGCTTCTGTTCAATCCTGTGCAATAATATAGCACCATAGCCGTCAGCACTGGCATCTGTTTGAAGCTCGATAAGAAATTGTGGTGTCGAAAATAGTAAGAACAGGTTCATTAGTTAAAACAGAAATTACTCGTTGCCGTATTTGCTCAAGCTCCAAATCCCATAAAAATGATTTGCTCTTTGATGTAAGTGCGTAGAGAGGTTTCAACAACTGTGAAAACTTGGGTACAAACTGACAGAAATATGAGGCCAATCCGATAAATTGTCTAAATTGAGTTACAGATTGTGGAGGCGGTAAATCTGTAAGAGCTTGTATTTTTCTTGGATTCGGTCGAATCTCACCTGCTCTGACTTCGAAGCCCATATACTCAACACAAGTTTTAAGAAAAGAGCATTTTGTAATATTGAAAGAGAATCCTGTTTTCGTTAGTTTGTTCAAGACTACTCGTAATCTATCAAACACTTCTTCCTTTGTGCGTGCGACTATCATTACGTCACCATGTAAACAATGGCTAAGAATGGGTAAGATCACCCAGGGAACAGTTAATGTCTATTTGAAATACAGACGGTGGAACGCACCGTTAAGCCCAAATGGCACAGTCAAATATTCAAAATTTCCCCTCTGGGGTAACAAACGCAGTCCGCTCGATCGAGTTCGGATGAATAGGGATCTGATGAAATCCACTTGCATATCTATGCAGGTGAAAAACTTTGCACCGCTCAGTCTAGCTATTGGGTCAGAAATAAGCGGTAGTGGATACTTGTCGAAAACGGTATTAGTGTTAAGCTGTCTATAATCTACGCAGAGGCGGTCTGTAACATTTTTCCTTCGAACAAGTAACATTGGACTAGCAAACGGCGAGGAACTGGGCCTTATGGTATTTGATTCTATCAGTTGTTATTAACTGCCGAGCTTTTCCTTTTTCCTCTACACTCATTCTATAGGGTCGCACTTAAACCGTCTTATTTGGATCAATTAAGCGAATTCCGTCAATAAAGGAATTCGAGTTTTCGTGTAGTATTGATAGCAGCTGCTCTTTATCGGATCCATGCACGTCAGTATCAACATAGGCCAAATCAGGATTGCATTCGGAAATAAAATCGAATTAGAGAACATCGATTTTTCATTAAAAATTTTAAGTGCGTTTGATGCAATAGTCACACCAATTCCCTGGCTCAAAATATCCCGACCAATCAGAGCGTAACATTTTATGTAACTGTCAAGAACTACATGGAACAATATTTCGAATGAACGTTCGCATATCATAACGTTTGCCATTATTTGTAAAGTGCTAAAAACCGTATTTCCACCGATTCCTCTTAAAATAATTACATTACTTATTCTAGCTCCAGACAGTCTCAGTGAAGCAGCCTCCTTGATGAGCGAGCACTCAGCTCTGGAATCAAAACCAAATTGGAACGACTCACCAATTTACAGCAATGTCCCTACGGGCTCAAGAACAATACAGATGTTGACGTCTTTGACAATGTTGCTTCTGTTTGACATCGAGTTCTTCTGGCGATCAGGACACACTGTAGATACATGACCCTCTTTCCCGCAATTGTAACAGGTGACGGTAGATCGGTCCTTCCCTCCTGCATAGCCAGATTGTTGTTTGCTAGGTTGTTGGTGTTGACCAGCCGCTTTTGAGCGACATTCCTGCCTCCTATGACCGGGCTTTCCGCAATTAGAACGCTGATGTGTTGTCGTTTGAAGTCTGGTCCTGTCTAGTATCCAACAAGTAAGCTTTCAGTTGTTGATGTAGCTAGTTTCGAGTGTTAATGTCAGCAGTGAAGACCAAACGTCGCAATCGCTTGTCGGTTCCAGCTGAATGTGCCAGCGCAACGGAAACTGCAATGTTTTCCACGTTCAGTGACTTCCAACTGGCCATAAATGAAGTCACCATTCGGCTTGCATATAATGACAGGCATTCTCCTCCTGCGGGACATCCGTTTAGCAGATGCATAACAGTTGCAGCCAAAGTCTTCGTTCCAGCGAAGTGTTGCAGAAACAATTCTTTGAACTGCGTCCATGTTATTCCAGGAAAGCACGTCTGAGATAGCACTTGGTGGTGCTATCTTATGCATGCTAGTATATGTACATTTGCTAGGGTAAAGGTCATTAAATAGTTAGACCATATAATAGTGTGTTGAGGCACTGTGCTTATTTGGAGGAGTTGCAGTATTAGAGCGAGATATAAAAAATGTGTGTGTTCTAGAAATTTATGAGAGAGACGAATATTAAGAGACAGAACTAACTGCTGAGAACGATGGTAGCAACTCGCAATTAATCTTCGACATCAGAAGGGGGTCCGCCATGCCGATAGATTCGTTTACCACTTCTGACAAGTGTCAGAACGTTGCCAAGTAAGTACTAAGATCAGAACCGTAATCTTTTGGAGGGCATCAAATCTATGCAGCCACCAAGGACACCAGTAGCGAAGACTAATGTTTCAAATGTCATCTTACTCAAAATACTTACCCCGATTGCGTGGTAGCCTGGTGTACAACGATAGAGCTCATTTTCGGCGACCACGTTATCGAAGGGAGCGGCTTAATAATTGTATTGAGCAAGGCGCTAGAAGGCAGTGCATCACAGTGGCTGTCACAAGTATGCTTTACTGAAATCACTTGGACTCAATTTAAATAACTGTTTGTTTAACGTTTTGGTGGCATCGAAACATCTTCTGCCATCCTTTTAAATGATTTAAACGGTCGCCCAAATCCTGGAGAAGCATATGCTGAATATGGCAGTCGTATCGTCACCCAGATTTTATCTAAGTGGAAAGCTATTGACGTAAGCTAAATTGACGACAATTTTCTACGCTGGATGTTCACTACCAATGTGATATCTCGGAGCGACCTACGACAACAACTACCGGCAAATGCTTTTCACAAGGCCCAGTGCAGAAGAAATAAAAATTTTCACCTCTGGTGAAATGTCATTATTGCGGAAAGTCTGGCCACAAGTATGCTGAATGCCGCCATCGATCGGAGAAAAGAGCCAGCACAAAGAGAAAGAGCCACGACAGTAGCGGCGCATCTGGAGCAAAAGATCGGTTTGATATAACACTTTAGTGTTACAAGTGTAATGAAATTGGTCACTACGCATCTGCATGTCTGAGAGGCCATCCAAGCGGAAGCTATTAAGGCTTGAGAGGCGTGTAAACAGCCAACAAGGCAAAATAAATCTGTCTGTTCAATTCTGTTTCGACTCAGGATCTAAATGCTCCCTAGTTAAAGAAAGTGTGGCTGATAAATTCAACGGGAAAAGACTCCACAATATTGTTAAACTTAATGGCATAAGTAATGACGTTATCTTCAGCACTAAGCATATTTTGTGTAATATTAGGTCAAGTAAAAAGTTCGTTCGGTTTTTATCTAAGAGATGACGTTATTGTCCATAGTACTAGTGTTACGTGTCGCATCATATCAAGGTGTTTAATCAAGGCGCTAAAAAGGTGTTTACTCGTATTTGTGATTGACTCAGTACGTTGTGAGCGTTCGTCAAAGATGGACACCAGCAAAGAGAAAAATCGCTATATTTTACAATTTGTCTTCGATCAAGGCGAAAAAGCAGCCAAAGCGGCTGAAAAAATTAATTAAGTTACTGTAAACGATACTGTAAACGAACGTGTAGCACAAAAGTGGGTTGCTAGGTTCCGTTCCGGTAATTTCGATGTCAAAGATGCACCACGCGTCGGGAGGTCTGTAGTGGAAAATTGCGATAAAATCCCGGAAATAGTGGAAACAGACCCTCACGTGAGCACTTATTTAATTGCTGAGGAACTAAAGATGAGCCAGAAAACCGTTTGGAACTATTTGCATAAATTTGGATTCAAAAAGAAGGTCGATGTTTGGGTGCCACACGAACTAACGCAAAAAAACATGATGGACCGAATTTCCATCTGCGAATCGCTGCTGAATCGCAACAAAATCGACCCGTTTCTGAAGTGGATTGTGACTGGCCATGAAAAATGGGTCACTTACGACAACATCGAGCGCAAACGGTAGTTGTCAAAGCTCGGGGGATGCGGCCCAGATGATGGCCAAGACCGGATGGACGGCCCGGAAGGTTTTGCTGTGTGTTTTGGTGGGATTGGCAAGGAATCATCTACTACGAACTGCTCCCCTATGGCCAAACGCTCAATTCGGCCCTCTACTGCCAACAACTGGACCGCTTGAAGGCAGCTCTCATCCAGAATAGGCCATCTTTGATCAACAGAGGCCGAATTGTGTTCAATCAGGACAACGCTAGGCAACACACGTTTTTGGTGACGCTCCATAAGCTCCGGGAGCTGGGATGGGAGTCCGGACCTGGCACCAAGTGATTACCATCTTTTCCTGTCCATGGCGAACGCGCTCAATGGTGAGAAGTTGGCCTCAAGAGAGGCCTGTGAAAATTTGCTCTCCCAGTTTTTTGCCAATAGGGACGAAGCCTTCTTCAAGAAGGGTATAATGAGTTGGTATAAAGTTTACGAACAAAACGGCGTACAGCATATTTGACTTAAATCGGACAAACGTACACAAAATTATCATCTTTTGAAAAATCAATAAAACACCCAACGAACTATTCACTTGATATATATAAGGGATACCATTTTTCAGTGTATAATTTTACGTATAGGATCAACTAATTAAAATTGTATCTTCATAAAATATTAACGAATAATATAATAATTTATAACTTTGGCTAATTTAATGAAAGAATGTAGTAAAGTGTTTTTTTAAGCATGACATGCATTAGGGTTATAAAACCGATTAACTTTACTTTATATAAGAAGTTTCAGAATTTATGTTCTTAGAAAGAATTTGTGCAAAAGTTTTATTATCTTAACAAGTTTCCTGCATTCTCGATTCCGGACTGTTTGAGACTTAAAATCGGCAGTGTCGCTCGGGGTACGACGCCTGACCAAAGGCTATGATAATATGTGGGGCTACGGGAGCCAAGAGTCCACCGAAATTTGTTGCGGCTTGACTATTAAGATGGGCCCCTTGTGGGAGCATCGTGGTGGCTCTGGTTTAACACGCAATGGAGTGGAGTTGCGTTTCAACCTGTATTATTACTGATATGTATTTATTAATGTTTTTGTTTGACCCTGTACTAACGTCGACGTTTGTGAATTATTATCCTTCTTAAATAATTTAATCGTTGCTTTTAGCGTTTCTTATTTGCTTCCTCAATGGTAACTTTCGATCCTACTTTCATTAAGAAGTCCATTCATAATTTTCCGTTAAAAATGGATGGAATTTAAAAATGAAAATGTAAAGACCATGCCTAAATTCATTAAATATCCTATAAGTAATTTTATTGTAAAAATCGTATGTAATTAGTTCTGTTTGAATTTGTATTGTGTTTCTAAGTTGAGTTCCTCAACGAATTCGGGACTAAATATAGATATTGTGGAGCCCGCATCAATCAGGAATCTCACCTGTCTCCCAAATAATTTTATTTGGACATATATTTTTTTCCGAATCTTGATTGTTCGATATAAGCTGTGGTCCCGAGGCATTTACTGAAAAATTTTCAGTTTGATTAATGTTATTAATTTTATTGCTGTGTCCACTACTGCCAGATTGTTGGTTTCTGTCAGAGTCGACGCGATGAACTGCCGAATTGATGTGTATGCATATTTGAATATATATATACTATTCAAATGTAATAAATAAAACAAATAAACTCTATGTTACCCATTGCTATCCAGTCAATACCAGATAAGAATAAGACTGTCATACGAACCCTCAAGACAAGACCAGATAGAAAAACCCCAAAGTCCAACACAGGATGTAAACATTCTCACCCACTGGTAGACTAAACATTTCACCCACTGGTAGACTAAACATTTATTGCCTAAGTCCTCACCCCATTGTCACGTTCCGACGCTGAAAGCTCGGACCCGCCAAACTCAAAAACAAAAATATTAGGTTACAAGATCGGAAGACCAAATCAAAGAGCACTTGTATCCAAGAGCAAACGCACTTGAATCCAAGAGTAAATCAAAGTCAAGAACTCCAAAGCTCTCTCCTAATTCTTTTAGGACTCTAAATCCAAAGTCCATATTCAAAAAGCTCGAGAGCGAGGCTTGATCGTAAATCAATCCATATCAATGAGTCAAGTTCAGTTTGAGACCTAAATTAATTCGGTCGGTGTTCTTCAATATAATTAACTTGTAAAAGTAAAATTCGGTAAAAAAAAATTATATTTTTTTTTACTTACGAACAAATCAAGTATTTAATTGGCGCAGTCAGTAGGATCCACTAATTAAAGAGTCCTTTAACACGGTACTGGTTAAGTGAAGGATACGCTATATGACTAGCTATCCTAAACCAGCAAATTAAAAGCAGCGATTCTAAATTGTGATCCGCAGAAGAATCTACGTGCAAGTAGTATTCAAAATAAAAAACTCGTGTGGTCAGAAACAATCTGCAATTAAAAAAAAAAAGTCCCGTGCGGTCGGAAACTAAATTTAAATTAAATTTTTAATTTCGGAGATTTAACAAAAACGCAAAATCCATTTCCACTTAAATTCTGTACATCAAATAATTACAAAAATATAATAATGGCAAGCCCTCCGCAACTCTCTGAGATTCATTTGAACCAAGTATTGGCTCAAATAAAGGAACTGCATTATTATGATGGCACACCTGGCAAACTATCTGGATTCATCAGTCAAGTTGAGCAACTGCTTGAAGCTTATACCCTACTCAGGACGCTCGACAAGCTCATGTTATCTATGAAGCAGTAAGACGGGTACTTGTGGACTCAGCATTGGAAGCCGTTATCCAGGCAAACGCAACAACATGGATGGATATGAGAGCAGTACTAGCTATATCCTTCAAGGATCACAGGCCTTACGTGACTCTGGTGAAGCAGCTGGAAGAAACACCATATCCTGGTTGCATACCATAAGTGAGTTTATCGAAATTCTTGAAGTGCAATATAGGAACATTGATGACAAACTTGAATTAGAGGTTGACCCTGTCAGTAAATTTAACTATACAGAAATGCTTAAAAGAACCATCAAAGCAACAATTGATAGAAAATTGCCAGATAGAATGTACATGTCGTTAGCTCGTATGGATATTGACACTATCCCAAAATTATAACAAGCTACAATGGAGCTTGGAATTTATGACGCTAATCCAGAAGATCAATATTTCAGCAAATCGGAAGGGCAGAAGAGAAAGAATAGGGGTAGAGGAAATCAAAGAAACAACCAAAGATACTATAACAATAGACACCATAATAACACTCCAACCCAGAATCCAAACCCAAATATTAATTAATTTATTTTTTTTTTTTTTATTATATATTTAAGTGAAGAATCCGTACATCAAAATATTGTACCTTGACATACACAGGGTACACATGGTGGAGAAATATTTACCAAACACTATATCAAAATAAGTGAAGTAGGAACATAAGTAAAAAGTTTTTACTGTTGTCCAATTGTCTTGGCGAAGCCTTGCCGTTTAAGTCGCCTCAAAGGTCGAGCGGGGATAAGACGTTATGAAAGAAGACTGCTATGACTCAGTAATCTGTCACTATATCGACTTGTGTGGCTTCCAATTTGTTCCTCAACTGTGTGAAGATTGAGATCTTTATGAAGTGTGGAGTTACGTACATACCAGGGACAGTTGGTTATTTGTCGTAGTGCGCGATTTTGCATGGATACGTTTATAGTTAGATTTGGCTGCGGTTCCCCAAATCTGATTCCCGTATAACCACATCGGTACGATACAGTGCGCATACACAGCTCTTTTGCACCTCAGCGAAAGAGTGCTCCTTCTATTCATGAGCCATCTCAGCTGTTGTGATCTGTGACCACATTTCTTTACTGTGTTTTTGAGATGCGGCCCAAAGGTGAGACGTTTATCCAGTGTGATGCCTAGATATGTTGCTTGCCGCGGCGGATTGGAGGGGTGTTCTGGATGAGCGTTTTCAGTGTGAAGCATGGATTTGATGTTTTCAGTGGGTCTATTTTTAGGTTCCTCTTTTTACACCAGGCTGCCAGAGCATTAATATATTCTTGTAGTCCGTTAGCTGCCTCTCTGCTGTCCCTAGAGTTATATCAACTGCGATGTCATCTGCATAGGTTGCCATAAGAGCCTTGTTCGGTGCTTCCATGTGTTCGAAACTCGGGCAAGGTATATCAGCAGTGTACAAGGAGTATAGTAGCGGTCCGAGAACACTGCCCTGTGGGACTCCAGCTCTCATTGGACATATAGAGGAGTAGTTATTTCTCACCTTGATTTTAAATTCTCGTCCTTCCAGATATGATTTTACAATGCAGAGGGTCTTCAGGGGTAGGGTCTTTAGGGGTAGGGTCTTTATCTTGCATAACAATCCAACATGCCATACTTTGTCGAAGGCTTGTTGCATATCTATAAAGACAGCGTTGGAGTACTCGCAGTCGTCAAAAGCCTGTAATATGTGTTTCCCCAGTCTATGGATCTGTTCTATAGTGCCGTGTCCCTTTCGAAATCCGAATTGATGGTCCGGCAAAATATTACCTTGTCTTATAATGTCGTTGATCCGATTGGCAATAAGTCTCTCCCATAATTTAGAAAGGGAGGGTAGGCCGGTATGACTCAGGATCAATTTCTGGTTTCCCAGGCTTGTGGATCATCAAAATAACATCCAGTTTCCACTGTCTTGGGAATACTTGGACCCTTAAAATAGCATTGAAGATTAGTGCTATATAGATTATCGCTTTTATAGATAAAACCTTTAGCGTGGGATGGCAAATCCTGTCAATTCCTGGAGCTTTATGTTTCGGCAGTAATTTGATTATTTCGGATATTTCTTCTATCCTTATTGGCTTAATCGGCCAAGACATCTGCAATGGCATTTGTAGGTACTGGCGAGTTTCTCTTATTTGTTCTATCGTGGCGAAGTCATAAGGAGTGAAGCGATCCTCTAGGTGGTAGCCGAATGCATTAGCCTGTTCCACTTCAGTTTTTGCAGTTTCCCCACCTGGACAACGTACGGGTAACCATCGAAGTGGTTGTCGTTTAAGCGCTTTTGTGCACTTCCACAGCGAATAGTTTGCATCAACGGTGTAGTCCATGGAAGATAATTTTTGCTGAAAGAAATCATTTCTAAATTCCTTTAAAATGATTTTGAGTTGCTTTGCTGCTCGGTTCCACAAGATTCTGTCCCATGGATCCTGAGTTCGAATTGCTCTTCTTCGAAGAAGTCTTTTAGTTCTGATTAGTTCTCTGGCCTCTCTTATTAGTACAATACCATAACTTCTGGGGCATGTCTCAGGTTCAGACGGCGTAGAAGCAGAAGCAGCTCTATGTATATTTTGCGTTAGAATGTCTACTGCGTTCTCGATGTCTTCCTTAGAGCTTAGAACCGTATTTAACTGAAAAGAGTTTTCCAGATGTTGTGTGTAAACCAAAAGATCAGTTCGGCTGTTTATTAACCGAGAGCATGGCCTAACATAGGCACCTTCTGTTTGTAGAGTAGCAACAAGGGCTACATGATCGGAGTCTAGATCCCAGTTTTCGCATGGTACACAGCAAAATCAATGCAGGTAGGTATATGACTGGGCACATGTGGGTATCTAGTTGGCGAACCTGTTGCAAGGATATATGCGCTTCTGGCGGAAATGGCTTCTGCTAGTTCTCGCCCTCTGGGTGAATTGTACGTGTCACCCCACAGCCAATGTCGGGCGTTCCAGTCACCACCAACTAAGTACCTTTGGCCACAAGAGACAAGTATGTCACTGAAGTGCCTTTCTTCAATTTTATTTGTTGGTGGACAGTATATCGCGCTAAATTCCATATCTCCCAGCCCGGTGGAGACCTTAACTGAAGACATCTGAATAGCTCTCGTTTCAATAACTCTTTGCGGGAAATGACGAAGAGAGCTCCTTACCAGTACTGCCGCTCCTCCCATTCCGTGATTATGTCTTGAAGGTTTGTATGCGGGATTAAAGCTATACACATGTATCTTAACTGTGTTCCCTCTGTTGAGTCTGAGATCTCGTTTAGGAGAAGAATGTCAACGCAGTTGTTGTGCGCGAAGAGTTCAACTTCTCTGGCTTTACCTGAAATGCCATTTACATTCCAGATAAGAATCTTCAGAGGGTTCATTGCGATGGTAAAGCGTTACTACGGAGTTGGAAAGCCGATGTATCCCCAGTCCGTTGTGTCTATATATTGGCCATTTCAAAAACCATTTTTTCCAGCCGTTCAAGTCGTTGACTATTCAGCTTGTTTTTTTGTTGTTGCTCCTGTTGCTGCTGCTGTAGCCACGATAGGAATTTTCTGCTGTTGTTGTTGTTGAACCTGTTGCTGCCAATTCATAAATTGTTCCTGCTGCTGTGCCAATATTGACTGAACGTCAAGCTGGTGTGGCTGTTTAATATTAAATCCCTTTAATTGTACATTATGAAAACGAGGCTGGGCTGTTGTATTGCCATTTCTTGCAATATCTGCGTAGGACAAACTCCCAGTATGGGCTTTGTAAGTGCTAGCTATTGCATGCTGCTTAGTTGCATGCTGCTGTTTTTGCTGGGGTTGTTGCTGGTTTGCTGCACTTTTATCTAATCTGGATTGTTTAGGTTGTTGCTTCTTTACAGTGCCCGTTGGTCGTCGAAGATACTCCTGGTACCACTGGCAACCTTTGTAACTTGCCGTGTGATTTCCTCCACAGTGTACACAGGTAGGCTGTTGATCATTGGGAAGCATGCATAATTTGGTTAAGTGATTTTCGACACAGCGAGCACAATTGGGATGACGACGACAGTATTTAGCTGTGTGGCCGTATCCCTGACAACGTACGCATTGAGCAATTTCCGATGATTTACGCATTCTTTCTATCCGCACTTTCTGTCGGCATAGTGTATTAATATCATATATGTCAATAATTTTTGCACATGGCTTTATATTAATGAAGAATATATTAAGTTTTTCTTCTCCATTACTCCTGGATCTTGAGTTATGTACTTGTAGAACATCAAAGCCATATGTTTTAAAATTGGCAATAATTTCGTGGTTTAAGGTGCTATGGTGGAGGCCCTTAACTACTATCCTTCATTTGGTACGTATGGAATTCAATTCCCGAACTGTCTAAAATATTAACAATGGCTCTATAAGTATCAGCGTCTTTGAGAAATATTCTCACTGTTTCCCCTTGATTGACTTTAACTGTTAAATTATCTAGACTAGTGACCTCAGTAATGAGCTCAAAGGGATCATTAAGGTTGGTAAGGCTCAGCACTATTTGCGGTGGTTTTGATTGTTTTGTAAGAATTCTGCTTATCAGTATGCTGTTGTGGGCTGTTGGAAGTCTCATTTGGTACACAGTCATCACTGGGAGTATTCGGAGCGACCGATGCACCCAAGGTGGCAGCGGCGTCATTACAAACTTGTGGAATTTCTATAACATCACTGGTTTCGTCCAATTCCATGTCTAGCATGGCAAACCTATTGTTTGAGTTTGCCTTCCTAATTGTTGCTGAATATGGCTAAGGATGGGTAATAAATTTGTTTTCCTCTTCCTCTCTCTCTTCAGAATTTTTTGCGCATCAGACAATTTAGTACCAGCTCTTTCTCTAAAACGCGGCCCACCGATTTCTGCAGTTGTTGTAGATGTGGTATTGCAAGAAGCACTTGTAAATGTTGTCGTCGTAGTTATTGTGCTTTGGTTAACAGATTCAGTGCTTGAAAAGCGTTGATTATTTAATAAGTTCATCCTGAGCTCCAGTGCAGATTTACCAGCTACTTGCCACATTTCTTCATAATTAATCGGCTTATTACTAAGCTGAGAATTAGAAGTTTTGTTGTTCGTATCCATTTTACAGTTATTAATCCAGTCCAGTCCAGGGCTTATTGCCCCTCTTAGCGGTTGTGCGCGGGGTGAGGGGCCCAATGGGCAGAGAATGCAAGCTTATCACACCTCTCCCACTATTGTTTGTTGTTGTCCAAATGCCGACTCTGCAAGGCACAGAATATTGAAGAATATTGTTTTGTGAATTTGTTGCATGTAATTATGGAAAAGTGTGTGAAATATGATGTTTTGATAGGATGTGAAATTTTAAACCAAGGCGTTGGGGTATAAATGGATGCCGAAAAAAAAAATGGTAAATTCTTTAACCATAAGTGATTACAATCACGTTATAGATACCAATGATGAGCTGACTGAATCTGACAGGATAGCCGTACAGAATCTTATAAAAAAAATACTCTAATTGGTTTATAGACGGAATTCCACAGACTAGAATTATAACATGGCAACTGAAAATTAGACTAATAGATCCACAAACAGTGAGAAAAGTTATCTTCGGCTTGCCGAAGATGGTATACCCTTGAAAACAAAAAAGTTTTCCATACAAAGACTTGTTTTCATAACGGTCGTTTGTATGGCAGCTATATGATATAGTGATCCGATCCGGATCAAACTTTCACAAATCGTGTATGGCTATGTTAAATGAATAAATCTTGAATTCGGTTGCAATAGCTTGGAAAACAAAAAAGTTTCCGATATGAAGACTTGTTTTCATATGGGTCCTTTGTATGGCAGCTATTTGATATAGTGGTCCGATCCGGACCAAACTTGAACAAATCATGTATGGCAATGTCAAATAAATAAATGTGAAATTCGATTGCAGTAGCTTGGAAAACAAAAAAGGTTCCCATACAAAGACTTGTTTTGATATCGGTCGTTTGTATGGCAGCTATATGATATAGTAGTCCGAACCAGACCAAACTTGTACAAATTATGGACGGGTATGTCAAATGAATAAGTGTTGAATTCAGTTGCAAAAGCTTGGAAAACAAAAAAGTTTCCTAGACAAAGACTTGTTCTCATATCGATCGTTTGTATGGCAGCTATATGATATAGTGGTCCGATCCAGACCAAACTTGTACACGTCATGTATGTCTATGTCAAATGAATAAATG